>OZ020479.1:51691184-52370684 GCA_963971345.1 Andrena flavipes | reverse complement strand
AGAAGACAGCCGCAAGGTAGAAGAAAAGATACAGATGCGGATCTACGTTACAAATTATTTACATACGGGGACATTCCATGCGAACTCGAACCGATTTCGGACAGTAATACCAGGACAAAAGGGGTGCTACATGAAATGATAAGTACCATATTTCAGGTAATGTTTGACAATTTATAAATCTACGGTAAAATTTTGTACGCGTATAAAATATAATGTGTTACAGACCCACACTGCCATGCGTCAGATTTCATTATGAGCGATCTAGCAAAATTGTAGGAAGACCGTGCTGAGGACTTGGGCTGTTCGGCGGTGGCTTCTGATCCCGGTTTGAGTCTCGGCTCGAAAGGCATACAGTATTGCGATACGTTAATATTTACTCAAGGTATTGCAATTTATGATTAAAAAAATATTGACTAATCTAATAATGCTAAAAAATATATAAAAAGAATTATATGTTCAACGATTTTATTCAAAATACAATAAAGACTGAAAAATAATTCTGTACTAAAATTGTTTCCTATTCGAACGTAACGAATCACTTCTCAATTTGTGTATTTACTACGGAAATCGCGATTCCACTAGCGTTCAGAACGAAGCGGCTTTTCGTCGTTTTCGCAAAGAACGCAAGTGGCTGATTTCAAGTCGTTTTGTGGTTATGGGTTATATTTATTGATGAGTGGGTAATTTTTCCACCCCTTCGGGGTTAATTTTTTTTTTAAATATTGTATTGTCCTCCAAACTACGCACGCCTGCAAAGTTTCAAGACAACTCGATAGTTGGAAGTTGGTTAAATTTCAGTTGCCAGATTTGTACCATGTATACATATATCAAACATACAAAAAAAAAATACAAACAAACCGAGGGTCGAAGCTGAATAAAATCGTTTAAAAATAATCAGATTTATACCGTGTTTAAATTCATTTTCATCTGGGAAATCACAGCAGTATGTTATTGAAACATTCATGCCGATAAGATAGAAAATGTGAAAGTTATACATTCTATAAAAACACACAAAATATACAAATCATTGAACAATCATATCGTTATATTTTTTCACAAGTAAACATAAATATTGCACCGAATGAGAGAAGATAATAAGAATTGTGAAGTTTAGAAGTGATATTGATACTCAAATTAGTATTCTTTCATAAATTATTGAAATAAACAATCAAATTAAAGAGACTTTATATTTATTTGTCGTCGAATAAAAATAACCCAGAGTTAATTTTATTTGAAATTCTGCCGATTAAATTGACAGAAAATAATTTAAATCGGACTACTTTGAACGAAACCGCCTTTCAATTCTGCAAATAAATTTTATGTGTAATATCGTTATTCGTTAATAATGATAGTTCAAATTGTGTCGGATTATCTTTCCATCTTTCCTTCTTGCACTCCCGGACCTCTCTATCTTTCATTATTAGGACATTCCACGCCAAATCGGACACTTTTTGGAGTAACATTTCGGATGTGGTTCAAAATTGAATATGTTGTAGTCTTTAGGGATGTATAAACATATGTCGAAGGATTTTTGAAAATTTTGAAAAATGTAGATTTTACAGCTGTTTGAAGGTAAGTGCTAACTTTTTTTCAATAAATTATAGCTATGGAAGTAGTAAACGGATGGAGTTGAAATTTATGGTGCTTATAGAGAAGACATTGAAGTTTTAAGAAAAAATTATTTCAATTTAAAAAAAAAATAATTTGAACCATTTCTGTGCAATTATTATAAACAAATGCAGTTTTTTAACATCGGGCGCGATTTTAAAAATCTGGAAAAAAATTAGAATATAGTTCTATCCTTCCCCTTCATGGTCCAATTGTCAAAAATATGGACATTTTAATATTAGCCCTGTAAAAATTGCCGAAAGTCGACGCCGCGTGCGGGCGCACTGCCGCGGCAGGCGTGTCGTCGCCGGTAGCCTCGACGACTCCAGCGGGCGAACGTGCGTTGCTATCTGCAATCAAGATGACTATCAACCGGCGTTATTCTAAATGATCGCCGAATATTTGCAAGATTTAAAGCGATTAATAAATATTAGTAACTCACTCTTTGTCAATGGTACTTATTGATGAAAACATTTCAGTTGCCATTGTCCAATGGAAACCACGAGAAGGTGGTGAGTTTTCTTCCATCGGGATGGGATGGGATATCATGCGAAATTGGATTAAAGATTCTACCATATCAATGAGTGTATAACGGAATGAATAACCAGATCTATAATTAATTAATTCATAACTTTTACAATTTTTGTGTTTGTACTATAGTACAAACTCATTGATATGGTAGAATCTTTAATCCAATTTCGCATGATATCCCATCCCATCCCGATGGAAGAAAACTCACCACCTTCTCGTGGTTTCCATTGGACAATGGCAACTGAAATGTTTTCATCAATAAGTACCATTGACAAAGAGTGAGTTACTAATATTTATTAATCGCTTTAAATCTTGCAAATATTCGGCGATCATTTAGAATAACGCCGGTTGATAGTCATCTTGATTGCAGATAGCAACGCACGTTCGCCCGCTGGAGTCGTCGAGGCTACCGGCGACGACACGCCTGCCGCGGCAGTGCGCCCGCACGCGGCGTCGACTTTCGGCAATTTTTACAGGGCTAATATTAAAATGTCCATATTTTTGACAATTGGACCATGAAGGGGAAGGATAGAACTATATTCTAATTTTTTTCCAGATTTTTAAAATCGCGCCCGATGTTAAAAAACTGCATTTGTTTATAATAATTGCACAGAAATGGTTCAAATTATTTTTTTTTTAAATTGAAATAATTTTTTCTTAAAACTTCAATGTCTTCTCTATAAGCACCATAAATTTCAACTCCATCCGTTTACTACTTCCATAGCTATAATTTATTGAAAAAAAGTTAGCACTTACCTTCAAACAGCTGTAAAATCTACATTTTTCAAAATTTTCAAAAATCCTTCGACATATGTTTATACATCCCTAAAGACTACAACATATTCAATTTTGAACCACATCCGAAATGTTACTCCAAAAAGTGTCCGATTTGGCGTGGAATATCCCTATTGCTACATTCAGGGAGGCTCTAACGCTAGACCAGCGCTGTTCAAGGTCGCTCACGCGTGAGCCCGGGGTTCTCCCACTCTCGTCCCCGTTGCCAGGGATACCGCGCGACGCTAATCGCGAAGACGCTGGCCCGTCGTGACAGCCTTCGTAGCGTCGCGCGATCTCCTTGACAACCGATGGCACGCTGGGCGAGAGAAAGATTGGAAGGGGAAGCAGGCGCGTGAGGGGCCCCTACGCTGGACAGCGCTGCGCTAGACGCAGCTCTCGTGCTGTATTCCTTCAAGACTTCTCGATGAAAAGAGGGAACTCTGTGGCAACAGCGCGGCAGAGACAGAGAGTACAGAACATGTGGCAACTATGCGTAAAAAATTCGTCTACCCAGAGTACCTAAAGATGTCATTGCTGTACAAATTCTTTTTATCGATCGGAGTAATTTCATTAGGGTCCGTTTGTTTACTGGGGACGCTTCGATCGATTCGGACCATAATAAAAATGAGACGGCAGCCTTAAACATCATTGAGAACGTTTGGGGAATGTTAGCGCGTGCTGTGTATGCAAACGGAAAACAGTTTCCCACTGTGGACGAGCTGAAGGCGTCTGTTGAGGAGCAGTGGATGAAAATAAATCAAAAGGAGATTAAAAAATTGTATAAATCCGTACCACAACGATTAATTGAAACCATAGGGTAAACCCGGGAGACGCGGTCGACCTAATATAAAATGGCTATTAAAACTAATATAGACATTACTTATTTTATCCGAACAAACCTATGTATTCAGAATTTTATGCTGATTCAGAAAATATGGTCGATATTTGCTTTAAGACAATATTTACTGTAAATCGGGTTGAAAACTGAAGTCATGACATCTGACCACCTCTCCCGAGGTGCCGGGAGGAACGGTTTTCGTCGTTAGCAGAGGCCACTGACATAATTATCCATGGAAAATTAACAAACGATAAAGCAGAATTATTTATGAGTGAATACAATTACAAATTTATTGATATTTAATTTGTTTACACTAAACAAGTAATGAATACATTAAAGAAAATGTGAACTACCTGCTGGCGATTAGCAAGACAAATGAATGCAAAAGTGAAGGAATAAACTAAATAAACAAAAATAATAATAAAATAATAATAAAAAATAAAAAAATAAACAAAAATAATAAAGAAATCATAACTCGGCCATCTGTCCTTTCTGCAGCGAGAGATGGTCTTCTCGTTATCTTTGACAGGAAGAGTTGATACGGCCAAATACTTTGGCAGCATTGTCCCTCAATGTCTCTACTATCTTATTATCTCAAATATTAAACGAAAATAAACTTAGAAGTATATTTTAAATACGAGTCTGTACAACCACTGTTTGACAAAAGAGGTTAAATGTAACCCCAATTTACATTTTAAAGCCTATAAATCAAGAAAAACACAGAAGGAAGCGAAATGACGCTATTCATTCAACTGTTTGGATTCTAGAGAAGGAATTGGTCTGCACTTTAACGCATTTTTATGTACAGAGTCTGAAATATAGCGACTCGACCAACTCTCCGACCCGACCGCGTTTCCCGGGTTTACCCTAAAGAATAAAGGCGGCACGACTCACTACTAATAGGTAGAAAAAACTTGTTTTCATTGATTTACTTCTTTTTTCCCTGCACAAAGTATACCGTGTCTTATAGTTTTGTCGCACCAAATCTCGTAAAAACTTTGAAATTTCTTACTAAGGATCTTTTCATCGATGGCATCGATGGTACTGCGGAAGAGATGTATGTATTTTAGTTGATTCTTAGTCGTAACGGTTATTCTACCAAAATTTCACTCATATATATTAACATATTCCCACGAATTATGAGTGACTTATAGTTTTCGTGTACAGTCACGTGGTAACCCAGGGAAATTATTCTCTAGCCGTTCGTGAACTGCAATGCCCATTTCGTGCATTTGTGCTAACTGCCTTTGCAAATCCATGAATTACGATTTTTCTTAGTGAGTAGTATTTGCATACATAAATATACTTCTGAATCGATGCACCTGAATTTCGTGAAATCATTCAGTAAACATGACGCCTTTTGTAGTTTGCAGAGAATATTTCACGGTCACTATGGGACTGTGAATGTGTTTTAGTTTCACCTGAAAATTTTCAGAATTAACATGCTACTTATATTACAAATCTGAAACACAACACACAGTTATAATTCATACCGCTTCGATGGTAAGGGCCCATTGAAATGCCGTTTACTGTCTTTCTCCTACCACTATTTTCTTCTCATTTCTGTATTGTTCTACGACTGTATGCCGTAGAAAAAGTTTAATTCATAGAAAACAAAGCTATCTGCGTTATACTGTGTTTAAACCCAAACTTTATACAATAAACTTTATGAAATGAAATATAAAAAAATATAAAAAATATAAAAAATATGAGTGATTTAGAGATCAGTGTTTTATGCAAGGTTTTATGAAATTATCCTACTTTCAATTGCCAATCTTCTATTAACAATGAATTTAAAAATAATAAATTTTGCAAATGATTAGGTAATAGCTTGCTTCTGTTCTCAGTTAAAATATTGCCAGCCTTCGAAAATAATCTTTCGGAAGGCACCGATGTAGCAACAATTCCTAAATATTTTTTGGCAATAATGCTGAGCGTTGGGTAAATTGTTTCACATTGCTTCAACCAATAATCCATAGGATTTTCCTTGCGTTTCATCATAGGTTGATTCAGGTAATGCTTTAAATCCGTCGGCATCACGTCGTCTTGATGCGATTCCCCGGCATTTATAGTTTTAAGGGGTAACACCACTGTAACAGCTTGAAAAAAGCCTGTTTTCTGGCAATTTTTCTTGGATGGAAGGAAAGGTGATAGAATAACAATACTGGAGGAAGTTATTAAGCATATATTATGTTATTAAAAAAAAAATGGTTATTGAAAAATATTACAAAATGGCGGCACTGAAGCCATTCTCGTGAAGCATGTTGAAATTTTAGTGCTCTGCGGCACGCAGTGTAGCTGGTGCAAATTTGAATCTAAAAAATGGAAAAAATTTCTCTCAAATCTACAGGTTTATAGTTAGAGAAATACGTACGGGATTTTAAAAATATCGATTTTTGTGCGATTGGTGAGTATTTGACTAAAAAACGTTCAATTTTCTTCAAAAAGAGGGCAATCATTTGTTAATAACTAATGTTTAAATTAACTTATCGAAAATCCCGTACGTATTTCTCTTCAAATTGTTATTTTAAAGATATAGTTAAAATTTCGAATGAAAAGAATGAAAATTGTTGGAGTTATGTTGCGTGCCGTGTTGAAAAGTCGTGTTTCGAGAAAAACGCGTTTAAAGAAGATAGAAAAATACGTTGCTGCTAACATACTTTTATTTGGAAATGCTTCTAACTGAACATAAAAACTTTCTAACGACATCCATTGTGTATTAGAGAAGTTAGAAATCAAAAGGTAGGACATTAATTAGGTTCTACCTTCCCAGCAGGGATTAATTGAACGCCAGTAGTTGTTTCGAAGCAGTTCGATGCGCTTGGGGAAGAGCTCGAAATTTCAAGGAAACAAATTTGTTTCAAGTAATACAGTTTTTGCCCCATATTCTAAAGGGTTCAAAGCATATTTTAAGCCAATAAAAAAAAAAAAAATTTCCGAAAAATTTACAGTGGTGTTACCCCTTAATTTGAACAAGATTATCGTGAAAAGACCATAAGTCCTGATCATCATTATCAATAAGTCTTATATATATTCCGGAATTAAGGTCGGTATCAGATATATTGGCCGGTGAGTTTCGTGAGGGGTATTCTCCCACCATACCGCTTTCCTGCTCGATGCTCCTTTTCTCAACGTTCTCACTCTCTCGAGAAAATGAAAAGGCGTGTTATAATGACATATATGTCAGAATAGGTTTGGGTTAGGCCTAAAATATTCAGACTGTTATTGGTCAGAAGATTGATTCTTTCTCGACAGCTTCATCCCGTACCCATACAGCACACTTCGTTGCAGCTGTATTGCAGGAACGTTGCTGCAGTATTGCGTTGTTGCAGGTTGCATTGCAAAATTGTAGGAACGTTCTTGCAATATTGCCGTACATTATTGGAGTGGCAATGCTCCTACAATATTGCAGCAATATTGCAAGAACATTGCCGTACAATGTTCCATTGGCAACGATCCTACAATATTGCAGCAATATTGCAAGAACATTGCCGTACAATGTTCCATTGGCAACGATCCTACAATATTACAGGAATATTGCAAGAACGTTGTCGTGCAATGTTCCATTGGCAACGATCCTACAATATTGCAGCAATATTGCAAGAACATTGCCGTACAATGTTCCATTGGCAACGATCCTACAATATTACAGGAATATTGCAAGAACGTTGTCGTGCAATGTTCCATTGGCAACGATTCTACAATATTTCTGCAATATTGCGTGCTCATCGACGTGCAATGTTCCAGTAGCAACGATCCTACAATATTTCGACAATATTGCGCGCACATCGACGTGCAATCTTCCACTGGCAACGATCCTACAATATTTCTGCAATATTGTGCGCTCATCGACGTGCAATGTTCCAGTGGCAACTATCCTACAATATTTCGGCAATATTGCAAGAACATTGCCGTACAATGTTCCATTGGCAACGATCCTACAATATTACAGGAATATTGCAAGAACGTTGTCGTGCAATGTTCCATTGGCAACGATTCTACAATATTTCTGCAATATTGCGTGCTCATCGACGGGCAATGTTCCAGTGGCAATGATCCTACAATATTTCGACAATATTGCGCGCACATCGACGGGCAATGTTCCAGTGGCAATGATCCTACAATATTTCGACAATATTGCGCGCACATCGACGTGCAATCTTCCACTGGCAACGATCCTACAATATTTCGGCAATATTGCAAGAACATTGCCGTACAATGTTCCATTGGCAACGATCCTACAATATTACAGGAATATTGCAAGAACGTTGTCGTGCAATGTTCCATTGGCAACGATTCTACAATATTTCTGCAATATTGCGTGCTCATCGACGTGCAATGTTCCAGTGGCAACGATCCTACAATATTTCGACAATATTGCGCGCACATCGACGTGCAATCTTCCACTGGCAACGATCCTACAATATTTCAGCAATATTGCGCGCACATCGATGTGCAATGTTTCAGTGGCAACGACCTAGCAATATTGCCTACATATTGCCGTGCAATACTGTAGTGGAAAGATTGTAGAAACAGTTTTACTTTGACAAAATGTGAAATATGACGTCGAGTAGATTCTACAACATGTTTCATTTAACTGCATGTGCTAGAATTTCTCGTTGGCCGTTGAAGGTATGAAAAAAGTGTTATTGTACATGAATTTAAATTATAGAAGAGATTTGAAAATGAATTTAATTTGTTTAGATAGAGTAGATACTATATACTTTAATGTGTGAAATTATTATTATTATTAAACGTCTTTATTGCACAAACACGTATATACAATCAAGCAAGAGAAAAGAGAGATGAAAGGACAAATGCAAAGGTTTAGTCTAAACACTACTTTCCAACCTAACCTAAAATGACACCGGGTTATAGTTGGAGTCCGCACCTACAGTGTTAAAAATCCCTAATAGGTTTTTCAAATGATCCTTCGTTTTTGAATAATATGAGTTTAAAGTTTTGCACGGTAGGAGTATAAGTTCGAATACGTAAGCAATCTTATCAATCAACGGTTGTAGCTGCGGCGGTAAAGTGTTCGTCTACGATGCTACAGGTCGTCGGTTCGAATCCCCCTGGGGTAAAAATATTTTCTATGAGAAAAAGACACACGGGCGTTATACTACTACGATTCTGCACACATTCATGTCGTCGCGTCCCTCACTGCCCAAAACGTTGCGGTGAGACCATTGCTGTAAAATTTCCGAAATGTTGCGGGATTATACTCCATCAATATTGCTAAGGCGGACATAGGAGTGAACCTGCAACTTCCCTGCAATGATACGGTGCAACATTGCATACTCACACCGCAATATTCTCCGAAGAGTTGCAGGATCATTGCCATAATTTTGCCGTTTCGTTGCAGAATCATTGCCGAAACGTTGCAGGTCTACATGTTTGCAATGCTGCCGCAACATTGCAAAAATACACACCTGCAATATTGCGAAGGCGGACATAGGACTGCAACGTCTCTGCAATGTTATAGTGCAACATTGCAATCTTGCACCGTAATATTTCCGAAGAGTTGCAGGATCATTGCCACAATTTTGCCGTTTCGTTGTAGAATCATTGCCGGAACGTTGCAGGTCTACATGTTTGCAATGCTGCCGCAACATTACAAAAATACACACCTGCAATATTGCGAAGGCGGACATAGGACTGAACCTGCAACGTCTCTGCAATGTTATAGTGCAATATTGCAATCTTGCACCGCAATATTGCAGAGACGTTGCTGCAATGTTATAGTGCTCTGTGGGTCGTTGAAACCGCCATGATGGAATTACTCTCTATTTGTCCGAATCGTGTCGAAATGGATTGTTGGAGTCGATCAATTAAAGACAGTGCAACTGCCGTTTTCAGACTCTCGCGAATTGATTGCGTTCTGTTTTTCAAACAATTAATCAAGGGAATTATTTTACTGGCCGTAACGAACCGTTCCCCAGATACTTCTGTCGTCACTTTTTCCAGTGGATTTAATACAATTATAATTTCCTGTATCAGTTGCAATTCAGTTGCACTCAACATTTCAACAGATGAATCCGGCATATTTAATAAAATCGTTCCAACTTCTTTATAAAGTAAAATGAAACGTTGTAACATAGCGAAGGTTGAATTCCAACGTGTATCAATGCTTTGTATTAATTTTAGGTCAGTGAGTTTCCGTAACTCATCCATAGCAATAATAGGATGTTTAAAAAAGGAGACAATTTTTTTAACTTTTGTGCATACCGATATTGCATCTGGAAAATTCGTGGTGTCCTGGGCAACTAAATTTATAGAATGCGCGAAACAAGAAATATGTCTAATAGCGCCAAATGTGTCTTTAACTGCTTTCTTAATATTCGATCCGTTATCAGTTACGAAAACAACTATTTTTTGATCACTGATGTGCCACTCCTATATTATATTTTTCATCCATTTTCCTATGACATCAGAGGTGTGTCGCTCTGTTAATTCAGTTACTCCAATCGCTGTAGATTTCAATTCTTTTTCAAATACATAATGTGCAGTTATCCCCAAATAACTAACTGTATTGAGCACATCGGTCCAGATATCAGCAGTTATCTAAAAGTAATCAATTGTTTTTAACTTCTGTTTTTCACATGCTGATAGGTAATAGTATTTTTCTTCCATTTTTTCGGTAATCGATTTTCTTCCTGGTACAGAATATAATGGAACAATTGTTCTCATAAGATTCTTAAAACCTTCTTTATCCACGGCCTGGAACGGCAGATTATCTTTGGCGATCAAAAACAAAATGGCATTTGTGATTTCTCCGGCCCTTGCGCCTCCTTCTGAAAAGATATGCATTTTTGTACATGGGTTTGATAAAATCTAAGTTCTTGTTATTCTTAAAGGAAAAACTTTTATGATTATTTATTATACATAGTTTATTTACATATATTACCTTCAAATGATTTTATTCGTTTAAACGCGCTGTCAATCCTTGGCTCCCGAACAGAACCATTCGGATCACAAAATTTGTTCTCAGCTTCAAATTAGGGGTTGCAATCCCGCGTTATTTTCAATCCCGCGGGATTCGTGCGGGATTGTTTTGAATCCCGCGGGATTCTTTCCAATCCCGCGGGATTAAAGATTTGGTTCTTACATCTATATACATTTAATAAGGAAACACATTAAAATCTTAATTCAATAATTATTTTTTATTACAGAAATTTTTCAGTCTTCTGTTCTCAAACTATAAACTAATAAATTTTTTAACAATAATAATCAAATATTCATATTACAAAATAAAAGTTTAATTTGTAGAATTTTGAAAATATGATCTCAAAAAACAAAGACTATTAATTGTTTCATCTCCGAGGCTGCTCCTTAAGTTATTACAAAGATATCCTGCAGCGGAAAAAGCTCGTTCAGCCTCAACACTTGTAGGGGTAATAGTCAATAAATATTCGTACGCCAAGTGTAAATATTTTCCTTTTGTGCCGTCACTTTCAAAGGCACTCATCTCTTTCTTTAAAATTTTATCTATATCTTCTGACAAACCCTTCGATTTAATTACTTGGGAATAGTCCTTTTGCAATTGGAACTCTAACTCTTCTTGTAAGGATAAATTAGGCTGTTGTTCATTTTGTTGAATATCTTGATCTTGGTTTTCCTCGAAGTTGTTGGATGCAGTATCGATATTATTTACACTATTATCCCCGCGTGTATTACTGAGGACTCTTTCTAATAGATTTTTTATTTCTTTGCGTATTATAGTTTTTTTAGGCATTTCAAATGTAGTATTTTTGAAATTTTTCAAATCATGTTCAAATTTATTCGGATTTTGTAAATAAACCAATGTTCCGCTTAAATCGGTGCGACGTTGTCCTATCCTTTCACGAAATGCCATGGCTAAATCAGTGCTGAGAAAAGTAGATTGCTTATCCAATTTTTCCAGTATAAAACGAAAAGTTGTTTCTGCGGTGAGCAGAGTTGAATCTCTTCTGCACATGACTTCGAGGCCCAGCTTAACTGGTTCCAGACATAACTTTAAGTCATTTATTTTGGACCACTCTTCATCAGTGAAATATATTTCCGACTCTAAATCAATCAAAGCTTTACTTATGCACAATCTTAGGTTGTAAAAGCGTTCTAGCATGTTAAGTAGACTGTTCCAACGAGTCTTACAATCTAAAATTAATTCTAATCTTTTGCCGTGTTCGTCTTGCACATATTTCTGCAAATAAATGTCATTTTTTGTCGGCGACTTTTTAAAAATTTTCACAGCCTTTCTCACTTTCGCAATAAGGTCTTTATAATTTGAAACTACTTCTACAGATGGAAGACTCAAAGTTACAGATAAGCCACCCTCATCATCTTCAATGTCGTCGTCCTCATCATCAGTCATATTGAACGGTATTTGTGTTTCTTCTGATGAATTTTGCTTCGAATTTTTTTGGTATAAAACGTCTATAACGGCAAGTTGTATGCCGTGTGCATAACAAAGTTGTTGATAGCAAGGTACAAGTCTACCAACTTTTACCATCATACTCGCTCCATCAGTAGTTATACCAATAATATCGTCTTTAATGTCTAGATTGAAGCTCTTCAGACGTTCTTCAACTAGGTTGATGCAATGCTCTGCCGTACATGAACCATGGATTCGTACTAAACCAAGATTAAAGTGTTTCTCTTTATAATGCACATTTATGTTTAAGTATCTCTGATTCTTTCGAGATGTCCATTCGTCAAATGTTAATGAAAACTTTTGGTTTTGTTCTTGAAGTTTTGTAAATTTATTTATCATATCGGCTTTTACCGAATCTGAGAATGTAATAACTATGGATCTTATTGTATTAGGAGAAGTTGGAAGTTTAAAACCACTTTTCAGAAACAAGCTTCTTAAGTCTACAGATTTACAGAAAGTATTGAAAGTGAAACCATCCTTAGCAATCATTCGAGATATCATTTTTTCCATGGAATTTTCTTTAACGAAAAAGTTGTCAATTGTTTTAGCCCTCTTTTTTGGTACTACATTTTCGCAATTGTCGACAATCTGCGGCTGGGCTGCTATTTGTGATTCATTACATGGATCCTTTCTCGATGTTGATGCTTGCGATTGCGACTTTAAATCTATACAATGTTTGCTTTTTAAATGTGTTATCAATCCTTTTCTTGATCGTTGACTTAATTTCAAAATGGCAGAACACTTCAAGCATTTGGCGTTTTCGGCAGTATCACCTTTCACAAAATAATCCCAAAGAGTTTTATTAGTGTTTCCTTTCTCATTGTCACACATCAATTCTTTACTGGACGACATATTTTGTTTGCACTAGTAATATTAATTGAAACAACACGTAGTATAATATGTATAATTCCCAAAGTGAATAAATACTATGTAAATTCGTACTTAAACAAGACGAAACACGCACGCGTGAGATGGCGATGGAATAAGTGAGGACCGCAGAGTCACGAAACAAAGCAACATCGCGCTCGCCGCTCGCCTCAGATCAGTTACAACATAGTTCGTCGTGCCGTCGTGCGCGTCGTCATTTGCGCAATTTTGGTTATATATACAGTCCCGCAAGCCCTGCGGGATCCCGCAGCTCCTATTTAAAATATGCGGGACCCAAAAATTGCGCGGGATCCCGCGGGAACGCGGGATCCCGTCTTGCGGGATTGCAACCTCTACTTCAAATAGAGACAGTGCTGGTGAAGAAGCAGGATTTGCCAAAAGTGTCAAATCAGATTCGGATAGGTCTGTGTCCATGGACATAAATGTGGATGTAGATGCCCGTAATGGATTTGATGTCAATTTTATTTGGGAATTTAAATTTTGAGTTTTATTATTATCGATTGCACAATTCTAAAAATAAAGAACAAGAGTAAACAACTAATGGGATATTCCACGCCAAATCGGACACTTTTTGGAGTAACATTTCGGATGTGGTTCAAAATTGAATATGTTGTAGTCTTTAGGGATGTATAAACATATGTCGAAGGATTTTTGAAAATTTTGAAAAATGTAGATTTTACAGCTGTTTGAAGGTAAGTGCTAACTTTTTTTCAATAAATTATAGCTATGGAAGTAGTAAACGGATGGAGTTGAAATTTATGGTGCTTATAGAGAAGACATTGAAGTTTTAAGAAAAAATTATTTCAATTTAAAAAAAAATAATTTGAACCATTTCTGTGCAATTATTATAAACAAATGCAGTTTTTTAACATCGGGCGCGATTTTAAAAATCTGGAAAAAAATTAGAATATAGTTCTATCCTTCCCCTTCATGGTCCAATTGTCAAAAATATGGACATTTTAATATTAGCCCTGTAAAAATTGCCGAAAGTCGACGCCGCGTGCGGGCGCACTGCCGCGGCAGGCGTGTCGTCGCCGGTAGCCTCGACGACTCCAGCGGGCGAACGTGCGTTGCTATCTGCAATCAAGGTGACTATCAACCGGCATTATTCTAAATGATCGCCGAATATTTGCAAGATTTAAAGCGATTAATAAATATTAGTAACTCACTCTTTGTCAATGGTACTTATTGATGAAAACATTTCAGTTGCCATTGTCCAATGCAAACCACGAGAAGGTGGTGAGTTTTCTTCCATCGGGATGGGATGGGATATCATGCGAAATTGGATTAAAGATTCTACCATATCAATGAGTTTGTACTATAGTACAAACACAAAAATTGTAAAAGTTATGAATTAATTAATTATAGATCTGGTTATTCATTCCGTTATACACTCATTGATATGGTAGAATCTTTAATCCAATTTCGCATGATATCCCATCCCATCCCGATGGAAGAAAACTCACCACCTTCTCGTGGTTTCCATTGGACAATGGCAACTGAAATGTTTTCATCAATAAGTACCATTGACAAAGAGTGAGTTACTAATATTTATTAATCGCTTTAAATCTTGCAAATATTCGGCGATCATTTAGAATAACGCCGGTTGATAGTCATCTTGATTGCAGATAGCAACGCACGTTCGCCCGCTGGAGTCGTCGAGGCTACCGGCGACGACACGCCTGCCGCGGCAGTGCGCCCGCACGCGGCGTCGACTTTCGGCAATTTTTACAGGGCTAATATTAAAATGTCCATATTTTTGACAATTGGACCATGAAGAGGAAGGATAGAACTATATCCTAATTTTTTCCAGATTTTTAAAATCGCGCCCGATGTTAAAAAACTGCATTTGTTTATAATAATTGCACAGAAATGGTTCAAATTATTTTTTTTTTAAATTGAAATAATTTTTTCTTAAAACTTCAATGTCTTCTCTATAAGCACCATAAATTTCAACTCCATCCGTTTACTACTTCCATAGCTATAATTTATTGAAAAAAAGTTAGCACTTACCTTCAAACAGCTGTAAAATCTACATTTTTCAAAATTTTCAAAAATCCTTCGACATATGTTTATACATCCCTAAAGACTACAACATATTCAATTTTGAACCACATCCGAAATGTTACTCCAAAAAGTGTCCGATTTGGCGTGGAATGTCCCTAATATGATAAAATAATTAAGGCATGTATGTAATTATTGTAAAATATTGGTTTACCGAATTATTTGCTTTTTCTCTATTAGGAGTGTTGTCATTGGCAATTTTACTTTCTAATAAAACCACTTTTACTTCTTTATTTCCTGCATGATTTCGCAGTAAGTGATTTTTTAAATTAGTCGTGCCACCACCTTTTCCACTAGATTTTACTTCCCTATTACATATTTTGCATATTGAACCATCTCCCGATTTTATGAAAAATCTCCAAACAACAGAAGTTTTTATTTTAGGCACTGAAAAAATATTTTACATTTCAATATTTCTGTCAAAAGATTGCAAATCATTAAAAAAATCTATTCTCTTTTTGAAACTTAATGTGTTCAAAAGATTAAAAGAGATTAAGGGAGATTATGTTCTATTTAAATTTTGAAGTAGTTCACACACTACATACCAAGCAGAGATGGGCAAAAAATTATTCGAAATAAAAATTTCGTACACAAATTTTTATTTCGAATAATTTTTTGCCCATCTCTGATACCAAGTATACTCACTTTTTGTGCTGTTTTTTCTATAATATCCAAATCCACCACCAGTTAAAATTCAAATTATAATTTTTTCAAGGATAGGTAGGAAGCGTTAACATGCTGTGAGGAAAAGGGGAAACATTCAGTGCAAAGGCATGATATGGAAACATAATCTTGAAATATCAAGGTATTGCAATGTACATCGAACAATAATATTTGAGAAATAAATGATAATAATTACATACGTACCAATTTCTATAAGTATGTTGAACATAATCTTCATTCAAACGTTAACACTAAGGTTTTCAATATTTACAAGTATGCCAACACGCGGAACTGCGCAGGGATCATCCATGTTGCTGGGATGGACGCGTCGAGTAGTTTGGTTGAGTGGCGAGTGGTTTGGTAATTCATTATTGTTTTTCTAAACTAGTCGACTAAATTTTAGTGTCCACACATGGTCAATTGCTGGATTGCTCGCTGCTCTACTACATGGCTCGACGCGTCCGGACGTGTCCGAACCAGCCTTGTGACTGCTTGTAACTGATTGCTGCGCAGTTTTTGCAGTTCTGCGTGTAGAAGAAAGAAAAATCGGTTCTCGATTCTTAGTGTAAAGAATCGATTCTGAGGAAAATCAAACAACGGAGAATCGATTTAAAAGATCGATCTTTTAACCAAAAGAATCGATTTTTTTAAGAATCGAATCGGAATCGAACATCCCTACGCGAAGCATGACCTCTCCTCGCCCTTAGGAGAGCCGTTGGGAAGCCACGTGGAGGGGCCAAGCGTGGCCCAGCCAGTCAGTTATATTCTACCTATGAACCACGGCATGATTATTTATCCGTATAATACATAGCCCTAGGCTATAGTCGAGCATTTCAAATTAAGCGTAGAATACAGTTTTCCACTTTAACTTTAATTTTAACTTTCTTCGACGTCGAATAATTTTCTGGCGCGCGTTCGTGCCGTTCGCGCCGAGGACAGTCATCGGATGATACTGCAGGGTCATCGTTTAATCCTGCAACCTGCGCGCGCGCGAACTTGTAAAATGGCAACACCGCCTCACGGACGCATTCCACTACAACCATGCACCGGCCCAGCGGAGAGCTGCCAGCGACCGCTAGACAAGAGTGGTACCCGAGCTTCGAAAATTTTAACGTCGCAAAAAGCTAGGTATACACTCGCACCCCAGATTACTGTAATGAGGTTTGAAAATAATGTCAACTGATCTCTTACCCGTCTCAATTTCAAATATTTTAGCTACGACAGGATTGACTGCGGCGCTATACCCTTGTATGGAAAGATTTTTCATCACCTGCTTGTAAAAGCCACAATAATGGCACATGATTCCAAAAAATGACATTAACGGAAGCCGGTATAGGCGTGGCGTTGAGTTTCTAAAACATTCAAACACAAAAATTCTAGAAAAAAAATTCAAACACCGCTACAATCAAAGACATGCCCGCATTAGTTACCTCTTACACCTGATCCAGGTATGCACCGCGTTAAGGATAAAATCATAAAAAAGAAAACCAGAACAATAGATTCTGAGGTCTGCAGAACTAACGCATACCTAATTGAATAAAAATTTAATTTCTCAATTTATTGTTTATCAACAACACGAATTTTAAAAACAACGTTAAATACATTATCAAATAAACAGTTTGCAAAAGCTTTTTAAACAATTATGGTTAAAAAATTGATAAAAGAAAAATTAAGTAAACGTAAAATATATTAAATTATCCATCATTAAGAGGGAATAATTTTTCCTCATTTTTCGTCGCAAATTGCATTCCGATATCTCTTGTAGTTCAAAAGTTATACGAAAAAGGTCCCAAATTTTTCAACCTGGACCGGGAAGTTCTGAATAGTTCTTTGCAACGTTAATTTGAAAGAGACCAGCCCAAAATTCTCGAAGCTCGGGCATCACTGCTGGCCAGCGGTCGCTAGCAACTCTCCGAACGCCGGGACGGTGCATGGTTGTGTTGGAATGCGTCCGTGAGGCGGTGTTGCTATTTTACAAGTTCGCGCGCGCGCAGGTTGCAGGATTAAACGATGACCCTGTACATTGTAACACGCGCGCCAGACCTGAATCGCCGATCCTCGACGGGTCGAACGCGTGCCAGAAAATTATTCAACGACGAAGAAAATTAAAGTTTAAAATTACAGTTACAGTTACAATTAATGTTGAAAATTTTATTCGACGCTGAATTTGAAACGCTCGGCGAATAAAAAATTAACTTTATTCGACAAATAAAATTGACCTGGGTTTACTTTTATTCGTTATTCGAAATTTTTGTTTAAATAAAAATTTTGCCCATCTCTATTAGTCTGCTGCACATCACAGTCGCCCCTTTTTGATTCCGTGCTCTCTTGTTCTGTTGCGTCGCTAGGAGATCGCCACATCGATAGACGAGATATGGCAATCAAGACAAGCCCGATATCTTACCTAAAATTGGCAGTGAAAAAATGCCTTGGAGAGCGAAGAAATTTCGCCGCGGAAAAAACACCTTGGAGAGCGAATCGACATCGCCGCGGAAAAAACGTTGCGAATCCGCAGTCGCAGCGAAATTTTTTCGCATTGGTCTGAACAGCCCCATAAGCCGCCACGCATAGTATACTGACGCGAATCCATCGCGGCAAAATATTCGCGTGTCCGCCGCGGAAAAAAAAACGCTAAGGATCCGCCGCCGCAGCGGACACGTTCCGCATTGGTCTGAACAGCCCCATAAACCGCCACGCATAGTATACTGACGCGAATCCATCGCGGCAAAATATGTCATTAATTATTTATATCACATACTATTCATGTACGCCTATGTTCCCCCGGAGGTTACCTGTGGTATTTAAGACTGTATTTCGCGTGTTTGCATTTCACGTACGCTCCGCGTGAATCCGTATTATGTACGAATGTTGCCTGAACGGCCCACGGTGACGTTCATACAGCGTTCGCCAATAATACAGACTTCGAAATTTACACTCGACATCGCGGGACGTTTTTTGTTATGAACAATAGATTAAATGGCAATAGTAGAGACACTGGCAGTACTTGGGACATCTAATATTTCTTTTTTACAAATATCCTTTGTCGCTGTTTACAGTTTCACACTTTGCTTCAACCGTATACAGTTATAATTATGTCATGTTATTAATTATTAATATCACATACTTTCCATGGTCGCCTATGTTCCCCCGGAGGTTTCCTGTGGTATTTAAGACTGTATTCCGTGTGTTTGTATTTCAGGAACCCTTTGCGTAGGTGAGGTGTGAAAATATGTAAGTCCATACTCCACGGCAATGTTTGCGCTATATTCCGGGAGTATTGTACCGCAGTATGTGCGCAATATTCCACGCCAATGTGTGCGCTATATTCCGGGAGTATCGTACCGCACTATGTGCGCAATATTTCACGCCAATGTGTACGCTATATTCCGGGAGTATTGTACCGCACTATGTGCGCAATATTCCACGGCAATGTGTGCGCGATATTCCAAAAACATTGCACAAACGTGACCATTGCAATATTCCACGGCAATGTGTGCGCATTGTTCCAGGAGTATTGTACCGCACTATGTGCGCAATATTCCACGGCAATGTGTGCGCGATATTCCAGAAACATTGCACATACGTGTCCATTGCAATATTCCACGGCAATGCTTCTACAATATTGCAGTAATAATGCAATGTAACCTACAACCAAACGGTATCATTGTAATGTTCAGCAACGTTTCTGCAACGTTCCTGCAACTAAGTGTGCTGTAGGGGAAGGCGAGTTAGCTGAGCTTGCAGCAGCGCACGGTAAAGGACTTTTCGATGTCTCTTTGCATCACGATATTTCATGATCCGGGAGATCCCGACTTTTTGGGACACCCAGTATATTACTCTACATTTATTTTCTTAATAAATAATGAATTAATAATATAAAAATATCTTCTTGCGAATCTAATTGTGAGGGAATATTAGGGAACTCATTTTTTTGCTTTTTTTTGCTTTTTTTTTGCTTTTTTTGCTTTTTTTGCTTTTTCGATGGCGGTTCTGTTTCATCACTAACACTCTGTTCCGCGCTTGACACCCGAACGCGTGCATGTTTCCTCCTGCGCTCTTTCATTTGCGTTCTATGCTGTTCCTCGTTAAAAACAGTCGCATCGGAGTCAAAAATAGTGGAGGTCTCTATAGCGGTGTTCCTCTGCTCAACTGCTCTCTGATAAGAATCTGATAGAGATAATTCATTAATAATACGTAACACATCAAAGTTATTTTTTCAATACCTGCATGAAAATGGTTGTTTTTTTACGCCTGCTGAGCGGGAGCAAAATTACTAATTTCAGACGTATTCGCGGTTTCTACTTTTCTCACAAGGAAAAAAGATTACTCGCATGCGTATTCGCAATTTTTTACTTTTCTCCCAAGGAAACTGGAGTTTGGCGTTACCCTGTGGTATGAAGATGCAGTTGTTCGACATAATCGTTATCGATTATGTGGGTTTTAACTTGATATTATAACTGTCAGAGCACCGTTTTTTATTAAAAGATAGAATTAAAAGTTAAAATGAGTAATAATGAGAGTGATAGCGATATGGGATACAACACGGCCGCCGCAGTAGCAGAAGCTGCAAAAGCGATTGAAGAAAATTTGCTGCAATCAAAATCAAAAGAAAAGTACGAGACGATATACAAAAAGTACATGGAGTGGCGAGATAACCACAAATTAGAATCATTATCGAAAGCAGTTTTTTTAGTTTATTTTAACGAAAAAAAGAAAGATTTTAAGCCATCAACATATCCGGCACAGTATTTCATATTTTTTTGCGAATCGATCAGCAGGCTTTTAAAAACACACCTTTCATGCAGGTGTTGAAAAAAATATAGTGCGCGACAAGGGAGAGACGCGATTTTGCCTCGCATGAGTTTCACGCTCGTCGAAATCGCTTACTTCTCTCCCTTGTCACGCAATATACAATTGTGGTTCAATTTATATAGCAATATTTCTTTAATGAAAAAAAAACATACCTGTTGCGCCAAACCACTTGAGGATAGTGCAAGTTTTCCACTGTGTGTCATCTTCCGAAGATGGAGCATTAGCTTCAATAATAAGTTTATTTAGTTTGTAAGAACTTTTAACATGTCCCGGTCATGTACATTCAGTCTTATCCACATCCATCCAGCAGGATGGGATAATCTGCACACCATCAGAAAAATCCACGATGGAATATTTCTTTAGCATTTTCACACTAAAAAATAATTGACAATTTATTGAAAACATTACACAGCAAACTAATATTGAATATTGCAGTATACATATTACTTTTTATCGATGATTTATTAATTTGTAGTAAGGATAAAGAAAATATTCAAAATGTTAAAATAAAATTATCTAATAAGTTTCAAATGAAAGATTTGGGAAATGCTAAGAATTACATTGGAATTGATATTGAGTATAACTATCAAAAGGGTGTAATAGAATCCTTAGCAATAAAGTATAATATCGAAAATGTAAATTGGATAAAACGCCAATAGAAGCTAACATAAAACTACGTCCTGCGGAAGTATTAGACGAGAATGTGAAGTATTGAAACCTAATCGGCGCGCTTCTGTACCTAAGCTGTGGTACCAGACCGGACATTACATTCAGTGTAAACTATATGAGTAGATTCCAAAATTACTACAACAAGACATTGTTTAAATATGCGATGAGAATACTTAAATACTTAAACAAGACAAAAGATTACAAACTCAAATATTATAGAAAGCGCGATACTGAACTTGTAGACTGTTATGTGGACGCACGCACAGTGGTTCGAGTATACTACATGCTAGCTGGACAAAATTATTTTTTGGCGGGTTTGGGTTCATATGGGGTCCAAATTGTTAGAAAACATACCTGATTTGTATTACAGTTTATTATTTAACTAAAAATAGCAATAATATAAAAATATGACTAATTCACTAAATGAAAAGGGACAAAACGACAGTATTGTACATTAAATATAATTAACAATTATAACATTATGTCTATTCCTGTAATTTCTGAGTTTTTAAGTTATAAAACCTGGTTTTGGAACTCAGTTTTCTCTGCATCGCTATTAAAATAGTGTTTTACAATATGTTCCACGTCGAATAAACATCAAAAAAATGGCAAATGAGAAGTGATGAAGAGAAAGCTGAAGTAAAAAGAAGGAAACATGAGGTTCAAGAAGATGTCAAGGAGATGTCCGTCGATTCATCTAGGGCCAAACTGTAAACAATAAATGTTTCCCCCAACTCCCGCAATTGCCGCGTTACATCTGCAGCCATCTCTTTTATCCGCCGCATGATTGTCATCTGCGAGAGAGTGATCGCTTTATAAATTTTAGATTGCTGCGTATTTTTATCCACTGTCGCTAATAGACAACCTTTTATAAATTCTCCATCCGTATACCCATACAGCACACTTCGTTGCAGCTGTATTGCAGGAACGTTGCTGCAATATTGCCTTGTTGCAGGTTGCATTGCAAAATTGTAGGAACGTTCCTGCAATATTGCCGTACATTATTGGAGTGGCAATGCTCCTACAATATTGCAGAAATATTGCAAAAACGTTGCCGTACAGTGTTCCATTGGCAACGATCCTACAATATTGCAGAAATATTGCAACAACGTTGCCGTACAGTGTTCCATTGGCAACGATCCTACAATATTGCAGCAATATTGCAAGAACGTTACCGTACAATGTTCCATTGGCAACGATCCTACAATATTACAGGGATATTGCAAGAACGTTGCCGTATAATGTTTCATTGGCAACGATCCTACAATATTGCAGAAATATTGCAAAAACGTTGCCGTACAGTGTTCCATTGGCAACGATCCTACAATATTGCAGCAATATTGCAAGAACGTTACGGTACAATGTTCCATTGGCAACGATCCTACAATATTACAGGGATATTGCAAGAACGTTGTCGTGCAATGTTACATTGGCAACGATTCTACAATATTTCTGCAATATTGCGTGCTCATCGACGTGAAATGTTCCATTGGCAACGATCCTACAATATTACAGGAATATTGCAAGAACGGTGTCGTGCAATGTTCCATTGGCAACGATTCTATAATATTTCTGCAATATTGCGTGCTCATCGACGTGCAATGTTCCAGTGGCAACGATCCTACAATATTTCGACAATATTGCGCGCACATCGACGTGCAATCTTCCACTGGCAACGATACTACAATATTTCAGCAATATTGCGCGCACATCGATGTGCAATGTTTCAGTGGCAACGACCCAGCAATATTGCCTACATATTGCCGTGCAATACTGTAGTGGAAATATTGTAGAAACAGTACAGCAATATTCTGAAGCAACTATGATACTTTGACGAAATTTGAAATATGACGTCGAGTAGATTCTATAACATGTTTCATTTAACTGCATGTGCTAGAATTTCTCGTTGGCCGTTGAAGGTATGAAAAAGTGTTATTGTACATGAATTTAAATTATAGAAGAGATTTGAAAATGAATTTAATTTGTTTAGATAGAGTAGATACTATATACTTTAATGTGTGAAATTATTATTATTATTAAACGTCTTTATTGCACAAACACGTATATACAATCAAGCAAGAGAAAAGAGAGATGAAAAGACAAATGCAAAGGTTTAGTCTAAAGACTACTTTCCAACCTAACCTAAAATGACACCGGGTTATAGTTAGAGTTCGCACCTACAGTGTTAAAAATCCCTAATAGGTTTTTCAAATGAGCCTTCGTTTTTGAATAATATGAGTTTAAAGTTTTGCACGGTAGGAGTATAAGTTCGAATACGTAAGCAATCTTATCAATCAACGGTTGTAGCTGCGGCGGTAAAGTGTTCGTCTACGATGCTACAGGTCCTCGGATCGAATCCCCCTGGGGTAAAGATATTTTCTGTGAGAAAAAGACACACGGGCGTTATACTACTACGATTCTGCACACATTCATGTCGTCGCGTCTCTCACTGCCCGAAACGTGTTGCGGTGAGACCATTGCTGTAAAATTTCCGAAACGTTGCGTGATTATACTCCTGCAATATTGCTAAGGCGGACATAGGAGTGAACCTGCAACTTCCCTGCAATGATACGGTGTAACATTGCATACTCACACCGCAATATTCTCCGAAGAGTTGCAGGATCATTGTCACAATTTTGCCGTTTCGTTGCAGAATCATTGCCGGAACGTTGCAGGTCTACATGTTTGCAATGCTGCCGCAACATTACAAAAATACACACCTGCAATATTGCGAAGGCGGACATAGGACTGAACCTGCAACGTCTCTGCAATGTTATAGTGCAATATTGCAATCTTGCACCGCAATATTGCAGAGACGTTGCTGCAATGTTATGGTGCTCTGTGGGTATGGGCGGGATGTTTTCGCTATTTTCAGCGCGATTTCATAACTACATTTTATTGCACCGATACTTTCCTAGGATCAAAACAATGAGTTACTATAATGAACCCTAGTAGCACAAAATATTGAATGCACATTCATCCAATATTAAAAAGAGATTCAATCTCTTTTTAATATTTAAACATACGTACAATATTTATTCTAGATTAAAAAACAAATATATTTTCCAAATATGCTGGAAATATTCATTTTATATTATGAAAATAATATTCTTTTCCAAATATAAAGTAAATATTTATTTACTGATAGAAAGAAAACATTTTTTCCGAATGTTCAGGAAATATTCATTTTATATTATGAAAAAAATATTCTTTTTCAAATATAAAGTAAATATTTATTTACTGATAGAAAGAAAACATTTTTTTTCGAATGTTCAGGAAATATTCATTTTCTATTATGAAAAAAAATATTCTTTTTCAAATATTAAGTAAATATTTATTTACTGATAGAAAGAAAACATTTTTTTCTGAATGTTCAGGAAATATTCATTTTCTATTATGAAAAAAATATTCTTTTTCAAATATTAAGTAAATATTTATTTACTGATAGAAAGAAAACATTTATTTCCGAATGTTCAGGAAATATTCATTTTCTATTATGAAAAAAATATTCTTTTTCAAATATTAAGTAAATATTTATTTACTGATAGAAAGAAAACATTTTTTTCCGAATGTTCAGGAAATATTCATTTTCTATTATGAAAAAAATATTCTTTTTCAAATATAAAGTAAATATTTATTTAATGGTAGAAATAATATATTTTTTTCAAATGTTTGGAAAATATTCTTTTTATAGTACGGAAAAAATACAGTATTGTCTCCGTATTTGCTCGCTGCTCGGGACCGGTGGTGAGCATATATTCTGTACAGAGTCCTAATTCCGAGTGTTCGTTCGTCGCGCACGCAACGCGTTCCATCTCGCTCTGGCCTTCGCCGGACAAGAGTGAGACAAATTGTGGTGGGGATAGCGACAAGTTTGTATCGCGTGCATAAAATCGAGCATATACGGAGACAATACTGTATATTTTTTCAAATATAAAGTAAATATTTATTTAATGGTAGAAGCAAAGTGTTCTATTCCGAATGTTCGGGGAATATTCATTTTATATTATAAATTTTTTTTTCAAATATAAAGTAAATATTTATTTAATAGTAGGGTATGACGTCCTGGCCCTACCACGGTTTCGCGACTTAGTGTCGGCGAGCGCCACCAGAGGTCTAATCTTCTCGCAAGTCCTAATTCCCACTCTCATTCATATATACAAGTTCAAAATTATGTCCACTTGTGTTCTCGTACAGTTCGCTCGCGTCTCTTGCCGCGAAAGGTCGTGTTTTTTACGAATACAGAGTCTTTACTGTGTTATTCCCTCCACGTGCTAACATCTTTTGTTCTTTGTGCCACCTCGCACTCTCTGCGTGTCGCACGATTATTCTTCACGGGGGTCTCCATCCCTTCTTTCCTGCATTCCCGGGTGATTAACCCGGGTTTTCTCACGTTGATATTGGTGAAATTAATCTTCGCTCTGGGCTTCTCCACCTACTGGCCACAAGCGACGGATTCAACATTGCTGTCAGCAATTCCGGGGCAAACCACGGTGCTCCACTGGAGCTCCAAAACGATGAAGGGCCATCCCTAGAGGACATCAGCTCAGCGAAAAAAGTGAGTACCTCCATTTTCACTGCACCTCTCAATGCACCATCCTTGTCTGTTGGCAAAAAAAGATCGGGTACTGCCCTAGATACCTCAATGGACTCCCAATCCTCCGATCATCTTGATTTATCTCCCAGAAGCGAGCTAAGGCTGTTGAAGGACAGCGTTAAGAAATCGTTAGGGAAGAAAAAATCCAAAAATGAATCCGGGCGCGGAAGCAAGACTCACTCTGGCCGAAAGGCAGAAAACCCCGTGCTCGCGCCCCCCTCTAATAATAGTGAATCCCTCACATCAAATTTAACTACCCCTACGGGGGAGGGTGTTAATGTTCAATTTCTGATTGCGGATATCCCAATCGCTAACCGATTTTCGGCTCTTGCCGCCTTCAAACCTACCGGTGACCCCCAAGCACCTGAACCCACGCGGGGGAAAAAAACCTCGCCGGAAGTAAAAAATTTGCGTCTTCATAACAAATCGGCCGTTGGGCTTGAAAATACCGCTCGGTCACCTCCTGCTCTGTTAACCTCTCGACCCACAAACCCCCCCCCCCCCGTTATATATTTCCAATTTCTCATATAATATCGCTAACTTCGAAAGGGAACTCACCGCTGATTTCGGGAAAACCTTTCACATCAAATACTTGGGAAATAAGATCCGTTTACAGTTCGATGAGGTTTCGGCTTTTAAAAAATTCAAACTAGCTCTCAGTGAGGAAAAAATTCCATTCTTCACCTTTTCGATGAACTCCGAGCGAGGCCTATCCATGGTCCTCAAGGGCCTCCCGACCGCCTCCCCCGAGGAAATCCTCGAGGAGCTAAAAGCAAAAGGTTTAACTCCAGTATCCTGTCTACCGTTGACTGGTAACGGACTAAACAAAACATCGCTGTTTAATATATACAGAGTTAATTTTCCCCCGGGAACCTCGCCGTCCTCGGTCACCAAAGTAAACTCCATCTTCAGTACCAGAATCTACTGGGAAAAATTTTACTCAAAAAAAAATTATACCCAATGCTTTTCCTGCCAAGCCTTCGGCCATTCGGCTTCGAACTGCGGGCTTCCCCCAAACTGTGTAAAGTGCGCCGGTTCACATCGTACCGCAGATTGCCAGAAGACGCGGGACACACCTCCAACGTGTGTAAATTGCAAGGGTCAGCACACAGCCAATTATGGCCAATGCCCCGCACTGGTAAAATATCTCGAAAAAAGAGCTGCAATCCCTAAGCCGGTCAAGGGGCTGGTTTTTAACGCACCAGCGGATCCTTCGTCCTTCCCTAACCTAGCTCCCCCGCATCCCTCCTCCTCCCGCCTCCCACAGTCCCTTTCCTCTCCTTTCCTTTCCTACGCCGACGCGCTTGTCGCCGGTCCCCATCGACCCCCCGTCTACCCTCCCCCCCGCAACAATCCTTCCGCAATCACTCACAACAGCCAAGTCCCACATGGTGTAAACGCCATGGTAGATCTGATCGGAACCCTAAAGGAGTTGAACTCCTTGGTGGACATCGATCATATGCTACAACTAACCCGGATGTTAGTTGAAAAACTCAGGCCCTGCCGCACGCTGGCAGAAAAATTTCAAGTGTTCTACACGGTACTCAGTTCTTTGGATTAATATAATGCCCCTTCCGAAAATCATATTGTGGAATGCGTCCTCGTTGCTCCGCAAGAGAAACGAGCTTATCCACGCGGTGGCCGATCTGCAACCCGGTATCATTCTAGTCACAGAAACTTGGTTTACCCCCCAGATCAATTTCTCGATTCCTGGCTACTCGGTGGTTCGCGCCGATCGCCCGGTAAAAAACGGTGGCGTTGCTATTTTTATTCACACATCGATCGGATACACGATCTTCACCCCCTCCAGGGCTCTTGAGTTTGACGCGTGCTTCATTCACCTAAACTCACCCAAAATTTTAATAGGAGTCGTCTACGCGCCCCCGGGCACCATAAAAGATGCTGTCCTATTTGACTCACTTATTCGCCTGGGTTCCCCGTTCCTATATGGCGGCGACTGGAATGCAAAGCACCGTCTTTGGGGGAACTTCTCGGATAACAAAGCTGGAAAAATTCTCCACGACCATAACTGCAAGTTTCCCTACAGGGTGATCCACCCTGCGGACTTCACCCACCAGTCTGGATCCTCCCGACCGTCAGTCATCGACTTTTTTATTACAAATTATCATACCGACTTTGCCTGCGTTGTGACGGACCACTTTGACACAACTCACCGCCCGGTTACCCTTACAGTAAAACCGGCCAGTGGTCCCACCACCCTGGAAACGGCAATTGACTGGGAATCTTACCAGAAGCGAACGCTAAACTTCAAAATCAAGAGCGACTTTAAGTCGAAAGGAGAAATTGACCACTGCATAAGGGAGTTGACCTCGTTTTTACACGAGTGTCGTAAGCGTTCTGCTGCCCCTGATTTTACTTATCTCAGTAGGAATATAAATCTCCTTTCGGACCAAATACTGTGCTCACTCATCCGTCACCGCAGAGCCCAGCGTCGAAGAGGCCAACTGGTGGGAATGATGGTGGTGGCAGACGTTATCCGAGACCTCACTGCGACTATCAGTAAAAGAATTTCGCTCCTTCGTAGTCAGGAATGGAGTAAAATATTAAGGGCCTTCAATAGACCTGACCCCCACTTTCTGGGGTACGTTTAAAAAAATAACGGGTGACCCCGAGTCAAAAATAATACCTCCTCTTTTTGTCGGCCAAACAATTGCATCCACCGCGGCCGAAAAAGCTGAGACCCTGGCCTCCACCTTTGCCAAGGTTCATGCCGAGGCTTATCACCTCACCTCGACCATGGACCGCCCAGTGGACGAGTTCATCTCCTCCCTGAGTCCCCACAATCTCAATCAAATCCCCGGATTTTCTATCTCGCCGGCCCTAATTGCGGGGCATGTCAAAAAAATGGCCTCCAAGAAGGCTCCCGGAGTAGATAGAATTTCAGTCCCCATGTTGAAGCACGCGTCACGGAAAGTTTTTTGCCAGGTGTATTACCTCTTCGTGTGCGCGATCAGGCTCGGGTATTTCCCGGACCCCTGGAAAATTTCAAAGGTCATCCCGATTCTCAAACCCGGTAAACCGCGCGAGCAACCGACTAGCTACAGGCCGATTAGCCTGCTTCCTATTTTAAGCAAGCTCTTCGAAAAATGCATCTACTCGTTTTTATCTGAATTTCTCCTGAGGGAAAACGTCTTGTCAAACCGGCAGTTCGGCTTCCGCGCTGGACATTCCACAATCCAACAGGCCGTACGTATTGCGCAGTTGGTTACGCATGAACTAAATGTTAATAGGGCAGCTGGGATGGTTCTGCTCGACTTATCCAAAGCATTTGATTCGGTTTGGCACAACGCACTAGTATACAAGCTCCACTGCATCGGACTTCCCGATAGTTTTACAAGGCTCATCGCCTCCTACCTAGCTGACAGACAGCTGCTTGTATCCAATGGTGGAGCAAAATCATCCTTGCACACTGTCTGGGCTGGCGTGCCGCAGGGCTCAATTCTTGGCCCTATTTTATTTAATATTTTTATAAACGACATCCCTATGTCCAGTGCCTGCGAACTTGCGCTTTACGCGGACGACACTGCGCTTATCACCTCTTCCTGGAAGCTCCCGACCCTGGTAGCGCGACTCCAAGCTTACCTGGACGAAGTCCTTCAATTTTTCAAACGGTGGAAACTCACCATAAACTCGGAAAAAACGGAAGCGATTATCTTCACCCGCAACCCGATTATAATTGCCAATAGACAAAGACACATGCTATATATTAATACGAATGCAGTGCCCTGGGCTAACGAGGTGAAATACCTCGGAATTATATTTCATTTTAAAATGCTTTGGGATGCCGCCATAAATGATCGCATAAATAAGGCACAAAAAGTCGTCGGACGCCTACACCGTCATATTTGTCACCGGTCACCCCTCAGAGCTAACATCCGTTTACTTATTTACAAAACGTGCGTCAGGCCGGTTATAACCTTCGGGGCTCAGGTGTGGTGGAACACCTCTAAATCAAACAAGAGCCGAATTCAACGTTTCCAAAACAAAATATTAAAAATCATCACGCATTCCCCCTTCAAATATCCCACCAGGGCATTGCACTCTGACACCAACATTCCATACATACACGATTTCGTTGAGCTTCTCATAAAAAACTACCTGGTATCTGACCATCCAAATCCCCTTGTCCAGATCACGGGCACTTACGATCGTAATAGGATACCCTATAAAATCAAAGTCCCTTTTCCACTGACCACTTAACCTACCCCCCTCCCTCCCTCTCACTTTCCCTCCCTTATCCCCCCCCTGCCCCCCCCCCCCCCCGTGCTAACCTATATTTCTGCTTTCTGCTTTTAGCCTTTTCTGCTCAACGCATGCTCCTGCTGCACGCATTCTTACGTTTCGGACCGTCCGTACTTTTCGGTCCCCGCGCATGTTTTTCTCCATACGACTCGCCTATCCTCACATTACACAGTTACCTAACTTCTATCCGAACATAACACTAGTCCGTCCTATACAACAGCTGTTGACCTTTACTCGCCGAACTACGTTTTCACTGCCTCCCACCAAACTCCCGACGACTAACTGCTGGTCAAACGATACCCTTCTTTCAGCTCCATCCGGAATAGCGGTTTTTTGAAAATTTTCCGCTACATACAACCACAGTACTCCCTACCCCACTTCGTGGTAACACCAAGTTTACGTCAACACGGTTGGTAACAGGGCCACGAGCTCTGAGGGACAACCCACAAGGTGGAGGAGGAGACGCCAGATCTCCCCCCACCCTACTTAGTGCACTTATATAAAAAAAAAAAAAAAAAATGTCCACTTGTGTTCTCGTGTGTGTCTAGGGCAGGGACCGTCAGTTATAGTCCTTACTGGATGCGTCTTGGCTGACGCTCCTAAGAGAAAAACCGCTGCAACTCTTCTCTTTGTCTCCTCGATCCTTCAAAGCCAATCCACCCGCCATGCACAGTTGTGACTCCATTGCGGCGTAACCAGGCCGGCCTTATTAAGGTTTATGGTTACGTTGGAGGGTTGAACAGTGTAGGAATAAAATTTTTTTCGAAAGTGCGAGAAATATTATTCATTTTATATAATGAAATTTTTTTTCAAATATAAAGTAAACGTTTATTTCACATTTCCTGAATATTTATTTCACATTTTCTGAATAGGGGAATTACCCTATTTACTTTACGTTTTTTAAATATATATTTTACATTTCCTGAATATTTATTTTGGATTTTTGAATATTATTTTCACATTTCCAGAATATTTGCTTTATATTTTCTGAATATTACTTTTATATTCCATGAATATTTAGTTCATATTTTCTAAACATTTATTTCACATTCTCAGTATGTGTATATAATATTTAGAATCAACATTTTTTTCATATTAAAAAGTGTGGCTAAAAAAATATTTTTTTAATATTTGGAAAAAATATTTAACCAATATTTTGTGCTACTAGGGAATCTTAAAACAATGATTGATAATCGGGGTTACTCCACGTTAAAATTAAAATTAAAGAAATTGCATTGCGCATATTTGAATAAAGGATTCCATCAGTTTTAAAATGATTATAAACACAAGACAATACCTTGAAACAAAGCGCAAATATTGAATAGAATGATTCATAGATTGTAAAATAACTTACTTCGTCTGAGGTGTGTTCCTCCTGCTGTAACGCTCGTCCCTTTAAAAGTTGAATTTTTTAAGACGTTCCACACCCGTGAACCGATTGTAAACAGGCGCATGATGCCGAGTGTAGTGTCGCTTTAAATTGAACTGTTTGGCCTGTGCAAATGTGGTGTAACATATAAGACGTTTATTAAAAACCAAAAAGTGATATCAGCGCATAGGTTCGGTCATATAAACAATTAGCAAAAGCTATTTTGTAATTATGTATTCGACGTTTCGGTCTATGATTTAGACCCTTTTCAAGAAAGAAACTGAAACTACTGCGTTTGCTTTTATACGTTAAACACGTTATCTAAAGACGTGCACCTTGTTAGTCGGTTGGAGAGTGACTGAGGTAAATAGTATACAAGTGAGAACATCCGAAGGGTACAGAAAAATAACGGTCATAAACATAGTCAAAAGTGAAACTGTAATTAATTATTGTTTGAATCGACTTTTAAGCAATATTTGTTGATAATGAATTTAAAGTTTGTTTGTTTTATATTTAATTAAAAAGAAGATAAACAATTTAAAGCTTTTTTGTTTATACAGAAAAGAAATTTTAACCCGCACAACACCACGCAAATCATACCACCAGTTATTATATATGTGGTAAGGTGAAATTCGAGATGTAAAAGAGCATAATTACATATGTAAAATTTTATGTAACATTGTTTGAAACATATGAAGGAAGTGTGAAAAATATATAAGCAAGTGTTTGGAACGGCCATGGGATCTCCCATTTCCCCTGTCATCGCCAATTTAGTAATGGAAAGGTTAGAGACGGTCTCTCTCACAAAGGTACAATTTGAACTAAAATTTTATAAACGATATGTTAATGACATTATTACTTGCATTGATTTGGATAATTTACAAACACTGTTGGATACGTTTAACGGCTTCCATAATAGACTTCAGTTCACGTATGAGATAGAAAAAGATTCTTGTTTAAGCTTTCTTGATACAATAGTTTGCAGATCTAACAATAAATTAATCACGAATTGGTATCATAAACCGAGTTGGTCCGAGAAATATATAAACTTTTACTCTGCGCATCCCATGCAACATAAAGTAGGATTGATCAAGGGATTAATTGATCGTGCTATCTTACTTTCTGACCCGGAATTTCGACCAGCTAATTTAACTCTTATTAAAAACACGTTAAAACGTAACGGCTACCCTATGGAGATGGTCTCAACGATTATCCGAGATCGTATTTTTGAAATCTACCATCCATTATTAACGGAAAAACGTAAAGAGACAAAAGCCGAAAAGATCGGACCAGTTAGTTGGAAAAATACAATGGTCATACCGTTTGTTCATAACATCTCAAACGACTTAAAAAGAATCTTTAGGAAAGTAGGAATACATGTTATTTTCAAATAACCGTTTTAAAGCAAGCAATTATTCCCTCCAATTAAAGATAAAATACCTTTATTAAAAAACTCCAACATTATCTATTCAATCCCTTGTATGGGTTGCAATTAAGTTTATATTGGACAGACTTCGAGACATTTAGATAGACGGATTTATGAACATAAAAGAAATGTTTTTTTATCTCCCTTTCAACACACCGCTCTAACTAAACATTCACTTGAGTTTGATCATAGATTTGACTACGACAACGTCAAAGTTGTTGATAGGGAAGCCATATGGAGTCGGAGAATTCTATTAGAGACATTACATATGATTAAACAACCAACCTCACACTTCCTTCATATGTTTCAAACAATGTTACATAAAATTTTACATATGTAATTATGCTCTTTTACATCTTGAATGTCACCTTACCACATATATAATAACTGGTGGTATGATTTGCGTGGTGTTGTACGGGTTAAAATTTCTTTTCTGTATAAACAAAAAAGCTTTAAACTGTTTATCTTCTTTTTAATTAAATATAAAACAAACACACTTTAAATTCATTATCAACAAATATTGCTTAAAAGTCGATTCAAACAATAATTAATTACAGTTTCAATTTTGACTATGTTTATTACCGTTATTTTTCTATACGCTTCGGATGTTCTCATTTGTATACTATTTACCTCAGTCACTCTCCAACCGACTAACAAGGTGCAACGTGTTTAACGTATAAAAGCAAACGCAGTAGTTTCAGTTTCTTTCTTGAAAAGGGTCTAAATCATACAGCGCTTCGCGCCCCGAGGTGTCCAGAGACGGATATACACACATCCCCCAGATGACCGACCACCTCAAGTTGATCGCTGTGTCCGTTGCGTCGGAATAAATGAATAGAAGTTATTCGCAAATAACGACAGATATCGTTATTGCATCATTAGTTATTCGATTATTGACGACGACGACTACTATGTATAACGGAAACAGTTCACTAGTAGCGTCTGTATAGGCATACCTCAACGTATTGTACTGAAAGGTTTTTATTAATAAATCGGAAACTAAGAAATACCCGAAGCTACAATTTTAGATTTAGGGTTCACACCCCCTCCCCACCCTTCCCCCCAAATCTCATGTCGATCGGCCACTGGGGCCATTCAGAAGTACAGCCTTTTTTCTTTATGAATTGTCTTGTGTTTATAATCATTTTAAAACTGATGGAATCCTTTATTCAAATATGCGCAATGCAATTTCTTTAATTTTAATTTTAACGTGGAATAACCCCGATTATCAATCATTGTTTTAAGATTCATTATAGTAATATTATAAATATTACAAATATTTTAAATAAAAAAAAATTCAGGAGACGGATGGTATTGTGAATGTACCAAAACTTGAATATCCGTATTTGCACAAATGCGTCGCAAAATTTTTATCAATATTTGGTTCTACGTACGTGTGCGAGCAGTTATTTTCCACTATGAAGACAGCGAAGTTGCCGTTCCGGACAGTCCTGACGGATAATAATTTAAAATGTTCGTTGCTCTTGAGCCCAAACCGCAAAATACAACCGAACATAGAATATCTGGTGCAACAAAAACGGCTACCGGCAACAAAGCGCGACAATCATTTTTTATAATTACATGTACCCCACCTAGTACCTTTCACAAAGTCTGCGTGTATTGTTCCGTGTATCCTTGTGTATATAATTTTTCAGGTTATGTACATATTATGTATATATTATTATTGTTACATTTTCGTTAACTCCCCGTATATTGTTACGTGCACCTATATATTTATTAGTTATGTAATTTTGTGCACAATATTGTCCCACATATTTATAAACACCCTGTATAGGTATCTTTGTGTATATAATTTTTAAGTTATGTACATATTATGTATATATTATTATTGTTATATTTTCGTTAACGCCCCGTATATTGTTAAATGTATATACATATTTATTAGTTATGTAATTTTTTGTGCTTGTAAATAACGCTAACAATAAGTGCAATAGTGAGCACCACATGCGTGTATAACTGCGTGATAACATTTATAAATAATCGTTATCGTTAATTAAAATTTGTTTTACTTTGTGTTCGAGTTATTTTTTTGTACAATATTAACTTCCTAAATATTTTATGTGTCGGTGAAAAGATAAGTATTATTAGCAATAAATGTTTCATTATCAGTAAAATCGAACCGTCAAGTCATACCAAATTCCGGCAGTAGCAAATGTTTTGGAAATTTCATGACCCCCGTGAATTTTATTACGCGACCTATTCTGCACGGGGGCCCCGCAAGGAACCAAGCCATGTATACTTACGCTACGAGCCTACGAGCACGCATGTACACTATTGCAGTTCTCCTCACCGATTCTAACCTTAGCAACGTGGCAGGTGGGTTGCTCACAGCTAAGCGCTAAAACAGCTCCCTTGTCCACCCCTGGTTTAACCTCTATAGTGTTAATTAAATAATTGTGTTTGTTCAGGACATGAAATGTCGAAGTTTCGAGCGTTCGCAGGTTAGATTAAGAATTAGGATTAACTATAAGATAGTCGATAGTCAAGAACCCTGAGATTTCCGAATCTCAATAACGGCTGATCCGATTAGGTTTTGAATGGCCTTAATGGATAGCTTGGGTTTGATTTACATAAGAAAAGTGTCTTCGTTTTGTTCCTACGGGCCATATGAGCTGAGATATTTCGATGTAAAGTTGCAATTTGCTGAATTTTATGTTATTAAAATTCAGCATCGTCCCCGTCATCGTCGTCGTCCTACACTTCTAGGCAAGAGGGGAGTATGAAAGGGTGAGGAAATGTCCCTCAGGCACGTCGTTCATTGGATGCGGGTTTCAGCCAATCGCGTAACAAGTTGTTGTAACCTGACAGCTAGACAGATAAATATCCTACCAAGTGCTAAGTGTCAAATAAAGTGAGTTGTCCGAATTTGAGATGTCAGGAGTTTTTACACTGAATAGGAGACGGAATTATTGTCTCAATTAACAAGGTATGTTGCCAAATTTATGTAATAGATTTTTTATGTAGAGTCGCAGACTTGGAAGTTGTCCGGAGAAGGTTAGACAGAGAAGCACCTTCTTTCGCATAAGTTTCTAGAAATTTGTACCATGCTGGTACAAAGTAATATATTGTAGTAAAAAATTTATCTTATAATTAAAAAAGAAGTGGGTTTTCCATCTATTGATAACGCCACTCTAAACCGAATAAACATTATCTTATAACATTACTCGATAGGCAGGCTACATTGCGCCGTGTCACGATTATAAATTAAATTGTCGATTTACCTTATTTGACAAAGTTCCAGAAACTTGTGCGAAACAAAATACTCTGTCTATCTATCTAATCTTCTCCGGACAACCTTAACGCCTGTGCATTCCCTTCATTTCTATCCATCCAAGCCTGTGCGTCCCCTTCAATTCTACTATTCAAGCCTGTGCGTCTCCTTCATTTTTATTGAAGTCCTGTGTTTAAACAAATTTGGCAACTTACCTTGTTAATTGAGACAATAATTCCGTCTCCTATTTAGTGTAAAAACTCCTGACATCTCAAATTCGGACAACTCACTTTATTTGACACTTAGCACTTGTACAAACCAGACGCAAACATAATTACTATTTCAAAAAAACGCTATTCAAAAGTGAAAGATGTTCCATGGATATTGTCAAAAGTAATTGATTCTGTCCAAGAAAATTGTCAAAATAAAAAATTATTACAAAAAAATGTTTCTTGGGTTTTACATGGTTTTTAAAATACAGATAATGCTTCATGTTATGCAAATGCAGCATTACAATGTTTAATGCATTTGAATGCCATTAGAAAACAATTGTTTAATTGTAAAGAATCAACAAATGTTTTGAAGATATGGCTGTACTTCCGAATGGCCCCAGTGGCCGATCGACACGAGCTTTGAGAGGAGGGGTGGGGTGGGTGTGTGGACCCCAAATCTAAAATTGTTGCTTCGGGAATTTATTAGTTTCCGCGATATTAATAAAAAACTTTTAATATTTCTGTTGACTTATTTCGACATAACGCATTCCACTTTCCACCTTGTCCCGGGTATTAGTATTGGTTGGGGCTAGATTAGTGCGGGGGCGTAGAGCAGCGCTGTTCAAGGTCGCTCACGCGTGAGCCCGGGGTTCTCCCACTCTCGTCCCCGTTGCCAGGGATACCACGCGACGCTAATCGCGAAGACGCTTGCCCGGCTGGCCCGTCGTGACAGCGTTCGTAGCGTCGCGCTATCTCGTTGACAACCGATGGCACGCTGGGCGAGAGAAAGATTGGAAGGGGAAGCAGGCGCGTGAGGGGCCCCTACGCTGGACAGCGCTGGCGTAGAGTTTGGAGATTTGAACCAGCAACTTGCGAATGCGACCCATCCTATTATATAGGGTGTTATTCTACTGATAGTCAATATTCTAGGGGGTGATTCTACAGGTCAAAATAAGATGAAAATATAGAATACAACTTTTTACTATCGCGCTTCGTTTTCGAGAAAATTGACTTTGAATTTCAGCTAAATACGCGTGCCTTTCCGGCGCCTTAGGACAACGCGGAGGTAAGGGGAACGCGTCCAGCAGTTCGTAAAACATTTTGTAGGGACGGGATGATCGCCGGGTAGGGGTGCCCGCACCCACGTCCAAAAAAATTTTCAGAAAAAATAATTAACAATAATTTTTTATTAATATTTTGGAAACTAATAAATACCCGAAACTACAATTTTAGATTTAGGGTCCACATCCCCTCCCCACTCATCCCTCCAAACCTCATCTCGATCGGCCACTGGGGCCATTCGGAAGAATATCCGATGATATTAATGCATCGATCTGAAAATGGAATGCGCAATTTAAATACATACACAGCACGGCAAAGTATTTGACTTCCAGGCCGCGGACATCTAGGCAAATGTCTAGATGTTACATTTTATCTTCACATTATTTAAAATGTCCGCGATATGAGTAATAGAATGTATGAATACACCATTTTAGCTGAGTATATGTAGTTGTGTCATCTTAAGCGCAGTTGGAAAGCACCTTTATGTACTTGCAGCTCATTTTGATATCATATATTTTTTTATATTGCAGGCATGGAACTAAAGTGAACGCAGCGGCCGTTTTTCGGAGGCAACGCCTCCTTTCTCCCGCCGCGCGTCTTGGCCCCCGCGGCGGGCCAAGGAGCTTCGAGCGCCTCAGACCCGTACCATATGAACCGCGCGTGGCGCATTGGGGCGACACCCGTATCAATAGACTTCCGCATCACCCATGGGGTACTATTATCGATGCGTTTTTTTTTGTCAGTGGTATCCCCTGTAGGCCTATTCCACTGTGTCACGCGATAAAAATGGATAGGAAAAACGCGTTTTACTATCAAAATTTTAAATACGTTTGGGAAAACTTAATTTTCGCGCACGTTTAGACGTGCTGGGCATATCTAAAATATCAATGGGGAGGCTGGTCGACGTTGTACGTATTAAAGTTGATATTTTAGATATGCCCAGCACGTCTAAACGTGCGCAAAAATTAAGTTTTCCCAAACGTATTTAAAATTTTGATAGTAAAACGCGTTTTTCCTATCCATTTTTATCGCGTGACACAGTGGAATAGGCCTACAGGGGATACCACTGACAAAAAAAAAAACGCATCGATAATAGTACCCCATGGGTGATGCGGAAGTCTATTGATACGGGTGTCGCCCCAATGCGCCACGCGCGGTTCATATGGTACGGGTCTGAGGCGCTCGAAGCTCCTTGGCCCGCCGCGGGGGTCAAGACGCGCGCCGCGAGAAAGGAGGCGTTGCCTCCGAAAAACGGCCGCTGCGTTCACTTTAGTTCCATGCCTGTTATATTGTATATTTTCTTCTATTTTTTTTATGTGATTTATTCGTATTAAAATATTTATTTGTATAAAAATATATCTGTTGGATATTATTTAATACATTTTTTTATTGTACTATTGTGATTTTTTCTTTGTATAAATAGTCATTGTGATAATTGGCGCAATTGTTGTATATAATTATTTTTGTAGAGTCTAGAACATTATTTTTGTAGAGTATAGATCATTATTAAATTTATATTAATTTACGACAATGTTTTTAAATGGGATTCTTTTTGAAGAGATTATATACTTGGCGCTCTTTTTTGTATCTTTTTGTAAAAAGGTAATTTTGTGGGGTATATATATATATACAGTCGCGTCGGAAAATAAGTTGACACTCTTTAAAATCGCATAACTTTGTTAAAATTGGTCGAAACGACTTGAGTTTTTTTTAAAAGCTAGCGGAATTAGCCTTCTGGGTGACGTATTTCGTCGTTTTGAAAAAAATGCACTTGGTTCCCGGGAATCCGCGTTTTTCGACCTTATTCTGCGATCTTTAAGCGTTTATAGCTCAGAGCAGCGTTAACCTATTTAGATGAAATTTTCAGCATGTATACAACTTACTTCAATCTACAAACGGGTTTTTTGAATTTTCATTACAGGCTGTCAAAAAAAAGTTTAAAAAAACAACTTTTACTATTTTTTTGTTGCTCTTCAGACCAAGTGCATTTTTTTCCAAACGACGAAATACGTCACCCAGAAGGCTAATTCCGCTAGCTTCTAAAAAAAACTCAAGTCGTTTCGACCAATTTTAACAATGTTATGCGATTTTAAAGAGTGTCAACTTATTTCCCGACGCGACTGTATGTATAATAATAATAATAATAATAATAATAATAATTCGTCTTTATTCATCACATAAAGTTATAAACAACAAAAGAGAAAAAAAAAAGAAAAAAAAACTTATGTGATAAATAGGCGAGGTTCAGCATACATGCCGTTTTGCAACCTAACCCAAAAACAATATCGAACAGAAATAAAGCTAATCAAAATAACAGATGAGTAAGAGAGAGGACCACATGACAAGGGGAGTTAAGGATAGTGAACAAGAATAAAAGAACGGGCAGCACATTTAAAAGCGGACATAGAGGTCAAAGAACGAATATCTAAGGGAAGAGAATTATAATAGAGGGATGACAAATAAGAGAAAGATGCCGTAAATTTGACCGTACGATGAGCAGGTACAGATAGGTCAGCACCACGTCTCGTAGATGGTGCATGAAGAGAGTGCATAGATGAATTACTACATAGTAATTCATTTAGATAGATAGGCGTTTCAGAATGTAAAACCTTATGTACGATGCAGCACAGGTGCAAAATCCACCTCTGTCTGACTTTGAGCCAGCCAGAGCGAAGAAATAACGGCGAAATATGATCAAACTTACGGATATTATAGGAATAGCGAAGGCACGAATTCTGGATACGTTGTACTATTGCCGAGAGACGAGTAGTGAGACAAGGACCATAAACAACATCGGCGTAGTCAAAGAGAGAAATAACAAGTGACTGACATAGCGAGAGCTTGATGTGGGTGGACAAAATACGACGAGAAGGATACAGGAACCGTAGACGAGCAAAAGCAGAGCGACACAGAACAGCTACATATTGTTCAAAGCACCAAGACGAATCAAAAGTAACACCGAGGATTTTAACAGTAGGTTGCATAGAAAGAGATGCAGAGCCCCAGGAAATAACAAAGGAAGACAGCTGTTGACGTAAAGCAGGAGAGCCAACCACAACTAAAGAAGATTTAGCAGGATTTAGCTGGAGACCGTGAGCGTCAGCCCATGCCGTGAGGCGTAACAGGTCAGAAGCCATCTCGCATTTGGCAGACTCAGCCCTACCAATAACAAAATCCTTAACAAGTTGCGTATCATCCGCGTACATATAGACCCGACAGTTATGACACACCGAGGGCAGATCATTTACATAGATACTAAAAAGTAGAGGCCCAAGAACAGAGCCTTGCGGTACTCCGCGTTTAACCTCACGAGTAGATGAGACCGTGGGCATATACTGGTTAAGCATAACCTGCTGAGAGCGGGAAGAGAGATAGGATTCAAGGAAAGACAGGACATTAGAGGACAAACCAGTATGTCGAAGTTTAGCCACCAGCAGGTCATGATCAATCGTGTCAAATGCCTTGGAAAAGTCTAAGGAGATAATGGCAGTTAAGCATCTAGAGTCAAAGCTCCGCAATACGGTATCCGACAAATGCAGCAATGATGTGGTAGTGCTATGACCACGTCGAAAGCCAGACTGAAAAACTGGAACAGCATTGGCGGATGTGAAAAACCTCTGAAGCTGGGCAATGCACAGTTTCTCGAGCACCTTAGACAAGAAGGGAGTAAGGGAGATAGGACGAAGGGAATTAAGGGCAGTTACATGAGGTGTTTTGGGAATAGGAACGACAAAGGAGTGTTTTAATGCACGAGGAAATACACCCTCGGAAATAGCAGCATTGAAGATATGAAGAAGAGAGTCAAAACAGTAAGGAAGGCAATTAAGGACCATACCCCCAGAAATATCGTAAGGATTAGAGGACGTAAGCTTGATAGATTTAAAGACGGCAAGGAGATCCTCAGGAGTAAAGGGTACAAAAGAGAAAGTAGGAATGTTAGGATCAGGATTACCCAAGGATGCATAATTATGTATAAGGTTACGAGAGGCAGTGCAATCAGGAAGGGAGTCAATGAAATGATTATTAATTAATGTAGCGTCAGGAAAAGACTCAATGCCAGACGAGGCCCTAGACGATCGGTAAAATCCGGCCAAGGAAAGGAAGTCCCAGAGCCTTCTAGACGAACACGAATTAAAGCTTTTAAAAAACGCCCGCTTCTCGGCACGAATGACGGATTTCGCAACATTACGGAGATGCTTATAATAATCCCAAGCACCAGCTGTCCCAGTCCTACTGTATCTCGCGAGTGCCCGATTGCGAAGCCTTATGAATCTCCTCACAGTCGGCGTAAGCCAAGGTGCAGCGGGCCTAGAGACACGCACTAGTCTTACGGGTGCAAACTGATCGTATAATGTGACCAACAAAGATTCAAACAAAGCAAATTTAGAATCAACCGTATCACAGTCACCAATCCGTTGCCAGCTTAAACCCTCAGCCTCACGGCAAAATTGCTCCTCAGGTAAATCCTTAAAATTACGTCGCAAGATGAAGCGTTGGCGGCCCGTCGACTTAGGAATATTAAGGGAGGTTTCTGCCTTGTTGGGCCAAAAAAGGTTCGATATTTCACCAATTTTTTATGCGAAAAGTATTAAATATAGAATGTTGATATTTGGTATGTTTACTAAGCGGTCTTTATTGAACATAAAAATATTTTTTATAGTTTAACAAAACATGGTAGTGGGAGTGGGAGGAGCCACGTATGTCGGTGCGCGGGCAATGATATTCATCGCTTGCGGAAGTCCTAAGTCCCGGACAGGTGATCTGAAGCAAAAAAATTAAATATATTTTTACTTTGTACAATATTGTGCATAAGTTGACCCAGAATCAAGAAGAAAAATTGGAAAATAAAACAGTAGTGAGCGATCGAAGAGATTTTTTTTTTTTTTCACCAAAAATGTTTGCAGATTTTTATTCATTAAATAAAAACGGTAAAGTATTTTTTGATAATTCTGGGTCAACTAATGAAGACGTTTGTTGTACACGTGCCTGCCAAATTTCATAAAGATTGCTTATCTAGGGCATGTAGGAGCACTTCCGCAAACTTGAAAAATGTAGTTTCGAGAAAAACGCGTTTAAAGTTAAACCGAAGGTTATGTGCGAATAAAATGAAAAGTTTCATACTTACACCTAATCTGCTATGCCAGGAGCATAGAGGATACCTTCCTCTTCTTCAAAAAGTTCGTCTTGAGCTGTCCGTTCCAGTCTTCGGGCCAATCTGGCTTCTTTTGATGATGCGGAATGTGTAGCGTCAGCTTTTTTGACGCGCACCATGTCCCTTTTGTTGGCCATTATTTTGGCTTCAGATCCAATTGTGATGCCCATCACTTCCATCATACGCAGTACGGGGGTGATACCTTCATTGAAAATACATACGGCAATAAAAGCTGCCAGTTCGACAATTTTTTTCGAGCAAAAAATGTGTTTTGGAGCCAACCTCCAGAGGACAGCGTTGAAACTTTCATTATTATTTTGCGTATGTCCGCCCAAACAGCGTTGCAACAGATCGTCTGACGACAGATCTGAATATATCGGACGAAGGAGTTTCTGAACTTCAGTCGCAAGTGGTTGTTTGTGTTTGAAATCATGCAATTTGTTGCCTGCCTCTGCGCGTCTCCAGTTGCACCACGAGTCAGGCCCGGGCGGACAATTGTCGTGCTTCGGCTTCGCATCGGTCGAGCATTTATGATCGAAAGTCGCCCAAATAGCATTTTTCATAGCAGTCACAGAATCAGGATTTCTGATAATTGCCAAACCATAGTAATTGGTCAAGTCACGAATCAATTTATCCGTCAATTTACCACCACCTTTGCCACCAACCCCTTTTGTCTTCTTTTTTCCGGATCTCAATCTTGATCCCATTCGCTTTTTGACGTGTCCAACGCACTCTTTCTTCGTCACGATCAATTCCTCCCCATACGGTTGTGTTTCCAGAAGTGATTTGAAGGTTTTCGTATCCCCGTCGCCTATGTAGTTGGTATATTTTACATCGTGAAGCTCCTCGGATCGTGTAAACATTTCGATAATACCATCGACTTCCATTTTTCCAGCGCTTCCAGTATGATTGCATGCACAGTTTTCTTCGTGTTCTTCATACCAGCTATCAAATTCCTCAGTACCCTCTTTGCCACTCCAGTAATTACAGGATTGGCAAAACTTGGATTTCACAACAAGGTCCAGAATTTTACTGGAATGTTTTCCAATTAGAGTGACTACGCCAAACAACGATGAAAAACCTCTCCTGCTCCAAGTTCCATCACCTGAAACGGTCAAATGAGGTGGCTCATTTCCCGCTGCAGCATTTTTCTCAATTTCTTCCTTTGCAGCCTTTCCGAGTAGTACGTCGGTCGTGGCTTTCGCAGCAGTAAACGCATTTTCCAAGCATGCATAATATGTGCTGTTAGCAATTCCTTGACCCAAATCCATCATGCCGCAAAAAAGATTTATGCCCTGCAACCCGATTCCTAGTAAACGCATTACAAACACGATTCGTCGATTGATTTCGAAAGATTTGTTCGAAATTTTCGGGCTAGATTCAATTTCGGTGGAGCCACAATCACACACGACACAGAGCTTGAATCCTAAACCTTGTTCGCCTTTCACGTTAAACTTTACGTCACTTTCACATTTCTTGCATTTTAATAGGGCCCTAAGTGTGGAAAACACAAAAATAAAATTGATAATGCGGTACCCGTGCATTGGATCAATGGTGATTTCAGTATCACTAGAATTCATCAGCTTTTGTGCCGACGTACTTGCGTGTAATGTTTCGTTTTCCCTGGTATGCTGATTACCACTGAATCGCCGTTTTTTTGCCTTGTGACCAGGTCGCTCATTTTCCTCGCGTTTGAATTTTTTTGTTTTAAACATTGTGCACTACGGTTTTAACTTCGAAAATCGTCCGTTACTCTTCGAGGTGACAATCATACTGAGGACGCTTTTCGAGGCAGCTGCAAGGTAAGGCTTTTGGGGAAAACCCCAAAATATAGACAATACGAATCATAAAATTTTGTTACACAGGACGCGAATGTAGCCTGCATCGGTCGCGGTTTATAGCGCCGCGCCGGCACAAGCGCTCCGAATTTCATACCTGCGGCGCCCGCTTCTCTTCGTCGGCCTATAACTTTGCGAATTTTATTTATATCGACTTGCAATTTGCTGTACGTATTCTTAAACATTGGCTCTTTCCGATAAATAAAAAAAAAAAAAAAAATTTTTTTTGACCCAACAAGGCAGAAACCTCCCTTAAGTATCGAGTAAACAAGACAGTGGTCACTAATATGGCTTACATCAAGAGAGCCCGCAGTTACAATATCCACATTATCGCTTACAAATATTAAATCCAACAAAGTTGAAGATAGCGCAGTAATTCGGGTAGGCACAGATATTGTTTGGCATAAAGAAAGCGATAACATAAAGTGCTTAACAAGAGGCAATCCCGGATCGCAAACATTATTGTAATCAATATTAAAGTCACCCATACATATAATATAAGTAGCTGTGCAAGAAACTTCAACAAGGAACAGTTCAAGATCATTCAAACAGGACAAAGGACAGTTAGGCGGACGATAAATAGACAGGACCACAGTGCGCGCATGTTTAATAGTAAAAAGAACGCCAGCTACATCCAAAAGACTATCATGAAAATAATTATCGGTAATAACATCAAAGATATTTACACAGTGTAAACTGGATTTGACATACAAAGCTGCTCCACCGCCACGAGCAAGGAAGCGAGAACGGCGGTCAGCACGATAAAGAGAATAGTCACGCAGCAAAAGGGACCCAGAGTCGTGCTCAGTACGCAACCAGGTTTCGGTAAGAGCCAACACGTCAAACTTGTAACAACGCACTAAGTCGGTTAGTTCTGAGAAATGACAAATAAGTGACCGAATATTTAAGTGAGCAGCAGAGAAGGATTTAGAATGCGCACGCAGTTTACAAGAAAGCGAGGAAGAGAACGCAGAAGACCCATGTTCCGAAGTAGGAGAAGAAGAGAGCCCCAGCAGAGCAGAGGACGTAGAGGTAAAAGATGAACAGCCTGAAGTAGAAGCCATCCCAACTATCCGATCCAAGGAAGAAGGGCGAGTAGCATCAGAGCCCGAATGTAAGCTCGGGCCAAGTCACTGTCCCCCATCCATAGAATGGAGAACTTGATCTGGATAGCCTTGCAGAACAGGGGGCAAGGTAGACAGCTCCTCCACGAAGTCGGCAGAAGATGTAAACCGCCGGACAGGAGCACCATCATCCTTCCTTAGGTAGACAATACCGCGTTTCATCCATACGAATTTGAAGTTATGGTCCTTCGCAAGCTTCCTGGCCTCAAGCAGACTGCTACGCTCACTAGCGGTCGAACGTTCGTTAATATATATAAGTGAGTCAGGCCACGACGGATCAATCTCACAAGCACGAAGATCCTTCTTGGCTCTCTTTTTGGAAATCCACTCGTCACGAGTAAATGTAGAGGTGAATCGAATGACGAGCGGCTTAAACTTAGCCTTGGCATGACGAAGTCTAAGCGCAGAGGCTACCTGCGACTGCGAGAAAGGTATTTTAATGGCGTCAGCAACACTTTTAATAGTCTGCAGTAGCCCCGCATTAGAATTATCGGGCAGCCCGGATATAACAAGTTCGAAGTCTCTAGTAGAACGCTCCATACGTTCAAACCTCTGGGTGACCTCGGCACGAGGAACCGAGCTAGCAGCAACAGACGTCCTCCCACCGGTCAAACGCTGCTCCAGCGAAGTCACGCGTCGGTCCAAAGAGGCTTGGTCAGCGGCTAAACAATCCACCCGTTCGGCAACATCGGACATCATGGTGTGCAAGGAGTTGACACGTGCTACCAGATCGTCAAGCGAAGTTAATTTCAGTTTAATATCTTGCAGGCAGCCGTGGATAGCCCTTAGATCGGGAGATGCATCCGATCTTGATCTTGAGGACGAGATGGAGGGTCCGGGCAGAGATAGGGCATTATTGGAGTCAAATGCACCAATGCCAGGAAAATTATTGTTCATACCACAGCCTGTGCATTTACCGGATTTAGGCAGAAATTTGGAGCATCCTCGACAGTGAGCCATACCGACAGTACAACGACAGTAGTGTATTAAACACCTCAATAGATGTCGTTAAGCACTAATTAGCCTTACACAAGGCTCACCAAAGTTTGTAATCACGATGACGCCGACCAGGACAAAGTCAAGCAAAAGCAGGCGGAAAAAAACACAGCTGAGCAAGCCACAACTGAATACCAAGAAATAACGGCGTATTACTAGGAAAGTAAAGGCACCACGCGAAAAGCACTGCGGCACCAAAGAGATAAGCACTGTATCAACAAGTGGATATAAAATTGAACAATTCAAACTCAGATTAACACTGCCAAAACAGAAAGACTACAGAGCAAGAAAGACACACGTCAAAACAGTTGAACGCCCGTAGGTCACTCCATGTATATGTATATTTTGTATATATATATATATATAGGATTTCTCCTGGTTCTTGTGGATTCTTAGGCGAATGGGACGCGGAGATGGAGGTCTTATAAAGGATTGAGGCCCAGTGATAGTAAAATAATATTTAATATAACTAGGATAAAGTGGTTGAATGATATAAGTAACAGAATCAGAGACGACAGTCTCACTGGACGACCGGTACGCAACTCCTTTGTCGTTCGCATCACGCCACGCGGCCAAACCCGCACGCTTTTCGGTTGTTTTCCCGAGCGCATCACGCGCTACGCCTCGACCAGCGCTCATCGGCATCCCACATTCGGCCATCCTACAGCTCTTTGGACCCCGAAGACGCTCCTAAATACGGCTTCATATAATCTGCCGCGGTCGAGGTAATTCCTGGCCCTTCGCTTTCGCCAATTCGCACTACCTCATATCGGTTATTTCGCTTTACCTTTACTACTTTGTATGGTCCAAGGAACTTCGGCTTAATTTTCAAACCCGCACCAAATTGCGTTCTTTGAATCGCTACTAAGTCGCCTTCTTTATATTTAGTTGCTACCTTGCAAGCTTTGTCGTGATCGCGACGATTCTCTGCTTGGATCTTAATAATATTTTCTTTAGCCGCTCGCCTTAAACTATCACGATCCGCATCAAACATCTCTATAGCTTCCTGTTCAACTAACGAGAGAATTCGCTCGTCCTCCTTCTGTTTCATTTTTACGCCAAAAAGTACTTCAAAGGGCGTCATGCCCACTGCGCGTTGAAAACTGCTATTTAAACATTGTTGCAATTGGTCGACATGTTTATACCAATGGTCCGGCTTTTCTACAGAAAGTTTCGTTAACACCGAGATAATTGTGCGGTTGATGCGTTCGACTTGGCCACTCGCGCGTGGTATACCGGTGGTTATCATAAAATGTTCAATAGACTCTGACGCGCAATAATCTTTAAATTCTTTCGACGTAAAGGCCGCACCCTTATCCGAAATAATACGCTTTGGATTTCCGAAAGATTTCTGTTGGATAACTAACTTTTGTACTACTTCCGCCGCGTTTGTTGTCTTTGTCGGGTATATCCAAACAAATTTAGCAAACGCATCCACGACAGCCAAAATATACTTGTACTGTTTACCTGTAGATGCCATTGGTCCCTGATGATCTATATGGTACGTACAAAGCGGAGTATCTCCCTTCGGTATGGGTGAGAGCATGCCTTCCTTTTTTCCTTTTCTCTTTTCCGCGAGAATGCATGGAACGCAACAACTGATAACCCTCTCTACTCGTTCGCTTAAATTAGGTATATAAAACTCTTCCTTAATTCTATCCGTCACTCTTTTCACACCGAAATGTCCGTTCTCGTGCACTCTTCGAATGGTATCCACGAACATACTAACCGGTAGCACAATAACATTTTTTTCACCGCACCGCTTTAACAACAGATTGTTTTCTACAAGATAATCCTCATACGGATCCTTTTCTAATACCTGTTTTATTACCCTAATACGTTCGTCTTCGTCTTGTCTTTTCCGAATCATTCCGAGCAATTTATCTTCAACGGCCATGACTGGATATCGACTCAGTGCATCTATGTGTTTTAAACGCTCGCCCGCTCGGTGCTCTATTTCATAATTAAACTCCTTTAGAACCATCGCCCATCTCGCTACTCTCGGACGAATCGCCGTTGTCCGCTTCTTCTTCGGACGTCGCTTGCTTACTTGCGTCGTTGTTCATCCTGTCACTTTATTGTCTACTGTCACAACTTATTATGGCACACTTGCAACTTTAAACAACTTAATTACCGTTCCGCGATCGATTATTACAACCTTCGGCCAGCGGTCAACTTACGCACTGCCCGACAACTTCAAATCACTCGCCAACGGACAACTTCGTCTGTATTTTGCCTTTCGTAGACCACGTTTTCACCACTGCACAATCAAGACCATTCCATCCAGCGCGCAAATCGAGAGATCCCGGGTTCAAATCCCGGACGAGCCCCCAATTGTAGGATTTCTCCTGGTTCTTGTGAATTCTTAGGCGAATGGGACGCGGAGATGGAGGTCTTATAAAGGATTGAGGCCCAGTGATAGTAAAATAATATTTAATATAACTAGGATAAAGTGGTTGAATGATATAAGTAACAGAATCAGAGACGACAGTCGCACTGGACGACCGGTACCCAACTCCTTTGTCGTTCGCATTACGCCACGCGGCCAAGCCCGCACGCTTTTCGGTTGTTTTCCCGAGCGCGTCACGCGCTACGCCTCGACCAGCGCTCATCGGCATAGCGCGTGACGCGCTCGGGAAAACAACCGAAAAGCGTATATATATATATATATATATATATATATATATATATATATATACGCTTTTATATATATATATATATATATATATATATATATTGTTACGTTTTACGCTCATGGTAATACGATTTTAATGTACAACAACAAGTGAACATGAACAGAGCAACTACAACTCAAATAACTCAATATAATCTATACAGCAAGGGAATCTGGTATCGATAGGTCTGCTAGGAATGGCGGCTGACTCTCGAATGACTCCTTGACAGGCGATCGATACGATCGCCTTCTTCTTGCTTTCTGTTGTCTTTGTCGCGAGCACCAGCGGGCCATGGATCCTATCCATCGGGTGCTCGCAACAATATATATATATATATATATAACGGTATAATTTTGTATATATATATATATATATATATATATATACAAAATTATACCGTTACTTTTATTTTTGCCCCTACGCACAGTGGTTCCAAAGTGACTTTTTGCGGTCAAAATTCCGTATCTCCGTCAATTCTCAACCGATATTTGATTTCTTTGGCTCATTTTGTAGGGGAATATAAATTAAACAATTCAAATTTAAACAAATTAGTCTTCTTCTACATCTACTACATCTTCATAATTAGATAACAGATATTTTGCGTCTTTTTCTAGTTCAACAACCGTACTTGGCTATTGGGACCTCAAAATCGAAATTAAAGGATCCGATGTTATTAATAAATTATGCATGATATCTTCATTTGTCGAAAACCTCGAACTTTTTCTTGTATTAAATTGTCGGAATCTTTTAAAATCTTTGTTCCTAGATTCCTGGGCTTCTTCCGACATCTGGCCAACTGGCAGAATAGTCGCGTTTAAAACGTCTTTTCCGTGAATTAAAATTTTGTGGACTGATGATGGCATAAAATACCATCCATACTCCCTAATAAAAATTTTGACCGTTTCGAGAGAAAAAGATTGGAACTTGGATGGGTCCCCACAGAGCACCATAAGATTGCAGCAACGTCTCTGCAATATTGCGGTGCAAGATTGCAATGTTGCACTATAACATTGCAGAGACGTTGCAGGTTCAGTCCTATGTCCGCCTTCGCAATATTGCAGGTGTGTATTTTTGTAATGTTGCGGCAGCATTGCAAACATGTAGACCTGCAACGAAACGGCAAAATTGTGGCAATGATCCTGCAACTCTTCGGAAATATTACGGTGCAAGATTGCAATGTGGCACTATAACATTGCAGAAACGTTGCAGGTTCAGTCCTATGTCCGCCTTAGTAATATTGCAGGAGTATAATCCCGCAACGTTTCGGAAATTTTACAGCAATGGTCCCACCACAGCGTTTTGGGCAGTGAGGGACGCGACGACATGAATGTGTGCAGAATCGTAGTAGTATAATGCCCGTGTGTCTTTTTCTCATAGAAAATATCTTTACCCCCGGGGGATTCGAACCGAGGACCTCTGGCATCGTAGACGAACACTTTACCGCCGCAGCTACAACCGTTGATTGATAAGATTGCTTACGTATTCGAACTTATACTCCTACCGTGCAAAACTTTAAACTCAAATTATTCAAAAACGAAGGCTCATTTGACAAACCTATTAGGGATTTTTAACACTGTAGGTGCGGACTCTAACTATAACCCGGTGTCATTTTAGGTTAGGTTGGAAAGTAGTCTTTAGACTAAACCTTTGCATTTGTCTTTTCGTCTCTCTTTTCTCGTGCTTGATTATATATACGTGTTTGTGCAATAAACACTTTTAATAATAATAATAATAATTTCACACATTAAAGTATATAGTGTCTACTCTATCTAAACAAATTAAATTCATTTTCAAATCTCTTCTATAATTTACATTCATGTACAAACAACTCTCACAATAACACTTTTTTCATATCTTCAACGGCCAACGAGAAATTCTAGCACATGCAGTTAAATGAAACATGCTGTAGAATCTACTCGACGTCATATTTCAAATTTCGTCAAAGTATCATAGTTGCTTCAGAATATTGCTGTACTGTTTCTACAATATTTCCACTACAGTATTGCACGGCAATATGTAGGCAATATTGCTGGGTCGTTGCCACTGAAACATTGCACATCGATGTGCGCGCAATATTGCTGAAATATTGTAGGATCGTTGCCAGTGGAAGATTGCACGTCGATGTGCACGCAATATTGTAGAATCGTTGCCAATGGAACATTGCACGACAACGTTCTTGCAATATTCCTATAATATTGTAGTATCGTTGCCAATGGAACATTGCACGTGGATGAGCACGCAATATTGCAGAAATATTGTAGAATCGTTGCCAATGGAACATTGCACGACAACGTTCTTGCAAAATTCCTGTAATATTGTAGGATCGTTGCCAATGGAACATTGTACGGTAAAGTTCTTGCAATATTGTTGCAAAATTGTAGGATCGTTGCCAATGGAACACTGTACGGCAACGTTCTTGCAATATTTCTGCAATATTGTAGGATCGTTGCCAATGAAACATTGTACGGCAACGTTCTTGCAATATTGCTGCAATATTGTAGGAGCATTGCCACTCCAATAATGTACGGCAATATTGCAGAAACGTTCCTACAATTTTGCAATGCAACCTGCAACAACGCAATATTGCAGCAACGTTCCTGCAATACAGCTGCAACGAAGTGTGCTGTATGGGTCTACGCTGCTTCCACACGACAGAACTTGTAAAATTATAAAAAAAATTTCAATAAGTTCTTCATTCACCTCTGTGATTTCCGCTACTGTCTTCCATTTGCGGAAAAATCGTCACATGCCTGGATTCGGTTTATGGAATGCATTTTACACATAAGTTACCGACTTAAATTTAAAAAGTGGAGCGCAAGGCGACCGGAAGAAAAAATTATCATGGAGTAGTCCAAAAAAAGAATTTATTAATAACATTGGATCCTTTAACTTCGATTTTGAGGTCCCAATGGCCAAGTACGGTTGCTGAACTAGAAAAAGACGCAAAATATCTGTTGTCTAATTATGAAGATGTAGTAGATGTAGAAGAAGACTAATTTGTTTAAATTTGAATTGCATAATTTATATTTCTTTTATTTTATCTTGTTTTAATGTTACATGAAAAAATTGGTTAATAAACTCGTTCTTTCGGAACCAAGAGTTCAGAATTTGTTTTTTTTAATCCCTAAAGAAAATTTGGAAAACTACTGTGTGATATTTTAGCAAATTTAATCCCCTACAAAATGAACCAAAGAAATCAAAAATCGGTTGAGAATTGACGGAGATACGGAATTTTGACCGCAAAAGGTCACTTTGGAACCACTGTGCTACACCCGAAACGTTGCGGGACCATTGCTGTAAAATCTCAGAAATGTTGCGCGACCTTTGCTATAAAATCTCAGAAATGTTGTGCTACCATTGCTGTAAAATCTCAGAAATGTTGCACGACCATTGCTGTAAAATCTCAGAAATGTTGCGCTACCATTGCTGTAAAATCCCGAAACAATTTTGCAGAAATATATCCTGCAATGTTGTACAGGGGCGGGCATAGTAATTTACTAGTAACTTTTCGGCAACATTGCGTACAATGTTCCAAGTATTAAACCGCAACGCAACTGAGACATTTCTGCAACAAATGTGCTGTATGGGATGTTTAATGTCCTAACTTGTCGCAAAATCTTTAAACTTTTGACTTGTATACTGCGTTACCTCGCGAAACTCGACTTCAACAAACTTATCGTCGCTTCGCTAGACATATTCGGTAAGTATCCTAACTCTACGTACTTAGAAAAATAATCTACAATTAAAAGATAGCTCTTTCCTTTAAACTCTAGCAGGTCTATACTAATTTTTATCCAAGGCGCTTTTGGTACTTCGTGCGGCATTAACGGCTCTTTAGCATTACTTCTCTGTAACCGCAGACACGTTTCACAATTTTCTATCATTTCCCCAATTTGTTTATTTATACCTGGCCAACATAAAGTTTCTCGCGCTTTATTTTTGGTTGTTTCTATATCCAGATGATTGTAGTGTAACCTACTTAGCATTTCTTTTCTTAGACTATATGGAACTACTACTCTATCATTTTTAAACAACAAGTCCTCATCTATACTTAGATCACAGTTAAATGTATGGTACTTTTTTGTTGTATCTGGTACATTCTTTTCTCTGCTGGCCAATCAATTTTTAGTAAATGTAAAACTTCCTGCAGTTCCTCATCTCTCGCAGTTTCTACTATAAACTCTTTCAGTCTTTTTTCACTCATATAATCTTTATAATCTACTACCATTATGCTAATATTTACATGTTTATCATCTTCTATTATTAGCTCATCATGCGCTCTCGAAAGTGCATCCGCGATATGCATTTCCTTTCCCGGCTTATACGTAACATCAATATCATACGGTTGTAGTCTTAACCTCATTTTTTGAAGTCTTACTGGTGTCGTTCTTAATGATTTCGACAATATTGGTGTGAGTGGTTTATGATCACTCTCAATTAATATTCTCTTTCCGTAAATGTACTGATGGAAACGCTCGCATCCAAAAACAATTGCATAAAGTTCCTTTTCAATCTGCGCCCATGCTTTTTGTGTGTCTGTCAGCGCTTTTGACGCATACGTTACTGGTAATTCATTTTGTAACAATACCGCGCCTACCCCAGTACCATTCGCATCGACACTTGAGGCACAGACGAGGTATAGAATAGACCTATCACCTTATGGGACTTCGTGTCACCACCCAAACTGTGTTACCGACCCATAATTTGACGACTGAATTCAGCGACCTCTGTTCATGAACAGCGTCCAACTCAAGAACTACTCTGAAATGTGTTTAAATACTGAAAGATGTGTGGGTGCTTGTATACGTGTGATTTGTTTAGAGGGAGAGTTTAACATAGAGGGCGTGCTTTTGCTAAGCTACGCTTTGGCTCTGTTGGCAACGATTCACGCCGGATTTCTCTCTGAAAATCTATTTCAGGGATCAGCTCAAGCTTATACAAGCTATAAATTGCAAAATTAAATTGATTGTTAGTATTTTACGCGTAGTAGAACATTTAGCTAATATTTTCACGTGTTGTACGCCGTAAAATATTAAAAATTGACGTTATTACTAGATTGCCGCAAATATCTGCACTTCGCGTGTGTCTAAATAGACGGTGCCCATTCTATAACACGTAAAAATCATTAAAAATAATGAATTGAATCATTTTTTGTAAAATTTATATTCGTAATTTTTGGGACCCAAGGCCCCTAAATCTCTAGGTTTCATTACAAATTGATTGGCTCTGTCCTTATTAACTATTGAATGGATTTAAAAATTATAAAAAACATCTACGATGTTAGTACACGAGCGTATGTATCGCTTACGAGCGCTTAAGCCTTACGTTAAGATCTGGGCACACATATCAGTTCCGTCTCAGTTCACGTAGAATTCAGGTACTCTTCATTATTTTCCTCAATTACTTTACTCCAAATATTTCCCATTATAGTCATTAAAAATAATCAGGATTATATCTAGTTTGGTGTCATTTTCATCAGAAAAATACTAGTAATCATTAGTGATACAGTATTGTATCCGTATATGCTCGATTTTATGCACGCGATACAAGTTTGTCGCTATCCCCACCACTTTTGTCTCACTCTTGTCTGGCGAAGGCCAGAGCGAGTGGAACGCGTTGCGTGCGCGACGAACGAACACTCGGAATTAGGACTCTGTACAGAATATATGCTCACCACCGGTCCCGAACAGCGAACAAATACGGAGACAATACTGTACTTATATGATAGAAATTGGCATACTCATTACCACAGACGAGGTATAGAATAGACCTATCGCCTTATGGGACTTCGTGTCGCCACCCAATCTGTGGTACCGACCCATAATTTGAGGACTGAATTTAACGACCTCTGTTCATGAACAGCGGCCAACTCAAGAACTACTCTGAAATTTGTTGAAATACTTAAATATATGTGCGTGCTTGTATACGTGTGACTTGTTTACAGTGAGAGTTTAACATAGAGGGCGGGCTTTCGCTAAGCTATGCTTTGGCTCGGATTGTTAACGACTCACACCGGATTTCTTTCTGAAAACCTATTTCGGGGATCAGGAGCCTATATGGCGCTGAAATATGGCACTTCTTGAGAGCTTATACAAGCTATAAATTGCAAGATGAAATTGATTGTTAGTATTTTTCGAACATTTAATTAATATTTTCACATGTCGTACACGGAAAAATATTAAAAATTGACGCTGCTACTGACATTCCCACAAATTTCTGCACTTCGCGCGTGTCTAAATAGACGGTGCCCATCCTACGACACGTAAAAGTCATTGAAAATAATGAATTTAAACGTTTTTGTAAAATTTATATTCGTAGTCTTTTGGACCCGAGGCCCCTAAATCCCTACGTGTCGTTACAAATTGATTGGCTCTGTCCTTATTAACTACTGAAAATTAACTATTTAAAAATTATAAAAAAACATCTACGATGTAAATACACGTGCGTAGGTAGCGCTTACGTTAAGATCTGGGTACACATAACAGTTTCGTGTCAGTCATGGGCGTCCGGAGTGGGGTGCAAAAGGGGCAGTTGTCCCCCCTGACTTTTGAAAAAAAAATTGCGTATTTTTAAGAACTTGTCTCTATTAAGTTTATACTAAAAAAGTGAATAATTCGAAATTTATAATTCTAAAATTCTGAAAGTGAATATACTAAATCCGACAATTTCGGATTTAAATTTTTAATTAAATTGGCAATACAAAATGAGTTCAAAAAAGCAAGTGGGCTACTCGTTTTTTCATTACTATAATTTTCACCACCATCGCTTCAAAGTTACCCCACCCCGTGAAGAAAAGTCTACAGACGCCCGTGGTGTCAGTTCACGTAGAATTTAAGTACTCTTTATTACTTTCCTCAATTACTTTACTCCAAGTACTTTCTATTACAGTCATTAAAAATAATCAGAATTATATCATGTTTGGTGTTATTTTTATCAGAAAAACACTAGTAATCCATTAGTAATACGTCTATGATAGAAATTGGCATAGTCATTACTGAATGGCCTATTGCTGACTTTGTCCTTATGCCACTAGTCTAGCGTTTATGACCTCCGAGCCGCGTCGTTCGAAAGCTTTTACCTAAGAACCCATCAGGGTTGTAAAAAAAGGTACGCGTTACCGTTCAACCGATTTCAAGAGAAAGGCCAGAATATCGTGGCCATCCAATTTTAACTTTCTGAAAAGATGAATGAGTATAATGGTCTTGAAACGCTGCGGATATTACTACATATTTTGCAGTTTTAGAAAAGCATAATATGTAAAATAGAAGAGATCGGCTAGAAAGCCAGCCATTAAGAGGGGACCGAGACGGAAAGAATTGTGTATATCATTTATATCAAGACCAGTGAAAAGATTTTACCCTTCTGTCTCCTGTTGAATCAGAATTAGTATCTTATTATTCATTTAAGTACATATATATGTATTTTCATTGCTACCAAATAGTCTGTGAGCCGATATAATAGTGTTTCAAGCCGATCGCATCCGAGTTTTGCCGAGCTGATCTGAAATCAAATTGCCCGCTCATGGCAGCTATGCTTGCAGCCCAAAACGACTCTCGGGATCCCGAAAACTTCGGGTTCTCGAGCAATACGAAAGTAACGGGATCCTGCCCGATCTCGACCGAAAGTTTCCGGCCCGTCCCGAGCCCGAAACGTCGGGTACCCGCACACCCCTGGCTGTCAGCGTACGCTGGACAGCGGTGAGCCCCGACCTTCGAAAATTTTCGGATGGTCTCTTTCAAATGAACGTAGCAAAGAGCTATTGGGAATTTCCCGGCCCAGGTAAGCGAGCCGCGCGCTCCGCTTTTATGATCGGTTTACCACTCACACCCCAGAGCATTGTAATGAGGTTTGCAAACAATGTCGACTGGTCTCGTACCCGTCTCAATTTCAAAATTTTCAGCTAAGACAGGGTTGACCACGGCGCTATACCTTTGTACGGAGAGATTTTTCGCCACCAGCGTGTAAAAGTCACAATACTGGTGCATCGTTCCAAAAAATGGAAAATCATAATTAAAGCCGACTTCAAAAAAATATGAAATGCGCTAAAAAGTAAAAAGTAATTTTGTTCCTTATTTAATCTAGGACACTTCATTTTTTTATATCGGCGCCTCATCATTTGCACTGTGTAAATGATGAGGCGCCGATATAAAAAAATTAAGTGTCGTAGATTAAATTTTGATTTCAAGTAATTTTTTTTGCCCATCCTGGTAATTTTGAGGTACATATAACTTGCAGCGACAAAGTTTTTCCTTAATATACAAGGAAGATTTTCACCAATTTTCACACTGATTAATAAATAATTGTAGATGATATGACGATATATATAAATCTCTTCGCGCCGCCTTAATGTATGCGGCAACACATGATACATGGGTGGGGTTCAGCAACAGGTGCTCTTAAAATACATTAAAGTCCTGTTTTTACAAAGTACGTTATTGCAAGGGAATGAAATTTGTTTTGCGTTAAATAAACCGGAATAGGACAGCAAGGTTAAAAGACGAATGTGATATGGTGTTATTTTCTTCCTCCGTTCCCTTCCGTTGAACGGAATATGTTCATAAGACGATTTTAAATTGTTACTCTAACAGAAACATTTGTAAATCGCGGGCTTTAACTCTCAAAACATAACCTAGTTTTACTTGTGCTTAATTTTAGTTCCTACCACGCGTAGCGTTACAATCTGTTTTGAGACTTCACCGGTAACGTTGCATGCGACCTTAAAATGGTATGGGGGGTCCTAGGACCCCTCAAACCGGCGACACAAAAATACATTGGGTGATTGGTCTATTCTATACCTCGTCTGTGCCGAGACGTATTGAGAGTCGAATCGCGCTGTTGCCGCATTTCCCCTATTACTATTTTGTCGTCAAGAAAGCTTGAATGAATCACGGCGAAGCGGCTGGAGGACAGAGATGGGCAAAGATAATATCTGGATAAACTCAAATAAAAGACACTTTACGTTTATCCGTTATGAACCATGTCGCTTGCGGTGGATTATGTATTAATAAAATATAAAACGTGACGTTTTCAGTATTCAGTAACATACTGTTGAGATATTCCAAATTAAAATGAGTTCAAACACGGTATAAATCGGATTATTTCTAGAACTAATATAAATGTAATATTTCTAATCTAAAAATAATCCGATTTATACTGTGTTTAAATTTATTTTCATCTGGTAAACTCTCAGGAGTATGTTACTGAAACGTTCATGCCGATACGATAGCGAATGTAGAAGTTTTACATTCTATAAAAACATGCAACATAAACAATCATAATCATTTTAATATATTTTTTATGATTAAATATAAATATTGTTCCCTTACGGCTATTTTTTTTCCGTCGCCCTGGGAATTTTGTTCAAATTGAAATATATTAGAGTCCATGTGAAAATGAGGGGGATTTAAATAATTTTTACATGACACTAATCTGTAAATATTTTTTTTTTTATTATACTACATATTGATAATTATGCTATTTCCTCCACCCCGGCCCCATCCTCCCCGGCCCCTCCGGTTGCCCCCTCCTCCGCGCTGAAATTTCCAGGGAGTCGAGACCGATAGAAATTTGGTTTCGGTCACGGTCGCGGTCAGTGAGACCGACCAATATGGCATTTACAGGTCTCTCGACCGAACTAGAGAGCGACAGAACGGTCAGGAGTTTTCTCTCGACCGAACTAGAGAGCGACCGAACGGTCAGGAGGTTTCTCTCGACCAAAACTCGAGAGAGAAATTCTCTCAGATTTTCGGTCCTGACCGGTCGCAAACGGTCGCAAACGGTCGAGTTAATTTATGGAGAGATTTCTGTTCCTCTCCATAAAGTAAGAGTCGGAGCGGTTCGGTTCTGTTCGGATCGGTTCAACCTAGCTGAATAAGCCGGGAAGGTATGGATGCTATTCCTGCCGCTCACACTGTTTGTCACTCTCGTGACGGGTTTGTTGATAGCAGACTTAGTTATTTGTTACTGTAACACTGTCCATTCCAAACTATGTCGATCTGCCGAGATATTATTGTATTTCAAACACTAGTTATATATTATTTTAATAGAAGTAGTTAATATAAATAAATTATTGTTAATATACAAATAACAAGAAAATGGTTGAAAATATAATTCTTCATGTGATTATTTTAAAAGTATGTCCAAGTGTGGAAAAAACAGAAGATAGGAATGTAATAAAATGTAAATATATTTAACAATAGCATAAATAACCAATTGGAAATTTGAAACAGAAGATAGGAATGTAATAAAGTATAAATATATTTAACAATAGCATAAATAACAAATTTGAAATTTGTTAGTTGTTTTTTCCACACTTGGACATATTTTTAAAATAATCACATGAAGAATTATATTTTCAACCATTTTCTTGTTATTTGTATATTAACAATAATTTATTTGTATTAACTACTTCTATTAAAATAATACATAACTAGTGTTTGAAATACAATAATATCTCGGCAGATCGACATAGTTTGGAATGGACAGTGTTACAGTAACAAATAACTGCAAAAGTCTGCTATCAACAAACCCGGCACGAGAGTGACAAACAGTGTGAGCGGCAGGAATAGCATCCATACCTTCCCGGCTTATTCAGCTAAGTAGAACCGATTCGAACCGCTCCGAACCGTTCCGAACCGCTCCGAACCGCTCCGACTCGTAATTTATGGAGAGGAACAGAAATCTCTCCATAAATTAACTCGACCGTTTGCGACCGGTCAACCGACCAGTCGGCGGACTGGTCATGCCTTCGGTTTGGTTTCGATTGGTCTCGTTAAAAGTACGGTCTGAGATTCCCGGTCGAGAGGCAATCGTTCTCGAGTTCGGTTTCCCTCCACAACCTCTCACTGTTACGGTCACAACGGCGGTCCCTTTTCGCCTCGGTTACTGGTCGCTAGACCGGTCGCGACCGGTCGGAAATTCGGTTTCTGTTTCGGTCTCGACTCCCTGGAAATTTCAAGCGCCTGATCTCCTTTTTCATCTGAAACAGTACCATAAAAATTACATTTCCTACTTCTACCCGTATATATAGTGAATTCAAAACATATTTGGACCTTTCAATTAAATATTATTACATTTTTTAACATAAAGATTTTGTAAGATGATATTGGCGCGTTGATTCGGTCACAGTAAAACAGTTTATTTTATTATTTGAAAATAATAAAATAAAGAAATCACAGCTATTTCGTAATTAATTATAGAATATCCCGACGTTTCGGTTCCTGATTTGAACCATTCTCAAGGAAAGTGTAATAAATTATATAAAGTTACGTATGCTGGTGAAAGATGCGTCGTAGCAATAATAAAAGCAAACGACACCTGAGTCGGTTGGAAGCAGACTGAAGTAACAAACGGACAACGCAGACCCAGCTAGAGGTGAAACGGACTATGACCAAAACAAAGCCGTTAGCCATTTAAAATTATCAAAAGAAAAACCCCAAGATTTTTAAAAGGCATACAAACAAGGCAAAACCAACCAAACATTGAGCTCGTGTGATCAAATTTTTGTAATTTTCTTTGATATGACATATCTAATCATAGGTGTAGTAGAGCTGACAAAGATACATAAAATGCATAGAATATGTAAATAGTAGAGTGATCATACGGAGGTAAAATAGACAGACACATCATAACCCATTACTTATTTAGTAATGTTGCGTAGTATTCTTGTATCTTAGGTGTTTCATACCTGAGATTCACGCTGGGTTGTTTAATCATATGTAGTGTCTCTAAAATAATCCTCAAATTCAAATTATTTTCTTTATCAACAATTTTAGCATTGTTAAAATCAAACTTGTGATCAAACTCCAAAGAATGTTTGGTTAGAGCAGTGTGTTGTAAGGGGGATAAAAAAATATTTCTTTTATGTTCGTAAATACGTCTCTCTAGGAGTCTGGAAGTTTGTCCGATGTAAACTTGATTACAGCCCATACACGGAATAGAATATACGATGTTAGAATTTTTGGACAAGGGAATTTTATCTTTAATCAAAGGAAATAGATGCTTAGTATAAAATGGTAATTTGAAAATGGTGTGTATACCGGCTTTTCTGAAAATTCTTCTAATATCTTTGGAAATGTTGTTAACAAAAGGTAATATTGACCGTAATGATTTTCTCAATGCTGTAAGTTTTGTATTAGAATCGAATGTTTTCCTATTTAATGGAACTTATTATAAACAAGTGTTTGGAACTGCCATGGGGTCACCCATCTCCCCTGTAATCGCTAATATAGTCATGGAAGAACTTGAGACTGTTTCCCTTTCTAAATTACAGTTTAATCTTATTTTTTATAAAAGATATGTTGACGATATCATTACTTGTCTCAAACTTGAGGATCTGCAAACATTATTAGACACTTTTAACAGTTTCCACGCCAGATTACAGTTCACTCATGAGGTTGAGAAGGACTCATGTCTTAGTTTTCTTGATACAATTGTTATTAGATCAAATAATAGAATTATCACGAATTGGTATCACAAACCTAGTTGGTCGGGAAGATATATTAATTTTTGCTCTGCACATCCGATGCACCACAAGGTGGGTTTAATCAAAGGATTAATAGATCGTGCTATTTTGCTATCTGATATAAAATTTCGTCCAGAGAATTTACTTATTATTAAAAACACTTTAAAAATGAATGGATACCCTGCAGATATGGTGTCAGAAATTATTAAAGAGAGGATTTTTGAAATTTATCACCCACTTCTTGTTGAAAAAAGAAAAGAATTAAATAAGAATAAAATAGGTCCTATCTGTTGGAGAAATACGGTCGTGTTACCTTTTGTTAACAACATTTCCAAAGATATTAGAAGAATTTTCAGAAAAGCCGGTATACACACCATTTTCAAATTACCATTTTATACTAAGCATCTATTTCCTTTGATTAAAGATAAAATTCCCTTGTCCAAAAATTCTAACATCGTATATTCTATTCCGTGTATGGGCTGTAATCAAGTTTACATCGGACAAACTTCCAGACTCCTAGAGAGACGTATTTACGAACATAAAAGAAATATTTTTTTATCCCCCTTACAACACACTGCTCTAACCAAACATTCTTTGGAGTTTGATCACAAGTTTGATTTTAACAATGCTAAAATTGTTGATAAAGAAAATAATTTGAATTTGAGGATTATTTTAGAGACACTACATATGATTAAACAACCCAGCGTGAATCTCAGGTATGAAACACCTAAGATACAAGAATACTACGCAACATTACTAAATAAGTAATGGGTTATGATGTGTCTGTCTATTTTACCTCCGTATGATCACTCTACTATTTACATATTCTATGCATTTTATGTATCTTTGTCAGCTCTACTACACCTATGATTAGATATGTCATATCAAAGAAAATTACAAAAATTTGATCACACGAGCTCAATGTTTGGTTGGTTTTGCCTTGTTTGTATGCCTTTTAAAAATCTTGGGGTTTTTCTTTTGATAATTTTAAATGGCTAACGGCTTTGTTTTGGTCATAGTCCGTTTCACCTCTAGCTGGGTCTGCGTTGTCCGTTTGTTACTTCAGTCTGCTTCCAACCGACTCAGGTGTCGTTTGCTTTTATTATTGCTACGACGCATCTTTCACCAGCATACGTAACTTTATATAATTTATTACACTTTCCTTGAGAATGGTTCAAATCAGGAACCGAAACGTCGGGATATTCTATAATTAATTACGAAATAGCTGTGATTTCTTTATTTTATTATTTTCAAATAATAAAATAAACTGTTTTACTGTGACCGAATCAACGCGCCAATATCATCTTATTTAACAACTACGGTCGAGAATCTCAATTTGAAATTTATCATAAAGATTTTGTTAGATTAATAATAATAGAAGATCAATAGTGACCGAATCAGTGCGCCGATACCATCTTATTTAATTCTTACGGTCGAAAATTTTAAATTGAAAATTATCATAAAGATTTTATGCATACATTTCACGTTCAACCACGCGGGACACGTGTAACAGTATTAAAAATCCATGTTCCTAATACACGTGTACACGGATACTCGTATATCTCTTTTGTTTGTTTAGCACTGCATGAATGGTCTCACAGAAAGGTCTGCACGTCAAATACCGCACACATTCAACTTGCCTTCGCCATTTCCTTCCTCAATCTCCTTGTCTCTGCCTCCGCCCTGTTTTTTTTTCTCCTCCTCCTCTCTCTCTTTCTTCTCCTTCTCCTCTTTCTCTTTCTTCAATTCTTCTTTTCTATTAGATTCTCCCTCTTGCTTTTCTTTATCTATTTCCGCCTCTCCCGCTGCACGCCATGACACGGTCACCCATACAGCACACTTCGTTGCAGCTGTATTGCAGGAACGTTGCTGCAATATTGCGTTGTTGCAAGTTGCATTGCAAAATTGTAGGAACGTTCCTGTAATATTGCCGTACATTATTGGAGTGGCAACGATTCTACAATATTTCTGCAATATTGCGTGCTCATCGACGTGCAATGTTCCAGTGCCAACGATCCTACAATATCTCGGCAATATTGCAAGAACATTGCCGTACAATGTTCCATTGGCAACGATCCTAAAATATTACAGGAATATTGCAAGAACGTTGTCGTGCAATGTTCCATTGGCAACGATTCTACAATATTTCTGCAATATTGCGTGCTCATCGACGTGCAATGTTCCAGTGGCAACGATCCTACAATATTTCGACAATGTTGCGTGCTCATCGACGGGCAATGTTCCAGTGGCAACAATCCTACAATATTTCGACAATATTGCGCGCACATCGACGTGCAATCTTCCACTGGCAACGATCCTACAATATTTCTGCAGTATTGCGCGCTCATCGACGTGCAATGTTCCAGTGGCAACGATCCTACAATATTTCGGCAATATTGCAAGAACATTGCCGTACAATGTTCCATTGGCAACGATCCTACAATATTACAGGAATATTGCAAGAACATTGCCGTACAATGTTCCATTGGCAACGATCCTAAAATATTACAGGAATATTGCAAGAACGTTGTCGTGCAATGTTCCATTGGCAACGATTCTACAATATTTCTGCAATATTGCGTGCTCATCGACGTGCAATGTTCCAGTGGCAACGATCCTACAATATTTCGACAATGTTGCGTGCTCATCGACGGGCAATGTTCCAGTGGCAACGATCCTACAATATTTCTGCAGTATTGCGCGCTCATCGACGTGCAATGTTCCAGTGGCAACGATCCTACAATATTTCGGCAATATTGCAAGAACATTGCCGTACAATGTTCCATTGGCAACGATCCTACAATATTACAGGAATATTGCAAGAACGTTGTCGTGCAATGTTCCATTGGCAACGATTCTACAATATTTCTGCAATATTACGTGCTCATCGACGTGCAATGTTCCAGTGGCAACGATCCTATAATATTTCGACAATATTGCGCGCACATCGACGTGCAATCTTCCACTGGCAACGATCCTACAATATTTCAGCAATATTGCGCGCACATCGATGTGCAATGTTTCAGTGGCAACGACCTAGCAATATTGCCTACATATTGCCGTGCAATACTGTAGTGGAAATATTGTAGAAACAGTACAGCAATATTCTGAAGCAACTATGATACTTTGATGAAATTTGAAATATGACGTCGAGTAGATTCTATAACATGTTTCATTTAACTGCATGTGCTAGAATTTCTCGTTGGCCGTTGAAGGTATGAAAAAGTGTTATTGTACATGAATTTAAATTATAGAAGAGATTTGAAAATGAATTTAATTTGTTTAGATAGAGTAGATACTATATACTTTAATGTGTGAAATTATTATTATTATTAAACGTCTTTATTGCACAAACACGTATATACAATCAAGCAAGAGAAAAGAGAGATGAAAAGACACATGCAAAGGTTTAGTCTAAAGACTACTTTCCAACCTAACCTAAAATGACACCGGGTTATAGTTAGAGTCCGCACCTACAGTGTTAAAAATCCCTAATAGGTTTTTCAAATGAGCCTTCGTTTTTGAATAATATGAGTTTAAAGTTTTGCACGGTAGGAGTATAAGTTCGAATACGTAAGCCAGGCAAGATCAGGTGGGCGGTCCGAGGACGCTAGCCTCCATAGCGTCTTAGACGTGCTACGTGGAAGGGGGTGCCCGAAGCCAATGAAGCGGCGGGCATCCCACGGACAGGGAAAGCTCTAGTAGTGTGCGTGTAGGCTCATACTCGTAGGGTAGGTTTAAATGACTGGAACTCTTCGGGGCCCCAGTGCTCGGTGTACAAGGGGTCCCGTTTCTTCGGTTTATGATATGGCAATTACTATTGAAAGGTAGAAAAAAACTCCAAATCCCCTAAGGCAGTTAGCATTCAAATTTTTTCCTGCTCATAAATGAATAAAGTTGCCGTGGCAAGTCGGCAAATACATGAAAAAGTGCTAAAAGTCACGTCCATATCGTAAAAAACAGTTTATATTATATACCCAGTAACCTGAATAGAAGACGTCTCGAGACTGTTCCATCCTTCCGATTTCTTTACCATTTAACTCACGAGTCATAGACTTATAAACTTTAATGTTCCTGGAGGACGACGTACAAATTATATAACCTGTAGCGATGGTTAACGGCCAATATAAATTGTTATGTAAAATGTGAAGGACATTCTGGTGCTTTCTTTCCCTTCCTTAAAAAGAACGCAGTGAAAGTACATACATTGAGAGATATAAATGTGAATTACTTTCTCAGTTCTCACACACCACTAAAAGGAAATTCTATAGAATTCTATAATATATTATAGAACGTTACACACCATAACTACGTACACTTTTAATAAATTTCGTATTGATGACAAGACATCTTTCCTTTTATATATATTATAGAACTTAAATAACTAAATGGTATGACTTACGTGAAATTTGATATGACTTTCATCGGAAAAACGTAAGGAACTCATCGGTATCACTTCCATACCGCTACGATAAAGAGTAAAGAATTATTTTATTTCTGAAACAGGTATGAATCCCCGGCCGACCGCAGCGAATCTAGGTCGGCGCCCCGCTGTCGAGGATTAAAATGTGAAATATTCATTTAAGTGTAATAAGAAATTCTTTATTTTTTATCGTTTCGATATGGAAGTGACACCCATGGGTTCCTTATGTTTTTCTGATGAAAATCATACCAAATTTCATATAAGTAAATGGGGCTATTTTTACACAAGCAATACAAATCACTTGATTCGCCCCTCTGATTCACTCTCGCCATCGGCAACAAAGGAGCGAAAACTATCGCTCCGAATTGTGTCTCCTCTACATCTTAATATTATATGTTATTTAAAAAATGTAGTTATATAACTTAAATAACTAAAAACTACGAAATAAGAACATTTAAAAGAAAATTAAGACCGACTTCAAAAATATAAAAATGCACTGAAAACTAGAAAATAATTTTGTTCCTTATTTAATTTAAGACTCTCTATTTTTTAAGTCTGCGCCAGATTTACACAGTGGAAATGATGAGGCGCCGACATAAAAAAAATGAGAATCGTAGATTAAATAAGGATCAGGTGTTTGAAGGATCGATAAGGCTCTCAGATTGTATCTCATTATCATTTAATAAATTTAAAGTATTTAGTTCCTCGCAGAATTAACCTTCGTCGAAGATGTTGCGTCGTAACAGTACCTAGATTCGTGTGCGGCTGCTGTAATTGACCGTCCAACGTTTGCTTTGATTCACTGTTGTAATTTCTAACAGTAACTTTCTGGGATTACCAGCTAGAACTCTACAACTGCACATCTGTATGGCAGACCTCTGTCCGCAACGTACATACTTAACTACCACCAAAATATCATAAACCCATAAATTCATAAACGACCTTCGGGTCAGTCCTGTTCGGGACTTTTCCGGCTTTCGCGCTTTCTCTTTATTCGATTCTTTAACCCTGCGGCCGAGCGACCGAGCGTCCGCGCGTAAACAAATCCTGCGGATATTTCACGGGTACCCATCTCCCGGAAATCTACAGGTCTAGTACATGTATGTACATACCAAATGATCCCGTGATTTTATTTAGAAATAAGTAACCGAACTACGAACAAATTATGCTTTGTTGGGTAGTATAGTTTTAATATAGCTACTATAGACTCAAGATACTCAATCGTAAAATTATAAGAACAGTTACGAAACATTTCACGACCCTTATCTTCGCGGTTGCGCGCAGACATACGTCGTTACAGTTTGCTTAGCACTAAACATAGCTAATTACACATCATGTAAAAATACCACGGGAGGACAGGACAACCGAAACCAGCGAATATCGTGGTGTCCGGGTTCACCCCTTGTCATTTTCAAGTTACAAAGCATAAATAACTGTCGTATTTCTTTGACCTGCAACACGTGCATTTTATTGCCTGCCGGGCGTACGAATTGCCCCCCGCAAATAACCTCACCATCCCCAAGATCCGCGGAAAGGTACCTCATTCAAACTCATCTGTCTATGGATGTGTAGGTAGGTAGTTTTTATTACCTATTTTGACTTAAACCAATGAGGAAACGTTCTCAGTCAACTCCGCCTATCTCAGAAAACTCGAGGTGTAGGAGTTTCAAAAAATTTGTCAGAGACATCTCATCGTCCGCTAACATTACTTGTATCTCCGTACCGCGGTACCAATCACTACATTGTGTTCCACGTTATTGACCGGTGAGAAATGGATCGACCCACTGCGAAACGTAAAGCTGCGTCTGCCGGGCTACAGTTCGATGAATCTTGGGAAGGATTATACCTTTTATATCAGCGAAATCAAGATGTACAGTGCCTTGTGTGTCGCAAAATACTTCCATGCAAAAGGATGTATGATTTAAAAAGGCATTATACTGCCTGTCATTTGAAAGAATATGGCAATGTGTTGGGTGACGACCGCCTCATAGCTATTGAGCGGTTGAAACGGACCATAGAAGAGAAAGAAAATCCAGTGGAAGACGTAAGTTTTTGTAAATTCGTATTAGAATATTTAAAGGTGGAATCTGACGGTGCGTGAATCGCCGAGCTCACACGCCGTGAGAACGCTCACGGAGCGCCGATTCGCGAGCCTGAGCGATCCTGGGCGAGCCGGGCGGCACGGCTCGCCGATCCACGTGCCGTCAGATTCCACCTTAATGTTTCTCAGTTCTTGTAGAACATATGTATACTATTGAGTTCATTGCTTTCATTGTAGCAAAGCAGTATCGTCAAGAAGCACAGACTTTTAAAGTGCAGCTACGATATTGCGCTTCAAATAGCTAGGAGTGGACGTTCATTCCACGATGGGGAATTTGTAAAAGAATGCCTCAAGACATCGGGGCAGGTCCTGTGCCTCAATGAAGAGCAACAATTCCGCGATATAGCGTTATCGCGTTGTACCATTTCAAGAAGAATCAAGGAGATGGCAGCGAACATCACCCTACAACTGGCTGCTGCCAGCCGCGGATTCGTTGCATACAGTTTGGCACTGGACGAGTCAACGGACGTGACAGGTACGCCACAGATTGCAATATTTGTTCGTGGTGTCAATGAGAAGTTATCAGTAATAGAGGAACTGTTAGATTTCCGCCCCTTAAAAGAAACCACGACAGGAGCGGATATCCTGTCGTGCGTGGAGGAAGCGATGGACAGTATGGGGTTGGATTGGTCCAAACTGGTGTCTGTGACAACCGATGGTGCTCCAGCAATGATTGGAGACCAGAACGGATTCGTCGGCCGCCTCCGAAAGGGATTAAGAAATCTTCCAGTTCCTCACAATATTGATAACTTCCATTGTCTGATCCACCAACAAAATTTATGTGCTAAACATATAGAATTTGACGACGTGATGTCAGTCGTTATTCAAACGACCAATTACATTCGCATGAACGGACTGAAGCGCAGACAGTTCCGCACGTTCTTAGAAGAATTGGCGAGCGATTATGGTGATTTGCCGTTACATACCGACGTGCGTTGGCTTAGCCGTGGAAAAATTTTAGACAGATTTTTCAATCTTAGAGAGGAACTTATTGTATTCCTGGGCATGATGAACCACGAGGTTCCACAATTGCATGACAATAAATGGTTATGTAATTTAGCATTTTTGTCGGACCTATCTGATCATTTGAACGTATTAAATGTAGGTTTACAAGGGAAGGGTAAAACTATGATAGATTTCAACGATTCTATTCGCGGATTCCGAATGAAACTTGATTTATGGATCTCACAATTGCGCGGAAACAATTTCTGTCAGTTTATCAAACTGACATCTGTGCTCACTGATGACATAAATATAGATGTAGATAGATATACCAAAACAGTGGAAACTTTAAAACAAGAGTTTACAAGCAGATTTCGAGATTTAGATAAATTAGAACAGTCTCTGGATATAGTGTCATCACCGTTTTCAGTTAACGTCGAAACAGTTCCATCTCACTTAAAATTAGAATTAATAGATTTAAAGGAAGATCAGGCACTCAAGAAAAAATTTGACGAAACAAGTAATATCACCGAATTTTACAAAAACTTTCCGGTATGTAGATTTCCTCATTTGCATAAGTGTATCGCGAATACATTGGCTATGTTTGGTTCTACCTATGTATGCGAGCAATTATTTTCTGTCATGAAAAGAGTAAAATCATCAACGCGATCGAGACTAACCGACTGTAATTTGAAAAGTTTATTAACTTTACATGCATGTCAGGCATTTTCTCCTGACACAGAGTATTTAGCACAGCAAAAGCGGCATTAAGTATGAAGGCAAATCACATAATTGGCACAACACATTCGACTGACATAACGTTATCTGCAAGCAGAGTTGGGAATTAATTAATGATTGTTCAGTCAATCATGCCCACTGATGACATCTTCTTTGATTACATCACTTCTTTATTAATAATGATTGCTGAATTACTTAGTAATCATAATCATTCATCATGAACATGATATCAATCTAGTTTTAACGGCTGATCATCCATCAGATTTGATTTCGCCCAACTCTGCCAATATGTATAGTACAGCATTGAAAGCGTGGCAATGGGGAAGATGACTACAACTTTATACAAAACATTAATATGTAAGAAGTCACTTCATACATTCCACAAATGAAGAATTCCCGCACAAACCATTCACACATGCACACTCAGGCAAAACCGCAGTACATGCGCTAGTAGCGCCTTCTGCGCCGAGCTTTGTGTCATCTTCCCCATTGAATATTATCGAAAATATTGGTGATATAAAAAATGTTATTAGGAAAAATCGAAGTGTGTAAGAGGCAGACTTCTTCCGTGATTTAATTTGTGCGTGAAGATGTCAAAGACATCACAAGGTCATCATACGCATCCTTTTCAAATTACAGTCGGTTATTATCGTTCGCGTTGTTGATTTCACTCTTTTCAAGACAGAAAATAATTGCTCGCATAGATACGTAGAACCAAACATGGCCAATGTATTCGCGATACACTTATGCAAATGGAGAAATCTACATACCGGAAAGTTTTTGTAAAATTCGGTGATATTACTTGTTTCGTCAAATTTTTTCTTGAGTGCCCGATCTTCTTTTAAATCTATTAATTCTAATTTTAAGTGAGATGGAACTGTTTCGACGTTAACTGAAAACGGTGATGACACTATATCCTGAGACTGTTCTAATTTATCTAAATCTCGAAATCTGCTTGTAAATTCTTATTTTAAAGTTTCCACTGTTTTGCTATATCTTTCTACATCTATATTTATGTCATCAGTGAGCACAGATGTCAGTTTGATAAACTGACAGAAATTGTTTCCGCGCAATTGTGAGATCCATAAATCAAGTTTCATTCGAAATCCGCGAATAAAATCGTTGAAATCTATCATCATAGTTTTACCCTTCCCTTGTAAACCTACATTTAATACGTTCAAATGATCAGATAGGTCCGACAAATATGCTAAATTACATAACCACTTATTATCATGTAATTGTGGAACGTTACATGTAATTCATGTAACGTCCTGGTTCATCGTGCCCAGGAATACAATAAGTTCCTCTCTAAAATTAAAAAATATATCTATCTAGTTAGATCTACATATATTGCATCTGTAACAGCAGATTTTTCTTTGGGGAAATTACGGCTAAAAGTCTACCCCCCAAATACTTACATTTTTCGTAAAAACATTTTACATATCACCAATATTTTTTATAATATTCCATTGTCATTCAATGGATCCGTGCAATGTGTGGATGCCTGCGCGTACGTCGTCCGGTGACCTTTGTATATGTAAATATGTATGTAGGTATGTATGTATGTATGTATGTATGTATGTATATATGTATGTATGTATGTATGTATATATGTATGTATGTATATATGTATGGATGGATGTATGGATGTATGGATGTGTACTTCGTACACTGCGATTTCAAATCAAAGACTAAAGTACCAAAAGCCAAAGTACCAAAGACCAAAGTTCTTATATTGTATTTTATATTGTACTAGCCACAATACCCGGTGTTACACGGGGTAATGCAACTTTTAAAATAAAAGCGGCACTATTATAGACGTATACTTGATGTCATTATTGTATAGTATTAAGTTTCAACTCCTGTAACGGCAAATAAATCGTGATAGCTAATGAGGAGACGCTTCTACACCGCAATAATATTTATTAAGTAGCTTTGTAATCTTAAGTACTTATAAGTATTGATCCATGCACAATGTTTTGTGGAAAAGCAAATATTTTTATTAGCATTGATTATTTAATTGAATGTTTTAAGTGTCATTTGATTCTATTGATTTGTACAAAATGAAAAACGCTGATTACCAAGAGATAAGAAACTTTTTGTTAATCAGACGTGTGAGTGGAACTGTTCAAGTCTATTCCGTCCAAATATATAATATTATTATTTAATCATTAGTCAATTCCTGTTTATTTTCACAATTCCTAAAATGTACAAGACTGGGGCCCCAGGAGTACCAGTTATATAAGTCTAAAGGGTACGAGCCTACACGCACACTACTAGAGCTTTCCCTGTCCGTGGGATGCCCGCCGCTTCATTGGCTTCGGGCACCCCCTTCCATGTAGCACGTCTAAGACGCTATGGAGGCTAGCGTCCTCGGACCGCCCACCTGATCTTGCCTGACGTAAGCAATCTTATCAATCAACGGTTGTAGCTGCGGCGGTAAAGTGTTCGTCTACGATGCTACAGGTCCTCGGTTCGAATCCCCCTGGGGTAAAGATATTTTCTATGAGAAAAAGACACACGGGCGTTATACTACTACGATTCCCGCGTCCCTCACTGTCCAAAACGTTGCGGTGAGACCATTGCTGTAAAATTTCCGAAACGTTGCGGGATTATACTCCATCAATATTGCTAAGGCGGACATAGGAGTGAACCTGCAACTTCCCTGCAATGATACGGTGCAACATTGCATACTCACACCGCAATATTCTCCGAAGAGTTGCAGGATCATTGCCATAATTTTGCCGTTTCGTTGCAGAATCATTGCCGGAATGTTACAGGTCTACATGTTTGCAATGCTGCCGCAACATTGCAAAAATACACACCTGCAATATTGCGAAGGCGGACATAGGACTGAACCTGCAACGTCTCTGCAATATAATAGTGCAACATTGCAATCTTGCACCGCAATATTGCAGAGACGTTGCTGCAATGTTATGGTGCTCTGTGCGCATGAGGGCGTCTTTCATCTGGAAATGAAATAATGAATGTATATTTTATGGCAAATAGTAAGATTGTACAGCGTGATTCTCTCGCTTTTGAAGACTCTATCCAGAGAATCACTCTGTACAATAGTATACAATATAATACTTACATTCGTCATATCGACCATTTCCGCAGACTGCCAGCAACGGACTGTTTACGTCGTTGTTTGGTTTTACAGCGTCTTTTGTTTCAGATTGCAACACAAACGCGTTTTCGAATTCACGTGTCACTTTCGCGATTTGCGTTGACGTTTTATTGCAACGGACCGGAGGAGTTTGTGTTGTGTTGTGTTTGCTGGGGTAGTTTAAAATGAGTATCACTGGAAGTGTGGACATGCAGGACGTGCAAGAAGATATGGACAATAATTCTTCGTTTCGTCCGTGAAAATTACGTCCGTACGCAAAGAGATTATCGAAACGGAAAGTAAATCGCCAAAAGAGAAAGTCTTTAGCCCTTCAGAAGAAACAAGAAAGCGCAAAAACGGCAGACGACACTGCCTTAGGACAGCATCCAAAAGAAGTGGCCGAAGAGCGTATAGAAGAGGCACCATCAACATCCGATGGACGAAATCATACGCAACAAGAGATAATGTACTCGCCATTCGAGGAAGATACTGATACGGCCAGTTCGGGAGAAACTGAAGAAGCGCTTGAAGAATTTTACATAGAAAGTAACAAAGAAGGAAACTTCGTTGCAGAAAAAGTTGCGAAGGACGAGCCGCAAAAGCAATCACGTCTCCTAAATAGCAACGATATAATGAATTTCCAGAATGTGCTTGCTCAATTGCAGAAAATAGGTAAGCATGCAAAACATAGAGAAGACTGTGGCATTGAACACCTACGAATAACTGGTGTGAAACGGTGTGGTTTCAAGAGCATCTTCAGCGTAGTGTGCACTTTATGCCATTACAAAGCTGAAATCCGCAATCAATCGGACGAAGCCGAAGAAGTGGATAGCAATCAAGCGCCGTTAATGCAACAATTTTATGTGGAGGCAGTTATGCCCAATTGGAACACACTATTGCAGGAGTGAACATACGTTGCATGTCCAAGAGAGACTTTGTGAAGAATCAAAATGAATTCGTCAAGTCTGCAATTGCCGCTTCAGAAGAAGAGATGTTAGCAGCGGCTGAAGAAGAAAAACGTTTGGCGATTGAAAGAGGCGACGTTCTTCCCGAATCAGGGACCCCTCACATCCCCGTTGTGGCCGACGGAAGTTGGATGAAGAGATCCTACCGCAGTGGATGTTACAATTCTGCGTCTGGAGTTGGCGTGATAGTTGGCTATCATACGAAGAAAGTTTTATTTTACGGCGTTAGAAATAAAGTTTGCAGAATTTGTCGGATTGCTGCGAAAAGCAAGAAAGAACCCCGAAAGCACACATGCTTCAAAAACTGGAGCACATGTCGACCATCGACTGCTATGGAAAGCGATACTATAGTAGAAGGATTCAAGACTAGCGTAGGAAAACGTGGCCTCGTTTATTCTACTCTGATTGCTGATGGGGACAGTAGCGTGTATAAGAAGATTATCGATGCGGACCCATATAAAAGACAAATTCGTGTAAAAAAGATTGAATGCACGAATCATTTGTTGCGAAACTTTTGCACAAAAATGAAAGCGATTGTAAAGAAGACCACATCTGGACCATTGAGACAAATTGTGGAAAGTAGCATTCGCCGCATGCACACGGACATCGTGAAAGCCGCAAAGTTTAGATATAATCAGAATGTATCAATCGACGAGAGAAGAAATAATTTGTATGGCGACATACAGAATGTTCCGAGCCACGTGTTTGGTGAACACAAAGAGTGTGCACAACTACAATATTTCTGCGATGGAAAGAGTAAGGAGAATGAAAAAAACATCGTTCCAGAATTGGTGAAAATTGGAGTGTACCAGGACATACAAGAAATACTTCGTCCACTGTTAGCTCATGCGGAGAGCTTACTCTATAACACCAATAATAACGCCGTGGAAAGTTTGAACGCAATAATTGCCAAGTACATTGGCGGAAAAAGATTAAATTTCGCCAAGAGAGGAGCGTATACAGGAAGATGTGCTGCTGCTGTCGTGGAGTACAACACTAACCAAGTGCACTAGTGATTGAAATGCGGTAATGAAGAAGAAAACGCCCGAGGTAGTGCGCCAAATGGAAGAAAAGAAGAAGAAAGAAAAGAAAAAAAGAGCTACAAAACCGAAGGAATCGAATGCTGCGCGATATGTACGCAAGCAATTGCCCTAGCAGAAAGATTCTGATTATGGACAAAATGCACAGAAGCCAGACATGCCACCCGAAATGTATGAACTGGAGCGGGAAAAGCATATGCAAATGCTCAGTGAGTGGCAAGAGAAAAGACATGCTATTGAAGACGAAACCATCGGACAAGCAAAGAACCGCAGATGGTTGCAGTACAGGTCCAAATTGTTGACAGCATCCAATTTTGGACAAGTGTGCCGGCGCCGACCTGACACGCTTTGCGCAAATGCAGTCAAATCATTTCTATATCCGAGGATAATTAGTGCACCCGCGGTGGAATACGGGAAAGAATGCGAGAAAATTGCTCGCGAAGAGTTGAAGAAGCAATATACAGATATTGCAGAATGTGGAATTTTCATCGACAGCTGCATCCCCTTCTTAGGAGCTTCGCCGGATGGAATCATCGGTCAAGAAGGTATTGTGGAAATTAAATGTCCGAAATCAGCGGAGAACTTTTCGCCGGAAGAAGCTATTGAAAAAGTACCCGTTGTCCGGCGCATCTTCACACGCAAAACAGGTATTTCAATGAATAAAACGCATCAGTATTTTTATCAAGTACAAGGAAAAGTTACATATTACTGCCAGAAAGTACTGTATATTTTGCGTTTGGACCCAGAAGGGGCTAATAACTATAAAAGTAGAGAAAGATGATACATTTTGGAAAAGAGCAATGGAGCCAAAACTGGTTCAATTTTATTTAGAATGCATGCTACCCGAATGGATAGATAGTTGGCACAATAGGTGCATGCCTATTCGGGAGCCTCAATTTATACTAGCAGAAAGAGAGAAAGAAAAAGTGAAAAGCTTGAAAAAGCGAAAGAGGTCTTCCTCCGAAAATAGTCGGATCTTATCGAACCGGCGTCGCAACGCACTGTGAAGTGTAGGGCCACTGACTGCGTCAGTGGTCACAAGTGCCGGCAATCGCACTTTTCCTCGCGGATCGCACGATCACGCGAGTGGTCGACGCCGCCGTAACTTTCCCAAGAAAGTGACGAGAGAAATAATAAATTTGATCAATCCGCCGTCGCAACGCACTGTGAAGTGTAGGGCCACTGATTGCGTCAGTGGTCACAAGTGTCGGCAATCGCACTTTTCCTCGCGGATCGCACGATCACGCGAGTGGTCGACGCCGCCGTAACTTTCCCAAGAAAGTGACGAGAGAAATAACAAATTTGATCAAACCGCCGTCGCAACGCACTGTGAAGTGTAGGGCCACTAATTGCGTCAGTGGTCACAAGTGTCGGCAATCGCACTTTTCCTCGCGGATCGCACGATCACGCGAGTGGTCGATGCCGCCGTAAGTTTCCCAAGAAAGTGACGAGAGAAATAATAAACTTGATCAATCCGGCGTCGCAACGCACTGTGAAGTGTAGGGCCACTGACTGCGTCAGTGGTCACAAGTGTCGGCAATCGCACTTTTCCTCGCGGATCGCACGATCACGCGAGTGGTCGACGCCGCCGTAACTTTCCCAAGAAAGTGACGAGAGAAATAATAAATTTGATCAATCCGGCGTCGCAACGCACTGTGAAGTGTAGGGCCACTGACTGCGTCAGTGGTCACAAGTGTCGGCAATCGCACTTTTCCTCGCGGATCGCACGATCACGCGAGTGGTCGACGCCGCCGTAACTTTCCCAAGAAAGTGACGAGAGAAATAATAAATTTGACCAATCCGCCGTCGCAACGCACTGTGAAGTGTAGGGCCACTGACTGCGTCAGTGGTCACAAGTGTCGGCAATCGCACTTTTCCTCGCGGATCGCACGATCACGCGAGTGGTCGACGCCGCCGTAACTTCCCCAAGAAAGTGACGAGAGAAATAATAAATTTGATCAATCCGGTGTCGCAACGCACTGTGAAGTGTAGGGCCACTGGCTGCGTCAGTGGTCACAAGTGTCGGCAATCGCACTTTTCCTCGCGGATCGCACGATCACGCGAGTGGTCGACGCCGCCGTAAGTTTCCCAAGAAAGTGACGAGAGAAATAATAAATTTGATCAATCCGGCGTCGCAACGCACTGTGAAGTGTAGGGCCACTGATTGCGTCAGTGGTCACAAGTGTCGGCAATCGCACTTTTCCTCGTGGATCGCACGATCACGCGAGTGGTCGACGCCGCCGTAAGTTTCCCAAGAAATGTGACGAGAGAAATAATAAATTTGATCAATCCGGCGTCGCAACGCACTGTGAAGTGTAGGGCCACTGACTGCGTCAGTGGTCACAAGTGTCGGCAATCGCACTTTTCCTCGCGGATCGCACGATCACGCGAGTGGTCGACGCCGCCGTAAGTTTCCCAAGAAAGTGACGAGAGAAATAATAAGCTTGATCAATCCGGCGTCGCAACGCACTGTGAAGTGTAGGGCCACTGATTGCGTCAGTGGTCACAAGTGTCGGCAATCGCACTTTTCCTCGCGGATCGCACGATCACGCGAGTGGTCGACGCCGCCGTAACTTTCCCAAGAAAGTGACGAGAGAAATAATAAATTTGATCAATCCGGTGTCGCAACGCACTGTGAAGTGTAGGGCCACTGACTGCGTCAGTGGTCATAAGTGTCGGCAATCGCACTTTTCCTCGCGGATCGCACGATCACGCGAGTGGTCGACGCCACCGTAACTTTCCCAAGAAAGTGACGAGAGAAATAACAAATTTGATCAATCCGCCGTCGCAACGCACTGTGAAGTGTAGGGCCACTGATTGCGTCAGTGGTCACAAGTGTCGGCAATCGCACTTTTCCTCGCGGATCGCACGATCACGCGAGTGGTCGACGCCGCCGTAACTTTCCCAAGAAAGTGACGAGAGAAATAATAAATTTGACCAATCCGCCGTCGCAACGCACTGTGAAGTGTAGGGCCACTGACTGCGTCAGTGGTCACAAGTGTCGGCAATCGCACTTTTCCTCGCGGATCGCACGATCACGCGAGTGGTCGACGCCGCCGTAACTTCCCCAAGAAAGTGACGAGAGAAATAATAAATTTGACCAATCCGCCGTCGCAACGCACTGTGAAGTGTAGGGCCACTGACTGCGTCAGTGGTCACAAGTGTCGGCAATCGCACTTTTCCTCGCGGATCGCACGATCACGCGAGTGGTCGACGCCGCCGTAACTTCCCCAAGAAAGTGACGAGAGAAATAATAAATTTGATCAATCCGGCGTCGCAACGCACTGTGAAGTGTAGGGCCACTGACTGCGTCAGTGGTCACAAGCAGTGTCCACAGGAAAAGGCCCCGTAGCTAGCTACTACGCTCCGTTACGCATGCGCGAGGATGCGTGTGACGTCAAACCAATCAACGCCGAGATGGGAAACGAAACGGCGCCACTGTCAAGTCAAGCCGAGTGACGCGAGTGACGCGAGGTGACGCGAGTGACATAGGTACATACGCCATTACCATTACGCTTCGTGACGCCACGTTTTCAAATCGTTTTGTGAATCCACGCTTTGAAATCCTTATTAAAGTGCCTTATTAAAGTTTCATCATGAGTAAGGAATCAGGTAAGACAAATATTTAATTCTTTTACATTAGTATAATTTTAAACATGATCAATTCTTGAAAAATTAAAGTAACTTTTTAACAAGGATATGCTAATCATTATGTTCATTACTTTCTTCTTTTAAAATTTTGTAAATTTTGTATAACAATGTACTAATAATGAATTGATGTACTATACAGACATTAATATCACCAATGTTGCTGGGCCGAGTCATCCAGCTGCTACAAGCAGTGAATCAGAGATAGATTCAAGTAAGATATACCTTTAATTTAACATTCTTTTTACTTTCTTTTTTCAATGATTATTTTATTGAAATTGTTTTTTAATATTTGATGAATAATAATTAGTATTGTATAAATAGGCAGTACTGGCAGTTTCAAAAGCTCCGCTCCAAAGCAAGCAAGGAGGCAAGGATTTCGGAAATCGTGGTTGGAGGACCCACAGTTTCAATCCTGGCTGGCAGAAACAAACGACCCCTACAAAGCCGAATGTACAGTTTGCTCAAAAATTTTAACACCGTGCAAACACGTTCTAAAAACCCACAGTAGCAGTATGACGCATATTACCAATATGCAGCGGAAAGCAGGGGAAGTAATTTCTGAACCCAGTCATGCAGCTCCTACAAGCAACGAATCAGAAACTGCACAGAACGTAGAGAAAACTGTGAAACAAAAATTTTGTAAGTCATGGTTGCAGGAGCCCGAGTTTAAATCATGGCTTCAAAAACTGCTAGTCCTTATCAAGCTAGATGCGCAGGGTGTTGTATACATATATCTACGAAGAAGAACAAATTGCAAAGACATGGAGAAAGTAAACGACACTATATTAATATGAGTCATAGAACAGAAGAACTACACAAAAATAGAAGTTTTATAGATAGCGTGAAGGTTCTTGAAATTAAAATTTGTCTTGATATCATAGAGCACAATAGGTCATTTACGTCTTTCGGTCACTTTACGCAATTATTACAGAGTGGAATGCCAAATGTTGGTTTAGTGCAACACATGGCTCTGAAACCCACTAAAATAGCCGCAATTGTAAAGAACGTGTTGAATAAAGCCGTTATTTTAGATGCCACTGCAATCTTGAAGGGCAAATTTTTTTCTATTTTAGTAGATGAAACCACGGACATATCAGATACAAAACTTTTATGTTTTTTAATTAGATACGTGGACGGGGAAAAGATACAGACATATCTACTAGACCTAGTCGGAATTAAGGAATGTACAGCAGAAAATATATATAAGTGTCTCATAAATTGTTTTACGAAATATAATGTGCCCATAAGCAATTTCGTTGGCCTCAGCGTTGATAACGCGAGTGTTATGGTGGGAGTAAATAATTCATTATTTTCACGTTTGTAACGTTCTCGAACGAGACGTTGCCGTTCTTACAGGAGTTTTCACAAATAGAGCGGTTTACTTGTGAATTTGTAGGATTTGGTTCGGGTGGCGTGCGATTAAGAAATGAATTTCAAGATACTCGAGTCCTTCTTTAACAATACTTAACAAAGATTTATTCAAATAAATTGTTGAGACACTAGGTCTATAATGAACATAGATGATGGTGGTTTCGTTTGACGTATCGCAGTGTTTGGTTTTAAGCTAGGTCGGTAATAGTAGTTTTTAGGTTATGACGCTAAGTCGGTAATAGAGTTTATTCAGTTCGAACGCTAGGTTTAATAGTAAGAATATAGAAACTAGGAGTAAATAGGTATAACGCTAACTAAATATTAATTATATCTAATGAACAAGGTTTGCGACGCTAGGTCGGATGTGGTATATAATACAAGAGTTTGACGCTAGGTCTTTTGGTTTTAGTGAGAGTCGTTTGAATTTGGGTGCCTATAAGCTGGCCCCACGCTGTGATAATGGTGTAGGCTTAGATTAGATGAGGAGCTAGGTAATGCTACCTCGGGAAGATTTTGAGGGGGCTAACTATAGCGACCTCGGAAGGAAGTTGAGGGGGCTAGTCAAAGCGACCTCGGAAAGATTTGAGGGGGCTAGTTAAAGCGACCTCGATGGATTTTGAGGGGGCTAGTTAAAGCGACCTCGAAGGATTTAGGTAGTAGGATAAGGATATACTCAGACCTTTCCCAAAACAAGGGGGCTAGCTAAAGCGACCAAGATTGGTAGGTTCGGTGGTAGAACCAAGTCTGCTTTTCAGCTGCCGGCGGGCCGGTATTTATACCGGGGTGCTGACTGGCCTGCGCCAATCACAAGCCTGCGCGATTTTGTGCACCAATAAAAATTAGCTTCCGGTTCGCGCTACTTTGCGTACTACGCTTGGAATATTTGGCGTCCGGTTGTTCGTGAGATATGCGCATGCGCGCTCGGCTCACTCGCGGCGCTGACTCTGTTGCTTGAATTGGCGTCTACGCGCCTGCGTTGCCCGTCACTATCTTTCTAGCGCGCTATTTGAAATGCTTTAGTATGCGTTATACACTATTTTACCTTTAATATAAGGAATTTGTGGCGGTTGGTAGCGGTACGTTACACGTTTGTCCCAAGACAATAAGGAAATTTGTCTGTTTCCATGCATTTGCCATTCTATGCATTTGGCTGCACGGCACGCGTGCAAAAAATTGCCACCGCATATTGTTAAATTTTTATATAAAACTGCAGCGTATTTCTCGCGAAGTCCGAAACGGCAGAGCATTTTAGAAGACACACAAGACTTTATGAAATTCCCCAAACATAAAATTCTGCAGCCATCATCTACCAGATGGCTAGCACTATTTGAGTGTGTACAAAGAATTTTGCAACAATGGTTGCCTTTATTTGCTGTCTTTGCAGAGGCAACAAATGGAGGATGTGCAGTTGCAACAAAAATATTCGAAAATTTCCAATGTCCCTATACGAAGCCATATGTAGAGTTTTTGAATCATGTATTACCGACATTTATTACAATTAACAAGTACTTTCAAGACTCGAAAGTTTTAGTGCATTCCTTGCTCCCTGAATGCTACAAATTTTTAAGAGTATTGGGAGCTGATTTTATAAAACCTGAATTGATTTCTGGATCAAACATACACAAAATAGATGTACGTAACGAAGAAAATTTGAAGCTACCACAAACAATTTATCATGGTTCACAGTCCATGTCATCAATCAATGAAATTCAAAACAGTACAGATGGAAATAACGAAAAACTTGTAGAATTTTATTCAAACATACAAAAATTTTGTCAAACGGCTTTCGAGAATATAGTACAAAGAGTGCCATTTGATGAACCATTTTTAAATTCATTACAATTTTTACATCCTCATACTGCTCTTGACATTAATAGTCGTGCCAGTCATAAATTGGACGCAGTTTTAAACAAATTTTCATCTAAATTTGATTCTGCCAATGTTAAAGATGAATGGAACAAAATACCATCATATTTTTCATATGAGGAGAGGCAAAAATTAAAAGCATTGACTATACCCTGTTTTTGGAACAAAGTTAGACATACTAAAACTGAAGTGGAGGAATATATATTTCCAAATATATCAAGACTAGCAGATTTATGTTTATCGTTGCCTCATTCTAACGCTGACGTTGAACGTTACTTCTCCACCATCACAGACATTAAGACAACCCGCAGAAATAAATTGACGCCACAAATGATGGCTGCAATAACAAGAGTTAAATTGGATTTAAGAAATAAAAATGCTGATTGTTTCACTTATGAAATCACAGATAACATGTTAAACTTGTTTAATGATGACATGTATAAAATAGAACGTATACCGCCACAATTGACTGGCATTTTATTGTCCATTGAGAGAGATGTTGAGAGTGACACCGAAAATGAGGCAAGCGAAAGTGGTACTGACAATACCGACGATGAAAAAATATTATAGTTAATATGTTGTCACGTCCCGGGTGAGGTCTTTGGGAACGATGACAATTGGGGAAGGAATGGGTGTCAGGCGCGAATATTAAATCCGTCACGCTGTGGGGTTTTGTGGGAATGCCAGGCGCGAATATTAAATCCGTCACTCTGAGGGGTTTGTGGGAAGTCCAGGCGCGAATATTGAATCCGTCACGCTGAGGGTTTTGAGGGAATGCCAGGCGCGAATATTAAATCCGTCACACTGAGGGTTTTGAGGGAATGCCAGGCGCGAATATTAAATCCGTCACACTGAGGGTTTTGAGGGAATGCCAGGCGCGAATATTAAATCCGTCACGCTGAGGGTTTTGAGGGAATGCCAGGCGCGAATATTAAATCCGTCACTCTGTGGGGTTTTGAGGGAATGCCAGGCGCGAATATTAAATCCGTCACTCTGTGGGGTTTTGAGGGAATGCCAGGCGCGAATATTAAATCCGTCACTCTGTGGGGTTTGAGGGAATGCCAGGCGCGAATCTTAAATCCGTCACTCTGAGGTTTGGGGTAGGAAATTTAGGCGCGAATCTGTAATCCGTCACTCTAAACGTTAAAGGGGAATCAGGCGCGAATGTCAAATCCGTCACACTTAGAATTTCTGGAGGCGATCAGGCGCGAATATTGAATCCGTCACTCTAATTGTTAAAGGAAGGTGTTGCGGAATGTATGTTTTAGTTATATGATTTTCACTCATTTTTATTTTTCCTTATGTATGCAAGAATGCGTGTTTTATTTCCTTTATAAGTTTTGAATTTGCCGCTCTGTTCGGGCGCTAGTGCTCATGTTTCCGTTCTGAAAAATATTCAATGTCTTCCGTTAGAATCGAAACGGTTTCCTTCTTCACTTCCGGGTGATCTGCGCTACAGGTGTAAGAGACGACCACGCGACTTATTGTACAAGTATATCTTTATAAAATATATAAAAGGCATATCCAATCTTAACCGGTTGAAGTTCCACAAACACCCAAAGATAAATAATCTCAACAGGTTATGGGCCCAGTTTGTTGGAGAAGTTATAAAGGAAAAGTAAAAACAAGTACAGTTCGAAACACGTGGTCGGGTTACCAGTATTATCAGTATTTTCAGTTCAGTATTATCAGTATTATCAGTATTTTCAGTTCAGTATTATCAGTATTATCAGTATTTTCAGTTCAGTATTATCAGTATTACCTCGTACGCGCGATGGAGTTACTAAAGCATTTTCACATCCAAAAGTTTGACGGTAAGAATTTCTTACTATGGAAGTATCAGCTAGAAATTATTTTTCGATCGGAAGCTGGTATGTTCGAAATAGTAAGTGGAAGCACACCGCGGCCAACAAGTGCCGCAGAATGTGCCAAGTGGGACGCAATAAATGCAAAGGCAATGCTACTGATATCCTCAGGTATGGAATATGAACAATTGCAAACAGTATTAAACTGCAAAAATGCTCCAGAAATGTGGAATCGCTTAAAGACTATTCATGAACAAACCTCGGCTGTGAATAAGTTGCAGCTCAAGCAACAGTTTTTCAATTACAAGATGTCAGAAACAGACACTATTGCTCAACACATTAGCAAGATAGATACATTAGCGCAAGCACTGAACAATGTAGAAGAGCCAATAGGGGATATAGACAAAATAGCTAAAGCTCTAGGAAGTTTGCCAATCAAGTACAATGGGTTCGTAACGGCATGGGACTCGTATGACGAAACCAAGCAAACATACGACAATCTAACGGCGAGATTGCTAAAAGAGGAACAACGGTTAACCCAGTCTGAAGAAATGACCACAGCATTTGCAGCTATAAAATTAAACAAATCCTCAAAATCTGTTTCCAAGCCAACAGGTATGGATACAGAAAGGAAGCATTTTGATAAACGCAATGCAGAATGTTTTTTCTGTAAAAAGAAGGGTCATTTTAAAGCAGAGTGTCGTAAAAGACAAGCAAAACTGAAATCGCATGACGATAACAAGAGTCAAAAGGAAAGTCAAAAGGAGCGAGCATTGGTAGTAGAATACAACAATATAAAAGTAAACAGTGATCAAGACGACTGGCTGGGAGACAGCGCAGCGTCAAAACACATGTCATATCGACGTGAATGGTTTAATGATTTTCGCAGCTGCAAGGAAGATGGACTAACAGTTCAAATAGGGGACAACTCACAGATGGAAGTAGAAGGCTGGGGCTCAATTAAAGTGTATGCTCAAGTTAATGATGAGTGGGAGCCCAGAACTATAGAGAATGTGCTCTATGTACCAAGGTTAAAGAAGAATTTATTCTCTGTGGGAGCTGCAACAAGTAAAAATCTAAAAGTATTATTCCATAAGGGTATGATGGAAATTTATGATGATAAGCTACTGGCTGTGGGAATAAAACAGCCAAATCAATGTTACAAAATGTCATTCAAAGTAAACAGAGACGAAGCAAACGTTGCAATTAATAACCCAGTGATGTTGTGGCATGAGAGGATGGGACATATTAATTTTAAGGCACTGAAAAGAATGTCGGACAATGGACTAATTCCAGGGATAAAAATTAAAACAACAGAGGGGTTATTTTGTGACCACTGTCAGTATGGTAAACTGCATCGTCCACCGTTTAAAGGAATGGGAGATGACAGAGCAGCCAAACCAGGTGAGGTTATCCACATGGATTTGAGCGGAAAAATGACTAGCTCATCCATCGGTGGAGCAAATTACTATATACTGTTTAAAGATGATTATACCTCTTACAAGATTGTTTCATTCATTAAACACAAAAGTGATGCATTCTCAAAATTCTTAGAGATGCAAAATCTGATAGAGAAACAGACTGGCAATCAAATTAAAAGAGTCAGAAGTGATAGAGGTCTTGAGTTCAATAACGAACAATTTAGAACACACTTTGCAGAAAGGGGAATCGTTCACGAATTCAGTGCGCCATACACAGCGGAACAGAATGAGAGAATTGAACGAGAAAACAGAACCCTTGTTGAAAGTGCTCGCTCAATGTTGATAGCAGCAGATTTAGACACTGAATTATGGGCAGAGGCTATCAATATAAGTGTCTATCTTTTAAATCGACGTCCTCGTGAACTAGATGGACAAATACCATATGAACTGTGGACTGATAGAAAAGTGAGGTTAGATCACTTAAGAAAGTTTGGTGCCACAGTGTACACACATATTCCAAAGCAGTTTAGATCAAAATTTGAAACAAAGTCCAAGAAAATGATCCTCGTCGGATATGATGGAAACAGTACCAATTATCGTGTATACGATCCAGAAACGTCAAAAATTACAGTAACAAGGGACATAGTATTTGACGAAAGAGAAGTTTACAGCAATCACGCGAGAAAATACATTGATATACCTCTCTCGACTGAAGAAACACGAGAGAACAACGAGACTGAAGAAACACGAGAGAACAACGAGACTGAAGAAACACGAGAGAACAACGAGAATGAAGAAAACGAAGAAACAACTGATGACCAGGAACCACAGAGACAAAGTGGAGAAATGAATGAGGAAGTAACACAACCTACAGAAGCAAATACATATGGCCAACGAAGTCTGCGTGATCGGAACAGTATTCGACCTCCCGCACGATACATAAATAACTGTGATATCGCATGTTCTGCAATCGTGATGGAGGAACCACAGTCATACAAGGAAGCGGTATCAGGGACTGATGGAAACAACTGGAGACAGGCGATGGCAGAAGAGATGGAATCGCTCTACGCAAATGGCACGTGGTCTCTTGTGCCAAAGCCAACAAACCACAAAATTATAGACTCAAAGTGGGTGTATAAGATTAAGAGAAGAATTGATGGGTCAATAGAAAGGTATAAAGCCAGGTTATGCGCCAGAGGGTTTCTACAAACTAAGGGTATTGATTTCAATGATACATTTTCTCCAGTAGTAAGGTATGACTCTATTAGAATACTTTTAGCCTTAGCAACTATACTTAGAATGAATATACAGCAATTTGATGTTAAGACGGCCTTCCTGCACGGAAGCCTTGACGAAGAGGTATTTATGAGTCAGCCAGAAGGTTATTGTAAAGATCCTAGTTTAGTGTGTAAACTGCACAAGAGCCTTTACGGGCTTAAACAGTCCCCACGATGTTGGAATATGAAATTTACTGAATTTCTAAGAAATTTTAACTTTACACAGTTAGAAGCAGATAAATGTGTTTTCAGGTCTGAAACTGATAAGGAAGTAGTATTCTTAGCAATATATGTAGATGACGGGTTGATCATGTGCAAAAGAAAAGACATAATTAATAAGATACTAACAGAATTTGATCTGCAGTTTAACATAACAATTAATAATCCAAATTGTTTTGTGGGAATAGAAATTCAGAGAAATGAAGTAAAGAATCAAACATTTATTAGTCAATGTAATTATATAAATAACGTACTATATAAGTTTCAGATGCAAAATTGTAACCCGGTATCAACTCCAATGGAACCAAATGTAATATTAAGTATTAACGATTGTCCAAAGACTGACTCAGAGAAAAGGGAAATGCAAAATATCCCATACAGAGAAGCGGTAGGCAGTCTGATGTTTGTGGCAACTGTGACAAGACCAGACATTATGTTCGCGGTTAGTCAGGCAAGTCGGTTTCTGAGTAATCCCGGAATGAGGCACTGGAGGGCCGTAAAAAGAATATTACGTTATCTAAAAGGAACTATAAAATTAGGTATACTGTATTTTGGAAATGAAATCGAAATTAAAATATATACAGACGCCGACTTTGCTAATGACATAGACACCAAACGGTCCATATCGGGATATGTAAGCGTACTTGCTAACGCTCCAATCACTTGGTCATCTAAACAACAAAAATGTGTTGCAAGGTCGACAACTGAAGCTGAATATATTGCAGCATCTAATGCAGCACAAGAAGCAACATGGTTGCACAATCTAATGCAAGAATTACTAGTAGAAAAACAACCTGCAATACCATTGTTAATAGATAACCAAAGTGCTTTACAACTTACAAAAAGTGTAGAGTATCATAAGTTAACAAAACATATAGATGTTAAGTACCACCACGTACGTGAATGTGTGAAAAACGAAACAATAGAACCAGTGTATGTTCCATCGAACAATCAGCTTGCGGATTTTCAAACAAAATCACTACCTAGAGAAAAATTTATAAACAACAGAAATGTGTTGAATATTAGGAGTCTGATGTAAGGAAGGAAAAATCACTAACAAAACAGTGGGAGTGGTGCGGAATGTATGTTTTAGTTATATGATTTTCACTCATTTTTATTTTTCCTTATGTATGCAAGAATGCGTGTTTTATTTCCTTTATAAGTTTTGAATTTGCCGCTCTGTTCGGGCGCTAGTGCTCATGTTTCCGTTCTGAAAAATATTCAATGTCTTCCGTTAGAATCGAAACGGTTTCCTTCTTCACTTCCGGGTGATCTGCGCTACAGGTGTAAGAGACGACCACGCGACTTATTGTACAAGTATATCTTTATAAAATATATAAAAGGCATATCCAATCTTAACCGGTTGAAGTTCCACAAACACCCAAAGATAAATAATCTCAACAGAAGGTAAATATACACTTGGAGAGCACCCGTTATATTACTTGTTTTGTTTTGGTTTCGGTAATTGGATTTACCGTTGCAGTTATATATATAAGAAACCACGTTTAGTTTTTCGTGGATTGCACGGCTCATGCAACAGTATGTTTGTAAACACTAGAGCCTTTCTCGCGTTCACGAACGGGAATCAGCTGTTGTGACAGCTTGATTCCGTTTGGGAATTTTCGCAAACAGATGACTAGACACAATAAATCGTAACGTGATTTAAATGGAAATTGTTTATTCAATTCGATGCACTGTTGGTGATTTTTACGTTATAATTATGCTCCAGGGATTTATCATTAGTACATGGCATTCATTATATACAATGGTTATTGAAACGTAAGAGTATGAATATGAGTTACATATGAATAAGTAATAACTTTCTTGTTTTAACAATGATACTTCGTCGAATTGTTATCGTTGAAAGAGGACTTCTGTCTCGGTCCCCTCGTATTTATAAGGACGTTGCGGGGGTACGCGCGGTAGCGGCCTTGACACATTTAATAAGTGGGTCACGGTAGGACTTCCGGGTTTTTTGTAAACGGTATAACTATTAATAGACATATTTATGTCACGTACGCCAAATATGTGTCGCAGTTAGATTTTTGGGGTTTTATGACTGTGAAAGGAGATACTCAACTCATCGAATGAATTTTTGGGTGTTTAATAGGAAAGGGGTTAAAGTGGCTTGGGCTTCATGAGTCGTAAAGAGGGGATTGAGACTTGGTCTCGATTTAAGAGGGATTTGTAACGAAGGATTTGTTTGAATTCATATAAGAGGGAATGATTCGTGCCTTGTAGGACGAATAGGCGAAGAGGGTTTTGTAACGATTATCTCGCGATGGGGATCTCTAAGATACATCAGCGAGGTGGAGTTTGTATCGATCATCTTGTGTTGGTGACCGCTAAGGTATAACATCAAGGTGATCGACGATTGAGGAGATGGGGTAAGAGTTGAGTTTGTTAGAGTTTGATGGAGTGATACTGAGGTTTACGAATAGAATTTGGTATAGAACCGCGCGAAAAATCGTGGGACGTTACAATGTATATATGTATTTATATTCCTGTTTATATGTACATTATAGTATACTTTAACTGTAATATTAAGTTTTGTATTTTAAGTTCATGTATATATTTGTACTTATATTCCTGTTTATATGTACATTATAGTATACTTTAACTGTAATATTAAGTTTTGTATTTTAAGTTTTTTTTTGTATATATGTATATATTTTGTAATATTATTTATGTACATTTTGTACATAATTACATTATAATTACATTATATACATACTATTTTGTGTTTTCTTTTACATCTCATCAACATTAGATATACCCGCGTGTTCTATACATAATTACTCATTCGTACTAAGGCTGGGACTATTCGAATAATTTAATATTCGAATACTTGGATAATCGAATTATATTCGCCAAATAATTGAACAACTGAAGTATTCGAGTATTCGATTGCTGAAAAATTCGACAAATAGTCTCAGCCCTAATTTGTACCACAATTCATATCAGTGGCGGGACAAGTATGTGACGTCGGCTTCGCGGATTGGTGCTGGCGCCGTTTCCTTTCCCATCTTGCCGTTGATTGGTTGATGACAGTTAGCCAAGGTTAATGAAGCCGCAGCCAATCAGCGTCGACAATATACTCTGCCGGCGACGCAGGTTGGCCTGCTTTGCTAGCTCGGCTTGACTTGACAGTGGCGCCGTTTCGTTTCCCATCTCGGCGTTGATTGGTTTGACGTCACACGCATCCTCGCGCATGCGTAACGGAGCGTAGTAGCTAGCTACGGGGCCTTTTCCTGTGGACACTGGCCACAAGTGTCGGCAATCGCACTTTTCCCCGCGGATCGCACGATCACGCGAGTGGTCGACGCCGCCGTAACTTTCCCAAGAAAGTGACGAGAGAAATAATAAATTTGATCAATCCGCCGTCGCAACGCACTGTGAAGTGTAGGGCCACTGACTGCGTCAGTGGTCACAAGTGTCGGCAATCGCACTTTTCCTCGCGGATCGCACGATCACGCGAGTGGTCGACGCCGCCGTAACTTTCCCAAGAAAGTGACGAGAGAAATAATAAATTTGATCAATCCGGCGTCGCAACGCACTCTGAAGTGTAGGGCCACTGACTGCGTCAGTGGTCACAAGTGTAGGCAATCGCACTTTTCCTCGCGGATCGCACGATCACGCGAGTGGTCGACGCCGCCGTAACTTTCCCAAGAAAGTGACGAGAGAAATAATAAATTTGATCAATTCGGCGTCGCAACGCACTGTGAAGTGTAGGGCCACTGATTGCGTCAGTGGTTACAAGTGTCGGCAATCGCACTTTTCCACGCGGATCGCACGATCACGCGAGTGGTCGACGCCGCCGTAACTTTTTCAAGAAAGTGACGAGAGAAATAATAAATTTGATCAATCCGGCGTCGCACCGCACTGTGAAGTGTAGGGCCACTGACTGCGTCAGTGGTCACAAGTGTCGGCAATCGCACTTTTCCTCGCGGATCGCACTGTAACCGTAAGTCGCGGGGTTACCGGTGGGACGGTGGAGGTACCGTATCGCCAGCTCAGGACGGTGGTCCAGGGCCGTCGATCGAATGATCAAACGCTTGAGTAGAGTGGGGTACGGCAATTTATTCAACCTTACAACTAAATACAGGAGGTCCCGGCCAGGTCTATGCTGGCACACAGTGAAAGTACGGCTTATCCTAGCGCGAGTCCCGGTGTGTACGGTGGCGCGAGCCCCGGTGTGTACGGCGGCGCGAGTCCCGGTGTGCACGGCGGCGCGATTCCCGGTGTGTACGGCGGCGCGAGTCCCGGTGTGTACGGCGGCGCGAGTCCCGGCGCGTATCGCGTGGTGTACGAACGGTTGCGGCGTTTCGGCGGAGCGGTAAGGGAAAGACGATTTGACCGTTCGGTGTCTTGGCGGGCAAGCCCTGCCGTGGGACCCTGGTCGGGGAGTCTTTAGTCCGGTCACCCGGTGGGCACAACCCGTGGGTGAATCGGAGACTGTAGGGACGCTCTCGGGAACGGAGATGACTCCGTTCGGGAGATCGATATAAGATAACGGCCTGCGTCCAGAGGATGGCTCACGCTGTCCTTCTGGGAACCGGGGAGGAGGAGATTTCAAAAAGGCGCAGTTACGCAGTCTGTCGACGCACGGGAACTGGTGCTTACAAGAGTTATTGTCTTTCGCAAGAACTAGTGTCGGCACGAGAACGTGGTATCGTACAGAAGGTTGCTGGAGAGGTGCACTTGTCAGTACGCTCGCTCTAGGCGGTCTCTGCCAAATAGGCCCGCGCCCCCAGCTTATATGTCCTCGTCCGCGGATTTTCGGCGGCGAGAAGGACATGTCGCGCCGATTCTCGGTAGCCGCGGACGAGCGGTGGGGGGCAAGACCGTTGGCAGATTCGCGGTACGCGTCCTCGCGGCTGGGCGCGCGGTGGTGGGGGGGGGGGGGCAAGATCGTCGTCCCACCGACAATAACTCGTTACAGCACGATCACGCGAGTGGTCGACGCCGCCGTAACTTTCCCAAGAATGTGACGAGAGAAATAATAAATTTGATCAATCCGGCGTCGCAACGCACTGTAAAGTGTAGTGCCACTGACTGCGTCAGTGATCACAAGTGTCGGCAACCGCACTTTTCCTCGCGGATCGCACGATCACGCGAGTGGTCGACGCCGCCGTAACTTTCCCAAGAAAGTGACGAGAGAAATAATAAATTTGATCAATGCGGCGTCGCAACGCACTGTGAAGTGTAGGGCCACTGACTGCGTCAGTGGTCACAAGTGTCGGCAATCGCTCTTTTGCTCGCGGATCGCACGATCACGCGAGTGGTCGACGCCACCGTAACTTTCCCAAGAAAGTGACGAGGGAAATAATAAATTTGATCAATCCGGCGTCGCAACGCACTGTGAAGTGTAGGGCCACTGACTGCGTCAGTGGTCACAAGTGTCGGGAATCGCACTTTTCCTCGCGGGTCGCACGATCACGCGAGTGGTCGACGCCGCCGTAACTTTCCCAAGAAAGTGACGAGAGAAATAATAAATTTGATCAATCCGGCGTCGCAACGCACTGTGAAGTGTAGGGCCACTGACTGCGTCTGTGGTCTCAAGTGTCGGCAATCGCACTTTTCCTCGCGGATCGCACGATCACGCGAGTGGTAGACGCCGCCGTAACTTTCCCAAGAAAGTGACGAGAGAAATAATAAATTTGATCAATCCGGCGTCGCAACGCACTGTGAAGTGTAGGGCCACTGACCGCGTCAATGGTCACAAGTGTCGGCAATCGCACTTTTCCTCGCGGATCGCACGATCACGCGAGTGGTCGACGCCGCCGTAACTTTCCCAAGAAAGTGACGAGAGAAATAATAAATTTGATCAATCCGGCGTCGCAACGCACTGTGAAGTGTAGGGCCACTGACTGCGTCAGTGGTCACAAGTGTCGGCAACCGCACTTTTCCTCGCGGATCGCACGATCACGCGAGTGGTCGACGCCGCCGTAACTTTCCCAAGAAAGTGACGAGAGAAATAATAAATTTGATCAATTCGGCGTCGCAACGCACTGTGAAGTGTGGGGCCACTGACCGCGTCAATGGTCACAAGTGTCGGCAATCGCACTTTTCCTCGCGGATCGCACGATCACGCGAGTGGTCGACGCCGCCGTAACTTTCCCAAGAAAGTGACGAGAGAAATAATAAATTTGATCAATCCGGCGTCGCAACGCACTGTGAAGTGTAGGGCCACTGACTGCGTCAGTGGTCACAAGTGTCGGTAATCGCACTTTTCCTCGCGGGTCGCACGATCACGCGAGTGGTCGACGCCGCCGTAACTTTCCCAAGAAAGTGACGAGAGAAATAATAAATTTGATCAATTCGGCGTCGCAACGCACTGTGAAGTGTAGGGCCACTGACCGCGTCAGTGGTCACAAGTGTCGGCAATCGCACTTTTCCTCGCGGATCGCACGATCACGCGAGTGGTCGACGCCGCCGTAACTTTCCCAAGAAAGTGACGAGAGAAATAATAAATTTGATCAATCCGGCGTCGCAACGCACTGTGAACTGTTGGGCCACTGACTGCGTCAGTGGTCACAAGTGTCGGCAATCGCACTTTTCCTCGCGGATCGCACGATCACGCGAGTGGTCGACGCCGCCGTAACTTTCCCAAGAAAGTGACGAGAGAAATAATAAATTTGATCAATGCGGCGTCGCAACGCACTGTGAAGTGTAGGGCCACTGACTGCGTCAGTGGTCACAAGTGTCGGCAATCGCTCTTTTGCTCGCGGATCGCACGATCACGCGAGTGGTCGACGCCACCGTAACTTTCCCAAGAAAGTGACGAGGGAAATAATAAATTTGATCAATCCGGCGTCGCAACGCACTGTGAAGTGTAGGGCCACTGACTGCGTCAGTGGTCACAAGTGTCGGGAATCGCACTTTTCCTCGCGGGTCGCACGAACACGCGAGTGGTCGACGCCGCCGTAACTTTCCCAAGAAAGTGACGAGAGAAATAATAAATTTGATCAATTCGGCGTCGCAACGCACTGTGAAGTGTAGGGCCACTGACCGCGTCAATGGGCACAAGTGTCGGCAATCGCACTTTTCCTCGCGGATCGCACGATCACGCGAGTGGTCGACGCCGCCGTAACATTCCCAAAAAAGTGACGAGAGAAATAATAAATTTGATCAATGCGGCGTTGCAACGCACTGTGAAGTGTAGGGCCACTGACTGCGTCAGTGGTCACAAGTGTCGGCAATCGCTCTTTTGCTCGCGGATCGCACGATCACGCGAGTGGTCGACGCCACCGTAACTTTCCCAAGAAAGTGACGAGGGAAATAATAAATTTGATCAATCCGGCGTCGCAACGCACTGTGAAGTGTAGGGCCACTGACTGCGTCAGTGGTCACAAGTGTCGGGAATCGCACTTTTCCTCGCGGGTCGCACGATCACGCGAGTGGTCGACGCCGCCGTAACTTTCCCAAGAAAGTGACGAGAGAAATAATAAATTTGATCAATTCGGCGTCGCAACGCACTGTGAAGTGTAGGGCCACTGACCGCATCAATGGTCACAAGTGTCGGTAATCGCACTTTTCCTCGCGGATCGCACGATCACGCGAGTGGTCGACGCCGCCGTAACTTTCCCAAGAAAGTGACGAGAGAAATAATAAATTTGATCAATCCGGCGTCGCAACGCACTGTGAAGTGTAGGGCCACTGACTGCGTCAGTGGTCACAAGTGTCGGCAACCGCACTTTTCCTCGCGGATCGCACGATCACGCGAGTGGTCGACGCCGCCGTAACTTTCCCAAGAAAGTGACGAGAGAAATAATAAATTTGATCAATCCGGCGTCGCAACGCACTGTGAAGTGTAGGGCCACTGACTGCGTCAGTGGTCACAAGTTTCGGCAATCGCACTTTTCCTCGCGGATCGCACGATCACACGAGTGGTCGACGCCGCCGTAACTTTCCCAAGAAAGTGACGAGAGAAATAATAAATTTGATCAATCCGCCGTCGCAACGCACTGTGAAGTGTAGGGCCACTGACCGCGTCAATGGTCACAAGTGTCGGCAATCGCACTTTTCCTCGCGGATCGCACGATCACGCGAGTGGTCGACGCCGCCGTAACTTTCCCAAGAAAGTGACGAGAAAAATAATAAATTTGATCAATCCGGCGTCGCAACGCACTGTGAAGTGTAGGGCCACTGACCGCGTCAATGGTCACAAGTGTCGGCAATCGCACTTTTCCTCGCGGATCGCACGATCACGCGAGTGGTCGACGCCGCCGTAACTTTCCCAAGAAAGTGACGAGAGAAATAATAAATTTGATCAATCCGGCGTCGCAACGCACTGTGAAGTGTAGGGCCACTGACTGCGTCAGTGGTCACAAGTGTCGGCAACCGCACTTTTCCTCGCGGATCGCACGATCACGCGAGTGGTCGACGCCGCCGTAACTTTCCCAAGAAAGTGACGAGAGAAATAATAAATTTGATCAATTCGGCGTCGCAACGCACTGTGAAGTGTGGGGCCACTGACCGCGTCAATGGTAACAAGTGTCGGCAATCGCACTTTTCCTCGCGGATCGCACGATCACGCGAGTGGTCGACGCCGCCGTAACTTTCCCAAGAAAGTGACGAGAGAAATAATAAATTTGATCAATCCGGCGTCGCAACGCACTGTGAAGTGTAGGACCACTGACTGCGTCAGTGGTCACAAGTGTCGGTAATCGCACTTTTCCTCGCGGGTCGCACGATCACGCGAGTGGTCGACGCCGCCGTAACTTTCCCAAGAAAGTGACGAGAGAAATAATAAATTTGATCAATTCGGCGTCGCAACGCACTGTGAAGTGTAGGGCCACTGACCGCGTCAGTGGTCACAAGTGTCGGCAATCGCACTTTTCCTCGCGGATCGCACGATCACGCGAGTGGTCGACGCCGCCGTAACTTTCCCAAGAAAGTGACGAGAGAAATAATAAATTTGATCAATCCGGCGTCGCAACGCACTGTGAACTGTTGGGCCACTGACTGCGTCAGTGGTCACAAGTGTCGGCAATCGCACTTTTCCTCGCGGATCGCACGATCACGCGAGTGGTCGACGCCACCGTAACTTTCCCAAGAAAGTGACGAGAGAAATAATAAATTTGATCAATGCGGCGTCGCAACGCACTGTGAAGTGTAGGGCCACTGACTGCGTCAGTGGTCACAAGTGTCGGCAATCGCTCTTTTGCTCGCGGATCGCACGATCACGCGAGTGGTCGACGCCACCGTAACTTTCCCAAGAAAGTGACGAGGGAAATAATAAATTTGATCAATCCGGCGTCGCAACGCACTGTGAAGTGTAGGGCCACTGACTGCGTCAGTGGTCACAAGTGTCGGGAATCGCACTTTTCCTCGCGGGTCGCACGAACACGCGAGTGGTCGACGCCGCCGTAACTTTCCCAAGAAAGTGACGAGAGAAATAATAAATTTGATCAATTCGGCGTCGCAACGCACTGTGAAGTGTAGGGCCACTGACCGCGTCAATGGGCACAAGTGTCGGCAATCGCAGTTTTCCTCGCGGATCGCACGATCACGCGAGTGGTCGACGCCGCCGTAACATTCCCAAAAAAGTGACGAGAGAAATAATAAATTTGATCAATGCGGCGTTGCAACGCACTGTGAAGTGTAGGGCCACTGACTGCGTCAGTGGTCACAAGTGTCGGCAATCGCTCTTTTGCTCGCGGATCGCACGATCACGCGAGTGGTCGACGCCACCGTAACTTTCCCAAGAAAGTGACGAGGGAAATAATAAATTTGATCAATCCGGCGTCGCAACGCACTGTGAAGTGTAGGGCCACTGACTGCGTCAGTGGTCACAAGTGTCGGGAATCGCACTTTTCCTCGCGGGTCGCACGATCACGCGAGTGGTCGACGCCGCCGTAACTTTCCCAAGAAAGTGACGAGAGAAATAATAAATTTGATCAATTCGGCGTCGCAACGCACTGTGAAGTGTAGGGCCACTGACCGCATCAATGGTCACAAGTGTCGGTAATCGCACTTTTCCTCGCGGATCGCACGATCACGCGAGTGGTCGACGCCGCCGTAACTTTCCCAAGAAAGTGACGAGAGAAATAATAAATTTGATCAATCCGGCGTCGCAACGCACTGTGAAGTGTAGGGCCACTGACTGCGTCAGTGGTCACAAGTGTCGGCAACCGCACTTTTCCTCGCGGATCGCACGATCACGCGAGTGGTCGACGCCGCCGTAACTTTCCCAAGAAAGTGACGAGAGAAATAATAAATTTGATCAATCCGGCGTCGCAACGCACTGTGAAGTGTAGGGCCACTGACTGCGTCAGTGGTCACAAGTTTCGGCAATCGCACTTTTCCTCGCGGATCGCACGATCACACGAGTGGTCGACGCCGCCGTAACTTTCCCAAGAAAGTGACGAGAGAAATAATAAATTTGATCAATCCGCCGTCGCAACGCACTGTGAAGTGTAGGGTCACTGACTGCGTCAGTGGTCACAAGTGTCGGCAATCGCACTTTTCCTCGCGGATCGCAGGATCACGCGAGTGATCGACGCCACCGTAACTTTCCCAAGAAAGTGACGAGAGAAATAATAAATTTGATCAATTCGGCGTCGCAACGCACTGTGAAGTGTTGGGCCACTGACTGCGTTAGTGGTCACAAGTGTCGGCAATCGCACTTTTCCTCGCGGATCGCACGATCACGCGAGTGGTCGAAGCCGCCGTAACTTTCCCAAGAAAGTGACGAGAGAAATAATAAATTTGATCAATGCGGCGTCGCAACGCACTGTGAAGTGTAGGGCCACTGACTGCGTCAGTGGTCACAAGTGTCGGTAATCGCACTTTTCCTCGCGGGTCGCACGATCACGCGAGTGGTCGACGCCGCCGTAACTTTCCCAAGAAAGTGACGAGAGAAATAATAAATTTGATCAATTCGGCGTCGCAACGCACTGTGAAGTATAGGGCCACTGACCGCGTCAATGGTCACAAGTGTCGGCAATCGCACTTTTCCTCGCGGATCGCACGATCACGCGAGTGGTCGACGCCGCCGTAACTTTCCCAAGAAAGTGACGAGAGAAATAATAAATTTGATCAATCCGGCGTCGCAACGCACTGTGAAGTGTAGGGCCACTGACTGCGTCAGTGGTCACAAGTGTCGGTAATCGCACTTTTCCACGCGGGTCGCACGATCACGCGAGTGGTCGACGCCGCCGTAACTTTCCCAAGAAAGTGACGAGAGAAATAATAAATTTGATCAATTCGGCGTCGCAACGCACTGTGAAGTGTAGGGCCACTGACCGCGTCAGTGGTCACAAGTGTCGGCAATCGCACTTTTCCTCGCGGATCGCACGATCACGCGAGTGGTCGACGCCGCCGTAACTTTCCCAAGAAAGTGACGAGAGAAATAATAAATTTGATCAATCCGGCGTCGCAACGCACTGTGAACTGTTGGGCCACTGACTGCGTCAGTGGTCACAAGTGTCGGCAATCGCACTTTTCCTCGCGGATCGCACGATCACGCGAGTGGTCGACGCCACCGTAACTTTCCCAAGAAAGTGACGAGGGAAATAATAAATTTGATCAATCCGGCGTCGCAACGCACTGTGAACTGTTGGGCCACTGACTGCGTCAGTGGTCACAAGTGTCGGCAATCGCACTTTTCCTCGCAGATCGCACGATCACGCGAGTGGTCGACGCCGCCGTAACTTTCCCAAGAAAGTGACGAGAGAAATAATAAATTTGATCAATGCGGCGTCGCAACGCACTGTGAAGTGTAGGGCCACTGACTGCGTCAGTGGTCACAAGTGTCGGCAATCGCTCTTTTGCTCGCGGATCGCACGATCACGCGAGTGGTCGACGCCACCGTAACTTTCCCAAGAAAGTGACGAGGGAAATAATAAATTTGATCAATCCGGCGTCGCAACGCACTGTGAAGTGTAGGGCCACTGACTGCGTCAGTGGTCACAAGTGTCGGGAATCGCACTTTTCCTCGCGGGTCGCACGATCACGCGAGTGGTCGACGCCGCCGTAACTTTCCCAAGAAAGTGACGAGAGAAATAATAAATTTGATCAATTCGGCGTCGCAACGCACTGTGAAGTGTAGGGCCACTGACCGCGTCAATGGTCACAAGTGTCGGCAATCGCACTTTTCCTCGCGGATCGCACGATCACGCGAGTGGTCGACGCCGCCGTAACATTCCCAAAAAAGTGACGAGAGAAATAATAAATTTGATCAATGCGGCGTTGCAACGCACTGTGAAGTGTAGGGCCACTGACTGCGTCAGTGGTCACAAGTGTCGGCAATCGCACTTTTCCTCGCGGATCGCACGATCACGCGAGTGGTCGACGCCGCCGTAACTTTCCCAAGAAAGTGACGAGAGAAATAATAAATTTGATCAATTCGGCGTCGCAACGCACTGTGAAGTGTAGGGCCACTGACCGCGTCAGTGGTCACAAGTGTCGGCAATCGCACTTTTCTTCGCGGATCGCACGATCACGCGAGTGGTCGACGCCGCCGTAACTTTCCCAAGAAAGTGACGAGAGAAATAATAAATTTGATCAATCCGGCGTCGCAACGCACTGTGAAGTGTAGGGCCACTGACTGCGTCAGTGGTCACAAGTGTCGGTAATCGCACTTTTCCACGCGGGTCGCACGATCACGCGAGTGGTCGACGCCGCCGTAACTTTCCCAAGAAAGTGACGAGAGAAATAATAAATTTGATCAATTCGGCGTCGCAACGCACTGTGAAGTGTAGGGCCACTGACCGCGTCAGTGGTCACAAGTGTCGGCAATCGCACTTTTCCTCGCGGATCGCACGATCACGCGAGTGGTCGACGCCGCCGTAACTTTCCCAAGAAAGTGACGAGAGAAATAATAAATTTGATCAATCCGGCGTCGCAACGCACTGTGAACTGTTGGGCCACTGACTGCGTCAGTGGTCACAAGTGTCGGCAATCGCACTTTTCCTCGCGGATCGCACGATCACGCGAGTGGTCGACGCCGCCGTAACTTTCCCAAGAAAGTGACGAGAGAAATAATAAATTTGATCAATGCGGCGTCGCAACGCACTGTGAAGTGTAGGGCCACTGACTGCGTCAGTGGTCACAAGTGTCGGCAATCGCACTTTTCCTCGCGGATCGCACGATCACGCGAGTGGTCGACGCCGCCGTAACTTTCCCAAGAAAGTGACGAGAGAAATAATAAATTTGATCAATGCGGCGTCGCAACGCACTGTGAAGTGTAGGGCCACTGACTGCGTCAGTGGTCACAAGTGTCGGCAATCGCACTTTTCCTCGCGGATCGCACGATCACGCGAGTGGTCGACGCCGCCGTAACTTTCCCAAGAAAGTGACGAGAGAAATAATAAATTTGATCAATCCGGCGTCGCAACGCACTGTGAAGTGTAGGGCCACTGACTGCGTCAGTGGTCACAAGTGTCGGTAATCGCACTTTTCCACGCGGGTCGCACGATCACGCGAGTGGTCGACGCCGCCGTAACTTTCCCAAGAAAGTGACGAGAGAAATAATAAATTTGATCAATTCGGCGTCGCAACGCACTGTGAAGTGTAGGGCCACTGACCGCGTCAGTGGTCACAAGTGTCGGCAATCGCACTTTTCCTCGCGGATCGCACGATCACGCGAGTGGTCGACGCCGCCGTAACTTTCCCAAGAAAGTGACGAGAGAAATAATAAATTTGATCAATCCGGCGTCGCAACGCACTGTGAACTGTTGGGCCACTGACTGCGTCAGTGGTCACAAGTGTCGGCAATCGCACTTTTCCTCGCGGATCGCACGATCACGCGAGTGGTCGACGCCGCCGTAACTTTCCCAAGAAAGTGACGAGAGAAATAATAAATTTGATCAATGCGGCGTCGCAACGCACTGTGAAGTGTAGGGCCACTGACTGCGTCAGTGGTCACAAGTGTCGGCAATCGCACTTTTCCTCGCGGATCGCACGATCACGCGAGTGGTCGACGCCACCGTAACTTTCCCAAGAAAGTGACGAGGGAAATAATAAATTTGATCAATCCGGCGTCGCAACGCACTGTGAACTGTTGGGCCACTGACTGCGTCAGTGGTCACAAGTGTCGGCAATCGCACTTTTCCTCGCGGATCGCACGATCACGCGAGTGGTCGACGCCGCCGTAACTTTCCCAAGAAAGTGACGAGAGAAATAATAAATTTGATCAATGCGGCGTCGCAACGCACTGTGAAGTGTAGGGCCACTGACTGCGTCAGTGGTCACAAGTGTCGGCAATCGCTCTTTTGCTCGCGGATCGCACGATCACGCGAGTGGTCGACGCCACCGTAACTTTCCCAAGAAAGTGACGAGGGAAATAATAAATTTGATCAATCCGGCGTCGCAACGCACTGTGAAGTGTAGGGCCACTGACTGCGTCAGTGGTCACAAGTGTCGGGAATCGCACTTTTCCTCGCGGGTCGCACGATCACGCGAGTGGTCGACGCCGCCGTAACTTTCCCAAGAAAGTGACGAGAGAAATAATAAATTTGATCAATTCGGCGTCGCAACGCACTGTGAAGTGTAGGGCCACTGACCGCGTCAATGGTCACAAGTGTCGGCAATCGCACTTTTCCTCGCGGATCGCACGATCACGCGAGTGGTCGACGCCGCCGTAACATTCCCAAAAAAGTGACGAGAGAAATAATAAATTTGATCAATGCGGCGTTGCAACGCACTGTGAAGTGTAGGGCCACTGACTGCGTCAGTGGTCACAAGTGTCGGCAATCGCTCTTTTGCTCGCGGATCGCACGATCACGCGAGTGGTCGACGCCACCGTAACTTTCCCAAGAAAGTGACGAGAGAAATAATAAATTTGATCAATCCGGCGTCGCAACGCACTGTGAAGTGTAGGGCCACTGACTGCGTCAGTGGTCACAAGTGTCGGCAATCGCACTTTTCCTCGCGGATCGCACGATCACGCGAGTGGTCGACGCCGCCGTAACTTTCCCAAGAAAGTGACGAGAGAAATAATAAATTTGATCAATTCGGCGTCGCAACGCACTGTGAAGTGTAGGGCCACTGACCGCGTCAGTGGTCACAAGTGTCGGCAATCGCACTTTTCTTCGCGGATCGCACGATCACGCGAGTGGTCGACGCCGCCGTAACTTTCCCAAGAAAGTGACGAGAGAAATAATAAATTTGATCAATCCGGCGTCGCAACGCACTGTGAAGTGTTGGGCCACTGACTGCGTCAGTGGTCACAAGTGTCGGCAATCGCACTTTTCCTCGCGGATCGCACGATCACGCGAGTGGTCGACGCCGCCGTAACTTTCCCAAGAAAGTGACGAGAGAAATAATAAATTTGATCAATCCGCCGTCGCAACGCACTGTGAAGTGTAGGGCCACTGACTGCGTCAGTGGTCACAAGTGTCGGCAATCGCACTTTTCTTCGCGGATCGCACGATCACGCGAGTGGTCGACGCCGCCGTAACTTTCCCAAGAAAGTGACGAGAGAAATAATAAATTTGATCAATGCGGCGTCGCAACGCACTGTGAAGTGTAGGGCCACTGACTGCGTCAGTGGTCACAAGTGTCGGCAATCGCACTTTTCCTCGCGGATCGCACGATCACGCGAGTGGTCGACGCCGCCGTAACTTTCCCAAGAAAGTGACGAGAGAAATAATAAATTTGATCAATTCGGCGTCGCAACGCACTGTGAAGTGTAGGGCCACTGACCGCGTCAGTGGTCACAAGTGTCGGCAATCGCACTTTTCCTCGCGGATCGCACGATCACGCGAGTGGTCGACGCCGCCGTAACTTTCCCAAGAAAGTGACGAGAGAAATAATAAATTTGATCAATTCGGCGTCGCAACGCACTGTGAAGTGTAGGGCCACTGACCGCGTCAGTGGTCACAAGTGTCGGCAATCGCACTTTTCCTCGCGGATCGCACGATCACGCGAGTGGTCGACGCCGCCGTAACTTTCCCAAGAAAGTGACGAGAGTAATAATAAATTTGATCAATCCGGCGTCGCAACGCACTTTGAAGTGTAGGGCCACTGACTGCGTCAGTGGTCACAAGTGTCGGTAATCGCACTTTTCCTCGCGGGTCGCACGATCACGCGAGTGGTCGACGCCGCCGTAACTTTCCCAAGAAAGTGACGAGAGAAATAATAAATTTGATCAATTCGGCGTCGCAACGCACTGTGAAGTGTTGGGCCACTGACTGCGTTAGTGGTCACAAGTGTCGGCAATCGCACTTTTCCTCGCGGATCGCACGATCACGCGAGTGGTCGAAGCCGCCGTAACTTTCCCAAGAAAGTGACGAGAGAAATAATAAATTTGTTCAATGCGGCGTCGCAACGCACTGTGAAGTGTAGGGCCACTGACTGCGTCAGTGGTCACAAGTGTCGGCAATCGCACTTTTCCTCGCGGATCGCAGGATCACGCGAGTGATAATAATAATAATAATAATAATAATAATTTGTCTTTATTCATCACAAATTCACATGAATTAAGGGATAAAAGGGCGAGGTTCAGCATAACTGCTGATTTGCAACCTAACCCCAAAGCAGTTATATTATAGAAATATTATAACTAAAATTAGCTATATAAAACAGAATAGCGAGAAAAACAAGCATGGGAAGGACAAGAGACAAGGGGAGCTACGAATAGTGGACAGGGATAAAAGAACGAGCAGCACATTTAAAAGCAGGAAAAGAAGACAAAGAACGAATTTCCAGGGGAAGAGAATTATAATACAAGCAGGATAAGTAGGAGAAAGATGCCGTAAATTTAACCGACCGATGAGCAGGCACAGCCAGTTCATCACCACGCCTAGTAGATGGAGCAAAAACAGAGTGCATAGAAGAGTTACTTTGTAGAATTTCACTCAGATAAATAGGCGTCTCCGATTTCAAAGTCTTATAAACTGTGCAGCACAGGTGAAGGATCCATCGCTGTCTGAGATGAAGCCAACCAGAGCGAAGGAAATACGGCGAAATATGGTCAAACTTACGGACATTAAAGGAATAACGAAGACACGAATTCTGAATACGTTGCACTATAGACGAAAGACGGGTAGTAAGACAAGGGCCATACACAACATCGGCATAATCAAACAGAGAAATAACAATAGACTGACATAGCGAGAGCTTAGCGTGGGTAGAGAGAATGCGACGAGAAGGATACAGGAACCGCAGACGAACAAACGCAGAACGACACAAGGCAGCGACATGTTGGTCGAAACACCACAGAGGATCTAAAGTAACAGCAAGGATTTTGACTGAAGGTTGCATAGAAAGAGATGCAGAGCCCCAAGAAATGTCAAAAGACGATAGCTGGTGACGCAGCGCAGGAGAGCCCGCAATCAATAATGATGATTTAGAGGGATTTAACTGTAAACCATGCGAGTCAGCCCAAGATGTGAGGCGTTGCAAGTCAGCAGCCATCTCACGTTTAGCAGCGTCGGCCTCTCCAACATCAAAGTCCTTTACAAGCTGAGTGTCATCGGCGTACATATAAACCCGGCAGTTGCGACAGATTGAGGGCAAATCCCTAACATAAATACAGAATAGCAGTGGCCCAAGTACCGAGCCTTGAGGTACACCACGATTAACCGCGCGAATAGATGAGACCATTGGCATAAATTGATTAAGCATAACCTGCTGAGTGCGAGAAGAAAGGTACGACTCCAGAAAAGATAGAACATTAGAGGACAAACCCGTATGTCGAAGCTTAGCAATCAGCAGGTCATGGTCAATGGTATCAAATGCCTTAGAAAAGTCTAGGGAAATGATGGCAGAAAGACGCCTAGAATCAAAGCCACGCAATACAGTATCCGACAAATGCAGCAAGGATGTAGTAGTACTATGACCACGCCGAAAACCAGACTGATAGACTGGAAGAGCATTAGTGGAGGTGAAAAACCTCTGAAGCTGAATGATACAGAGTTTCTCAAGTAACTTGGATAAGAATGGAGTAAGAGAGATAGGGCGAAGGGAATTGAGAGAGGTTACATGAGACACTTTGGGAATAGGAACAACAAAGGAATGTTTCAGGGCAAGAGGAAATACACCAGCAGTGATAGCAGTATTGAAGATAAGCAGGAGTGCGTCAGCACAGTATGGAAGACAATTTAAAACCATACTGCCAGATATATCATAGGGATTAGAGGATGTGAGTTTAATGGTTTTAAAAACAGCTAAAAGGTCCTCAGAAGTGAAAGGTTCAAAAGAAAAGGTAGGAGAGTAAGGATCAATGTCAACAAAGGATGCATAACTACGTATAAGGTTAGGAGAGGCAGTACAAGCAGGAAGAGAGTCAAGAAAGTGGTTATTAATTAAGGTAGGATCTGGAAAAGAATCAATATCAGACGAGACCCTAGACGACCGGTAGAATCCGGCCAGGGATAAGGAATCCCAGAACCTTCTAGAGGAGGAACGAGACTGGAAACTCTGAAAAAACGCCCGCTTCTCAGCACGGATGACAGACTTAGTCACATTGCGAAGATGCTTATAATAATCCCAAGCACCAGCTGTCCCAGTCTTTCTGTATTTGGTAAGAGCCCGATTGCGAAGTCTTATAAATTTACTTACAGTCTGAGTAAACCAAGGTGCAAAGGGCCTAGAGACACGCATTAATCTAACCGGCGCAAACTGATCATATAGGGAAACAATAAGAGATTCAAATGCAGCAAACTTGGAATCAACAGAGTCCAAGTCTCCAATCAGATGCCAGTCTAAACCCTCAGCAGCACGGCGGAATTGCTCCTCAGGCATTTCCTTAAGATTACGTCGCAAAATGAAACGTTGTCGACCCATAGATTTGGGAATATCAAGTACGGTGAAAACAAGACAATGGTCGCTAATATGGCTAACATCCAAAGACCCAGAAGATACAATATCAACGGCATCGCTTACAAAGATTAAGTCCAACAGAGTTGAAGATAGCGCAGTAATTCGGGTAGGCACAGAAATAGATTGGTTTAAAGAGAGCGACGACATAAAGCGTCTAATAAGTGGAAAACCCGGGTCGCAGACATTATTAAGATCAATATTAAAGTCACCCATACATATAATATTTGCCGTGGTGCAAGAAACTTCAACAAGGAACAGCTCCAGATCATTCAAACAGGACAAAGGACAGTTAGGCGGCCGATAGACAACCAGAGCTGCAATGCGCACGTGCTTAATACTAAAAATAACGCCAGCCACATCCAAGAGGCTATCTCGAAAATGGCTATCAGTAAAAACATCAAAGATGTTTACGCAACGTATATTAGATTTAACATAAAAAGCAACTCCCCCACCGCGAGAGAGAAACCGTGAACGACGGTCAACACGAAAGAAAGAATAATCAGGCAGTACGAGTGACCCTGAGTCGTGTTCAGTACGTAGCCAGGTTTCGGTAAGGGCAAAAAGGTCAAACTTGTAAATACGCATTAAATCCGAAAGGTCCGAAAAATGGCTAATAAGTGACCGAACATTTAAGTGAGCGACCGACAAGGATTTGGAGTTCGCACGCAATTTACAAGAAAGCGAGGTGGAGGGAATAGAACGCAAATCCCCAGAAGCGGGGGAAGAAAACGCCACCGAAGCAGAAGACGCAGAAGAATATAAGCTGCCAGGTGAAGAAACCACCCTGCTCAATGTAGGCGAACAGGGGACCCCAGAGCCAGGGAGAGGGCACGTGTCAAGTCACAGGTTCCCATCTACAGGACGAAGAGCTTCTGCCGTCGAGCCAAGCCGAGTTGGAGGTTGAGAGGATGAGTGTCCCACGAAGTCAGCAGCAGACGTAAAGCGCAAGGCTGAGGCACCATCATCCTTCCTCAAGTATATAATTCCGCGCTTCATCCATACGTACTTATATTTAAGGTCCTTAGCAATCTTCTTGGCCTCGAGAAGGCTACTACGTTCGCTGGCTGTCGAACGCTCATTAATGTAAACAAGCGAGTCAGGCCACGACGGAACAATATCTTTAGCTTTAAGGTCTTTCTTGGCCCTCTTTTTGGCAATCCACTCGTCTCTGATAAAGGTAGAAGTAAACCGAACAACGAGCGGCTTGTATTTTGCTTTCGAGTGACGGAGGCGAAGAGCAGAGGCGACATGCGACGGCGAGAAGGAAACCTCAATAGCATCTGCAACACCCTGAATTGATTGAAGTATCCCATCATTTGAATTGTCTGGCAGACCTGAAATGACGATTTCAAAGTCTCTTGCCGACCGCTCAATACGTTCAAATCGATGGGCAAATTCTCCGGGAGGCACAGAACTAGCCACAGCAGGCGCTCCGTTGTCGGCAAAACGCTGCTCCAGCAAGGTCAGGCGACGATCCAGAGACACTTGGTCAACCGCTAGCATGTCAACACGCTCAGCTACATCCGCCATCATAGTGTGCAACGAGCTAATGCGAGCCACCAAATCATCGAGCGACGTTAATTTCATATTAATGTCCTGTATGCACCCCTTTATAGCACGTATATCACGTGAAGTATCAGGTATTGTGGACGGAGAGGCGGGTCGAGTCTGAGATAGGACATTACGGTTCGATGGACCAGCCCTGTCGAAGTTATTGTCCATTTTACAGACAGTGCAGATGCCAGACTTAGGTAAAAATTTCGAACAGCCGCGACAACTGACCATATCGACAGCACACAGACAGTAGTATATTAACGTCACAGCAGATGTCGTTAGTTACTAATTAGCCTGACACGACGCACACCAGGTTGTGATCAACGATGACGATGTCGCAGAAAAAAAAAGTCAAACAATGCCGAGGTGTACCGTAACCAAATACCGAGAATTAACGGAATACCGAGAATTAGCGGAAGATAACTCAGAAAGTATAGGCACCAAGTACACAACACTGCGGTAACGAAAAGATATGCACAAGATTCACAATTGAAGCTAAAACTGAACAATGCAGACTCAGAATAAAGCAATCAAATGCGAAAATGATACGGAGCAACTCAACACACGCGTGATCGATAAGCACCTTGTCCGTCCTTCAATGATCGACGCCACCGTAACTTTCCCAAGAAAGTGACGAGAGAAATAATAAATTTGATCAATTCGGCGTCGCAACGCACTGTGAAGTGTTGGGCCACTGACTGCGTTAGTGGTCACAAGTGTCGGCAATCGCACTTTTCCTCGCGGATCGCACGATCACGCGAGTGGTCGAAGCCGCCGTAACTTTCCCAAGAAAGTGACGAGAGAAATAATAAATTTGATCAATGCGGCGTCGCAACGCACTGTGAAGTGTAGGGCCACTGACTGCGTCAGTGGTCACAAGTGTCGGCAATCGCACTTTTCCTCGCGGATCGCACGATCACGCGAGTGGTCGACGCCGCCGTAACTTTCCCAAGAAAGTGACGAGAGAAATAATAAATTTGATCAATTCGGCGTCGCAACGCACTGTGAAGTGTAGGGCCACTGACCGCGTCAATGGTCACAAGTGTCGGCAATCGCACTTTTCCTCGCGGATCGCACGATCACACGAGTGGTCGACGCCGCCGTAACTTTCCCAAGATAGTGACGAGAGAAATAATAAATTTGATCAATCCGGCGTCGCAACGCACTGTGAAGTGTAGAGCCATTGACTGCGTCAGTGGTCACAAGTGTCGGCAATCGCACTTTTCCTCGCGGGTCGCACGATCACGCGAGTGGTCGACGCCGCCGTAACTTTCCCAAGAAAGTGGCGAGAGAAATAATAAACTTGATCAATTCGGCGTCGCAACGCACTGTGATGTGTAGGGCCACTGACCGCGTCAGTGGCCACAAGTGTCGGCAACCGCACTTTTCCTCGCGGATCGCACGATCACGCGAGTGGTCGACGCCGCCGTAACTTTCCCAAGAAAGTGACGAGAGAAATAATAAATTTGATCAATTCGGCGTCGCAACGCACTGTGAAGTGTAGGGCCACTGACTGCGTCAGTGGTCACAAGTGTCGGCAATCGCTCTTTTCCTCGCGGATCGCACGATCACGCGAGTGGTCGACGCCACCGTAACTTTCCCAAGAAAGTGACGAGGGAAATAATAAATTTGATCAATCCGGCGTCGCAACGCACTGTGAAGTGTAGGGCCACTGACTGCGTCAGTGGTCACAAGTGTCGGGAATCGCACTTTTCCTCGCGGGTCGCACGATCACGCGAGTGGTCGACGCCGCCGTAACTTTCCCAAGAAAGTGACGAGAGAAATAATAAATTTGATCAATTCGGCGTCGCAACGCACTGTGAAGTGTAGGGCCACTGACCGCGTCAATGGTCACAAGTGTCGGCAATCGCACTTTTCCTCGCGGATCGCACGATCACGCGAGTGGTCGACGCCGCCGTAACTTTCCCAAGAAAGTGACGAGAGAAATAATAAATTTGATCAATCCGGCGTCGCAACGCACTGTGAAGTGTAGGGCCACTGACTGCGTCAGTGGTCACAAGTGTCGGCAACCGCACTTTTCCTCGCGGATCGCACGATCACGCGAGTGGTCGACGCCGCCGTAACTTTCCCAAGAAAGTGACGAGAGAAATAATAAATTTGATCAATCCGGCGTCGCAACGCACTGTGAAGTGTAGGGCCACTGACTGCGTCAGTGGTCACAAGTTTCGGCAATCGCACTTTTCCTCGCGGATCGCACGATCACACGAGTGGTCGACGCCGCCGTAACTTTCCCAAGAAAGTGACGAGAGAAATAATAAATTTGATCAATCCGCCGTCGCAACGCACTGTGAAGTGTAGGGCCACTGACTGCGTCAGTGGTCACAAGTGTCGGCAATCGCTCTTTTCCTCGCGGATCGCACGATCACGCGAGTGGTCGACGCCGCCGTAACTTTCCCAAGAAAGTGACGAGAGAAATAATAAATTTGATCAATTCGGCGTCGCAACGCACTGTGAAGTGTAGAGCCATTGACTGCGTCAGTGGTCACAAGTGTCGGCAATCGCACTTTTCCTCGCGGGTCGCACGATCACGCGAGTGGTCGACGCCGCCGTAACTTTCCCAAGAAAGTGACGAGAGAAATAATAAATTTGATCAATCCGCCGTCGCAACGCACTGTGAAGTGTAGGGTCACTGACTGCGTCAGTGGTCACAAGTGTCGGCAATCGCACTTTTCCTCGCGGATCGCAGGATCACGCGAGTGATCGACGCCACCGTAACTTTCCCAAGAAAGTGACGAGAGAAATAATAAATTTGATCAATTCGGCGTCGCAACGCACTGTGAAGTGTAGGGCCACTGACCGCGTCAGTGGTCACAAGTGTCGGCAATCGCACTTTTCCTCGCGGATCGCACGATCACGCGAGTGGTCGACGCCGCCGTAACTTTCCCAAGAAAGTGACGAGAGAAATAATAAATTTGATCAATCCGGCGTCGCAACGCACTTTGAAGTGTAGGGCCACTGACTGCGTCAGTGGTCACAAGTGTCGGTAATCGCACTTTTCCTCGCGGGTCGCACGATCACGCGAGTGGTCGACGCCGCCGTAACTTTCCCAAGAAAGTGACGAGAGAAATAATAAATTTGATCAATTCGGCGTCGCAACGCATTGTGAAGTGTTGGGCCACTGACTGCGTTAGTGGTCACAAGTGTCGGCAATCGCACTTTTCCTCGCGGATCGCACGATCACGCGAGTGGTCGACGCCACCGTAACTTTCCCAAGAAAGTGACGAGAGAAATAATAAATTTGATCAATCCGGCGTCGCAACGCACTGTGAAGTGTAGAGCCATTGACTGCGTCAGTGGTCACAAGTGTCGGCAATCGCACTTTTCCTCGCGGGTCGCACGATCACGCGAGTGGTCGACGCCGCCGTAACTTTCCCAAGAAAGTGGCGAGAGAAATAATAAACTTGATCAATTCGGCGTCGCAACGCACTGTGAAGTGTAGGGCCACTGACCGCGTCAGTGGCCACAAGTGTCGGCAATCGCACTTTTCCTCGCGGATCGCACGATCACGCGAGTGGTCGACGCCGCCGTAACTTTCCCAAGAAAGTGACGAGAGAAGTAATAAATTTGATCAATCCGGCGTCGCAACGCACTGTGAAGTGTAGGGTCACTGACTGCGTCAGTGGTCACAAGTGTCGGCAACCGCACTTTTCCTCGCGGATCGCACGATCACACGAGTGGTCGACGCCGCCGTAACTTTCCCAAGATAGTGACGAGAGAAATAATAAATTTGATCAATCCGGCGTCGCAACGCACTGTGAAGTGTAGGGCCACTGACCGCGTCAGTGGTCACAAGTGTCGGCAATCGCACTTTTCCTCGCGGATCGCACGATCACGCGAGTGGTCGACGCCGCCGTAACTTTCCCAAGAAAGTGACGAGAGAAATAATAAATTTGATCAATCCGGCGTCGCAACGCACTTTGAAGTGTAGGGCCACTGACTGCGTCAGTGGTCACAAGTGTCGGTAATCGCACTTTTCCTCGCGGGTCGCACGATCACGCGAGTGGTCGACGCCGCCGTAACTTTCCCAAGAAAGTGACGAGAGAAATAATAAATTTGATCAATTCGGCGTCGCAACGCACTGTGAAGTGTTGGGCCACTGACTGCGTTAGTGGTCACAAGTGTCGGCAATCGCACTTTTCCTCGCGGATCGCACGATCACGCGAGTGGTCGACGCCGCCGTAACTTTCCCAAGAAAGTGACGAGAGAAATAATAAATTTGATCAATCCGGCGTCGCAACGCACTGTGAAGTGTAGAGCCATTGACTGCGTCAGTGGTCACAAGTGTCGGCAATCGCACTTTTCCTCGCGGGTCGCACGATCACGCGAGTGGTCGACGCCGCCGTAACTTTCCCAAGAAAGCGGCGAGAGAAATAATAAACTTGATCAATTCGGCGTCGCAACGCACTGTGAAGTGTAGGGCCACTGACCGCGTCAGTGGCCACAAGTGTCGGCAATCGCACTTTTCCTCGCGGATCGCACGATCACGCGAGTGGTCGACGCCGCCGTAACTTTCCCAAGAAAGTGACGAGAGAAGTAATAAATTTGATCAATCCGGCGTCGCAACGCACTGTGAAGTGTAGGGTCACTGACTGCGTCAGTGGTCACAAGTGTCGGCAACCGCACTTTTCCTCGCGGATCGCACGATCACACGAGTGGTCGACGCCGCCGTAACTTTCCCAAGAAAGTGACGAGAGAAATAATAAATTTGATCAATCCGCCGTCGCAACGCACTGTGAAGTGTAGGGCCACTGACTGCGTCAGTGGTCACAAGTGTCGGCAATCGCTCTTTTCCTCGCGGATCGCACGATCACGCGAGTGGTCGACGCCGCCGTAACTTTCCCAAGAAAGTGACGAGAGAAGTAATAAATTTGATCAATCCGGCGTCGCAACGCACTGTGAAGTGTAGGGTCACTGACTGCGTCAGTGGTCACAAGTGTCGGCAACCGCACTTTTCCTCGCGGATCGCACGATCACACGAGTGGTCGACGCCGCCGTAACTTTCCCAAGATAGTGACGAGAGAAATAATAAATTTGATCAATCCGGCGTCGCAACGCACTGTGAAGTGTAGGGCCACTGACCGCGTCAGTGGTCACAAGTGTCGGCAATCGCACTTTTCCTCGCGGATCGCACGATCACGCGAGTGGTCGACGCCGCCGTAACTTTCCCAAGAAAGTGACGAGAGAAATAATAAATTTGATCAATCCGGCGTCGCAACGCACTTTGAAGTGTAGGGCCACTGACTGCGTCAGTGGTCACAAGTGTCGGTAATCGCACTTTTCCTCGCGGGTCGCACGATCACGCGAGTGGTCGACGCCGCCGTAACTTTCCCAAGAAAGTGACGAGAGAAATAATAAATTTGATCAATTCGGCGTCGCAACGCACTGTGAAGTGTAGGGCCACTGACCGCGTCAGTGGTCACAAGTGTCGGCAATCGCACTTTTCCTCGCGGATCGCACGATCACGCGAGTGGTCGACGCCGCCGTAACTTTCCCAAGAAAGTGACGAGAGAAATAATAAATTTGATCAATCCGGCGTCGCAACGCACTTTGAAGTGTAGGGCCACTGACTGCGTCAGTGGTCACAAGTGTCGGTAATCGCACTTTTCCTCGCGGGTCGCACGATCACGCGAGTGGTCGACGCCGCCGTAACTTTCCCAAGAAAGTGACGAGAGAAATAATAAATTTGATCAATTCGGCGTCGCAACGCACTGTGAAGTGTTGGGCCACTGACTGCGTTAGTGGTCACAAGTGTCGGCAATCGCACTTTTCCTCGCGGATCGCACGATCACGCGAGTGGTCGACGCCGCCGTAACTTTCCCAAGAAAGTGACGAGAGAAATAATAAATTTGATCAATTCGGCGTCGCAACGCACTGTGAAGTGTAGAGCCATTGACTGCGTCAGTGGTCACAAGTGTCGGCAATCGCACTTTTCCTCGCGGGTCGCACGATCACGCGAGTGGTCGACGCCGCCGTAACTTTCCCAAGAAAGTGACGAGAGAAATAATAAATTTGATCAATCCGCCGTCGCAACGCACTGTGAAGTGTAGGGTCACTGACTGCGTCAGTGGTCACAAGTGTCGGCAATCGCACTTTTCCTCGCGGATCGCAGGATCACGCGAGTGATCGACGCCACCGTAACTTTCCCAAGAAAGTGACGAGAGAAATAATAAATTTGATCAATTCGGCGTCGCAACGCACTGTGAAGTGTAGGGCCACTGACCGCGTCAGTGGTCACAAGTGTCGGCAATCGCACTTTTCCTCGCGGATCGCACGATCACGCGAGTGGTCGACGCCGCCGTAACTTTCCCAAGAAAGTGACGAGAGAAATAATAAATTTGATCAATCCGGCGTCGCAACGCACTTTGAAGTGTAGGGCCACTGACTGCGTCAGTGGTCACAAGTGTCGGTAATCGCACTTTTCCTCGCGGGTCGCACGATCACGCGAGTGGTCGACGCCGCCGTAACTTTCCCAAGAAAGTGACGAGAGAAATAATAAATTTGATCAATTCGGCGTCGCAACGCACTGTGAAGTGTTGGGCCACTGACTGCGTTAGTGGTCACAAGTGTCGGCAATCGCACTTTTCCTCGCGGATCGCACGATCACGCGAGTGGTCGACGCCGCCGTAACTTTCCCAAGAAAGTGACGAGAGAAATAATAAATTTGATCAATCCGGCGTCGCAACGCACTGTGAAGTGTAGAGCCATTGACTGCGTCAGTGGTCACAAGTGTCGGCAATCGCACTTTTCCTCGCGGGTCGCACGATCACGCGAGTGGTCGACGCCGCCGTAACTTTCCCAAGAAAGTGGCGAGAGAAATAATAAACTTGATCAATTCGGCGTCGCAACGCACTGTGAAGTGTAGGGCCACTGACCGCGTCAGTGGCCACAAGTGTCGGCAATCGCACTTTTCCTCGCGGATCGCACGATCACGCGAGTGGTCGACGCCGCCGTAACTTTCCCAAGAAAGTGACGAGAGAAGTAATAAATTTGATCAATCCGGCGTCGCAACGCACTGTGAAGTGTAGGGTCACTGACTGCGTCAGTGGTCACAAGTGTCGGCAACCGCACTTTTCCTCGCGGATCGCACGATCACACGAGTGGTCGACGCCGCCGTAACTTTCCCAAGATAGTGACGAGAGAAATAATAAATTTGATCAATCCGGCGTCGCAACGCACTGTGAAGTGTAGGGCCACTGACCGCGTCAGTGGTCACAAGTGTCGGCAATCGCACTTTTCCTCGCGGATCGCACGATCGCGCGAGTGGTCGACGCCGCCGTAACTTTCCCAAGATAGTGACGAGAGAAATAATAAATTTGATCAATCCGGCGTCGCAACGCACTGTGAAGTGTAGGGCCACTGACCGCGTCAGTGGTCACAAGTGTCGGCAATCGCACTTTTCCTCGCGGATCGCACGATCACGCGAGTGGTCGACGCCGCCGTAACTTTCCCAAGAAAGTGACGAGAGAAATAATAAATTTGATCAATCCGGCGTCGCAACGCACTTTGAAGTGTAGGGCCACTGACTGCGTCAGTGGTCACAAGTGTCGGTAATCGCACTTTTCCTCGCGGGTCGCACGATCACGCGAGTGGTCGACGCCGCCGTAACTTTCCCAAGAAAGTGACGAGAGAAATAATAAATTTGATCAATTCGGCGTCGCAACGCACTGTGAAGTGTTGGGCCACTGACTGCGTTAGTGGTCACAAGTGTCGGCAATCGCACTTTTCCTCGCGGATCGCACGATCACGCGAGTGGTCGACGCCGCCGTAACTTTCCCAAGAAAGTGACGAGAGAAATAATAAATTTGATCAATCCGGCGTCGCAACGCACTGTGAAGTGTAGAGCCATTGACTGCGTCAGTGGTCACAAGTGTCGGCAATCGCACTTTTCCTCGCGGGTCGCACGATCACGCGAGTGGTCGACGCCGCCGTAACTTTCCCAAGAAAGTGGCGAGAGAAATAATAAACTTGATCAATTCGGCGTCGCAACGCACTGTGAAGTGTAGGGCCACTGACCGCGTCAGTGGCCACAAGTGTCGGCAATCGCACTTTTCCTCGCGGATCGCACGATCACGCGAGTGGTCGACGCCGCCGTAACTTTCCCAAGAAAGTGACGAGAGAAGTAATAAATTTGATCAATCCGGCGTCGCAACGCACTGTGAAGTGTAGGGTCACTGACTGCGTCAGTGGTCACAAGTGTCGGCAACCGCACTTTTCCTCGCGGATCGCACGATCACACGAGTGGTCGACGCCGCCGTAACTTTCCCAAGATAGTGACGAGAGAAATAATAAATTTGATCAATCCGGCGTCGCAACGCACTGTGAAGTGTAGGGCCACTGACTGCGTCAGTGGTCACAAGTGTCGGCAATCGCACTTTTCCTCGCGGATCGCACGATCACGCGAGTGGTCGACGCCGCCGTAACTTTCCCAAGAAAGTGACGAGAGAAATAATAAATTTGATCAATCCGGCGTCGCAACGCACTGTGAAGTGTAGGGCCACTGACTGCGTCAGTGGTCACAAGCGTCGGCAATCGCACTTTTCCTCGCGGATCGCACGATCACGCGAGTGGTCGACGCCGCCGTAACTTTCCCAAGATAGTGACGAGAGAAATAATAAATTTGATCAATCCGGCGTCGCAACGCACTGTGAAGTGTAGGGCCACTGACCGCGTCAGTGGTCACAAGTGTCGGCAATCGCACTTTTCCTCGCGGATCGCACGATCACGCGAGTGGTCGACGCCGCCGTAACTTTCCCAAGAAAGTGACGAGAGAAATAATAAATTTGATCAATTCGGCGTCGCAACGCACTGTGAAGAGTAGGGCCACTGACTGCTATCTATATAATATGAATAGCAATAAGCTTAGACACGAAAAATAATAATAATAATACAAAATTATATGATGAGGATGATATGCAGTGAGAATGGTATGGTTTAAATGCTTACAATGAGTTGTGAGATGATTTTTGTCACAATATTTAATAAACTTTCGTGGTTTAACAATGATACTCCTCTCAATTGTTTTCGTCGAAAGAGGACTTCTGTCTCGGTCCCCTCGTATTTATAAGGACGTTGCGGGGGTACGCGCGGTAGTGGCCTTGACACAGTTCGGAATAAGACGCAGTAGGACTTCCGGGTTTTTTATAAACGGTATGGCTATTAATAGACATATTTATGTCACGTACGCTAAATATGTGTCGCAGTTAGATTTTTGGGGTTTTATGACTGTGAAAGGAGATACTCAACTCATCGAATGAATTTTTGGGTGTTTAATAGGAAAGGGGTTAGAGTGGCTTGGACTTCATGAGTCGTAAAGAGGGGATTGAGACTTGGTCTCGATTTAGAGGGATTTGTAACGAAGGATTTGTTTGAATTCGTTTTAGAGGGAATGATTCCTGCCTTGTAGGACGAATAGGCGAAGAGGGTTTTGTAACGATTATCTCGCGATGGGGATCTCTAAGATACATCAGCGAGGTGGAGTTTGTATCGATCATCTTGTGTTGGTGACCGCTAAGGTATAACATCAAGGTGATCGACGATTGAGGAGATGGGGTAGGAGTTGAGTTTGCTAGAGTTTGATGGAGAGATTTTGAGGTTTACGAATGGAATTTGGAATAGAACCGCGCGAAAAATCGTGGGACGTTACATTAGCAACACCAATTCGGAGAGCAGCGCCAAGTATTTTGAATAAAATATTCATTCGTATTAAAATATTTATTTGTATAAAAATATATCTCCTTAATATTATATAATACATTTTTTTATTTGTAAAAATAGCCATTGTGATAATTGGCGCAATTTATGTATATCATTAGTTTTGTAAAGCTATTAATTTACGACAATGTTTTTAAATGGGATTCTTTTTGATGGGGTTATATACTTGGCGCTCTTTTTGTACCTTTTTTTAAAAAAGGTAATTTGTGGGGATTTCACACATTTTGTAGTATTTATGTAATTACGGAAATCGTGAAGCGACTAACGACCCGAACGTAGCGGCTTTTTGTCTTTATCGCGAGTGGCTGATTTCAAGTCGTTTGAATTTATGGTTATGGGTTATATATTTATTATTATGTATATCAAAAATCATTTTATAATTTTTTTATTTGAGAAATAAAATGAAATTATAGGAGAAATATTTAGAATCGAATCTGGACAAATGGAATAGAAATTAACGGAGATAGGTGATCGCAGCCAATCGGCTCGTATTACTTGTCATGTATTTAAGGGTGCCGTCTCAAGTTTGTTATGGTCCGAATAGTAAACAAAGGACCGAAGCGTCCCCAGTAAAGAGACGGACCCTAATGAAACTAATGCGGTCGGTAAAAAGAAGTTGTACAGAGGTGACATCTCCAGGTACTCTATGTAGACGAATTTTTTGACGCATAGTTGCCACATTTTCTGTTCTCCCTGTCTCCGCCGCGCTGTTGCCACAGCTCCTTCTACTGATGAGAAGTCTTGGAGGAATACGGCACGAGAGCTGCGTCTAGGCAGGGATCAGCGGCCTTCAACTACAGCTGATGGAGGGGGTAACACCTACAGGAGCGGTGGTTATGTGTGCGTGACTGACGTGACTGACGCGCTGTTCCACACACATAACCACCGCTCCTGTAGGTGTTTCTCCCTCCAGCAGTGGTACCTCGAGCCCCGCCGATCTCTGGTTATTTAGGAGCCCGGCGACTATCCCCACAATTTCTGAATAAAATTCAGCAAATTTCAACTTTACATCGAAAAATCTCAGCTCATAAGGCCCGTAGGAACGAAACGAAGACACTTTTCTTATGTAAATCAAACCCAAGCTATCCATTAAGACCATTCAAAACCTAATCGGATCAGCCGTTATTGAAATTCGGAAATCTCAGGGTTCTTGATAGCGAGTCGTGGCGTAATAGATACACTCCGTGTTCGCGCTGCGCATATATATATATTATATACTTGGCGCGAGACACTACCGTGTCTCTTGATAATGTGTTACAGACCCACACTGCCATGCGTCAGATTTCATTATGAGCGATCTAGCAAAATTGTAGGAAGACCGTGCTGAGGACTTGGGCTGTTCGGCGGTGGCTTCTGATCCCGGTTTGAGTCTCGGCTCGAAAGGCATACAGTATTGTGATACGTTAATATTTACTCAAGATATTGCAATTTATGATTAAAAAGATATTGACTAATCTAATAATGCTAAAAAATATATAAAAAGAATTTTATGTTCAACGATTTTATTCAAAATGCAATAAAGACTGAAAAATAATTCTGTACTAAAATTGTTTCCTATTCGAACGTAACGAATCACTTCTCAATTTGTGTATTTACTACGGAAATTGCGATTCCACTAGCGTTCAGAACGAAGCGGCTTTTCGTCGTTTTCGCAAAGAACGCAAGTGGCTGATTTCAAGTCGTTTTGTGGTTATGGGTTATATTTATTGATGAGTGGGTAATTTTTCCACCCCTTCGGGGTTAATTTTTTTTTAAAATATTGTATTGTTCTCCAAACTACGCACGCCTGCAAAGTTTCAAGACAACGCGATAGTTGGAAGTTGGTTAAATTACAGTTGCCAGATTTGTACCATGTATATATCAAACATACAAAAAAAATACAAACAAACCGAGGGTCGAAGCTCAATAAAATCGTTTAAAAATAATCAGATTTATACCGTGTTTAAATTCATTTTCATCTGGGATCACAGCAGTATGTTACTGAAACATTCATGCCGATACGATAGAAAATGTGAAAGTTATACATTCTATAAAAACACACAAAATAAACAAATCATTGAACAATCATATCATTATATTTTTTCACAAGTAAACATAAATATTGCACCGAATGAGAGAAGATAATAAGAATTGTGAAGTTTAGAAGTGATATTGATACCCAAATTAGTATTCTTTTATAAATTATTGAAATAAACAATCAAATTAAAGAGACTTTATATTTATTTTTCGTCGAATAAAAATAACCCACAGTTAATTTTATTTGAAATTCTGCCGATTAAATTGACAGAAAATAATTTAAATCGGACTACTTTGAACGAAACCGGCTTTCAATTCTGCAAATAAATTTTATGTGTAATATCGTTATTCGTTAATAATGATAGTTCAAATTGTGTCGGATTATCTTTCCATCTTTCCTTCTTGCACTCCCGGACCTCTCTATCTTTCATTATTGCTACATTCAGGGAGGCTCTAACGCTAGACGCAGCTCTCGTGCTGTATTCAGGGAGTCGAGACCGAAACAGAAACCGAATTTCCGACCGGTCGCGACCGGTCTAGCGACCAGTAACCGAGGCGAAAAGGGACCGCCGTTGTGACCGTAACAGTGAGAGGTTGTGGAGGGAAACCGAACTCGAGAACGATTGCCTCTCGACCGGGAATCTCAGACCGTACTTTTAACGAGACCAATCGAAACCAAACCGAAGGCATGACCAGTCCGCCGACTGGTCGGTTGACCGGTCGCAAACGGTCGAGTTAATTTATGGAGAGATTTCTGTTCCTCTCCATAAATTACGAGTCGGAGCGGTTCGGAGCGGTTCGGAACGGTTCGGAGCGGTTCGAATCGGTTCTACTTAGCTGAATAAGCCGGGAAGGTATGGATGCTATTCCTGCCGCTCACACTGTTTGTCACTTTCGTGCCGGGTTTGTTGATAGCAGACTTTTGCAGTTATTTGTTACTGTAACACTGTCCATTCCAAACTATGTCGATCTGCCGAGATATTATTGTATTTCAAACACTAGTTATGTATTATTTTAATAGAAGTAGTTAATACAAATAAATTATTGTTAATATACAAATAACAAGAAAATGGTTGAAAATATAATTCTTCATGTGATTATTTTAAAAATATGTCCAAGTGTGGAAAAAACAACTAACAAATTTCAAATTTGTTATTTATGCTATTGTTAAATATATTTATACTTTATTACATTCCTATCTTCTGTTTCAAATTTCCAATTGGTTATTTATGCTATTGTTAAATATATTTACATTTTATTACATTCCTATCTTCTGTTTTTTCCACACTTGGACATACTTTTAAAATAATCACATGAAGAATTATATTTTCAACCATTTTCTTGTTATTTGTATATTAACAATAATTTATTTATATTAACTACTTCTATTAAAATAATATATAACTAGTGTTTGAAATACAATAATATCTCGGCAGATCGACATAGTTTGGAATGGACAGTGTTACAGTAACAAATAACTAAGTCTGCTATCAACAAACCCGTCACGAGAGTGACAAACAGTGTGAGCGGCAGGAATAGCATCCATACCTTCCCGGCTTATTCAGCTAGGTTGAACCGATCCGAACAGAACCGAACCGCTCCGACTCTTAATTTATGGAGAGGAACAGAAATCTCTCCATAAATTAACTCGACCGTTTGCGACCGTTTGCGACCGGTCAGGACCGAAAGTCTGAGAGAATTTCTCTCTCGAGTTTTGGTCGAGAGAAACCTCCTGACCGTTCGGTCGCTCTCTAGTTCGGTCGAGAGAAAACTCCTGACCGTTCTGTCGCTCTCTAGTTCGGTCGAGAGACCTGTAAATGCCATATTGGTCGGTCTCACTGACCGCGACCGCGACCGAAACCGAATTTCTATCGGTCTCGACTCCCTGCCTGTATTCCTCAAGACTTCTCGATGAAAAGAGGGAACTCTGTGGCAACAGCGCGGCAGAGACAGAGAGTACAGAACATGTGGCAACTATGCGTAAAAAATTCGTCTACCCAGAGTACCTAAAGATGTCATTGCTGTACAAATTCTTTTTATCGATCGGAGTAATTTCATTAGGGTTCGTTTGTTTACTGGGGACGCTTCGATCGATTCGGACCATAACAAAAATGAGACGGCAGCCTTAACATAAAGTTTAATAATCCCTAAATCAATATAAAAAAACACCAAAAAATACCTCTGTGATGTTTTTGTTATCACTCAATTGTTATCACTCTCTTCTGTTTCTGTAGAGCTACTGTTGTTTTCTGTATTTTGTATTATTAAAGCGAAATTCCGTAACGAAAATAAAGCTGTCGCCTCGTCCTGTTCGCAATTACCTTTAGGGGTTTTCCCTGAAGTCAAATTATTGATGAGAATAATGTTTTGAACGAACTTTGGAAATGCAGCGGCGTGGGATTAATATTTCGGCCCCCATGGCTTCGAATCATTCCAAAAAAATTTTCGAGGGGATCTTGATTTATATACTCGGGGAAAAAACTTTGAAAACCCATTTGTCGCAGGTCCCCCCATAAACGTCGAAATCCATTTAATGTAAATATAAAATTCTTCAACGACGGTACCGTTTTAACTTTTTTTGTTTCTCTATCAACGAAGCGAATGTTATTCGACATACATTGACTGGCGTGTTCCCAAAATGCCGAATGGCAGCTATTATTGGTCGCTTCGCTTTGTAAAGCATTCTTCGTAGATTTCAAATTGTTTCTTCTTCCATTAAGCGAATTAAAAGCGTCGTTAAAAAATTTGAGGACCTCAGATGTTGTTACACCTTCTTTAACTGGCATGCTTTTTGTCCCTTCGATAGTCCGCACCCCCTACAGCACATTTATTGCAGAAATATCTGAGTTGCGTTGCGGCTTGATATTGGAAACATTGCACGCAATGTTGCCGAAGAGTTACAAGGAAATTGCTATGTCCGCCCATGTGCAACATTGCAGGATATATTTCTGCAACATTGTTTCAAGATTTTACAGTAATGGTAGCGCAACATTTCTGAGATTTTACAGCAATGGTAGTGCAACATTTCTGAGATTTTACAGCAATGGTAGCGCAACATTTCTAAGATTTTACAGCAATGGTCGCGCAATATTTCTGAGTCTTATATTCCTTCGATGATAGTCTGCGGAGTCTTAGACTGCATTCTGTGTCTGAAGAATTCAGGATCGCTCCGCGGAAATTCGGATATATTGCGGGAATGTTGCTCGTATCTTGCAACCGCTGCAAGACACGAGCAACATTCCAGCAATTCACCCGCAATATATCCGGACTTAGATATTTTCCCTCGACAGTTCGGAACGTTTTAATTACATATAATGAATTACATGCTAATATTACGGTCACTGGCATTTATTGGCACGTGTAACACTTTCTTCAAATCTCTTTTGTTGCTGCATATAATTTCTGAGTTTGTTTAAACCAGGTTTGACTAACTGATGACTCACGAGTTGCCGGGGACTCCTCCGCCTTCCGGCGAAGCTGAACGGCCCCCTCCATACCTACTGAACATTGACGATCGCAGTCGAATTCGTCCGTCCCTACACAGACATAAATACATTCGATTGCTACGGCCGGCCACGGCCATACGTTTACATATAATTATAATTAATACGACAATACGAACTGATATATACTTACTTTTACTCGTCTTTGTGAATGTGAACGTGCACATTGAGGCCGCGTCATATTAGTGACAAGGGATGGTACATCCACATCAATTTTTGTTATGGCTATCCTTAATAGCGAAGATAATGAATACAGATTTCGATACATTACTGAAAAATGAGCATATAATTTTTAATAATCCAAAAGCACGTAAGATCGAAGACCAAGAAATTTATTATCGAGTTGAATTGTGTACTTTGCAAGCAGATCCGTTCGTACTCGCCAGAAATGAATATGGACCGGAGTTTTTTAAATTATTATCAGAAGCAAAGTATCCGAAATTGGTGGATTTGGGTTTAAAAATTTCATCGATGTTTGGTTCTACATATAGATGCGAAAGTGCGTTTTCTGTCATGAAAAATATAAAAAGTAAATATCGGTCAAAATTAACGGACCATTCATTATCTTCGCTATTAAGGATAGCCATAACAAAAATTGATGTGGATGTACCATCCCTTGTCACTAATATGACGCGGCCTCAATGTGCACGTTCACATTCACAAAGACGAGTAAAAGTAAGTATATATCAGTTCGTATTGTCGTATTAATTATAATTATATGTAAACGTATGGCCGTGGCCGGCCGTAGCAATCGAATGTATTTATGTCTGTGTAGGGACGGACGAATTCGACTGCGATCGTCAATGTTCAGTAGGTGTGGAGGGGGCCGTTCAGCGTGGCCGCAAGGCGGAGGATCCCCGGCAACTCGTGAGTCGTCAGTTAGTCAAACCTGGTTTAAACTATATAATGTTAATTAATTAATCGTATTAATTATTTATGTCAGATATTGTCCACGTTCGCTTATATTCCTTCGATGGTAGTCTGTGGAATCTTAGACTGTATTCTGCTTGCCGAGATTTCAAGATCGTTAGCGTAATTCCGGATTTATTGCCGAAGTCTTGCACAAACGTGGCCATTGCAATATTACCCGGAAAAGTGTGCCCAATATTTCTGAAATCTTGCACAATCGTGGCCATTGCAATATTACACGGCAAACTGTGCCCAATATTCTTGAAATCTTGCACAAACGTGGCCATTGCAATATTACACCGCAAAGTGTACGCAATATACCTGAAATATTGCACAAACGTAGCCAATGCAATATTGCACGACAATATGTGCGCAACATTTCTGTAACATTGCACAAAGCTGTCCATTTGAATATTTCAATCCGCAATCTAGCGGCAACATTGCAATGTACTGCAACTTTCGTGCAACATTTCTGCAACAAAATGTGCTGTAGGGGACTGTACCTGTAAATAGGATAACTTTTTTTTTTCATGTGAAATAGAAATGTAATGCTCAGAAAAAAAATACAAACCTGTAATACATGTTAAAAGTCTTACAAATGAAGAGACTGTCCGGTTTAAAACCTGAACAGTCAAATTAACCTTCATTTTTCTGATTTTATTAATTTGTATATACCCATCGTGGAGTTTCGGCATTTGCTTCTTTATGTTATTGATATTCGTAGTCCCCCCTGCATTATCACTTTTCTGCTTTATTTCTTCCAGAAATTCTTTTGTCAGGAGAAATTGTTTTACATTTTCAAAATTTTTCTTGTTCTCACTTTTCCTCTCCTGTGGGAAAATGACTTCAATATCCTTTGTCAAGAGATTATTTCTCATCCCTTTAATTATATGGGGAGGGTCATAAAGGGGATTGATGGCCTGTCCCGACAATTCAATTCTCCCAGCTGAAAATAATGGTGTTAATAATTCGGTATATAAGAAATCGTACACTAACTGAAATTTTCTGCGAGTGGGTATGAGAAGAAAATGTTATGATTTTGTCATGAAAATGTCATATCTTATATTTTGCCCGTGGAGTGTGATGGCATAGTTTTGTGGAAGAGGGTAGGGACACACTGTTTGTACTTACAAAAAAATCTGTTCTCTTTCCGGCATATAGATTTAGTTTCTTATAATAGATAATTTATACAGGAAACATTCGTCTGTTCCTGATCACAAACTGTGGCCACAAGGTTGAATCCACTTATGGTGATGACTCGTACAAGTTCTTTGATGCATCGCACTAGTTGTATCCCACTGGTAGTAGATTTACAAAAATTGTACGACAGTGGAATTTCCCAGTTTGTATCAATCCCTCTTAACATGAACACAAGTGCGTGATCCGCAAACTTATTTGTTCTTCCATTGCCCCAATCTTCGAATCCTATGATTCTATCTTCTTTTGTAGAATAATAAATTTGTGGTTGTATTGAAACTTCGTCCCACAATAAGGTGCATACCTTCTCCTTTTGCGACATATTAGAACTAGGGATGGGATCAAGTTCAATATGTACTGATGAATCCGAGTCAATTCCAATACAAAAGTTTCACTTCATGGGATTCGAATACTAATCACAAGAACTGGCGTTTCATTCTATATACTTCCAAAGTACTTGGGTTATAGAAGCCGGTTTCGAACCTCAGAAAAAGTAACGGCAGAGTTCAGAATATACTTCTAAGTACTTCGACGTTTGAAAGAATCGAATCTCGTAAAAGTAGTATTTGAACCCTGAAAGATAAAAATCTACATAGCTGAGATTTACCAATATCCTTCCACTTAAGATATTCTTCGTTGTATTTCGTATTTGGTACTAGATTGAACGCAAATTAATATTGGATATTGAAGCTTGATGTTTTAGGCATAGTTTTTAGTTAAAAAATTGTAAATAACCTGTACATATAACATATAACTTAAGTTTTCAAATCGTTCTGGTACGATTGCAGTTGTACGATTTTAGGAAATATGATTGATCAGTTTATTTATACATTTCGATTTAAACTTCATAATAAATGTAATATGTACATATAATGAGTGTGAAATATTTTACAATAAACCCGTTTTAGAAAAATAGAAAAATGCAAGATAAAACTGCATTGTTTGATTATTATCAGCTAAAATATACTGGTAAAATGGCATCAATCATACTTGATTCTTTTAAATGTTTATATTTATAGCTCGCGTAAACTAGGGTGTAAGCTTGAATGTAATTGTGGAATACTTGTACATAGGTGGGACATTCCACGCCAAATCGGACACTTTTTGGAGTAACATTTCGGATGTGGCTCAAAATTGAATATGTTGTAGTCTTTAGGGATGTATAAACATATGTTGAAGGATTTTTGAAAATTTTGAAAAATGTAGATTTTACAGCTGTTTGAAGGTAAGTGCTAACTTTTCTTCAATAAATTATAGGTATGGAAGTAGTAAAAGGATAGAGTTGAAATTTATGGTGCTTATAGAGAAGACGTTGAAGTTTTAAGAAAAAATTATTTCAATTTAAAAAAAAAATAATTTGAACCATTTCTGTGCAATTATTATAAACAAATGCAGTTTTTTAACATCGGGCGCGATTTTAAAAATCTGGAAAAAAATTAGAATACAGTTCTATCCTTCCCCTTCATGGTCCAATTGTCAAAAATAGGACATTTTAATATTAGCCCTGCAAAAATTGCTGAAAGTCGACGCCGCGTGCGGGCGGACTGCCGCGGCAGGCGCGTCGTCGTCGGTAGCCTCGACGACTCCAGCGAGCGAACGTGCGTTGCTATCTGCAACCAAGGTGACTATCAACCGACATTATTCTAAATGATCTCCGAATATTTGCAAGATTTAAAGCGATTAATAAATATTAGTAACTCACTCTTTGTCAATGGTACTTATTGATGAAAACATTTCAGTTGCCATTGTCCAATGGAAACCACGAGAAGGTGGTGAGTTTTCTTGCCGTGTTGAAGAACTCATTCTATCGTATTCGTTGATAATCTAATATGGACGATCTTGGGAAGGGCACGTTATTGGCTAATTTGGAAAGGCTGTGCAAGAGCACAGCTTATGTCTTTACATCATGGTTGTGTCTGTATCTGTACATACACGTTGGTTTGCGCACACGTCCGCAGCTTACGCTTGGCTTGGCTTGGCTTAGGTAAGCTTGCTAACCAATTGCTAACGCTTGTCTACGCTTGACGCAGCTTGACGCTTACCCACGCTTACCAACGTTCACCAACGCTTCAAGAAGCTTCAACCATTTTCAACGGTTATTTGAGGCAGTTAAAGCAAAAACGGACCAACCCACATTACAAAAATTTTTTTTCCCTATTTTATATGGTTAGTAGAGCCTTTTGGAATACGTTATTGCTACTTATTCAATTTCGAAAAAAATGTGGGTTAGTCCGTTTTTGCTTTGACTGCCTCATTTATACTTTTAGGTGTATTATTTAGAATATTCTGAAGCATACAAGTAATAGTATTGAATAATTTTATAATGAATGTAGACGAGAAAGTAACAACAGGTAAAAAAAAGCAACAAAATGTAAAAAAAAAGTTTAAAAAGTTCAAATATTGGGTTTAGGGTTTTTATTAATGTCTAGAAAAATACGCGTGCTTCGCTACGGTAGAATAATTAAAAGGAATTACTTTTATATCTGCTTTTTGTAGCAATTTTTTATGTAACTTCGGTAAAGTAACCTCTGTATAACGGATATTGAGATATCTAGGTATATGTTCGTTCGCACCTACTATTCAAAACATAAGACGCCCCACTTCAATGCACACTTACTTAGTACACCATATTCAGAGTTAACCCTTTAAGGGTTGAGTAGGATAAAATTTTGAAATTGGTTTTTAGGCATTTGTGTTGCTAGACTTAAACCAAGTATCGATATCGAATCGGACCGAAGAGCTTTTGAGGGATTCGTGAAAACAAATTATACCCCTTTTCACCCCCTTAGGGGTTGATTAGGGCAAAATCCTGAAATTAAGTTTTAGGTATTTGTGTGGACAACCGTTGTAAGTGAAAATCAAGGTGGTATCTAATCGGACCTAAGAGATATTAAGGAGTCCGAGAAAATAAATTTTACCCCTTTTCACCCCCTCGAGGATGAAATTTCCAAAAATCCTTTCGTAGTGGGTACCTACGTCATAAAAACAATGTACCTTTCAAATTGCACTTATCTTGTTGTATATTACTGAAATCTATTATGTTAACAAATTGTTTAATAACAATTAATTCTTTATATTAATGTTACAACAAAATATGATCAATTTGATAGTATAAAATGGATTTCAGTCACTTTGTTAAAAAATTGTTAATCAAATTATTAATAAACAATTCTACTAACATTTTTTTATGTCAATAATTTTTATTTTCGTCTCCGACAGATATTCAATAGTTAGATTAATCACATATTTGCAGTATTTGCCGCGAAAATGATAAAATTAGTAAATAATGTTGATTTTTCTATTGTTAACAATCATTTTTTAACAACTATTCATTAGTATAGCATTCTATACAGTATAATGCAACTTTCTAGACTTATAAAATATAAAGTTATAGCTGTAGGATTTGAATAAACAACGTGCTTCGTTCGTAGAATCCCTATTTTTCCAGTTTTTGTCGACTTTGAGCGGCCATATTGGGTCCGCCATCTTCTTTTTAAAAAAACCTGCAATGAATTCGTAATCAGCGATACCTAATACCCCGGTATACCAAGTGTAGTTGATTTTCCTTTCGATTTGGCGTGGGAATCGATTTTTGACGCCGACTGTGTCATTTTCGACCACTGTGCGGCGTTCGCATGGCTGCCAGCGACTGTTGGGCAGCGGTGATGCCCGGTTTCGAGAACTGTAGGATATTCTCTTTCAAATTAACGTCGCAAAGAGCTATTTGGAATTTCCCGGCGCAGGTAAGCGAGCCGCGTGCTCCGCTTTTATGATCGGTTTACCACTCGCACCCCATATGTAACGAGGTTAGAAAACAATGTATCCAATGGTCCCGTACCCGTCTCAATTTAAAGAATGTTGGCTACGACAGGGTTGACTTGATTTTTCGCCACCTGCGTGTGAAGGCCACAATAGTGGCGTATGAAAGGGAGAACATTATTCGAAGCTTCGGATGAATTTGCGTCGAATGAAAATATTATTTACAGCGCTTCGAATAATAAATACCTCCGGGTTATTTATATTTAATGAGTTTCGAATAAAATTTCTGCCTTTTATTCGAAACCAATTTTTTATTTAAAATAATTTTTTGCCCATCTCTAGTTCCAAGACTGCTAGAAACAGCGACACATCCCATTAGTTACCCCTCACTTCTGATCTGTAGTGCATGCACTACATTAAGGATAAAATCACAAAAAAGGAAATCAGAGCATTAGATTCTGAAGCTGCAGAACTAATATATAAACGAATAAAAATTTAATTCCTTAATTTATGAAAGTAATTGATACAGTAATTGATTATATAAAGTATTTAAATAAACAGTTTGCAAACGCTTTTCGCAACAATTAGGGTTAAAAAATTGAAAAAAGAAAAATTAAGTAAACATATAATTTGGTAAATTTTTCACCCATTAGAAGGGGATAATTTGGTCCCATTTAATGGCGTCAATTGCATTCCGATACTTTTTTTAGTTCAAGAGTTAGGCGAAAACAGCCCCAAATTCTTCAACCCGGACTACTAACTCGTCAGCGTGGTCTAACCGCTGTTGGCGGATTGCATGTATAGATAACGGCGAGTAGATAGAGTATGAGAGTTCTGGACCAAATTGGGGCGAGGGGGGTGTGGTGGTGCGGGGGGGTACCGCGCTCTTCCGCGAGATGGGCGAGGGGCGAGGCGGGGTGGGGGGTACCGAGTTCGTGGGCGAGGGGGCTGACGTCACGGGGGAGGGGGATTCCAAGATGGCGTCGACTGAGTTCGTGGGCGAGGGGGCTGACGTCACAGGGGGAAGGGGTTTTCAAAATTTTCAAAATGGCGTCGCGCGCGCAGGTTGAGTTTGTGGGCGAGGAGGTTGACGTCACGGGGGAGGGGTAGGATTTTCAAAATTTCAAAATGGCGCCGCGCGCATTTCGTGTTGGCGGCATCTATTGGATGTTTAAGGTACTTTGGGTCCGCGTTGGTATTTGGGCCCGCGTTGGGTAATTTTTCATATTTTTCATGCATTTCGTATTGGCGCCATCTGGTGGATGTTTGTGGTACTTTGGGCGCGCGTCGCCGCCGCGCAATCTCCGTACGCGTGCGGGGATCGGTGCGCAGGCGCGACCGCGACCGATTCGTGAAAATTCGAATCGCGTCTTCGATGATGATTTCTGAGAAAGAGGGCGAACCATGATTTCTGAGAAAAGATAAGGAAACATGGCGCGCGACAGGATTGAACGCGTTTTGTGACACCTACGTGCACGCGCTTCCTGCTGTGTGTTTATATTCGAATCGTGGGACCGATACAATGCACGTGCAATGCTTTAAACATAGAGCGATAATCATTGTAAATCAATCATCGCGATAGCCCATGGAATAACCATTGCACCGCGCCATGCCGCGTGTTTATATCCGGGCAGGATTGAACGCGTTTTTTGGCGCCTACGTGCATGAATCGTGGGACCGATACAGCGCGCGTGCAATGATATATACATCTAGCTTTGATTTATTAAAAATTGAATAAACACTACATTGCATTCGATGCTGATTTCTAAGAAATCGTAGAGCGAACCGCGTCATGCCGTGTGTTTATATCCGAGCATTGACCTTTCCCAAGACCATGCCTCTAAGAGTAATAATTATTCGACGTTGCATTCGCGCGAGCAACCGTCATAAACATAGAGCGATAATTATTCGGGGTAGAGTTCCGAGTATTTCATATCGATGATGCTGTAAGTCAATCCTCGCGGCAGCCCATGGAATAAACATAACATTGCACCCCGTGATATCGCATGTTTATGGGAGTAGCAAAGCAACGGTGTAAGGGTGAGAAAAAATTTGAAGATACGTTCGAAGTGTAACTAACGTAAACATAGTGCGATGGCGTGAGAAGGATCTCGGGTAGGGCAGGCTGCTAGTATGTATTAAAAATCCTGCAGTCGCTCGACGAAGATCGTGAAATACGTTACGTGTCCATAAGTACCACGAGACATTGAAATCGGGTGAAATCGAGCGTCTCTGGGAAATAGACTATTTGTGAAGAAGTAAACTCTTTGTGAATAAGCGAACATGGAGGGATTCATGGATACGTACAGGGTTTTGTTCGGGATGTCTAAGCTTTTACGCTCTATTGCGGAATTCCGAGACTGGGTTGATCATTGCGACACGTGCCTACAGCTCATCGTCGAGTACCAGAGCAGCGGAGGAGTGTCCGTGGCCGCGAAACAACGCCTAGTGTCGCTGATCACGCGAATAAAGACATTGCGCGCGATCGTGCGGGAAAAGTTTTCACGAGTCGGTTGCGGTGTTTCGGGCCGATCGACTGCACCCAAAGTCGTATGGGAAGACGTGGAATCTGCGTTTATAGGCCGTATTTCAACCGGTGCGGTCATCAACGTGGGACACGCCGATCCGCGTCGATTTTTAGAGGGTGCTCGACGAACTGTGATCTCACGCGTCACGGACGCTATCACGGCACATAAGAGCGTGTCTGTAAATACGAACTTTAACGCAGAGTTTATGTTAGGTGAAAATACGGACACGAAAAATTTCGGTACCCGAAATCGCGTACTGTTTATGACTTCGAACGTTCGTGAGTGGTACTTGAAGCACGTGGTCGCTCCCACGTTAGTGGCGATCGAGGAGTTTCAAGATCGCGACAGTGGATGGACCCTAAGGGCTGTGCTAAATATTCTAGTAAATATTAATAAGCACAATCCACTTCGAGGCGGTTGCAACGTACCGCTTCCGTCCACCGTTGTCCTGAAGAAAGCGGTGGTCAACGTAAAGAATAGAGACAATGCGTGTTTCTTGTGGGCTGTCGTTGCCAGTTTGTATCCTGTGACTACGCATGGGGACAGGATCGCATCGTACCATCACTTCTCGGAGGTGCTTCGCACGGGCGATATGGCTCTACCCGTAACGTTGGACCAGCTGACAAAGTTCGAGAGGATGAATGATGTGTCGGTGAACGTGTACGCGTGGTCAGACGGAAGCTGCGCGCCCCTGCGTTTGACCAAGGACAAGCGAGAGAGACACGCGAACCTCTTACTGGTGCAGGATCCGAAGGATTGCCAGCGATATCATTTCACGTGCATTCGCAGCATGTCGAGGCTGATTTCGAAGCAGCTTGACAATCATAATGGCCAAGTATTCGTTTGCGAAAGGTATGTAAAAAAATATTTTGATCGATTATTATTCATTCTTATGTTTTATTATTATCAATATTAATGCTATTATCGTTGCAGATGTCTCAACTTCTTCTATTCGACCGAGCGATTGGCGAAGCACAACGTGGACTGTCATCGTCTGAACGAGTGCGCCGTCGAATTGCCGTCCGTGGATGCGAAATGGTTGCAGTTCAAAAACTTTAAAAATAAGGAACGAGCGCCATTCGTCATCTACGCGGACTTTGAGTGCCTGCTGGAGGACGTCCAGCCTGCGGAGCGGAGTCGTACGTACACGTACCAGCAGCACAGAGCGTACAGCGTGGGATACTACATACATTGTTCCACTGACGCGTCTCTGTGCCGTTATCGCGCGTATCGTCACGAATCCGAGTGTGTGAAGTGGTTCGTGCAAGAACTCCGAGACTTTGCGAACATTGCGTATTCGTGGTTGCGGAACGCGAAACCAATGAACTCGTTCACGAAACACCAGTGGCAAAGTTTTAACGCCGCGATCGTATGCCATGTGTGCGGACAACCTTTCGTCGAGGGGGATAAAAAAGTGCGCGACCATTGCCACTCGACGGGCGAGTACCGCGGCGCGGCCCACGTGTCGTGTAATTTACAATTTCAAAGATCGTACACGATACCGGTCATGTTTCACAATTTATCAGGCTACGACGCGCATTTCGTGATCAAGGAGTTGGCGTCCGCGTTCGAGGGACAGATCGACCTGCTGCCGGTGACGAAGGAGCGGTACATATCGTTCACGAAACACGTGAAGGGAATCGACACCAAGAACAATGATTGGAAGAGGGGTTTAAAGTTTCGATTTATAGATTCGTTGAAGTTCTTGGCCGCTAGTCTGGAGAAACTCGCTTCGGACCTTGGGAAAGAACGACTCACGATTCTACGACGCGAGTTTCAAGCCCTGTCGGACGATCAGTTCAATCTCTTGACCAGGAAGGGTGTCTTCCCATACGACTATTGTACAAAGGATAATCGGAACGGCGTTAGAAACTGTTTTACACGCGTAGTTTTAAGTCACGATTTATTCAGTGATGATTAAAGCGAACGAAACGATATTATGGTTTATTAATTTAACACGACAGTTATAATTCAAGAGTCAGATTATTACACAATTATATTAGTTATTTACAAGAGTCAAGCGCACCTTAAAGTTAAGAACTATTTACACAAATATAAGTATATAAGAACAGTCAAAGCACAATTACACAATTAAATAGTCAATTTAAGCAGGTGAAGCAAAGTCACGATGCAAGCAGTTATGCGTGCGAAGCCATGCGCACACAAAGCAGTTCGAAGCAATGTCGAAACCGTAAAGCAAGCCAATAGGTACAAATTGATTATGAGCGTAAAACAAGCCAATATTTATAAGTGATTATATTACCAGTCAAAGTTGAGAGCAGGATCAGAGTGGACGATTCCTCGAAATCACGGTCAATTTCAAGGAAGCGCCAGTCCCCCTTCCATGGATCGCGAGTCGATGGAAGGGGTCGCGATCCGCGCTCCACATGAGTGAGCAGGCTGTTGCCACCTGCCTAATTAGCATAATCTGACAATAGATGTCGGTGTTATATCTATTTCGCGAACATTCTCCCCGGCATTCATCCCTCGATGAATCAGATACGGTGGACAATCAATAGGCGGTTCGATAGATCGGGCAGACGTGGCGCCGCTCAGCTCATGTGGAGGCGTCCGGCAACTCAAGTGGATTTATTGATCGCGATTTTGTGCAGTGGAATCATTTAGTGAACATGCATTTTCAATGCTATCGGTACTTGGAAGAAAGACGAGTTTGGCAATAGGACGGACAAATCCTGAATACGCGGTTTTAACAGTGACCACGCGAGTGAGGTTATCCGAACCAGGGTGTAATTTAACTATACGAGCAAGGGGCCAACGGGCAGGTGAGGTTATCTCATTTTTAATTAAACATAAATCCCCGACGCGGGGCTGGGAACGTTGCTGGGTCCATTTGTTGCGGGCCTGGAGTGACTGCAGATACTCAGTGGACCCTTCCAAAATTGCAGCCTCATCTGCTGCAGCAAGTGCCATCGCGACAGACGGTTGAGGGGCACGTCCTCCACGGCAGGATCTGGCAAGCTCAGTAAGGCGTCGCCAATCAGAAAATGTCCAGGCGTCAGCGCCGAGAGGTCCCCGGGTCGTCCGTCAGAGCCTGCAGTGGCCTTGAATTCAGGCAAGCTTCTACTTGGTGTAGGAGTGTAGACATCTCCTCGAAGGTGAGATTCTGGTCGCCGATCACCCTCCTCAGGTGATGTTTGGTTGATTTGACTGCGGCTTCCCAGAGTCCCCCGAAGTGAGGAGCAGCTGGTGGATTGAAACGCCATTCGATGCCATCCTTCAATAGCATGGATTGAATGCGACCTCGTCCAGCGTCTCGGTGGGCCAGCATCTCCCTCAGCACACGGTCAGCACCAACGAAGTTAGTTCCTTGGTCGCTCTGGATGGTACGGCACAGGCCTCGCCGGGAAGTAAATCGTCTCAGAGCGGCGATGAAGGCCTCAGTGCTACAATCGGATACAAGCTCTAAGTGAATGGCACGAGTGCTTAAACATATGAATAACGCCACATAGCCCTTGTGCGTGCGCTGGCCTCTGCCCCTAACCGCAAGCAGTGATACGGGCCCCGCATAGTCCACTCCGACGTGCAGGAAGGGTCGTGCTGGGTTTACGCGGGAGGCTGGCAGATCACCCATCAATTGCTGTCCTGGTGTAGCTTTCCATCGGATGCAAGGGGGGCAGCTGTGGATTATGGCCTTCACGCGTTGTCGGCCCTGCAGAATCCAGTACTGTTGGCGTAGGGTAGCCAAGGTAAGCTGCGCTCCGCCATGCAAGGTTCGTCGGTGCGCCTCGCTGACCAATAGTTCAGTCAATCGACTGTTTCCAGGTAGCACCACAGGGTGCTTAGCGTCCATCGCTAAAGATGAGTGGTGTAGCCGTCCGCCCACTCGTATTAGACCTTGTTCATCTAGATATGGATTGAGTCGCAGCAGTCGGCTGCGGCTCGGTAGAGGACGACTCAGCTGTAGGTGCTGAATTTCTCCACCAAAGTGCTGCTGTTGCACCAGAGACAGCCAGCGGGTCCGGGCTGCCTCGATTTCGTCTGGCAGCAAGGAGTTCCCTCTCCTCTTGGAGCGACTGTGAGGCAGCCACCTCAAGCACCAAGCGGTAATTCTAAACAGAGAATGAATAGAGGAGTATTGATTTAAAAGGGCCTCACATGCTGCAGGTTCACCCGACGTCACATTAACTGTAGTCTTCGCTTCCAGATGTGTCAAAGGTATCGTGGGTTGAGTTGCGGTCGTCCAACCAGTAGTAGATGACAGCCATCGTGGTCCAGTCCACCACAAAGCAAAGTCGGGTAGCTGGAGGGGCTGCAAGCCCCGGGAAGCGCAGTCTGCAGGGTTGTCCTGACTGGCTACGTGATGCCACTGTGCTCCAGGTAGTGTCCGCTGGATCTCTGATACACGGTTGGCCACGTAGGTTTTCCACTGCGGTGGCTGTCCTTGTATCCATGCAAGAGTGATAGTGGAATCACTCCACAGATGTATGGCAGCTCCAGTCAGGCTCAGGCTCTCGCAGGTGAGGGCCATTAAATTGGTCAGCAGCACGGCAGCGCACAATTCCAGTCTGGGAAGCGAGATCTTTTTTAACGGAGCAACCTTGGTCTTTGCAGTAATTAACTGGGTGCGGATCATTCCATCGGGCTCCACCACTCGGAGATAGATGGCCGCAGCATAGGCCCGTTCCGAGGCGTCAGCAAATCCATGTAGCTCTCGTTGTTGCGACGTGGGTTGTAGTCCGAGCCAACGTGGGATGGCGATGCGATTCAGGGCAGGCAGGTCGGAGAGAAACCGCATCCAGTAATCGGCGTCTGACTGAGGCAAAGGTGAATCCCATTCTAAACGTAATAACCAAAGAGATTGCATCAAGATTTTGGCAGTAACTGTCACTGGGGACAATAATCCTAATGGATCGAATATTTTCGCAATTTTAGATAGAACCAGTCTCCGTGTTAAGTTGCTCCCCGGCGTGGTGGGCTGCACTAAGACTCGGAAGCAGTCGTCCGATAGGCTCCAATGAACGCCCAAAGCTGTGTGGGTCTCACCGGCCTGTCACTTGCATTCGGGAACTGCATCTTCGGAGGGTACTTGCGCCATTAGAGCTGGTTTGTTCGAGGCCCACTTCCTAAGATTAAAACCACCCGCCTTGCATAGGAGGCGTAGCTCTGTCTGTAGCTTGATGGCCTCTTGTTCCGTGTCAGCGCCTGTCAAGACGTCGTCCATGTAAACGTCTTGCTGTAAAATGGCCGCCGCTTTTGGAAATCGCGTCTGCTCGTCCAACGCCAACTGACGTAGCGTGCGAATAGCCAGGTAGGGAGCACAGGCTAATCCATAGGTAACCGTGTTTAGTTGGTATTCTTCTATATCACGGCTCGCATCTTCTCGCCAGAGTACCCGTTGATAGCAGCGATCATCGGGATGGAGCAAGATCTGGCGATACATTTTCTCAATGTCCGCTGTGAGGCAGACTCGATGAATGCGCCACCGGAGAAGCAGGCGTTGAAGATTTGGCAATAAATTGGGGCCCACCATCAAGGCATCGTTGAGGGATTGTCCCGACGTCGTGGTGTACGAGCCATTGAACACCACTCTGAGTTTGGTGGTCGTGCTGCTCTCTTTCATCACACCGTGATGAGGCAGGTAATAAGCTGACCCTGATAAACAATTATTTAATTTAGTCATGTGCGTGAGTTGCATATACTCACTCATGAATTTGCCATAAGCCTCGGCGAATGTCGGGTTCCGTTTGAATTTGTCATTCATTCGTTGCAGCATTCTTCGAGCACCTTGGTAGGAATCGCCGAGCTCCGGCGTCTCACAAAATGGCAGGCGAACCATATAGCGCCCGGACGGCAAGCGCTGGTGTGTAGCCCTGTAATGATCCTCGCACCTTTGTTCTTCGGCGGTATAGGCAGGTGATCCCGCTATTTCTTCCTGTTCCCAGAACCGTCGCACCAACGATAGCAGGTCCTCTTCGGTGGAGCTTGGTAGTGTAGTGAAGCAGTGTCTGTCTACCGATTCGCCGTTGGCAATCGGTATAGCAGGGCCAGACACAATCCATCCCAGCGTGGTGTTCTGGCCGATGTGCTCCCCTGGGCGACCCCTAGCAATGCCGTCTAGCAGTATGAGGGCGAAGGCGTCGGCTCCCAGCAGCAAATCAATAGGACCAATGGCGTCGAAATTTGGATCGGCTAATGTAAGGTCCTTTATATGTTGCCACGTGGCGGCTCGGCCCACGGGGCGAGGTTGGTAGGACGTGATTCGCGGCAGCACGAGAGCGGCGATCACGTGTTGTCCCGTTTCCTTATAATGTGCTGTAAACGTTATTTGTACCTTTCCCTTTACTCTTTCGGGTGGCTGGTTCCCGACACCCACGAGACTCATATTGGCTTGTCTTCTGGGTAGGCGAAGCTGCTGCGCCAGTGCCTCAGTTACGATGGAAACTTCACTGCCCTGGTCGATGAGAGCACGAATGAGCTTGGATCCTCCGTTGGGATGCGACACGCGTACCATTGCTGTGGCCAGAAGAACTGTGGGTAGCATGCTTGCATTACAACTTGTGGTGTTGGACGTGACTTCGGCACCGTCCATGTGGATGGTAGTGTGATGTTTTCCGTTGCACTTCTGGCAGCGTCTCTCCGATTGGCAGTCTTTAACATGATGCTTACCCAGACAATTATAACATAGGCCCGCGGTTTGTAATGCTACGCGGCGTTCCGCAACCGTTTTAGATTTGTAAGCGCGACAATATAATATAAAATGGTTAGCCTGGCAAAGGCTGCATGGTTCAAACGGGCGCTTAGCCTGGCTCACCTGATGCACTCTACTCGATCTCTGGCTGTCCTCTTGCTTCGAGGATCTGCTCTCCTTTCCTTTCCGTTCCTCTTCCCAGGCCTCAATGGAATTAACCCGTCCTTCCAAGAAGCCTTGTAGTTCTAAAAAGGTCGGCGGGGTTTTCGTTTGGCCTATGCGGCTTTCCCACTCTCGTTTGGATGAAGGATCCATCTTTGAAACGAGGAGGTGAACGAGCCAGTCGTCGCTGGCATTAGCAGGACGATTTATGGAAGCTAGCGCCTTGACCGCGTCGCAGGCGGTGTAGAAAAGGCGTTTGAGTTCGGGACCTGACTCGCGCGCGATAGTCGGGAGCCCGAATAGCGTGTTTAACTGTGCTTTCACCATTAATCTCAAATTATCGTAGCGCTCCTGCAGCAGCTCCCAAGCTGCTTCGTAATGCTCCTCGTTTTCAGGCATGTTGCGAAGGAGTAGCGCGGCGTCGCCCTTGAGGGCGCCCCGTAAATAATGCAGACGTTCGGCATCCGTTAGCGATGAGTCACGGACTACCAGCGAGCGGAATATACCCTTGAAAGAAGGCCAATCTTTGTGGTTGCCATCGAAAGTAGGTAACGGAATTTTAGGAAGCGCGGACGAGGCGCGAGCGATCGCGGCAGTAGAACGGTCGCTCGATATCCGTTCTAACGTGGTGTTTAAAAGTTTGTCTCGTTTTTCAAACTCTTCTATCTTTTGCAGGAAGAGAACTTCTTGCTCGAGGAAGATCTCCTCCGTGACGTCCGGCTCTTCATCAGCCCAATAATCGCTCGCAGCGACTTTCGGGTCGGACTTGGCGGAGAGCAATGCGTCGTGTTGCTCCTCGAATTTTGTCCAATTCTGGCGTAGCTTTTCTAGTCGCGTGATTACGGTGGTTTTATCGCATTTAGCCGTGCCTAACTTCTTTAAATTTTCAAACGCGCGAGAGATTCGACCGCGAAGGTTACGCTGACTTTCAATTAGGTGACTCATTGTTTTGCAGGTGGAGGTCACGCGCGACGGTTGGACGGCACTAACGAACGTTCTGTGTACTGTTTTTTCCAAGTGGAGGTCACGCGCGGCGGTTGGAGGGCACTACCGGCACGTTTTAGCGTTCTACAGGCACCGATTATCCGGCTCGAAGGACCAAAAAATGTACAAAGGATAATCGGAACGGCGTTAGAAACTGTTTTACACGCGTAGTTTTAAGTCACGATTTATTCAGTGATGATTAAAGCGAACGAAACGATATTATGGTTTATTAATTTAACACGACAGTTATAATTCAAGAGTCAGATTATTACACAATTATATTAGTTATTTACAAGAGTCAAGCGCACCTTAAAGTTAAGAACTATTTACACAAATATAAGTATATAAGAACAGTCAAAGCACAATTACACAATTAAATAGTCAATTTAAGCAGGTGAAGCAAAGTCACGATGCAAGCAGTTATGCGTGCGAAGCCATGCGCACACAAAGCAGTTCGAAGCAATGTCGAAACCGTAAAGCAAGCCAATAGGTACAAATTGATTATGAGCGTAAAACAAGCCAATATTTATAAGTGATTATATTACCAGTCAAAGTTGAGAGCAGGATCAGAGTGGACGATTCCTCGAAATCACGGTCAATTTCAAGGAAGCGCCAGTCCCCCTTCCATGGATCGCGAGTCGATGGAAGGGGTCGCGATCCGCGCTCCACATGAGTGAGCAGGCTGTTGCCACCTGCCTAATTAGCATAATCTGACAATAGATGTCGGTGTTATATCTATTTCGCGAACAACTATGTATCGTCATACGCCAAACTCGATGATACGTGTTTACCGTCCCGCGAAGCGTTTTATAATCGGTTGAACGATACCGTCGCGTCGGAGCCTGATTACGCGCACGCCGTGAACGTGTGGGAAACTTTTCGCGTACAGACATTGGGCGAGTACAGTGATTTGTACTTGAAAACAGATGTGCTGTTACTCGCCGACGTATTCGAGAGTTTCCGCACCGACTGCATCGCGAGTTATGATTTAGATCCTGCGCATTATTTCACGCTACCGAGTTTCACGTGGGACGCAATGCTAAAGTACACCGGCGTCCAATTAGAACTTTTGACGGACGTTGACATGTTACTGTTCGTGGAGCGTGGCATACGCGGTGGTCTGAGCCAGTGCTCGCACAGGTACGCGCGTGCCAATAACAAGCACCTGTCTGCGGGGATGTACGACGAGTCGAAGGCATCGACGTATCTGATGTACTTCGATGTCAACAACTTGTACGGATGGGCGATGTCGCAGGCTATGCCGCATGGAGGGTTTCGATGGCTGGACGATGCGACAGTGGCAGCCCTCGACGTATCATCCCTACCCGACGGCGAGGACTCCGAGGAATCCGAGGGATACCTGCTGGAAGTTGACATCGAATATCCCAAGGACATCCACGACGCCCACGCCGACCTTCCATTCTGCCCCGTACGCGAGCACGCGCCAAAAGGAAAGCAAACAAAGCTGCTTGCCACGCTCGACGATAAGGAGCGATACGTAATACACTATCGCTACTTGAAACAGTGCGTGCGACACGGTTTACGCGTAAAGAAAATTCATCGAGTGTTGCGATTCGACCAATCGCATTGGTTGCGCGATTACATTCGATTGAATACTGATTTGAGGACACGCGCTACGAGTGAATTTCAAAAGACGCTTTTTAAATTAATGAATAATGCGGTGTACGGAAAGACAATGAAGAATGTGCGGAATCGCGTAGACGTGCGACATGTGACGCGGTGGGACGGTCGTTACGGCGCGGAAGCGCTGATCGCGAAGCCTAACTTTCATAGTCGCACGATCTTCTCCGAACAGTTGGTGGCAATTGAAATGCGAAAACTTAAAGTGAAATTCGATAAGCCGATATACGTGGGAATGAGTGTACTGGACGTGTCGAAAGAATGCCTGTATGAATTTCATTACGCGTATATGCGTGCGGAGTAAGGTGCTGTACACCGACACCGACAGTTTAATGTATAGCGTGGAATGCATGGATATGTATGAAACGATGAAGCGCGACATCGCTCGGTTCGATACAAGTGATTACGCGGTGGACAATCCGTACGGTATGCCCCGCGTAAACAAAAAGGTGCCAGGACTCATGAAAGATGAGAATAACGGTACCTTGATGGCCGAGTTCGTCGGATTAAGATCAAAGATGTACGCGACTAGATCGTTTAACGCGGTAGTGGGGTCTACGAGTGATACGAAAAAAGTGAAGGGTGTGCGGAGACACGTGGTAGCGACGCATATACAATTCGCCGATTACATTCGTTGCCTCCGCGATCTCACCGAGAAATCAGTTCGGCAAAACAATATTCGTTCGAAAGTGCACGAGGTGTATTCCGTGAGTGAAAAAAAGAACGCACTCAGCCCGTTCGACGACAAACGCTGTATTCTGGCCGATCGGTTGAGCACCCTTCCGTGGGGTCATTATCGTATCCCCGAACTCGACACCCACGAGCTTCTCGAGCTTGAGCGCGACGAGACCCTCGAGACCCCCCATAGTTAGTATGTTTGCATGTACATATGTATATTCGTTTATTTCTTTTGTATATGTAATATATGTAATATATGTATAGCGTAGAATAGTCAAAATTGTATTTTTGTGCGCGATATATATTTTTTTGAATAAACGTACAATGTATATATATATTTATATGTATTTTTTTTGCATTTATTTATTCATTTATTTATTACAGATACATCAAGCACGCTAATTATAACGAGTCATAGAATATTCTTGTCGCGTATCCACGAGTTCCTTGACGAATCGAATCCAAGCCACTTAACGTACACCTGATTCCCTTTGCGACGAATAATCTTCTCGACCAGATAGACGTCGGGGTTCGCGACCGAATGTAGTTCGTACTCGTAAAATCCACCCGAGATCGGCTCTCCCGCGGAATCGCGCAGAATGTACGTGACCGGCCACGTTCGTTGTACGGTGATGATTTCGAATACCTCGGTCGACCAGTTCGGAGTGTATCCCTTCTCGAAAAGGGTCTTGAACTTACTCACGCGCACCTTGTCACCGACTTTAAATTTCGCGCGTCGTCGAATACCTTTCGATGCGGAGGGTGTGAGAGGTTCATTCGCGGCGAACGACAAACGCGTCGCGGGTGTCACGTCAACGGGTCTGGCGTTGATCGTCCGATGCTTGCGATGATTGTAGGTGCGTATGAGCGCGGGTAACAGGTCGACCCAGCAATAAGACGCGTTCAAGGAGAATTGTTTCCACATGAAGTTTTTCAGCGTGCGATTGAAACGTTCGACGATCGACGCTTTCATCACGCTGTACGTTGAGTAGTGGTTGATCCCGCGTGTCTTCGCGCATCGTTGAAACTCCGCGTTGTAAAACTCCTTTCCCATGTCGGTTTGTAAATTTCGCGGGCATCTATCGCTCTGCCGCAACACGGTCGCGAACGCCGCGGTCACGTCGCGACCACTTTTCGTTTTCACGGGTATGGCCCACGCGTACTTGCTGAACGCATCGATGATCGTTAGTATGTAATGATATCCCCGATTTTGCTTCGCGTACGGACGCATCTCCACCAAATCGGCCTGCCACAAATCATCGTAGCCGCGAATCACGACGCTACGTCGTGGGAAATTACGTCTCACGGGGGCGTGTAATTCATTCACTAGTTGTACTCGCTCCTTGTTCATGATTCGCGGGTGGTCGGGAATGGTCGCGACGTTTGAGAGACGTTAGAATTAATATCAGTTCCACGAGTGTACATAAAACGCAATCGATGCACGTATTTAGCGATTGTTCGTTGTTAGACGTTTCGGCGTCATAGTCGTTATTGTCAGAGTCATTGATCATCGTCATCGTCGCCGTAGACCATCGTTTGCTTTTCGTTTGTATCGATCCGTGGTTGTTATCGCGGTCGACGACGTCGTGAACTCTTCGAGTCTGTCTTTCAAGTGATCGAATCGTTGCTCCATCGCGTTATTTAAATTATCCTCTAGTCGGGACAATTGCGCGTTAACTCGCGTCTCGAGTTGAGATCGTTGATACTCGGCGTCCAGTCGCGCGCTCGCGATAGCCGTTTCAATTTTTTGGGTAAAGCGTTCATCCGCCGCGGACAATAGTCTCGTCATTGTCATCGCCGCTTCGTTGTTATTGTTGTTGATGTTGTTATTGCGTAACGAGGTACCAAACTTGTTCACTGACATAACGATGCGTGAGCGCGAACACTACTGACGCGACGATCACCGGATCGTTCAATTTAAGATATGTCTGGCCTCGCGAAGTTCTTCCACGATGGATGCGATTTCGTTATCGTGACCCGTGTGACCTGCCGCGCGCGATGCTACGAGCAATCCAAGCCTATCGACCAATTCATTCGGATCGTCCCAGTACACGTAATCGATCGCGTTATCGGTGACCGTCATCGATTCGTCGATGGGCAATCCTCGACCTTGTCGCGTGCCCGCGCCGCCCGCGCCGCCCGCGCTATCCCTAACGCGTCTAACACTCGATGTCCGCACCCCACCGATCACCGATGATATGATATTCTTATACTTGTGCCCCTTGTTACCCAGCGTGCGTTTGCTCGGCGAATGGTTTTGCTTATGCGCGTTCGTCGACAACAAGATGCGTCGGTAGGAGCGAAAATCCGCGTCCGTGCACGTCTGCTGGTTGGGTTTTCGCATGAACAGCAATTCGTACAAACCCCGAGTCCCCGGGTATCGCGTTCCGTTCACGCGAATGTCATCGCCGTCCGCGTCGATGGTGAACATGGAATCGCCGATCATTAGCTCGTCGTCGGGCCCCACGTATACGCCGTACACGTTGTCGATTACTTTCTTGGTGTCGGTGAAGAACAGTCGCAGGTATTGTCGCGACAAGGGTCCTTTGGCGTTCCGTATATACACATCGATATCATCGCCGGGTTTACGCACCGAATCCAAATCGTAAACCTTTGCCGACGACTCATCATAAATTTTTTCCTCGACATCATCGTCAACATCATCGACAACATCATCGCCAACATCGTCAAATCGTCAACATCGTTGTCCGTGTTGTTGTCATTGTTGTCGTTGTCGGTGTTGTTATCATTGTTGTCGTTGTCGTCGTCGTTGTCGTCGTCGTCGTCGCTAGAATCTGGAAGGTTATTCGGATGTTCCTTGATTGTCGGCGGAGTAACGGGTAGAAGTCTCTTCGATGATTGTTGTTGATCGTATTCGTGTTTCCTATTCACTGCTCGCGATCGAGGCGTTGAGTGCGTTTTCGATGCGGACGCGTTCTCGATCAATCGTTTTAGAGGTTCAACGATGGGACGCGTGCTCGCATCCACAGCCGCTTCCGTATCCATTTTTCCAATTTTCAGGGCCAAGCACTTTTTACGTATAACGTCGCTGACTTTGGCGATTTCCACCTTTGTGTTCACGCGCTGGCGTTTCGTACCTTTTTGATATTTCGTTCCTTTTTGTCGATGACGTCGGTGATGTTTTTGCGATTGCTTCGCGTCGACGTTGCTCGTGGTTATCGGGGTCGTCGGTTCGTTAGACATTTCGTGTTGCTCGATGAACGACTCGCGGTTTACTAATGTCCGCGAGCTACGACGAACTCGTTAAATCCTCTTCGATACCGACCTTCGTACATGGAACTATCCTTATCGATCACTACGAAATCGTATCGTCGACGCCAACATCTCGCGCACAAGTCGTTGAACGACTCGAACGTCATGTCTGTGTTCACATGATCGTTGTACACGCGGCGCAAGTTCGTACCGTCTTGTTTGAATAACATGAGAAAATTCGTGTTGTCCCTAATCAAGTGTTTAGGTATTCTAGCGTACGATTGACACAAATAAAAGCAATCCACGTTCGAGTGACGACCCATGGAGAAGTATTCGCGTATCGCGTTCTGTTCGTCGCACGCCACGTCGTCGAACACGAATATCGAATCGGGCCGAGCGTCTCTCGGTGGAATGATCTGAGCGTTGTCCGAGTAGGGAAAGTATTCGATTCCGTCGACGAGCGACACCACCTGCTCGAGATAACGATACTTTGGCTGATGCAACGATTTCGAGTACACGTACACGTTCTCGAAACGCAAACCATTCGGACTCTCTAGCATACTTAGAAGCACGTTCGTTTTTCCACACCCTGATGGTCCACAAATCACACCTCGCACGCTGTTCGGCAGCAACGGGCCGTGTCTGTTCGCTCGACTCGCATCCCTATCATCTTCGAGCATTCGATTCGCGGTCACGCGAATAACGGCCGACTGTTTCGCGAATCGCATGTTCGCGGTGTTTCTCGGATACTCGCGCGCGTGTGACGAAGCACGACTATTTATATTCGTGGCACGCGTCGCGCAGGTCACTATCACTGCGATCGTTGGAGCGTGCGTACGCGTTTATTATTGCAGTAGCTACTGTGATTATTCTAACGTATATGGTGGCATCAACGACTGCGACGTCTCACGGACTAGGCAAGAATCAGAAGAGAAAGAAGAATCTGAAGAAGAATCTGAAGAAGAATAAGACTGGATCGGGTCTCGTGAACGGTATCATAAACCGTCTACCGTTCGAACTACACGTTCCGGGTTATCAGTTCTGCGGACCGGGAACGCGTTTGCTAAAGCGATTGGCTCGTGGCGACGAAGGTGTGAATCCCCTGGACGCAGCGTGCCGCGACCACGATATCGCGTACTCTCATCGAAAGGATTTAGAGGGGCGACACGAGGCTGATCGCGCGTTAGCCGAACGAGCGCGAGAACGAGTATTCGCGAACGACGCGACCTTTGGTGAAAAAGCAGCCGCGACTGGAGTGTGGGCAACGATGAAGGCTAAGACTAAACTCGGCATGGGTATGAAAAGGACGAAACGTAAACAGAGAAAGTCTGGAAGGAAACATCCTCAACGGCGACGACGACATCATAATCTACGAGTGGCGAAACGCGGTGGCTTTCTTCAATTTCTCCCGTTCGTGCTACCTGCTTTATCGGCTATCGGGGCATTGGCCGGTGGAGCGGCTGGTATAACCAAAGCGGTCAACGATTGGAAGGCCTCTAGAAAACAGCTGGAAGAGACGTTGCGTCATAATCGGACGATGGAAGGGCGAGGGATGCATCTGACACCGTACAAGCGAGGCGCGGGCTTGAACTCGAGACGCAAACACCAACGACGAATGCGATTAAAGAAAAAAAAAACGTCAATCGAGTAGACGCGTGGCGACGTTGGCGGCGATAACGCAACAACCTATGACGAACCTGCAATTAGAACGCGAATGCGCCAGTATCCCGTTCTTTCGAGGGGTGTTTATGCGCGATACGCTCCCCACCCGCGTACGAAGCAACGAATGCGGTATCGCGAATCTGGACGAGAATCGAGGTGCCGGTACGCACTGGGTCGCGTACGCGAAACGTGGGCCACGAGTACAGTACTTTGATAGTTTTGGGAATCTGCGACCTCCAGCGGAATTGATCTACTATTTTGGACGTGGTACAACGATCACGTACAATCACAATCGTTTTCAACGTTTCGACGAGATGAATTGCGGTCACTTGTGCATGCAATTTTTACAGCAAAAGTCTATCGAATTATGGCCTATATATTAATAATAATAACGATATGTGTACTGAGATTATGCTACAATGTATTCATGCGTAATGCCAATCCACACCTTCTATAATAAAGACTCATAATATCAATAAATTGCCGAGTATTCGTAAGCACGCGTCACTTTCCCTCTCTCTGTCTCGCGAGTGTAATCTATATGTCGTTCACGCTCACGTTAACGGGTCGCAGCAGCGTGCTCACGGTAAACTATTTCCCTCCGATAGATTTGAGTGATGGCCGATACGAATTAGGGCTAACGGACTTGGAGACGTTTCACACGATACCGAACATCGACTCGAGCAACGATAAATTCTATTTCGTCGTGAATTATGACACCGAAAACAACACCATCGCCGACACCACTCATGAATGCATTACGATCCCCCACGGTTCCTACGAATTAGACGCTATCGCCGAGTATCTGAAGCAACGATTACTCAAGCTATATCCTCGAAGACGCGGAAACAACGAGAACGACGATGACGACAAGTACCCTCTAATGCTACGAGTTAACAACAACACCATGAAAAGTGAGCTGTACTGCTCGTTCTCCGTAGACTTTACGAAACCGAACAATGTGGGCTCGTTGCTAGGATTTTCTCCGAATCGCGTCTTATTATCGAGAATTTGGCACGAATCTGACGTACCCGTGAATATTATAAACGTTAAGGCTGCCGTCTCACCGGGCCTTGAATGTGTGCGTACGCTCACACAAGCTAGGAAAAGCGTGTACGTATACGCGATGTAGTAAACAATCCGTTTCAACCAACTTACGTCGTGGAATCGGCAAGAAGGAAGCTTTTGCGGATATAGTTGTGTTCAGCGGACATCTATACAGGGTGGTCTGGTGCGTTTGAACGTTAATAAGCACCGTACGTTGAAATAATAATGAATTTATGACTGGAAAAGTGACAGAATTGAGGTTCGAGTACATTAGCGCCACCAACGGAGAAGTCTTGAAGCTTCATTCTGTCACTTTTCGAGTCATAAATTCATTATTATTTCAACGTACGGTGCTTATTAGGATTCAAACGCACCAGACCACCCTGTACAGATGTCCGCTGAAGGCAACTATATCCGCAAAAGCTTCCTTCTTGCCGATTCCACGACGTAAGTTGGTTGAAACGGATTGTTTACTACATCGCGTATATGTACACGCTTTTCCTAGCTTGTGTGAGCGTACGCACACATTCAAGGCCCGGTGAGACGGCAGCCTTAACGTGATCAGAGTAACGTGCAACGTCACTACTGGCGCGTACAGCAACGATAAACCAGTGCACACAATTCACGAATTTTCGCCTCGCGTACCGCCGGGATATAAGATATCGGAAACTCCGCGACATGTCATTTACCTGCCGGTCGTCGCACGAGCAATACACGATCTAACGTTGTGCATCGTCGATCAACACGATCATCCTATAGATTTCCGCGGAGAAGAAATAACGATTCGTTTACACGTTCAACGACGTCCGCGCGATAGGTAGCGTGACCGCACGTGTATGCGCGCGCGTGTGTAGTATGTTAGTGTTAGATCACACGTACGAATCATCAATCGTCGCTGCCGCTGCTACTCCTACCGTCGCTGACTCGCGTCATCGGCGCGACCCTTTATCGATAGGCGCAAGTAGAAGAATAAGGACGGGTGGATCGATAAGAAGAGGACCCATAAGGAGAAACAAGCCGTTGACTCGTCGAAACGCACGTTTCCTACGATCGCTAGGATTCATCGTCGCCTATTAGACGCGCAACCACGATGTCGATTATTCTGGATGTGGCGAATACGCCAACCTTTGACAATCGTATCACGAAGATCGAGTTACACACGTATAATCCGTACGCCAACACGACGTTCGACAACAGCGACGAGATAAGAATTCCCATACAGCAACAAGATCTGTACACGCTTCCGTGCGAAAGTTTTCTCTACATCGAAGGTCGTGGCACGTTGACGGCGCAGAACGCGACAGGTCCGGCAACGTCCGCAACCGCTGTTTTCGACAATAATTGCGTTGCGTTCATGTTCGATGAGATTCGATACGAATTGAACGGTGTCGAGATCGATCGTTGCCGAAATCCAGGAATCACTACCACGTTGAAAAATTACGTTTCGTTGTCGACCGAGAGGAGCAAAGTGCTCGCGAATGCCGGTTGGAATTATGCCATCGATTACGATAAAGACATTTTTCATTCGGGCGCTTTCAATTTCTGCGTACCCCTGAACGTGTTATTAGGATTCTGCGAGGATTACAAACACATCGTGATGAACGCTCGCCACGAGCTGATTCTTATACGATCACGAGTGGATTCGAACGCGATGCACTGCACCTCCGCCACTGCGGTACCGAAACTAGAGATACGCAAGGTGCAGTGGCGTATGCCCCACGTTGTTTTGGAGGAAGTGAATAAACTATCGATGCTGCGTATCCTGGAAACCGGTCGGCCGATCGCGATGAGTTTCCGTTCGTGGAGCCTGCAAGAGTATCCGTTACTGCAAGCGACAACGAAACACACGTGGACCGTGAAAGCTACGTCGCAAATTGAGAAACCTCGATTCGTGATATTCGCCATGCAAACCAATCGAAAGAATCGTCCCGATAAATGCGCGGGAGGATTCGACCCGAATCATCTTACGAACGTTCGACTGTATCTAAATTCCGAAACGTATCCGTACGACGACTTGAACTTAGATTTCGATAAGTATAAATACGCGCTCCTGTACGATATGTACGCGAAATTCGGCAGTTCGTACTACGGTCTCGGAGAACCGTTGCTGAACGCGGTCGAATTCTTACAATACGCACCTATCGCGGTCATAGATTGTTCTAGGCAAAACGAGTCGTTGAAGAGCGCTACGGTGGACGTGCGAATAGATTTCGAATGCAAAGAAAATGTTCCCGCTAATACTACCGCCTTCTGTTTGATAATACACGATCGTATAGTCGAATACAGCCCTTTAACCAACGTGGTACGCAAATTGATATAGCGTGCGTATGTAAACGATTACTACTACTACTAATACTACTACTGCGGATACTCCTACTGTTTTAAAACGTCGATGCCGAAGACCTCAGTTGCTGTTCTGAAACCATCGCCGACGGTGCTACCTAAACGAATAATAATGTTCGCTATTGTCGATCTGCAAGGTTACAATATCGAACGCGAGTTCGTCGCCAAAGAGATCGCGATTCGGGCAGACAGTAACAACGATAAAACGACGATTAGCCATTGAATCTTCGAACCACCATACATCTGGAATCATCTGAGTTCGTCGGAGCATCGTCAAGTATCCTGGCTCGCGAAGCATCATCACGGGCTTGGCTGGTCCGACGGTTACGTTCCATACTCCAAACTTCGGGGACTCCTTACTAGCGTACTCGCGAACGTTGACTTCGTTATCGTGAAAGGTGCGGAAAAGAAAACGTGGATGCTGCAACTGCTACCTGACATAATCGTTGAGGATGTATGCGATTTGTACGAACTGACGGCGCGAAAGATCAACGACAACAGCAACAACGACAACGCTCGAACAGTCGAAGACGACGGCGGCTACGACGTTGACGACGATTATTGTGGCGTCATGCCTGACGTTCCTAATCTAAAATCTATGTCTTCGACGAATGCCATTCGATGTGCGTTTCACAATAACGCCGATGTTTGCGCGCTGGAGAACATCGAGAAAATATGGCATTACATACGTAGCGTCACCTAACGTAAGTACTACACACATTGCATCTACTTTACGCGTCATATGCAAAGAAACGAATACTCATGTAAGAATTATTTTTTTGTTTTCTATAGCGACGAATATAACGGCGGCTGCGGCGATGAGAGCAACGACAACGGCGACTGATTTCGCTACCCACGAGCAAGAATACCCCTCCCATACGAACGTTATTTTTACGCGAATATAGACTTTATAATTTAAGTAAGCATGGATGTCCATTAATAAACATATACTGTTTTCAAAGAAAAAATATATACATTTATTTAAAAATTGTTGTACATTTATTATTAAACATATATATGCACGTACTATCGTGGTACATGATTTATACATCACGCAACATGGATTGTAATCCTAACGCCAACAATTCACAATCGATCAATGAATGTTGCTCAAAGTGCTCGCTTTCGGAAATTAATTTCACATAATTCATCGATACGGAAGCGGTACGCAGCACTTCTACAAAGGTTGCATATTTACTACTTACAGAGTACATATTTTTATTTAATCAGGTATACATATGTTCGATACAAAATTGGTACGCGAATAGTTTTCGTATCGTTGTTTCAGTCATATATACGACAGCGCGATTATCGCTGATTTTAATAAGTTGATCATCGTGCATACGCGTGAATTCGAGTCGCAAATGATCAATTACGATGTGGGTTTGGGGCGATGTTGCGTTGCTGCGTAATCGTTGGAATATATCCGCCTCGTTTTGAAGTAGAAGCTTCCACGTTGACATTGAAAAACATACCTCACTGCCTTTATTGTCGACTATGGCGATCTCGACGTGGCACGAATCAATGCCGATGCGTATTCCAATAATTAGACGTTTATAAGCTGTTGCGGTCAGTGGGTAATCACGCCCCAGGATCCGTACGATTGAGGGTTTTGATGTTTTTAACGTTTTTGGCGTTGTGGATCCAGAACTGTAAGAAACATGTACACGAAATTAGTACTTCGATCGTTTGCGTTTACAGTGAAAGAAGTAAGCGAATGAAGTAAGTGAAAAGTGAAAGAAGTAAGTGAAAAGTGTATAGTAACGTATACATACCTCGTATTGAAATGTTGTTGACGTTTATTTGGAAATCCACCATTGTTGTCGGATGCGCAGTATGAATCGTTTAAGTTGCGTTTGTACATTTTGATATGCACTACGTATGATTCTTATCGATGGAAAAATGACGCGAGCGATACTTGCTGGCACTCGAGTGTACGTGGTGTAATGAAGCCCGCATGACCGAACCACGTTATTTTATACTGATTCACGCACACGTGCATTTCAATGTGTGAGAGTATATCACATCAGTAATTGTGATTGCGTATATGTATATCATACAAGGGTTAGAGAATATGCGATAAATTCAAATCAAATACGTTTGACTTACAGCCTCCTCGATCGGGAAAATACTCGAAACTCTACCCCCGAATAATTATTGCTCTATGTTTATAACGGTTGCTCGCGCGAATGCAACGTCGAATAATTATTACTTTTAGAGGCATGGTCTTGGGAAAAGTCAATGCTCAGATATAAACACACGGCATGGCGCGGTTCGCTCTACGATTTCTCAGAAATTAGCATCGAATGCAATGTAGTGTTTATTCAATTTTTAATAAATCAAAGCTAGATGTATACATCATTGCACGCGCGCTGTATCGGTCCCACGATTCATGCACGTAGGCGCCAAAAACCGCGTTCAATCCTGCCCGGATATAAACACGCGGCATGGCGCGGTGCAATGTTTATTCCATGGGCTATCGCGATGATTGATTTACAATGATTATCGCTCTACGTTTAAAGCATTGCACGTGCATTGTATCGGTCCCACGATTCGAATATAAACACACGACAGGAAGCGCGTGCACGTAGGTGTCACAAAACGCGTTCAATCCTGTCGCGCGCCATGATTCCTTATCTTTTCTCAGAAATCATGGTTCGCCCTCTATCTCAGAAATCATCATTGAAGACGCGATTCGAATTTTCACGAATCGGTCGCGGTCGCGCCTGCGCACCGATCCCCGCACGCGTACGGAGATTGCGCGGCGGCGACGCGCGCCCAAAGTACCATAAACATCCGCCAGATGGCGCCAATACGAAATGCATGAAAAATATGAAAAATTACCCAACGCGGGCCCAAATACCGACGCGGACCCAAAGTACCTTAAACATCCAATAGGTGACGTCAACCTCCTCGCCCACAAACTCAACCTGCGCGCGCGACGCCATTTTGAAAATTTTGAAAACCCCCTCCCCCTGTGACGTCAGCCCCCTCGCCCACGAACTCAGTCGACGCCATCTTGGAATCCCCCTCCCCCGTGACGTCAGCCCCCTCGCCCACGAACTCGGTACCCCCCACCCCGCCTCGCCCCTCGCCCATCTCGCGGAAGAGCGCGGTACCCCCCCGCACCACCGCACCCCCCTCGCCCCCATTTGGTCCAGAACTCTCATACTCTATCTACTACGGCGCTGTCGCACTCTTAAGGGGGAACACCACTGTGACGGTCGGAAAAATGAGCCCATTTTTAAGATTTTTTTAAGGAATAACTTACAGTTTTATTATAAAATTGTTATTACCTATCTTTAGTATAATGTCTTAAGAGACTATAAAAAAAAAAGTAATAGAAAAACATACATAGATTTCCATATACAGTTAATCTCCTACACCCCTGACAAGAAAACATAGGTCGCTTATCGAAACGATATCTTTGGAACGGCAACTCTGAATTCAATTTTTTTTTTTGTTTAATATAATCGGTATGAGTGTAGTTTCCGTTGTACGTACCGATTTTTAAAAAAAAATTATTTTTGTAAAAATGGCGCGCTTGGGAAGAAAAAGTTTCGAAAATCCGCAAAAAATGGATAGTTTTTCGAGCGTATTTCAAAAAATATGTTTTCGATAAAAAAAATCGGTACGTACAACTGAAGATACTCTTGTTTTAAAGATCCTGTAAAAATTTCAAGTCGATCGGATAAAAATTGACAGAGCTATTGATTCGATCAGTTAGAAAAATGTCGTTTCGAGAAAATCGCGTTTAAAGAGGTAAGAAAAATGTCGGCGCGCTATTTGCCGCCTACCTACATAGCGCGCTCGGAACGGCCTTGTGACGCGTCTCACAAAATGCACTGTATCTTCGTCAATTCTTCAAATATTAACTTGAAATTTTCAGACAATATTTTTGAAGAGTTAAACATTAAGAAAGTGAAGAAAAAAAATCGGAATTTTTTCAACTTTCACAGTGGTGTTCCCCCTTAAAGTTGCTACCGTTTTCTTACCCGCCTGCTACGTCAAATTTAATATTATCTGGCGAAAACCAAAAACACCTTAAGGTGAGTGCCGTCTAGCACGGCAAGTCGGCTTGGCGAGCCCGACTCGACATGCCATGACCGATCAGACGGCGCGTGGCTTGGCGAGCTTGCTCGGCTCGTCTAGCTCGGCAAGCCGGCTTGACGAGCTAGACGAGCCGAATCATGACCGATCAGACGGCGCGTGGCTCGGCGAACTTTGCGCGTGAATCGCCGAGCCACGCGCCGTCTGATCTCACCTTTACGAAACTCACCGGCCAATATACATATAACATACTTAAATCTACAAACGGGTTTTTTGAATTTTCATTACAGGCTCACAAAAAAAGTTTAAAAAATGACATCTATTTTCGTTTGCTATTCCGACCAAGTGAATTTTTTTTCAAAACGACGGAACACATCACTTAGCAAATTAATCCTTGTAGCTTCTCAATAAAACTCAACTCGTTTGGATTAATGTTATAAAAGTTATGCGATTTTAAATGTTGTAAACTTTCTCTTGTCCGCCACTGTATACTTGTAAATTTTCACATATTTACATGCGCATTCACTTCTATTATGTACCTACATAGCTGTTGTATAGATGTGTCTGTATGCATTATTATCAATAAAACAGTACCTAATTTCTCTTTCATCTTTTGATGTACCTATGTGGTTTACCTTGATATTCAAGAAATTCCATGATAGCATTGATATTACAAAGTGTCAGTAAAAATTTAATTCAAGCATTTGTTGATGTGCCACTCACATGCCATCTGATGGCTATTGTTATGCTTAGAAAGTTAATTTTCAGCGTATTTTTGTTTCTATTTCCATTTTTCTGAAGTTTTTATCAATCCTCGTATAATTTGTAATTTACTATGTAGAGTTAATAAGATTGATTTTTTTTAGACATTGCATTAGTGATTAGTTTGCTGTTGATTAAATCGCCATTTTTTTCACTTAATTTAAATTCAAATTTCTTTATATTTATTATTAGTATTTATACTCATAAACTAATTTATATAAATTAAGTTGCTAAAATATACTAAAATTCAATATAAATTTCTGTCCAGCTTCTATTTCTCCCTTTCGCTTTTAGATTACATTTCAAAGATTAAATTCATAGCTTTATATTGCTTTTTATAAAAAGCATTAATCTCGATCTGCGGTTATAAAAATTTAAATTTCTGTTGTACCATCCCTTTATCATTTACATTAACATAGATTGCATTTACAATATTAGGTACAGTTTTCAAATCAATTTTTTACTATATATTCATTATATTGACATGAATATACTTTGTCCGTTCACTGAATCTAAACTGTGTATATTACTTTTGAATTCATGAAAACGAGGATGAAAATCTTTTTCAATTAATTTCCTAACAATGATTAATTTTATATGACACTTCAGTAAACTTCACACTACAATATCGTTTATGATAACGCAGTCCCACACTGCACTCGACTCTTATTCCAACCAAACACATTTCCAAATTTCTTGTCCACATTTCTACAACATGGACATTGTTTCGCTGCTCCGCCGCCGATCCATTGGAGAAAGACAGTCCCTTAGAGATTTTCTGAAAAAAAAACAAAAAAACATTGAATGTGCACCGAGTGGACGAAGGAAACGCAGAAACGTGCACGCAGGACGAACGACGGCAGATGCGGCAGGGGAAGCAGCCATCGTTCTCAATTTCTTGTTTGCTTCATGGCGAATCAGAAGGGCCGCGGAGCAAGCCCGAGTCCGATCGGGCCGCCTCATTGTTTTTCCACCGCTGAGGCCCCTCTCGCGGCCTTTATGAACTTCGAAGCAATGATGCCAGAACCGTGGGTTTTCGCACACGGGCACTACCACCACTCAACGACCAAGCATACCCCCTCCTAGCGTCTGTACCGCACCACGACAGGCGTACCCTACCTTCTGTCCGTGTGCCGTACGTACTGCCTGGCCGGCGCTCTCCGACAAAAATTCATTTCACCGAAATCCTAGAGCAGGATTGTACGTGCGGGCTCGTAGCCGCGTAGCCCGCACCTACACTACTGCAGTTCGTCTCACCGATTCTACCCTTAGTAACGTCGTACGGCTGGTTGCCTGCCGCTAGGCGCTGAAAAAGGCCCGCTGTGCACCCCTGTCCTAGAGCTTGGGCCGCCAACAGAAACTTCGTGGTTCAAATACCGGTGCGAGTATTCTACTTTTTCCTTAATTATTCTCTAACGTCTCTTTCTATATTCTCAGTAGAATAAAAACTTGAAAACTTAATTTATACCTTCGAAGTTCGATGGGCCCCACGAAGCTTGCTCAGGAGCGTAAGAAGCCTCTGAGTACGAGTTTCGCAAGTCACCTGTTGGGGCCCCTTCGTTTCGTGTTTGCTCTACCTGGTGTTCATTCGCGCCAACCGCAACGTCTGCGTAGATAAAAAGCAAAATCGATTCTTCTTTGCTTCTCGCGTTCTGTTTTGCTTGAATACGCCTAATCCGAAGCGATTATTACTGTGGACGGCCTTGGAAACTTCGCAATATGTTAATCACGACTTTAATTGCTCGTTTGCGTCCACGTAGTTTGTAGGAGACTGCCTCTACCACTAATGTTCCTCTTTCAACTAGGTACATGGTTTTCTTCTTCTCATGATATTGCTTCGCATACCTTTCTACCGAAGAAGATACTTTCATGTGGATATCATTGAAAGAACAACATTATAATTTTTTGGGGTATTGGGAAACCATGTGGAAGCGTGGCTTAGATTTCAGCACTGTGGTGGTAAGTTGGCAAACTATTGTCAGTAGGCTAAACATTCAGAATAAGTACTCAGCAGTGATAGCTTTTAACAATTGAAGGTTCTCTTAATTGGAATAAAATGCGAATTTCTATTAAGGAAATTTGTAAATTTGCATGTACTACATCTCAGAGCAAAATTTTATTGGTGGTGAAAATATAATTAATGGTGGTCACCTAGTGTTGAATTGTGGAAAAATGAACGAAGATAACAATGATGTTATCCAAATTATTGCATTTTGTCTACAAACTGCAAATTTAAGAAATGAAGCCGCTTCGTGGTCCTGCTGAATTCTTCTCCAATGTTCGTTGTAGGTCCCTCTACAATGACCAGTGTTCACCCGACTTCCTTCAAAACCGTGGTCTGACGCCCGGTGAATGGAAGTCCGAAATATTGCACTCCGCAAACGTTGAAGTCCAAAATGATACTCCAGTACAAGAGTATCCGGCTCGAAGGACCAAATTGTTGAGTACACAAATGCTCGTACGTATTTGCCGAACCGTTTACGTACTAATATATGAATGAACTCACGTTGATGCGGAGAGGTACAACGAAATAAAATTCAATAAGTCACACAAAATACAACTAATTATATTGGAAAGAGTAAAATTGAAATTACACGTAGACTGGTGTTGCTCGTCCGAGCGATCGTGTGGAAGTCCCATAGCGTCACCCGCTTACCCCCAAGACGGTACGGAAGCGGAAACGCCGACGCTGCTAGCGCCGAAAAACTGACGCTTAAAGTGGTCATTTGATTGGTTGTCCAAATAACCGCGAAAAATCGCGCGGGAGACGCCGCACACCGAACGGAAAGGACGCTTGGGATTTTCCCAAAGTTACGCCTAGCCGCTCGCCACGCACCCCTCTCGCCGTGCTTTACGACCTTTACTCCCAGGTCTGCGAAGCTGTCATCTGGTCAACAATCGACTAGTGCCGTTACAACAGACCTATCCTTGACTATCTACACGGTGTAAAAAAAAAATGATGTGCATTTCCAGCGTGCGAGTTGCATTCACGCCTCACTCACGCTTCAACATGCCGCCCGCCTTGAACGGTTACGTTTAATAAAAAATACCATATGATAATGTGAAATACAAATATTAAAGGACGACGCACGACATATCTTCACCAAACTTACCGATATATGATATAAAATCTTGATATAACTGAATATAGTCTACAGACTTATCACGTTAAGATGAGTATACAATGCGTGAGTGTATATATAAAAAAAATAGCTTATAAAATCACTTATTTCTAAATATATAGACTAGCGGCGACACAAGAAGAAAGATACAACAAACAATATGTCCATATGAGTAATCGCATAATCATACTATATCGTCAGAATAAGCGAAATATTAAATCTGTACAATAGTCAAACACTGAGGTCAGAACTTTCAATAGGCAATGGTGAAAGTCGTTTTACGCTGCGCTTGTACGTTCCCTGTGCTGTTCGGACCGTAACCACCCGAATGATGCCGTCTTCTCCTGGATGGATGTCCATAATTCGTCCCATCTTCCACTGAAGCGGTGGTGTGTTATCTTCTCTGACAACGACTAGAGTTCCTTTTTTGATGTGTGTAGCATCTCCAAGATGCCATTTCTTGCGAGTATGAAGTATCTGTAAATACTCTTTATGCCAGCGACACCAAAAATTTTGCTTCACTTGCTGAATGTGTTGCCAGAAAGATAGTCTATTGCTTTTTACATTCATCCAATCACGTTCAGGCAAATTATACAACGAATCAGGAAATGACCCGGTGTCAAAGCGACAAAATCATTAGGATCAGAGGAAAGTGGAATTAACGGACGAGAGTTCAGAATAGCTTCAATTTCAATCACTAGCGTGTTAAATTGCTCATAAGTAAACAGCTCCTCGCCCACCGTTTTATACAAATGATTTTTAAATGTCTTAACTGCGGCCTCCCATAGACCACCAAAATGTGGTGCACGCGGCGGAGAAAAGTGCCATTCTATGTTTTCGTTACATAAAAAATGTTGGAATTTGTCCTTGTATTCATCGGACGATAGAAAAGCTTGCAACTCTAATATTTCATTTTTTGCGCCCACAAAATTGGTGCCATTATCGGTGTATATTTTTTGCGATTTTCCTCTTCTGGCAAAAAAACGCCTTAAAGCAGCCAAACATGATTCTGCAGTGAGATCAGTAACCAACTCTGAATGAACAGCCTTGCTAACAAAGCAAACAAACACTGCCACATACGCCTTTACCTTAGAACGATTGCGAACTTTCTTTTCTTTAAGATAAAATGGACCGCAGTAATCAATGCCAGAGCTTTGGAAAGGTCGAGTCTGTGTTATCCGGTCTACCGGTAAATTTCCCATTATATACTCTGGTGCCCTGGGACTCATTTTGCAACAACGTATACAACTACGTACAACACGCTTCGTCGCGTTCTTGCCATCAATCGGCCAATAAGCTTGATGAACTGCATTTAACGTTGCCTGAGTACCCGAATGCCAATTTTTTAAATGTGCATGTCTCACTATCAAATTTGTGATGTGATGCGACCGCGGTAGCAAAACTGGATGCTTCTGAGCATAGCTTAACGGTGCGTGTTTTAATCGTCCACCGACCCGCAGCAAAGTATCGTTATCTAAGAACGGAGTTAAATTTAAAATTTTACTTCCCTTAGGAAGCGCGGTTCCCTTTTTCAAACAAGAGATCTCTTTGCCGAAAACCTCTGCCTGCATTTCCCGCAGAATAGTAGTGTGAGCCCTATTAAGCTCTTGTGGTGTTAATTCACCCTTATTCTGCGTGTCATGTTTGAGATTATGGTAAAACCGCAAAATATACGCCACAACTCTATTTAGAAAGGTAATTGACGAATATCTCGATAACAAATCATTCGACAATTTAGTTGCAACAAATGACATTATAAGCCGTTTTTCCGGCACATTGTCTTTTTTTTTTTTTTTTTTTTTTTTTTTTTTTTTTTTTTTTTTTTGACTTGGTGGAAATCCCTGACGGATACCCCGGGCCCGCGGGGGCGGGCGGGGGGTTATGTGGGGCTCGCACCCACTAAAACCACCAAGATGACCTGCCTAGAGCGGAGAGATCAGGCGAGGAGAGCGGCCGTTCTTATGTGAGAGCAGACTAGCGATACATTCACTAGTCCGGCACATTGTCTAACACAATCCTACTGACTGGCCACACCTTCTCGTCCTGACCTAGCCAATGAGGACCTTCTAATCAAACACTGTTGGTTAAAAATTACGAAGGTAGTTGTCCTCGCGAAACATAATCTGCAGGATTATCAAATGTGGCGACGTGAAACCAAGATTGAGGATCAGTTTCATCTTGTAACTTACTAACCCGATTTGCGACAAACGTTTTTAACAAATGTGGTGCTGTTTTGATCCATTGTAATGTAATGCTCGAATCTGACCAAAACCTGACCATATTAAAATTGACCGTAGGCAGTGCCTTTATAACCTCTTTGAATAGTTTCGACAACAATCTAGCCGCACAAAGTTCAATCCGTGGTAGTGATATTATTTTTACTGGAGCGACTCGTGATTTTGCACACAAAAGCCTAACGCTATGTTCGAATTGACTCGTGGAGCTTCTGATATATATACAAGCGCCGTATGCGCTCTCGCTAGCATCACAAAACCCGTGTAGCTGCAATTGTATAGCCCGGTCAATAATTACTCTTCGCGGAGCAGAAAAATTGTTTAATAAATGTAATTCGCTTCTAAATTCAAGCCACGATTGTTGAAGATTCGGTGGAATAATTTCGTCCCAGTCTACATTGGCTTTCCAAAGCTGTTGCATCATGATTTTTGCCTTGATAATGACTGGCCCGAGTAAACCGAACGGATCAAACAATTGAGCAACTTGCGATAAAATTGCTCGCTTTGTAAAAATTGGTGAACCCGAAAAAGGTTTAATTGAATAAAAAACATCATCTGTAGATGAATTCCAGAAAACCCCTAATGTCTTCCTCACCATTGTGACATCTAAACACAAAGCCTTTTGAGTATTCTGGATGTGCAAATTTTCCACTAGCCTAACGTCATTCGACGCCCACTGCCCGAGATGGAACCCCCCCAATTGTGCTAAAGCGATCAATTCGTTTCTTAATTTAACTGCTTCTTCGATACTAGGAGCTCCCGTAAGCAAATCATCCACATAGAAATCTCGTTCGAAAATTTGTGCTGCAGCTGGAAATTTACTAGCTTCGTCTATCGCAAGCTGTTTCAAGCATCTAACCGCGAGAAATGGAGCTGATGTTGTACCGTATGTGACGGTATTTAATTTAAACGTTTTTACGTGTTCAGCTACCAAATCGCGCCACAAAATCTTTTGAAAAATAGTGTCTTCCGGGCGCACTAAAATTTGCCTGTACATCTTCTCGATGTCTGCCGTTAATACTACCATGTGAAACCGAAATCTTAATAAAATTGACCACAAACTATCCTGAATGGTTGGACCAGTTAACAACGCGTCGTTGAGAGAGATTCCGGTGAAACTCTTAGCCGAGGCGTCAAATACTACTCTCACCTTCGTGGTGGCACTAGATTCCTTCACTACCGCGTGATGCGGCAGATAATAACCGGACTGGTCTTCGTCTTGCGTGACCTCGCTCATGTGCCCTAACGTTGCATACTCTCGCAAAAAATCTTTATATTGCTGTAGAAGAGTTGGATTCTTCTCCAGCTTGCGCTCTAAGGCGTAAAACCGTTTGAGCGCACCATTTCGCGATTCACCAATATGAACTTCCTGTCCATTGAACGGAAGACTAACAATATAGCGACCTGCTGAGTCGCGCGATGTGTTATCAGCAAAGTGCCTCTCACACTCCAACTCTTCCGAGGATAAAACTTGTTTCGAAGATACTTCTTCAACCTCCCAAAATTGCCTTAAGCTTCTTTCTAACGACGTGACTACACAACAAGTTTTAATCGGTTCTAAATGTGAAAAACGCCGTTGCCAGTCACTGGATCCTGTCACCAACCAACCTAACTTCGATTTTTGTAATATGACTGATCCCCCACATAATTTAATCTGACCGGAACGTAATAACCCATAAAACAAGTTATTTCCTAATAATGCGTCGATCTTTCCTGACTTATAGAAGTCCGGATCCGCTAATTGTAATTTCTTTGGAATGTTAAACATGCTACGGTCAACATCAACAGACGGCAAAAGCCCAGTAATTGTCGGAATGACGACAAATGTAACCTGCGATTCAAATTTCTCATGTCGCGATTTAATGATTGTTCGGACAAAGTGCTTCGCCTGTGTTTTAAACCGATTTAATCCGTAAAACGACAAATCGATATCATGCCTCTCTAACTGAAGCAAATCCGCAAACCTGTCCGTCATTATATGTGCTTGAGAACCACTATCAAGAAGTACGCGGCAAAATTTCTCTTTATTGTCCTGATTCAAAACCTTTATAATGGCTTGTTGTAACGAGGCCAACGACCAAACGTTCCAACCGCCGCGCATTCCGATATCACGCGCGAGCGCCAAAGCGCGGGCAATAACCCGCGAGCACCATCAGCGCTTCCCCCAAAATCGCCGAAGAACGAGCCAAAGGCGGTGACCCCTCTGGTCCCCGCTTCATCCCGATTTAGATATAAGAACTCCTACAAGCTAGGGGACGACGTCTTTGTAATTAGCGCTTAACCGCTACAGTACGCGCATAGCCTGTCACCCAGATCGGGACAGAATAAACTTGTTTAACCTCACGGTGAGTTCCAACTCTTTAACCCGCAACGATCCCCTACCTTCGGTTTCAAACCGAATCCTTCCGTCCCGGTACTCTCTCCCGAACCTTCGGGGCCCGTTGGACGACGAACGTGAAGGACGACCCGGAGCAACCCGAGATTCTAGGCCAGAATCTCGCCCCCAGGCGTCCAGACACAACAGGCTGCCCCGAGCAAAACTTCTCCATCCAACGTCACGGTCAACGTGGATTTTGCTTCTACTGCCGAAGCTTGGCCGCCAGTAGAACTCTGAGACGGCTCAGTCGCGTTCGAAGTGGCATTACGCGACTCGACTGGAAAATGTAAAAGCGTGTGATGTCTGCGATCACATTTTTTGCAGTTACCAAATCTGCAAGTGGTAGAGAAGTGATTGCTCCCTAAACAATTAGTACACAACTTGGCCCTCTTAGCGGCATCCAAGCGTTCTCGCACAGAAAGCTTCAAAAAACTTGAACACGTGTACACCAAATGATTTCCCTTGCATAAGGCACATGAAACTTCTTTATTTGTAGCTACGTAAACTTGCCCGCGCTTCGTAACCTTTGGTCGAGGATTCTTGTCTTGATTCTGTTTTGCTGCATGCGAATCACCTTCATCGTCATCGCCACGCGATCGTTTTTCAAGAAATGCGACTAACTGTTTAAAATCTGGCATTTGTTCATTTTCTAACGTACGATCCCAGGCCCGACGCGTATTTTTGTCTAACTTTCGGGTCACAATAAATACTAAAAATGTATCCCAGTGTTGCACCGGTTGTTCCAATAACCTAAAAGCACTCACGTGCATTTGAATTAATTCGACAAACTCTCTTAGAGTTGTAGGAGAATCGTGCACTAACTCTGACACATCCAGCAGTGCCTTCAAATGAGCATACACGATCTGTCGAGATTTGTTGCAACGCTCCTGCAACAGGCCCCAGGCCACCAAATAATTTCGCTCCGAAGCGTTAAGAGGTGTAATAACCGACGCGACGCTTCCACGCAAGGCATTTTTTAATAAGTGAAATTTTTGGACAGCAGGCACCTCATCGTTCTCGTGCACTACCGACTGAAACGTGTCGCGAAAGCTATGCCATTCCACGGGATTACCATCGAAAGGTTTTATCTCTATCTTAGGTAAAAGCGCAGTGGCTTGCTTGAGAAATATTGTGCTCGGAGAATCTGTGCCTCGCGTTGGAGCAACAGCTCTTTCTGCATTTCGCAAGGATTGTATGTGCGCACTGATTAAATCTGCTACCGCATAATATTGCTGTTCAAATTGAATACGCTCCTCCGTTTGATCAGGAACCGAATCATCTGATTCAATCGCGAGTTGCAACAATGAAAATGCATCGTAAGATTGTTCTAACTTAGACCTACGCATCTCTAATGCGTCAATGGAAAGATTCTCCGTCTCGCGAATGGACGAATATAGGCGTGTGACTTGGCCCTTGATAGTGCCACGCTGTTTCTTATTTGCTTTTAACACAGACTCTGAATCCGGAGCCATATTGAATGAAATTGAAGCGTGAAAATGGGATTAGGTAAGAAGGACAGTGATTCGCTGTACTCACCAAACAATAATTTGCAATCCCGGATGAAAGCTGACTTTGCCAAACGATCCTCAGTTATGAAATGATGCAGATGTTGCCACTGTTCCGTCGGAAAATTGTTGTCCTGACGGCCGCTTCGTGGTCCTGCTGAATTCTTCTCCAATGTTCGTTGTAGGTCCCTCTACAATGACCAGTGTTCACCCGACTTCCTTCAAAACCGCGTCTGACGCCCGGTGAATGGAAGTCCGAAATATTGCACTCCGCAAACGTTGAAGTCCAAAATGATACTCCAGTACAAGAGTATCCGGCTCGAAGGACCAAATTGTTGAGTACACAAATGCTCGTACGTATTTGCCGAACCGTTTACGTACTAATATATGAATGAACTCACGTTGATGCGGAGAGGTACAACGAAATAAAATTCAATAAGTCACACAAAATACAACTAATTATATTGGGAAGAGTAAAATTGAAATTACACGTAGACTGGTGTTGCTCGTCTGAGCGGTCGCGTGGAAGTCCTATAGCGTCACCCGCTTACCCTCAAGACGGTACGGAAGCGGAAACGCCGACGCTGCTAGCGCCGAAAAACTGACGCTTAAAGTGGTCATTTGATTGGTTGTCCAAATAACCGCGAAAAATCGCGCGGGAGACGCCGCACACCGAACGGAAAGGACGCTTGGGATTTTCCCAAAGTTACGCCTAGCCGCTCGCCACGCACCCCTCTCGCCGTGCTTTACGACCTTTACTCCCAGGTCTGCGAAGCTGTCATCTGGTCAACAATCGACTAGTGCCGTTACAACAGACCTATCCTTGACTATCTACACGGTGTAAAAAAAATGATGTGCATTTCCATCGTTCAAGTTGCATTCACGCCTCAGTCACGCTTCAACACAGAATGTAGTCTAAGACTCCACAGACTACCATCGAAGGAATATAAGCGAACGTGGACAATATCTGACACAAATAATTAATACGATTATTTAATTAACATTATACGGTTTAAACAAACTCAGAAACTATATGCAGCAACAAAAGAGATTTGAAGAAAGTGTTACACGTGCCAATTACTGTCGCGTGACCGTAATATTAGCATTTAATTCATTATATGTAATTAAAACGTTCCGAAGGAAAAATATCTAAGTCCGGATATATTGTGGGTATCTTGCAACGGCTGCAAGATTCCAGCAATTCACCCACAATACAGGGTCATCGTTTAATCCTGCAACCTGTGCGCGCGCGAACTTGTAAAATGGCAACACCGCCTGACGGACGCATTCCACTACAACCATGCACCGGCCCAGCGGAGAGCTGCCAGCGACCGCTAGACAAGAGTGATGCCCGAGCTTCGAAAATTTTAGCGCCGCAAAAAGCTAGGTATTGGGAATTTCACAGCCCAGGTAGTCGAGCCGCGCGCTCCGCTTTTATTATCGGTATACCACTCGCACCCCAGATTACTGTAATGAGGTTTGAAAATAATGTCAACTGATCTCTTACCCGTCTCAATTTCAAAAATTTTAGCTACGACAGGATTGACTGCGGCGCTATACCCTTGTATGGAAAGACTTTTCATCACCTGCTTGTAAAAACCACAATAATGGCACATGATTCCAAAAAATGACATTAACGGAAGCCGGTATAGGCGTGGCGTTGAGTAGCTAAAACGTTCAAACACAAAAATTCTAGAAAAAAATTCAAACACCGCTACAATCAAAGACATGCCCGCATTAGTTACCCCTTACACCTGATGTAGGTATGCACCGCGTTAAGGATAAAATCATAAAAAAGAAAACCAGAACAATAGATTCTGAGGTCTGCAGAACTAACACATAATTGAATAAAAATTTAATTTCTCAATTTATGAAAGTAATGATATAGAAACAACTAGCCTATTGTTTATCAACAACACGAATTTTACAAACAACATTAAATACATTATCAAATAAACAGTTTGCAAAAGCTTTTTAAACAATTATGGTTAAAAAATTGATAAAAGAAAAATTAAGTAAACGTAAAATATATTAAATTATCCATCATTAAGAGGGAATAATTTTTCCTCATTTTTCGTCGCATTTTTCGGCGGGAAATTCTGAATAGTTCTTTGCAACGTTAATTTGAAAAAGACCAGCCCAAAATTCTCGAAGCTCGGGCATCACTGCTGTCCAGCGGTCGCTAGCAACTCTCCGAACGCCGGGACGGTGCATGGTTGTATTGGAATGCGTCCGTGAGGCGGTGTTGCCATTTTACAAGTTCGCGCGCGCACAGGTTGCAGGATTAAACGATGACCCTGTATATCCGGACTTAGATATTTTCCCTCGACAGTTCGGAACGTTTTAATTAGGTACATATAATGAATTAAATGCTAATATTACGGTCACTGGCAGTTATTGGCACATGTTTTGTTGCTGTATATATTTTATGAATTTGTTTAAACCATATGTGTTCATTAAGTAATTGTAGTAATTATTTATATCCAATATGTCGACAAACAGAACACAGTGTTACATTTCACAGGCAACCTCCGAGGGAATGTATGTAAACAGTGACAAAATGTGATATAAGTAATTAATACAATTAGTAAATTAGCACTATAAGGTGTAAGCAATCTATTAAACTGTATACAGCAATAAATTATATTTGTAACGAAGTCTGAATTGTGAAATGTATATCCACTAACACTAAAGACTGGAAAATGAAAAAATATATATAATAATTATGTTAAACAATTGTATTAAAAATGCGCTAAAAACTAAAACAACATTATTTTTTTGTACTACGCAGGATATTTCTTAACAGAATATGAATCAACTTAATACAACATCAAGCGTCGGAATGAATTTGTTGTGAAATGTTAAGCTTCGCGATTAGGGAGATGTAATGGGGTTGTCAAAACGAATCTTCGTTTTTGAATAATTTCAGTTTGAAGTGTTGCACGGTTGGAATGTAATGTTCGAATACGGAAGCAGTTTTCTCAATCAACAATTGCAGCTACAGCGATAAAGTGTTCGTCTAGGGTGCTACAGGTCGCGGGTTTCGAATCTTCCCTGGAGTAAAATAATTTTCTATTTTTAAAATATACATGGATGTTATACTACTATGATTCTTCTTCACACATTCAAGTCGGTCGCCCCCCCCCCCCTCTCACAGACGCGTCCGATAAAAATATGTACGTGCATATAAAATACCGTTATTTTTATTTTTGGCCCAACTGCCCGAAACGTTACGGGACCATTGCTGTAAAAACTCAGAAATGTTGCGCGACCATTGCTGTAAAATCTCAGAAATGTTGCGCTAGCATTGCTGTAAAATCTTGAAACAATGTTGCAGAAATATATCCTGCAATGTTGCACAGGGGCGGACATAGCAATTTCCTTGTAACTCTTCGGCAACATTGCGTGCAATGTTTCTAATATCAAGCCGCAACGCAACTGAGACATTTCTGTAATAAACGTGCTGTAGTCGAATATACGAGCCATTTATTATTTTCTTTGAAGATATTGTTACGTCTTGAAGCGACTTTTTGTGAATCACCCCGAGCGGTTGAGATAATTCACCGGGTTCTTGCTCTGTCGAGGTGCAAAAGCACGCCTTGACTATACTTACCATCAAAGGATTGAGAGGAAAAGGGGTTGAATCAATGCTGGACACGGAATTTAAGGGAAAAAACAGTAAAAGTACATACATATATTCTGATAAAAGCGTGAATTACAAACTACATACCCCAAAGACGGCGCTCCGTCTTTTTTTTTTTTTTTTTTTTTTTTTTTTTTAATATAATTTTATTCAACATTACAATGCTTACATATCACATTGTTATCACATATAGTGAATAATCTACGACTTAAATCTATATGCGCATGATTGTCTGATCGCATAGGCGACACTCACAACCTTGTTTGTACTTTTGGTTTAATAAAGATATACATAAAATAGTTTTTTCTTGGTAGGTTTTCCTCCGCTGTGGTGGGTAATATTTGTTCACTTATGACCGGAAAAAGGACGAAAGCGCCCTAATAAAACCGGTGATATACTTCTTGTCTCATATTAATGGTAGTTAAAAGACATTCTCACATATAAAACACACTCACAATCATTCCGCTATGCAAATACACCTTATATCTAGTCTATATACATATTTACAACGAGGGCCATAGAGCCGATAGAGCAGGTGGACTACTTTTCTATGATAAAGGATATTAGATCATTTTTTTTTATCCTAATACTCTCTTGGCGGGATTTCCTCTTCCAGCCACTAGTATTTTTTCGTATTTGTCTGGTAAGTATTTAAAACATCCACTTTGGGGAGCGACATGATATATACCTTGTCTAATTCAGTATTTAGGCAATCTACATTTGGGCCGTAGGTAATTCTTCTGTCGCAAGACCTCCGTTTTATGTGGTAAATTGTAAGGATATTGTTCTTGTCCATTATTCTATTTGTTCTATCTAGGTATATAAAGGTTTCAGGGGGGATATTTCCTGTCAAAAGGGAGTGTTTATAGTATTCGTCATTTGGGTAGATTGCGCTTCTGATGAGATCGTTGTTGCAAATCCTAGAAATTCCAGCAAAGTAGTCCCTAACAAGCTTGATAATATGGCTGTCGATCCTTGGGATTTCCGCTGTTTTGTACAGGTTTTTGCAATTTTCAAACCACATGTAATTGGTTCTTTCGCTCCTATATACTTTCGTGCACGCTCTTAGACATTTTCTCTCGAATTTTCTGAACTTTTCCATTAAATGGGGGCTAGTGTTGAACTATATCGGGCAACCATAGGTGAGGATCGGACGTACTAGAAGCATATAACAAATGATTTTGATCCTAGAATGTAGATAGTTAGAATAGAAGATTCTACTATGGATGCGAAAAGCTTTTCTAGCCTTTGTCAGCTGTATGTCGACATGCTTGTTAAGAAGCAAGCGTTCATCCAGATTAATACCCAGGTATTTGACTGTCTTTTGGTGGGGAATTACAGTGTCGTTTGCTATTATTTTGAAAGATTTATACGTTTTCCGGAAAGTCTTGTATTTGTTTTTTAGTTTATCTCTGAATAAAATTGTCTCACATTTAAGTGGATTTATCTTAAGTTTCCAGGTTGAGTAATAGTCACTAATCTTGTCAAAGATGTCTTGCATTTTTTCCTGGAGTCTTTTTACATTTTTACCCCTGATGTACACGATTAAGTCGTCTGCAAAGAACAATGTGGATATATCATTCGCATTCTCCAATCCGAAAAGGTTTGGGATGGCAGCATTGTAAAAGTTAAAAAGGGTTGGTGCGGTAACTGTTCCCTGTTGCATGCCGTCAGCAAGCTCAAATATTAGATCGGGATTTGTGTTGTTTACTGTTGTGTTTGAAACAAGAAAGGAGCACCTATGTCTTGCTTGACCGCACCATCAAGTCGATCGCGACGGCTTAAGTATAACGGTTTGAATAGCGCACGATATTTTAATGGCGTCAAATAAACGAGCACGTGTTGGCAACTATTTACCGTGTGAATTTAATACACTCGAATTAATCCTATTTTTGGATTAATTGAACAATAGCTAGTGAGGATATTTAGCGCGAGAGTTCTAGAATTCTTGAAGTAGAATTGTCGGAGCGCCGATTGCTCTTCGCTTTCTAGATACTGCAAGGCCACGAGGCTTAGATTTCGTGTTTCACACTCGGAGACGTGTTTACTGTATCACGGTTCACGCGGAAGAAAGGGATCGCAGAGACGGCACGGGCCAAGCCACCGGTTCGGGAGAGCCGACACCTGGCCAATCAGCGAAGGCCACGTGAAGCAGCGTTGCTATGCAAATTAGGTGGTAGCAATTGGTCTCGCTGTCAATCAAAAGATGGCCTAGTTATACCGTCTCCGCGATCACTCTATTGTCCTGCCGACAATAATGACGCGTTAAATCTCCCGCGGTTTCATTCATCAGCGCGCAAGCGCAAATTGGTCGCACCTCTGCGACCAATCCCAAACAGTTGTAAAAAATTTTTTGTTGCGTAACATGTTTGTTAGTATCTTTAATAGGTGAGGGGGGCATCCTTTTTGATTGAGTTTATAAACTAGTCCTTTTATCCAAACTGTATCGAATGCTTTTTCAAGGTCTATTAGACAGGCGGCTACGCTTTCCTTCTTGGCGAGCGCGTAATGTACATCGGAAGATAACTTGTTTAGAGCGTGCACTGTACTGAGTCTATGTCTGAAACCGAATTGGTTGTCCGGAATCAGGTCCTTATCAGAAACGAATTTTTCCAGGGCATTTTTCAGCAGAATCTCGAATATTTTCGAGATGTTAGGAAGAAGACTGATGGGCCTATAACTCGTTGGGTCCGCAGGGTTTTTGCCCTTCTTACTTATAGGAACCACTTTTGCCGTTTTCCAACCCTCTGGAAAATAGCAATTGCTAAGGCAGTTATTAAATATTATATTGAATTCGTAAATAATACTAAAAGGAAGGTTTTTTAAAACTATATTGGGAATACCATCAATACCCGAGGATTTTTTATTATTAAATGACCTAAAAAGTTTGAGAGTCTCTAAGGGAGAAGAGAAATAATCTGCGTCGGTGACCCAGCATGGGTTACTCGCAAAAGTTGTTCTCCGAGAATTGAACCAGAGATGCATTTGTGAAAAAAATATTGTCTATGTCGCTGATGATTTCATCATAGTGCTTTTCAATTAGTTCTGTTAACCTAGGTTTTCCCAGGTTTCTATTTTGGGTGTATACGGCGGCGAAATTAGCCCCAATTATGTTATATTTATCTTTTTCATTTGTTATTATGTAGTTTTCATCATTGTTCTTTTGCAGTACGTTTTGGTCTATCTTTGCAGTGACTAAAAGATTTGTATGATCGTTGTGGACTATCAGATTGGGTATCGAGGTTTTGTCTCTGGGTCTGAATATGGAATTTAACTTTGGGAACATTGCCGATGAATTTATAGGAATCTTTTTGATTTTATTTTCCCAGAAAATGTTAACTGACTTCTGGAATTCTCTTTTGAGGTTTATTTTACATTTTTTAATACAGAGTTTGGCATTGTGAATGATAATGGGGGCCTGTGCCGATGGATGCCTGTATTCGTTATTCAAGATGGTTATTAGTTTACTTTTGATTTTAAGTAACTGTTTGATTCTTGGATTTATATAGGAGTCTGTGGAGTTATAGTCTTGGAATTGGAGTATTTTTTTATCGATTGCTTTGGTTATAACGTTATTTAGATCCTCTAGGCACTTGTCTATTTCTGTGTTCTTTAAGTTCCTGGTTTGTGGAATACAAATATTATTATTATTAACTATCTCTTGTTGAAAAGCCTCCCAATCTGTTTTATTGTAGTTAATTGTTCTATGTGGAACCGAGAATACTATTTGGTCATCTGTATTTGGTAGCGCACAGAGAATGCATATAGCTCTATGATCGCTGTCTATATCTAGTGTTTGGATTGTCCCATTAGGGTTGAGGTTGCCTATGTGCAGTCTGCTGTCAACAAGCCCAATATCAATATAGGCATTGCTTCTCGGAAAAGTCGGGACGTTTGTACATCTTAACGCGGTTTTATATTCTATGTCGTTATCCGTTTTTTTTTTTTAAATGTGTTTATTTAGCCACAAAGACGTTTATGTGAACATAACAGTATAATATTTATCGACAGGTATAAACATAGCCGATTGTAGCACCTAGTAACAGAAATATAGTGTAATAGGAATCAGTCTCAAGAGAGCTCTCGTACCTAGAAATGAGTAACGGGACTATTTGTACTTATATTAATTTGTACTGGTATTGGGCCCTGCATTACCGGCAGCAGAACATATAGCTTTAGGGTCCTGGGAAAAATCGGCTTTAAAACCAGGAAGTTCTCTTTGGAGGTTAGCAACTAGCCTAGGGATATTAATCTACTTAAATATAACCTAACCTAAAATAACCTAATTATATGTACATCTATATACAAAAGCCAGAGGCCTGTCACTTAATTATCGTCTATGCTGATGGACGTTGCGTAGTAGTCTCTGATTAATTGCAGGATAAAGTTGTCGATTCTGTTGATATCGGATTCCTTATAGAGAATGGAGTTGCTAATATATTTAGTAAAGTTTGAGGAGGCGGATCTATGTTTATGGATGCAGTGGCGGAGGATCTGTCTCTCTAATCTTCTAATCTTCTCCATAGTTGCTGCGTTTATGTTGAACCATATGGGGGCTGCATATACTATGATGGGCCTTATCAGCAGCATATAGCATATTATCTTAGCCTTATTGCTCAACTGTCTTGAGTAAAAAAGTCTGCCTAGGCTGTGGAATGCCCTAAGGGCTTTGTCCGATTGCAGGTCAACGTGTTTGCACATCCTCATCAGATTGTCTATATGGACTCCTAGGTATTTGACAGAGTTGTTATGCGGTATGTCGATGATTTCGTTGTTGGTGGTGTCTAGGATGTTAATGTTAAACGTTCTAATATCTCTTTTCTGGTTTCTACTCAAGAATCTGGTGGGTTTTCTAAACAAGATGGTTTCGCACTTTGTAGGGTTAATCTTCAGCTTCCATATATTATAATGATTATTTATACTATTCACAGTTTTCTGCAGTAATGATTGTATTCTTGATGGCTTCTTTCCTTCTACATATAATATCAAATCATCTGCATATGCACATGCCTTGATTGCACTGTTTGTACTGTTTATGTCATATAATGTTAAGGCATCTGTGGTATAAATATTAAACAGTATAGGTGCGTTTACCGTGCCTTGTTGTAGCCCGTCTGTGATGGAGAACTCGAGAGATGAGGTGATGCCACCTGTCTGTATTTTGAATTTCCTATTTGTTAGCATGACTCTGATAATCACGCATAGGGTCTCTGGGAATTCTTTTCTACGCAGATTGTATAAAAGGCCATCAATCCATACGGAGTCGAAGGCCTTTTCCATATCGATTAGGCAGGCACCTACCATTTTCCTTTTGTTGATGCTGGAATTTATATCGTTTATTAGATTGTGTATCGTGTGGGTGGTGGAGTGTCTGTGTCTGAATCCAAATTGCTGCGAAGGGATGATTTTGTGACGGTGGCAGTGATGGTATAGTGCAGAGTTAATGATTGTCTCGAAGATTTTGCTTATGTTAGGCAATAAACTGATCGGCCTGTAGCTCTCAGGTTTCTCTGGGTCCTTGTTCTTCTTTAAGATTGGGATGACAATTGCGGTCTTCCAGCCATCTGGGTAATGTAAGTTATTGATCATGTTGTTAAAAAGAACTGTATATTGGTATATGATTTGATGGGGCAGGTTTTTGAGTGCGATGTTGGGTATCCCATCTGAACCGACAGAAGTTTTGCCTTTAATTCTTCTGACTGTTTTAGCGATTTCCCTGACGCTTGTAAACAGATTAAAATCTTCGTCGGTTTCAGTTGGGTTGGCTGCTCTGTTAGTGCTTGTAAATTGTGTAAGGTGTCTGTGAGTGGATTTGAACTGATGGATTTCATTCTTGAGGTTATTACTGTCTGATTCGATCAGCTTGTGTAATATATTGTTGTCGTCATTTGGCTTAGGTGTGTTTACTTGCTGGTAATGTCTACCCATTAGGTTGGCAATGTTTTCCTTTCCGAATATCATGAGGTGATTGCCCACAGTGGTGGTGTCTTCATTGGGGATGTTGAGCTCGTCACTCCAATGTTGGTTTTGTACGTCTATTTTTAAAGGTTCTATAGGCTTGTGGGGTTTGTTGCGGAAGAGCTTGTTGATCCTAGTGTAACGTACCGCTACCTACCGCCATAAATTTTTTCCTTTGTTTTCATTGTACATTGTTAAATTACCTTATATTAGATGTAAGATAGTATAGTGACGAGCAACGCATGCGCGTAGCCGCCGATTCAAGCAACAGAGTCAGCGAGGCGAGCGAGCCAAGCGCGCGTGCGCATATCATACGAACAACCGGACGCCAAATATTCTGAGCGACGTACGCAAGTGGCGCGAACCGGAAGTGAATTATCATTGGTGCGCAAAATCGCGCAGCTCGTGATTGGCGCGGGCTAAGGATACGAGGCTGGTATAAATACAGGCCCACCAGCAGCTGAAATCAGACTTTGTTCTATCACCGAACCACCGTGACCTAGGTAGCTTTCATTAGCTCCTCTGTCAAGAAGAAGTTTCTTTAAAATTTCAATTCTAAATCTTCCTCTCGAGGTAACTTTAATTAGCTCCTCAAACCACTACCAATCCTCTCGAGGTAGCTTTAGTTAGCTCCTCCACTTCCTCTCGAGGTAGCTTTAGTTAGCTCCTCCACATCCTCTCGAGGTAGCTTTAATTAGCTCCTCAACCACGATCAATCCTCAAAAGGTAGCTTCAGTTAGCTCCTCCACTTCCTCTCGAGGTAGCTTTAGTTAGCTCCTCCACATCCTCTCGAGGTAGCTTTAGTTAGCTCCTCCACTTCCTCTCGAGGTAGCTTTAGTTAGCTCCTCCACCTCTAACCGAGACCTATACAACTACCTACTCCAAAGCGTGGGGCCAGCTTATAGGCACCAGAAGAAATAACCAATCCGAGGGAAGAAAGGAATCAATTAAACTTCTATCTAGGAACGCTCTAACCAGCTACCTGGCTACCATCCTAGAAAGCGCTGGCAAGCTAATAGGCAACTGGAAGCCATTTCATTAAGAGAGAAGGAAATCCTCTCACTATTCAACGTACAAATCAACCTAGCGTTATCAACTGAACAAACTCTATTCCTAATTACCGACCTAGCATTAAAATCGAACACTTGCGATACGTCGTTACGTACAGACGTCAGTTAAATTGTCAAAACCATTACCATTTTATGTTCATTATAGACCACGTGTCTCATCCATTTATTTGAATAAATCTTTTGTTACTTATTGTTAAAAGAAGGACTCTAGTATCTTGAAATTCATTTCTTAATCGCACGCCACCCGAACCAAATCCCACAATTCCGCGAGTAAACCGCTCTTACTCGTGGGAACTCCTGTATCAACGACCACGTCTCGTTGAGAACGTTACACTAGGGAAGAAGGTGTCCGAGTTCTGATAGTTGATTTCCTTTTCCTTGTTTTCCCAATATTTGCTGATATTCTGTCTCATTTCCACTTCAATTGAGCTTTTGATGTTTTTTAATAATTCTTTTAAGAAGGCCGTCTCTGAAGTGGAGTAACCTAATTTGTATGTTTTATGGAGTTTGGAGATTATGAATGATTTGTATCTGATGAGTTTTTTTATTTTGCTATTTGTGTAAATATCAGTGTAATCCTTTTTTGTGTTTAGGAGTAGATTGGGTTAGCGCTGAGCAGATGTTGTTTTCTAATGCTTGCAGGTTTATATCTATTTCAAGGTTGGTCAGGTTTCTGTCATCCGGAGGTGGGATAGAGTTGTTTTTCGTTACTAGTTTATGGAATTTCTTCCAGTTGCACTTTTTATATAAAAGATGAGGCGGTGGGAGAGAAGTTTGGTGAAAAATGTTAAAGTCCTTGTCGACCGAGCCCTCAGCAATTATGGCTCTGTGGTCGCTGTCGTAGTGATGTGTATTAAGCCTGTTGTTCTGTGTGTTATTGAAAGAGATTCTGACGTCGGCAATGCATATATCCAAGAAGGAGTTTGCGGAGGGGAATGTGGGGTCTGCAGGAGGAATTATTTTGAATTTATATTTAATTGAGTGACTAGTTTCCCAGTTGCCAAAGTATCCGCCTCTGGTGTTAGTTGTAGTGTCACCCCATTCTTTTCTTCGGGCGTTCAAATCTCCCGCAATGATAAAATAATTATTGCGATCGTCCGCCTTGATTCTGTCCAGTAGGCTGTTTAATTCCTTAATGATAGATGAATCAGATCCATTAGTGGCATATACGCTAACAATGTGTAGGTTTTTGTGTGCGCATTTAATTCTGATGATGGTGGCTTCTAAATATGGTTTGACGGCTGTGTTCCTGAACATGATCTCTTCGTATTTAATAAAGTTTTTAATTAGGATAGCAGTGCCGCCGCCCCTTTGTTGCCTGGACGATCGTTGCGTGCAATATTGAAGCCCTCGAAGGATATTCTGTGTTTATTGTTCAATTTGGTTTCGCTGAGGAGTAACACGTCAGGGTTGGTTAATCCGATGAAGTCCTTTAAGTTAGCTCTGCGCGTATGTTTGATAATAGAGTTAACGTTTAGGGCGATGATTTTAAGATTTTTTATTTTTATTACCATTGCACATTCAGAGATTTGTAGAGATGATCTATTTTGGCTGTGTTATTGTGCATTTGCGTTTTGATATCTGACAGTTGAAATGAGATTGCATTGACGATTTCGTTTTTTAGGACCATAAGAATACTGTGCAAATCATCGCTGGAGCTGGTTACAGAAGACGGAGGAGTGACGTTTGAGATTTGATGTCTATCAAGGCTGTTTGTGAAAGATGGATGCTGCAGGCTACGACCATGTGCTGCAGTAGAGTTAATTTGCTGGGTTGTGATATGGTTTCTGATGGGTGCAGCAGCAGAGTTTTGCGCGGCTTGAGAGAAAGTGAGGTTAGGGGAGACCAACCTACTAATCTTATTAATTTTTTGCGACGTGTTAGCTTTCGCGTGGATTTGCTTTGTGAATGCTAGATCTTGTGCAATTTTTAAATATTTGCAGCCTCTATAGTTAGCAGGGTGTCCCGATTCACCGCAGTTAACACAAGTTGCTTGAGATGAATTTGAGTTTTTCTCTACACTGCATTCTCCGGGTCCATGGTTGTTTAAACACTTCACACATCTGCAACCCAGTCGACAGTTCGCACTAGAGTGACCAACTCTTTGGCAGTTCCTACATTGGAATACCTTATTCTTCCTATATGGCTCCCAGTGAATGCGTTGACAGGCGAGTCTGTTCAGCTTATTGAGATTTTTAACTATACTGTCTGCAGAAAGTTGCACCAAGAAGTGCGTTGGAGTAACAGCATGGTGTCCCAATTTGATTTTGGAGATCTTATTTATGCTAATGTTCTGGAGCTCGAGGCCATTAATTTCGTCTAAAATGTCTTGTTCCACGAAGTCACCTTGGATACCTTTGAGCACAAGAAGCTTGTTCTTAAGGTGATTAGGGGTGTAGGAGTAAAATTTACTTTGCGTGTTATCAAGGATTGACTTCATTTTGGTATAGTAATCCATCTGCGTGGCATTAATTGTGAGAGTATCGTTACCAATGTCCTTGAAAGTTATCCCATTCCTTGGGATCTCGTTTGTGATGGCTTGAAGTATGTTCTTGATGGAGCTGCCAACACAGTAAATAGGGGGAGGTCTTAACTTGGGGTTCGGTCTCTGTGATGAGTTCTTTTCTGCCACGTTAGCCTCATTGGGAATGGAAATATCCTCCGGGAGATCCATCTCCATCTGGGCTTCATGCACTTCATTTGAACTTTCCTTTTCTAATACTTCAAATTGATTATGAGTAGTAGTCTGTGAGGCACCACTATTCAATTTCGCTATGGTTTGAGGGCTGATGGGCCTCTTGGGGTTGGTCCATACAGGTTCACATTGAGTGATTTGGGGAGCAGATGGGGAGCTCTGCATGAGGTCAGCTTGTGGAACATCGGTTGCTAATTTCTTCCTTTTCACGTTCGGGTTGGGCCTGACCGGCTGGCGGTGACTTGGGTCTTCAAGATCCTTTACTGCTCTCTTGAACTCCTTATCTACTGAGGAGGTGAGGGGTTGGGAGCTAGTCCTTTTACGCTGCATTGATGATGTTGAACTTCGCAATTTTCGGTATGTTTGTGAGGACGAGGGGAGCGACGCCATGATGCCCTCGATAGGCGACGCTCCAGCGGGATGATGAGATTGTGCGTTCTCGGACGTTGTGTATTAGGAGATGTACGGAACAAATCCAAGAAAAGTTATGTGTCTCAGGGAACCCCCAGTGCCCGAGGTAAACGCGCTCTGCGATGTTGATGATGGAGATACGCGTAAGTTGTTGAAATTACGAACGGATGAGACCTTTATAGGTTAGTCGACTTACTCCGGCGACCGGAAACGCGCGACCTCCCATGTCGTTATCCGTTATCCAGTTAAAGAGGGCTAGGCCCCTCCCATTGTTGTACGGGTTATTCCACGAGGTGTGTTTTGCATTAAGATCACCTGCTAACACAAAATAATTATTGGGGCTATCCAGAGCAAGGGATTTGAATATGGACTCTAATTCTGCAACAAAAACAGTGGACTCGATACCTGGGGCATATGCCGTTATGATAAATAGGTTATTACCACTCTGCAACCTAATTCGTTTTTAATCAGTAGCGCAACACCGCCTCCATTTGACGAGATTCTGTCATTTCTTAACATATTGTAGTTTTTAAATATGGGTTTGTGGAAGGGCTTCAGTTTTGTTTCATTTAATAGAACCAAATCTGGGTCCTCTTTTTGTATCCACTGAACCACATTGTGCCTTCTTTCATTGGATGCTATTGAATTGACGTTTGCAGAAATAATTTTAAGCAGATTGTTATTTGTGTTATTCATTACTGATCAGATTTGCTGATGTTGTATTTACGTTTGTTTCTGCATGGCTCGAATTATAAGCAAAGTATAAATCGTGTAGTTTTTGGATATTACCTGTATTATGGCTAATGAGATTTTCTAACCTATTTAGATGTTGCACAATAAAACTTTTGAAGTCCGCCATGTGATCTCCCATGTTCTTAGGAGTGTCCTCCTGAGGTAGACTAGTTACGGTTTCTGAGTGGCTGGAAGAGTGTTGCATGTTCCACCTCCTCTCTCCTTTCTCCTTTTGAGAATTTTCATTAACCTTATTGAATTGACTATTTGGGTTACCCTTAACCATCTGAGCAAATGAGACATTAGGCCTATAGGTTTGAGAGCTAAGGTTGTTGCTAATCTTGTTTAGGGTCTCCACTTTGTTCTCGGTTCTTTTGGCCATTTTACCAGCTAATCTGTTTTTGATTTCTTTATACTTTGGACAACCCTTGTACGATGCCGGATGACCAAAGCTTTTGCAACGGAAACAATATATTTTGGATAAATCTAGTTTTTCGCCCTTTTTGATTGAACACTCTCCTGCCTTGTGTTTATCCATACATTTGACGCACCTAAACTCCAATTTACAGTTTATTGCTGTATGTCCAGCTCTTTGGCATCTGAGGCACATAGTGGGTTCTTTTTTAATGATCTTATCCCATACGACCGCTTGGTGTAGTAGGTATTTAACTCTGGTAATAGTATTTACGTAGCTCTCTGGAGAGAGCTTAACTAGGAAAAAGGGGAGAGCCCTATTATTTCTACTGGAACTGGAAGTAGTAAAATTGGACACTCCATTGACGTCTATCTTTGGTAATTTAAGTCCCTTGAGTTCTGTCAGAATTTCGTCTGTAGAGAAACTTGGGTCTATCCCTTTTAACAGTAAAGAGTGAGTTTTTAAAGACTTAGGTGTATACGTATAAAATTGAATTTTTCTAAGGGTTAGAGTATCGATCACAGTCTTATAATCACATAGATTTTCTAATTGCACATAATGCTTATTGCTATTTACTCTCTTAATTGTAAAGTTCTTTAATCCTAGTGTTTCTTTTAATAATCTAAAAGAGATTTGTTGCGAGAATTATGTTAATGATGGGAGGTTTTACCGATGCTGACTTTGTAGATGAGGTTCGGTGCAGTACATCCTTCAGCCTGGTGGTTGATTGCATCTGAGACTGGCCTTCAAGTTCCTCGAAGTCCATATTGTCGCCATAGGTATTCGACGCTGGCCTAAGCAGACTGCTGCTTGATCCCGCTGTTTCCAGGATTGATGAAGATGTAGAATTCTGTCTATGTCTTTTGTTTGTTAACCCGTCCTTCCTTCCTTCTTTGGGCTCCTCATCTCGAGTTTGTCCGTGTAAACATTTCCCCCTTGGCGCGTAAATGCTCTCCCGACGAGGCCGTATCTCGGTATGTCGGAGCGGAGTTACACTTAAGCTAACTTGATCGGCCGAGCGCGATTTTGCGTTATTGACTTTAAAGCGGAGACGCGATCTAGACGGAACGATTCGCCGACGATACTTCCTAAGCCGTGCTCTGAATCCAGCTAACTCTCTACGCGTCCTCTCGGTTGACGCTCGTGCCTCGTAATCAGCGGGGGAAGTCGCCTCGTCGGCACTTGTCGATTGCTTTCTGGTTTCGAAAAATATTGGTATCTGGACCATCAACGATCACGTTGTGCCTACGATGATGGATTCCGGTTCGGTGACCGGAGTGTCGTTCGCGGTGCGATTCCGCTGAATCGCCGATGTCGAAATGGAAAGCTACGCGAGGACAGCAAGCACGGAATGGACCTGAAGGGCCCATGTAACAGCTCCCCATTTAGACACGAAACGGTCTCGTGAGGCTGTTTCGTCGTCAACCCGTGTGAAGCTGTCCGCGCGTTCACCTTCGCTAAGCGTCTTAAAACTACGGTTAACGCTACTAAATTTAAGGGATCGCAAGGGGATACAATAAATGATTCGAAATTAAGCAGAAAAAAAAAGGAAAAACCATATATTGTTACAAAGCGAAAAGTAATAAGAATAATAGTAAAACAAATCAAGGGGGCTCTGGGTTGCTGTCTTCATTGGTCTGCTGCGTATACAAAGGAAACGAAAAACGGTTACAATTTGGTCGTTTAATTTTGAAGTGCTTTCATTTGGTGGTTATAATTCTGGTAATTACCTATTGGCGAGAGGTAGTGTATCCTCATTCTGCCCCGGCAGGCACTATCCAGGGTACGTCCCTGGACTTTGGCAGCTCCAAGGGCCGTGACGCCTCCAACACTGGGAATGCGGGGATGTACCGAGGATCGATGTCCAACATTGCTCGGATACAACCCGTACAGTTCTCCAGTATATCCCATTCGAGGTGTCGGTGGTGGCAACGGGTACATCTCGTCAGTGCAACTGCTCGTCCTTCCACGACTAGCCAGTGGACTGGAACTCTCTCGTAGTTTGCGACGACCTCCGTCCCCTCAATCCACCAACATGGGCCACACAACGTTAGGGTTTTGTAGGTCCTATGCGTCCACACTTGGCCCTCACTTCCATCGAAGCCTCTCCTCGCCCTTACACAGAATCGCCGTTAAAATGGTGCTCTTAGGTGGCGAGGGAGGATCGCCTCTGCCAGGGATGTGCTGCCGTACCTCCGATCGTCGAATTTTGGCGTGAACAGTTTGGATTACGTGGATTCACTCCGTAAAATTTGCTACTGACTGTAATTCGCTCGCTTGATTACAGTTTAAAATACTAGTATCCCTACTATCTAATTTTCGCAGCAGAGCGCCTCGGGGGGAGTAGATTCTTAAGACTAATGGCGTTTTCTGCTGCTATCAGCAAAACGACGCCCTAAAATATTATGGCCCGGTACCCGCGGAACTTCTCGCTCGTTCCACGTGGGCCGTCTCTCTTGTCCTCGTGGACGGTATAACGGGTAGGTCGGAAGGAAAGGATGTTATAAAGGAGAAAAAACTTTCCTTAATTGTAGATACAGGTGTTTCGTCATTTATTTAAATTTTTTTTCAATCGATTCAAGTAAACCTAAAATCTAACCGCTAATTAACCAAATACACATAAATTAAATTGAATTGATTTGACCCCCCCCCCCCCCACTTTAGTGGACAATCGATTCAAGTAAACCTAAAATCTAACCGCTAATTAACCAAATACACATAAATTAAATTGAATTGATTTGACCACCCCCACTTTAGTGAACAATCGATTCAAGTAAACCTAAAATCTAACCGCTAATTAACCGAATACACATAAATTAAATTGAATTGATTTGACCACCCCCACTTTAGTGAACAATCGATTCAAGTAAACCTAAAATCTAACCGCTAATTAACCGAATACACATAAATTAAATTGAATTGATTTGACCACCCCCACTTTAATGGACAATCGATTCAAGTAAACCTAAAATCTAACCGCTAATTAACCGAATACACATAAATTAAATTGAATTGATTTGACCACCCCCACTTTAGTGGACAATCGATTCAAATAAACCTAAAATCTAACCGCTAATTAACCGAATACACATAAATTAAATTGAATTGATTTGACCACCCCCACTTTAATGGACAATCGATTCAAGTAAACCTAAAATCTAACCGCTAATTAACCGAATACACATAAATGTATCTACACCTGTATCTACAATTAAGGAAAGTTTTTTTCTCCTTTATAACAAGATTGTACGGACCTGAAACCTTAAGAATGCTCAAAGATTTATCGAGCAGCAGATTCAACCTTGAGTGACCGAACCAGTGCGCCGATACCATTTCAGTTAAGATCTACGGTCGAAATCTAATTTATAAAAAAAAAATTGTCGAAATGGTTTGGAATGAAGGGCATGGTTGAAGGTAATAAAGTTCAAAGGGAGTTTGATCGAGTAAAGGGATGTCGAGTGACAAGATGATTCGGCCCAGTGAATAAACTACGTTTAATTTGGTCACCCCTTGTAGTTGTTCGGAATTCAATTCTTCCGTGGTCAGCGGGAACTCGTATGGAGTAGTTCCGCAAATTCGTTCGCAAGTTTGCGCTAGCTGGCTGGGGGACAGAACGGCCGGATGTAAGATACCGAGTTTTGCGAACGTGAGCGCGTCCGTAATTACAATCAATGCGGTTACATATTCGTCTACGTGTCGGATCATTCAAAATGTCCACGACGAAAAAGCTAATTGTAATTCTACTTTTGTTTCGCGCTCGTCTAATTCACGGGTACCCCTCGCTATTTCCCTAATTCTATCATCTAGGTTTCGTATGGCACCCGTTACAGATTTTAGTGAGTCATGTATATCTTGGAATTTTGACTTTACAATGTGTGTTTGATTACCTAACAATTCGGCGAGATGATTTTGGTCTTTATAGAGTTTATCTATTTCCTTATTATAATATTGCGCGTCATCGCTGTCCAGGGTTTCAAAAAGGTCCTCAGCGATCTGATGAATCCAATTGGTACCGATCGCTTGGTACGGATGACCCGGAGCTTTCCCAGTGTGTTGAGTAGCAATTCTTCGTATCGTTTACAATCGAGTAGTTTTCGGTGCAGGGCCGCATTAAGATTATCGGCCAGGCAAGACGTCCAGTTATAAGATGTACATAATGCTTTCATCTTGTTGATTTGAGGTTGGGTTTGCGGTCGCGAGGTCAGTAATTGGGTGTAGAAGACTCGGAGAGTCCGGTTTTTTTCGTAGTACAACCTCGGGTTGGGGCTTAACGGAGTTAATTGCTAGTCTCCATCGATGATCTTAGAAGTGACATTTGTGCATAGGAATGCGAACAAAAGCAGGTAATGTCCGTCCATGGTGGTCGTGGTCGCAGCAGTACGAAGGTTTTTCGAAAATGCCTTTCGCGGGGGGGAGGGGTTCTATTGTTCTAAGTAAATGACTACTGCAAATACAAAGAAAACAAATGAGATAAGGGAGAAGGAAAAAAAGGAATTAAATGTACGGAATGTGGGACTTTGGTTCGGCTGAATGAGCCCTATCGCCAATCCGTTGTAAGCTGAAACCATTGAATTCGCTCCATTGGCGTCAAGGTGGTTTATCTTTAATATAAGCATGTTTCAATTTATCGAAATGTTTGATGTTCTGATGGCCCTCATTCGAAATCAATATTGCATTATTTTGTTCAGTAATTGCTTTTATTTTGTAAGGGCCTATGTAATGTGGATCAAATTTATGAAGACGAGGTTCCTTTTGTACGTAAACGAGGTCATTTACCGCGAATGTAACCTGGTTACTTTTCCCGTCATAAATATCTTTCGAACGCGATTTGCTCGTATCCAAGTTTGATCGCGTGGTCATTCGAATTTCGTCTAAGCGCTCTACCAAATTTTGTACGTATGTCGGGTACGTTAGTAACTCCTCGCGAGACATAGGCATAAACGTGTCTCTAGCTAACTGTCCGAAAACCACTTCGTATGGGGTGAATTTTGTCGCTTCGTGTACGGAGGTGTTATACGAGTACATAGCGGACGGGAGGAGCAGGTCCCAGTCTTCGTATCTTTCCAGGTAATGTTTTAAATATTCGGTCAAGACAATGTGACTTCTTTCCAGGGAACCGTTAGTCTGTGGTCGGCATCCCGAGGTGGTTACGTGTTTAATTTTGAAACCTTGGGCTATTCCCTGTATTATCTTGTTAATAAAACTCGTCGAACGCACAGTGGTTCCAAAGTGACTTTTTGCGGTCAAAATTCTGTATCTCCGTCAATTCTCAACCGATTTTCGATTTCTTCGGCTCATTTTGTAAGGGATTAAATTTGCTATACTATCAAGTACCTGAATTGCAACCAAAACGGTTTTTCTCTATCCTTTTTTATGACAAAGTTGGATGAAAACTATAGTAAAACAATCTTTGGGGCTAATATGATAAGATTTTGCTTATCTAAGTAGTTATTTTTACGTAAAATCTTCAATTGGCACTGGGCAATAGCGGAAACGTAAAACAGGCGATCTGTTGACACGTCAGAATGTTTAAAATACAATTTTACAAGGGCTGAAAATTTGGAATGTCTACTGAGTTTACTACAACCACAACCGTCTAAAATATCAATTTAATGTATGATTTTGGAACCTAATACCGTTCAGAAATAAAGAAGAACGTCAAAACCGCGATTTATTTTTTTTACGTTTTTATTATTGTTTATTAGTTAATAAAACTTTATCGACTCTTCCCGATCCTCAGTTTGGGCATATGAAATGTGGGTAAGAATGTAATAAACAAATTAAAAAAAGAATTAGCTGCCATCATGTACCACTGCGGTGTCAATCCGATTTTGTTTAATTATTAGCGATAGCGATCAAGTGCCTTTCTGCGGACAAAATTCCGTATCTCCGTCAATTCTCAACCGATTTTTGATTTTTTTGGCTCATTTTGTAGGGAATTAAATTTGATAATATGTCACATAGTAGTTTTCCAAAATTTTCTTTAAGGATTAAAAAAAAACAAATTCTGAACTCTTGGTGCCGAAAGAACGAGTTTATTAATCAGTTTTTTCATGTAACATTAAAACGAGATAAAATAAAAGAAATATAAATTCAACAATTCAAATTTAAACAAGTTATTCTTCTTCCACACATTCTACATCTTCATAATTTGACAAAAGATATTTTGCGTCTTTTTCTACTTCAACAGACGCAGTTGGCCATTGGGACCTCAAATACGAAATTAAAGAATCCGATGTTATTAATAAATTATGTATTATATCCTCATTTGTCGAAAACCTCGAACTTTTTCTGGTATTAAATTGTCAGAATCTTTTAAAATCTTTGTTCTTAGATTCCTGGGCTTCTTTCGACATCTGACCAATCACAGCCTCACTTAGAAATTAAAACTAAGTCTTTTTTGTGGGAAGATTCCCAGATTTGTACAATGATGAAAACAACCTCGAAACAGTACAATCATTAAGAACTAGAAAAAGACGCAAAATATCTCCTACAAAATGATCCAAGGAAATCAAAAATCGGTTGAGAATTGACGGAGATAAGGAATTTTGTCCGCAGAAAGGCACTTCGAGCGCTATCGCTAATAACACAGTCCAACAAAATGAAACTTTTTTTCTGTTCCGCAATATCCACTGGGTGATACTGGTAGAGTTTTTCGCCTTGAACACGAATCCGCAAACGTTTTGTCGCCATCACCTTCAGTTTTTGAAAAATTCGATTTTGACAAAAACTGCAAATTTTCAACTTTGAACATCTTTTGTGTCGAAACGATAATAGTTATTCGGTTGTTCTTTGCGTCAAATTATTCTACGAACCCTCCCGAATACAATGGTATAAGTTATTATTGCATTATAAACATTTAAATATGTTTAAACAACGATCAAAGGGGAAAGGACACCCGAAATTCACCAATTCTTACAGATATCTTTCAATTTACTTCTAAAACTAAGGGTCTGAGAGAAAATCTGACCATCCCACGCGTTGCAGATGACAGTTTTCCTTTGGAAAGCATCAACAAAAGTGGCATGTCACGTTTTGTTTTCAATACAGACGCGAAATAGTTTGGCAAAATTCGCGGTGCTGACAGTGGTAGTCACGCGCCTTAAACGATTGTGTTATGCTGAGCGGCAGTGGATCGCGCGCCGCCGTTGACTAAGTAGATGGACACAGCTCTCATTTAACCATGGAATTGAGTAATTTTTGCTGTGACCATCAAATAGAGCTTATTGCTCTATATCCTAATGCAACCAATGTAATGCAACCCATGGATGTCTCATTTTTCCATCCACTAAAAACATCATACAGAGAAGCAGTTCGCAATTGGCGGCTGGAAAATAATGGAGAAGCCTTAACTAAAATTCATTTTGCAAGTGTACTTAAAATAGCTATAGATTCGTTAGATACTAAAAAAAATTTACAATCTAGTTTTAAAAGCTGTGGACTGTATCCATTTTCTGCAGATTCAATCAATTATAGTAAATTAATTAAAAATGTTGAGACATTAAATACTCCAGAAGAAAGTACAACTAATCAAACACCTTATGATGCCACACACCAAGAACATCTCAATTTTATTGAGTCAAACATTGAACCTTTAATTTTACAAGAGTTTGAGGAAAGCTATGATTCCAATATATGGACTGGATCAATTGAATATAAACAATTGTTTAATTTATGGTTAAAATGTAAAAGGAACATTGCTGCACATCCAAGAGAACAAAGCATTATTAGTCAAAATAAAAACCCTCTTATAGAGAGTCAAAAAAATCCAGTTGGAAGTATATCAGAAACAAATGTTCAAATAGAATTATATACAGATTTTATCACTGACAAAGATATGAAAAGTAACTCGAGCAATGAACTGTATAACAATAGTATAATAATTGATGAAGGTTCAGTGAATGACTGTGAATTTATAAATGAACTGCAAAACATTACTACAATTTCAAATACAACAGATGATTGTATTCTAATCAATCAATTCACAGTGGATGAAAATAATTTGATAAAGTCTTCTGAGCCTATTGCAATTAGTAAACAACTTCTTGAGAATAATTTAATTTCAAGCCCAGTTATTCTTGAAGATGATTTGAATATAGGAAGTTTGATCAATGAAAATAGCAATACTTAAATTCCATCTGATAAGACTAGTATCAAGAATAATACAATATTATCAGAAACATCTAGTAATAATTTACTTGGAAACAATAACTTTAAAATCACTGTGAGTCTTGATAAAGAAAAAAACAGTAGCAGTTCTGAAAAGGTGATAAAAATTCTTCAAATTAAGAAATTAAATATGAAAAAAGTAAACATCAAGTTATTTTCTTATAAAAAATATTCATAAGCTGAATTTGAATGTTATTTTTATACATACAAATAGTATAATAATACTTTTGTTTATATTTACAATGTATTCTTTACATATTCTTTTAAATAAAATATTGCGTAATAACAAAAATAAAATGAGAGCGTCGTTCTCGCTAGCGCGCTGGTTTTAGAATGCGCATAATTCCGAGGCGCTGGCAGAGGAGATCGAGGCGTTTCATAGAAGAGTGGACCTCTGTGCTAAAAACTGCACGCGGCTTGAGGAGCTGCTTGCGCCTCTCACGGGAAATCGCCCGATGCTCCTGTAGGCTTGTTTCCAAGGGAAGGATAGCAGTTCTGAACAGGCCTACTCTGCTCTGGTTGCTGGATCCACTCGTGGGCGAAGGAATAACTCTCGTTTCAACAAAAATAACTTTAATAACAGTCAGGTACAAAAGGTGTGTACTATTCGACATGTGACGCCAGAATGGCGTTCGGCGCCTTCTTCTCGGCGCGTTAGTTCCTCCTTTTACCCCGTAGCGCTGGCAGCGCCAGTCCCTACATACTCCCCCCCGAGTGTGCATGGAGCAGCATGAAACAGTTTGTTTTACTCATTGCACATGATAAATTATCGCCTACACGCTAACCTATGCATTATTGCACTTACATGCTAACTTATGCATTATTAAACTTATATGCTAACTTATGCATTATTGCATTTACATATTAATACTGCGGGTGGTAACGCAACGACGTTGCCATAGGAACTTTGGTTTTCTATCTTCTATTCTTACTTACTACTTGCGTTTGACGCGTTGGATGGAAACGTTACTTTTTTCCTAACGTATGTTTTTAGCGCGGGATGCGCAATTCCCGCTCCGCTCGTCGACGGTGCATCGGTTCTATCACCGTTGGTCGCCGGTTCTTCGCTCAGCACGTACGCTGGTTTTAAGAGCTCTATCGACACGCTTCGCGCGCAACCGTTCACTTCGATTGAATACACGTGGTCCGATATACGTTTTAGCACCTTGTATGGTCCTGTGTAGGGCCGTTCAAGCGGCCTTTTGACAGCTTTTGTTAATAAAAAGACGTGGGTACAGGTGGTTAAATCTTTAAAGACGAATGCGCGTTTCTTATATTTTTGAGCTACCGGCACGGGTCGCACCCGACGCATGTGCTCGCGGAATTCCTCCATGAATGATTGCGGATCCGCGGTTAGATTTTCCGGGAGGAAAAATTCGCCCGGGACGCGGAGCGCGGAGCCGTATAAATGTTCCGCTGGTGACGCCCCTGTATCGAGACGAACGTGATTGCGTAGTCCGAGTAATACGGTGGACAGCACTCGTGTCCATTCAGTATTAACGTGACACATTATTGCTGATTTTAGGGTTCGATGCCAACGCTCTATCATGCCGTTAGAAGCGGGATGATAGGCGGTCGTACGAATACGGTGGCATCCGGCCAGTGACAAAAGCGCGGTGAACAACCGCGACTCGAACTGCGCGCCCTGATCGGTGGTCAAAATCTCGGGCGACCCATAACGCGCGATCCACTGATCGTAAAACGTGCGCGAAACGGTTTGAGCCGAAGTCTCTTTTAGAGGCACCGCCTCGGCCCACCGCGTGAATCGGTCGATCAAGGTCAGGCAATAACGGTAGCCGCCGTCGTCGGGGAGCGGACCGATGAGATCCATGTGAACATGCTTGAACCGGCCGTCCGGAGCCAAGATCTGGCCCGGTATCATGCGAACGTGTCGCGATACCTTAGCCTGTTGGCAATGCGTGCAATTCTTGCACCACCGACCGATGTCCCGATGCATGTCGGGCCATACATATCGCAGCCTGACCAACCTGTCCGTTACCCTCGCGCCCGGATGTGCGAGGTCATGAAAGGTGTCGAAAACCCGACGGCGCAGCGACACTGGAATATAGGGGCGGATTATTTCACCGGAAATTTCGCAATATAAGAGTGTATGTTGCGGTCCCCACAATAGTTTTTTTAATGAGAGAATGGGGGTCTCTGACTTTTGAATTTCTTTGAGTTGTGCATCGGCTTCCTGTTCCTTGGCGAGTTCGATTAGGCTGAATTCGGTTGCGAGACGCAACGATTCGATCCGCGAAAGCGGGTCCGCGACAACGTTCTCGCTGCCGGGGAGATGTTCGATGCGAGTAGTAAATTGGGCGACGTACGACAATTGCCGAGCCTGCCGCGGAGATGCCTTGTCCGCACGTTGTATGAAGGCGTATACCAACGGTTTGTGATCCGTCATCACCGTGAAATCGCGACCCTCGAGAAAATATCTAAAAAATTTAATTGCCTCGTAGATAGCGGTTAGCTCACGGTCGTACGCACTGTAGCGGCACTGTGCTGGAGTGAATTTACGCGAGAAAAACGCGAGAGGCTTCCAATCCTCGTCGAGAGCTTGCTCGAGTGACGCACCCATCGCAAAATCAGACGCATCGGTTACGACCCTTGTGGTCGCCGCGTCGCAGGGGTGCGCGAGGATCGCAACGCTTGCTAGATTTTCTTTAATCTGGCAGAACGCGGTTTCTGCCTCCGCGGTCCATGAAATCTCGGTTTTATCATTCTTGCGTGAATTTTGTAGGTAACTGTTTAGGGGCGCCTGAATAACGGCGGCCCGAGGCAAACTGCGCCTGTAAAAGTTAGCCATACCTAAAAAACGACGGAGTTCGACGACTGTGCGCGGTCGCGGGTATTTTTTTATTGCCTCGACTTTGTCGGGGGTGGGTTTCAATCCCTCGCGACTTATCACGTGACCGAGGAACTCCAGTTCCGGCATGCCAAATTGGCATTTCTCAACGTTTACTCGTAAATGGAAATCTCTTAGTCGTTCGAGCACAGCTTTAATATGAGCCTCGTGCTCCTCTGGCGACGAAGACGCGATGAGAATGTCGTCTATGTACACGAAAACGAAATCCAACTCGCCAAGGGCCTAGTGAATGTATCGTTGTAGCGTTTGCCCGGCGTTTCGGAGACCGAACGGCATCGCCAGATACTCAAACAACCCGAAAGGGGTAATGACCGCAGTCTTGGGTATGTCTTCGGACGCTACCGGTATCTGATGGTATGCACCGTGTAGATCCAGAGACGAAAATATAGTTTTTCCGTGCAGGTTTGACGCAAAGTCGTGTACATGGGGTACGGGATACTTATCCGGTACTGTTTTAGCGTTCAACAAACGGAAGTCGCCACATATACGCCATTGACCGTTTTTCTTCTTTGTCATATGCATAGGACTCGCCCATGGGCTGCAGGACGGTCTGCAAATGCCCGCCTCGCATAACCGTTTGAATTCTAATTTCGCGGCTCGCAACTTATCGGGAGGCAATCGTCTTGCGCGTCCCGACACAGGAGGACCGTGTGTCACTATGTAGTGAAAAACGCCTCGCGACCCTATAGGAGTTTGTTGGGCTAAGCCCGTTACCTCAGGGAAATCCGTAAGGATTCGCGCGTACCGGTTGGTTGGATTCGCGGTGTGGATCGCGGACAGGCCGGCTGGTCTCACGACGCCCAGAGTATATATACTCGTCAAGGCGTCGGTGAGGCGACGACTCTTGAGGTCTACAATAAGACCATAATGTTTGATTAAATCAGCCCCGATGATCGGGTACGGTACATCGGCGATGCAAAAATTCCACGCGATTGGTCGTCTTAAGGCAAAATCGAGCACGCGTCGCGTTTCGCCGAACGTGTTTATAACAGTGTCGTTTGCGGCGTACAATTTATACGTACTGGGGTCGGGCCTGCCCTTGTCGGAGACAGGTAGTAGAGAGATATCTGCGCCGGTATCCACCAAAAAGAGTTGGCCGGAATACCGGTCACGCACGTGGAGACGACTTCGCGATAACGTTTCCCCCGCATTTGTCTCCGCGATGGAGGGACGATCTAGTTTCCCGAATCCTTTTTTTCTTCCCAGGAGCAATTACCCTTGCAAAACCGAGCCTCCTTTCCGTATTTTTTATGCACCCAACACAGTTCTCTATCCCGTGAAGGGCTTCTTTTTCCCTCCCTTGTATTACGCGACTGCGACTGTGAACGCCGACGGGATTTCATGTCTTTCGCGAGACGCCCTAATTGGCTCGACAATTTCGCGACCTCGCTGGCTAATTTGTCAACCTTGGCCTCTAACGTGGAAGGAGTCATGTCGGATATCGGCGCGACACATTGAGGCCCTACGCTCGTAACCTCGACGGTTTGGTTCGCGTGCGCCGTGGTGGACACGGGCGCAGCCAATGGGAATCCCCCTGCTGTTGCCTCGGCGATTTTATCCGCGAGGGTCGCGATATCTCGCAGCTCCGTGACTTTTGAGGCCGCAAGAATCGCCCTACAATTTACCGGTAGCTGATCTAAAAATATGGCCTTAATTACTGATTCACTACACCGGCCGTCATCCAGATTTTGTAGACGCATTAGAATCTGGGTAGGTTTCCCGTCCGTTAGAACCTGTCCCTTCAATAACTGCCGCAATCTACTCTCCGACGAAGCAGAGTACGTTGATAGAATACGCTCTTTAATCTGCGTGTACGGGTTTTGCAGGTTCGGGTTTGTCAGCAAATCACGGAAGCTCACGACGATTTCCGCGTCAAGCGCGGCGACAATCGTGTCCGCCTTCGTACGTTCGTCCGATATCCCCGCGGTCCGAAACGACGCTTCGACCTGGTAAACCCAGAGTCCCGGGTCATCGCGGAAAAATTGAGGTATTTTTGGGACGCGGTACGCATCTACGTGTAATCGGGCGCTCGGATCCACGAATGACGCCGGAGAATCGACCGATCCGGACTCAGTAAGAAACCCAGGCGGGTTTGCCTTACCGTCTTGGTGTGACATTTTGGAATGTAGATTTTATCTCTTAATTAATAATGTTCGCCTAGCGCACTGTTCGTAACGAGGACACACTAACGCGTATTTTACAATGACTGTCGACACGCGCGACGAAGCTATAGCGCCGGCGGTGCAATAATACAAGATGGCCGACGGGTCTAACCGCTTGGCCGAGGGAGAGAAACAGCTCTTAATTTCTACCTCGCAGCTTGCAAAACGTCCAACGGCGATAAACTCTGGACTCTCGGCTGCTCTGTAGAGGACTGGTCGAGCTGGACCGCTGCTCTGGCGGGAATCGGTGCTGACCGGCGTTGTCGCCACGTGGTAATCGCCGGCTTCCTACCGCCGAATCGTCAATGGCTGCTTGGCGATAAATCGTCGACGGCTGCTTAAAGCTGTTTTAGCCGCAGACCGACTTCTGGACCGCCTCGGTTCTCCAGCCGAGGCCGTTCGGGTGGATGGTCTGGCCCTCCGTCGATGCCGTGAAATCGCCACGACAAGTGGTCGTCGGGGTCACCAATGTAGGCTTGTTTCCAAGGGAAGGATAGCAGTTCTGAACAGGCCTACTCTGCTCTGGTTGCTGGATCCACTCGTGGACGAAGGAATAACTCTCGTTTCAACAAAAATAACTTTAATAACAGTCAGGTACAAAAGGTGTGTACTATTCGACACGTGACGCCAGAATGGCGTTCGGCGCCTTCTTCTCGGCGCGTTAGTTCCTCCTTTTACCCCGTAGCGCTGGCAGCGCCAGTCCCTACACTCCGACGCTGGCGACGCGCCCTGCTGGCGCGAAGGCGGAACCGCCACAAATCTGTACAGGATCTTCATTTTCAAAGTGATACACATTTCAATAACGTACTTCCTATAGATTTAAGTATAGTAAATAAGTCTAGTACTAATAATAGTAATAGTATAGGTGAATATAATAAACTAGAAAATGAAGAAAATAATAATAGCATCATGTATCCAGGGACGGTACAGCAAGATTGTACAACTTATGGTAATGAAAATATTGCACCTAATGTTAATGGTAAAAACCAAATTTTACTTTTTTTATTGTGTAAATGTAATTAACTAATTAATTATAATTTTCTAGCTTCCTTTACTAAGCTACAGGTACATTTTGATGTTAATGCCAACAGTATGTTAACTTGTTAAAATGTAAAATTATTAAAAATGTTAATTCGTATTTACAGTAACTGAACAATATTATTTGATTAACAGATTCTTCCGCACATTCAGTTTTTCAAGACTGTCTCTTTATGCCGAAAAAGAAAATAGAGGATAAAAAGAAGAGAAAGTGTAAGGAAAGACTTCTGTTTGTTGCAACTGGTGCTGAATGGAGAGCATGGCACACAAGAAATTTAGACGAAAAAGAAAAGAAGGAGATATAAAAGTAGCACTGTAGAAGCAAAGAGTGATGAATGCGAAAATAAAACAAGAATCTCAAGAGAATTTGAAGAAAATAAGATCCGAAAAAAAATTTATAAATTTAATAATAACAGTATAAAGAAAATAAAGCCAAAGAAAAATTGTTGGTGATTCAATCAAAAAAATGAACGCCTGAGGAAAAAGAAATATCAGCTGAACAAATAAAAAACTTGAAACAAATAATTGAGGAAGATTTACAGCTGAAAGAACACTTGGGACAAATGAAACAAAATTTAATTGCAGAAGAGACAGCCATAAAAGGTGTTCAAAATGATATTAAACAACCTGTAGATAAGAATAAACAGTAAGATGGAAATTAAGCATGCCTTATTATAGTTATTTATTAGTAAATTTATATAAAAGTTTGTGTTGAACATGTTTTGTATGTTTATACAAGTATTTTATAAAAAAAAAAAATTATTTTTGTTGTACTTAAGTAATTAATAAAAATTTAATTATTAAAATTTATAACATAATTTAACGAGATAAATTATTTATAAACGTTTCAGAAGGATTTGTACCCGTTTTCGTACTTTAAGTTTTCTTTATAACCTCTCTTTTCTTGATCGACTACTAGAACAATTTTACTGATCGACAACTAGTTCCGACCGTAATTTAGTGATCGACATTTGGGGCATCAACATTTTTATTCTCAATTATAATTTCCACATTTAAATATATATAGATTCTAATTTTTTACTTTGCTATTATCTATATTAATGTTAAAATTAACTGCTAAAAATACAAAATTGAATTTTGGTCCATTTACATAAAGTTTTTCATCAAAAACATTTCGACCTCCTACTAACTGATTGACAACTGGGGCAATTACCTTACGAGCTTTTGTTCCTGGCAACTTTGGCAACTCCGTACGAAGTCCTCTACGTCCCGGCGTAAGCACGGCCTGTCAAATAGGCTGCGTATGCGGCGGTACGTTTTCATCACGCCTTTATGTCCTCCTATCAGGCTTTCATGATAATGACGAATGATATTTTCCCTTTCCTTTTCGGGGGGTAATTGAATTTCTCCTCTATAGATTGTAATTATGATTGGTGTATGTTTAAAAATAAATTTAAAATATCTTTCAAACGTTTCGGCGTCGAGTCGATGTTAGGGGTTGCAATCCCGCGTTATTTTCAATCCCGCGGGATTCGTGCGGGATTGTTTTGAATCCCGCGGGATTCTTTCCAATCCCGCGGGATTAAAGATTTGGTTCTTACATCTATATACATTTAATAAGGAAACACATTAAAATCTTAATTCAATAATTATTTTTTATTACAGAAATTTTTCAGTCTTCTGTTCTCAAACTATAAACTAATAAATTTTTTAACAATAATAATCAAATATTCATATTACAAAATAAAAGTTTAATTTGTAGAATTTTGAAAATATGATCTCAAAAAACAAAGACTATTAATTGTTTCATCTCCGAGGCTGCTCCTTAAGTTATTACAAAGATATCCTGCAGCGGAAAAAGCTCGTTCAGCCTCAACACTTGTAGGGGTAATAGTCAATAAATATTCGTACGCCAAGTGTAAATATTTTCCTTTTGTGCCGTCACTTTCAAAGGCACTCATCTCTTTCTTTAAAATTTTATCTATATCTTCTGACAAACCCTTCGATTTAATTACTTGGGAATAGTCCTTTTGCAATTGGAACTCTAACTCTTCTTGTAAGGATAAATTAGGCTGTTGTTCATTTTGTTGAATATCTTGATCTTGGTTTTCCTCGAAGTTGTTGGATGCAGTATCGATATTATTTACACTATTATCCCCGCGTGTATTACTGAGGACTCTTTCTAATAGATTTTTTATTTCTTTGCGTATTATAGTTTTTTTAGGCATTTCAAATGTAGTATTTTTGAAATTTTTCAAATCATGTTCAAATTTATTCGGATTTTGTAAATAAACCAATGTTCCGCTTAAATCGGTGCGACGTTGTCCTATCCTTTCACGAAATGCCATGGCTAAATCAGTGCTGAGAAAAGTAGATTGCTTATCCAATTTTTCCAGTATAAAACGAAAAGTTGTTTCTGCGGTGAGCAGAGTTGAATCTCTTCTGCACATGACTTCGAGGCCCAGCTTAACTGGTTCCAGACATAACTTTAAGTCATTTATTTTGGACCACTCTTCATCAGTGAAATATATTTCCGACTCTAAATCAATCAAAGCTTTACTTATGCACAATCTTAGGTTGTAAAAGCGTTCTAGCATGTTAAGTAGACTGTTCCAACGAGTCTTACAATCTAAAATTAATTCTAATCTTTTGCCGTGTTCGTCTTGCACATATTTCTGCAAATAAATGTCATTTTTTGTCGGCGACTTTTTAAAAATTTTCACAGCCTTTCTCACTTTCGCAATAAGGTCTTTATAATTTGAAACTACTTCTACAGATGGAAGACTCAAAGTTACAGATAAGCCACCCTCATCATCTTCAATGTCGTCGTCCTCATCATCAGTCATATTGAACGGTATTTGTGTTTCTTCTGATGAATTTTGCTTCGAATTTTTTTGGTATAAAACGTCTATAACGGCAAGTTGTATGCCGTGTGCATAACAAAGTTGTTGATAGCAAGGTACAAGTCTACCAACTTTTACCATCATACTCGCTCCATCAGTAGTTATACCAATAATATCGTCTTTAATGTCTAGATTGAAGCTCTTCAGACGTTCTTCAACTAGGTTGATGCAATGCTCTGCCGTACATGAACCATGGATTCGTACTAAACCAAGATTAAAGTGTTTCTCTTTATAATGCACATTTATGTTTAAGTATCTCTGATTCTTTCGAGATGTCCATTCGTCAAATGTTAATGAAAACTTTTGGTTTTGTTCTTGAAGTTTTGTAAATTTATTTATCATATCGGCTTTTACCGAATCTGAGAATGTAATAACTATGGATCTTATTGTATTAGGAGAAGTTGGAAGTTTAAAACCACTTTTCAGAAACAAGCTTCTTAAGTCTACAGATTTACAGAAAGTATTGAAAGTGAAACCATCCTTAGCAATCATTCGAGATATCATTTTTTCCATGGAATTTTCTTTAACGAAAAAGTTGTCAATTGTTTTAGCCCTCTTTTTTGGTACTACATTTTCGCAATTGTCGACAATCTGCGGCTGGGCTGCTATTTGTGATTCATTACATGGATCCTTTCTCGATGTTGATGCTTGCGATTGCGACTTTAAATCTATACAATGTTTGCTTTTTAAATGTGTTATCAATCCTTTTCTTGATCGTTGACTTAATTTCAAAATGGCAGAACACTTCAAGCATTTGGCGTTTTCGGCAGTATCACCTTTCACAAAATAATCCCAAAGAGTTTTATTAGTGTTTCCTTTCTCATTGTCACACATCAATTCTTTACTGGACGACATATTTTGTTTGCACTAGTAATATTAATTGAAACAACACGTAGTATAATATGTATAATTCCCAAAGTGAATAAATACTATGTAAATTCGTACTTAAACAAGACGAAACACGCACGCGTGAGATGGCGATGGAATAAGTGAGGACCGCAGAGTCACGAAACAAAGCAACATCGCGCTCGCCGCTCGCCTCAGATCAGTTACAACATAGTTCGTCGTGCCGTCGTGCGCGTCGTCATTTGCGCAATTTTGGTTATATATACAGTCCCGCAAGCCCTGCGGGATCCCGCAGCTCCTATTTAAAATATGCGGGACCCAAAAATTGCGCGGGATCCCGCGGGAACGCGGGATCCCGTCTTGCGGGATTGCAACCTCTAGTCGATGTAGGGTTTCGCCATGCGCCGCTATTCGAAACGAGCGGACGCGATCACATTCTACGGCGCTCCTGAGCGCTGTTAGGGCCGGCACCACTTCGCTTTCTCCTATTTCGTGGTAGAAGCTAGTTGTTCCTACTATACTGAAAACCTTTCCTTCTTCATTACGAGTTACTATTACGCGGTTTTTGATTAATTCTTCGGATATTAATTTTGTCTCATCGAGTAGTCCTATAACTTTTAGGGTTTTACATATTGGGCTAGTTAATACTCTATCCGCTGATATGAAATGAGCGTAATTATCGTGAGAGGATGTAAGTGTGGTCTTTACAATTTTTACTTCGTATTGTATTGACTCTTGCGTATTTTTGGGAGAATTTGGTGGGACGGAGAATGGCCCGATGCTGGCCTCGTAGTGTTCCATCGAATCCGGTATTTTAATTACATCGCGCCTTGGACTTGTGCTAGACTTTTTTATGGGAAGCGATTGATCTTTTGATTCCTCCAATGCCTCGCCCTCGGGACAAATCATGGTCGATTGCGGGATGTCCAGGGCTTCTTCATGTAGGGGTATACCCCATGACACTCGTTTCTTTGGACCTGTTGGTGGTTTCGTCCTCTGGGGACCGACCTTTTCGTGGGGATTCACTGTTTCCTTATTTTCCTCTGAGAGGGATTCCTCGTTAAGACTCTTCAAGATGGTAATTTCCACCTGAGTGAATTGACCAGTATTTGAATCACTACTTCCAAAGGTAGAGTCCATATTGTCTTCCTCTATGTACTCGTAGCAGGGCGGTTCGTCAAGACTCCTCAAGAAGGTGAGTTGGTCCTGCGAAAGTCCCGTGAACTTGTCCTCTGTTATCACGACGGAGCCTTCATCTCCTGTTTCTAGGAATTCGAGCATTCCCGTCCTTTCATCACTTGTATCCAGAGCGGTAGAGTTCGCCCTGCTCTCAATACCGTCTGTATGACGGTAATTTTTGACGATTGCAGCTCTTGGTCAAGTTCCTGTCCTTCTAGAGTGGAATCATCTCCGAAGACGAACGATGGTGGTTCTTCATAATTTGGTCTTGGCATGCTTTGACGACGCGCTCCTATACGCGTTGCTATACTCCCGTTATCGCTTGTTGGTAAGGTTTCCTTTGCGGTGGTCGGATAAGCGTGCGCGACCAGATTTCGGGATAGCGCGTCTGTATTTGCGTTTACACGGCCGGGTTTATAAACGATTTCATAATCGTAATCGGCGAGCGTGATTTTCCATCGGGCAAGTCGCGATACCGGATCTTTTACCGAGAATAATCGGTTACCGAGACAAATTTTCGCCCGTAGATGTATGTTCGAAATTGTTTTACAGCGTATATTATCGCAAAGCATTCCTTTTCCGTAGTTGAGTAATTTTCCTGAGCGGGGTTGAGTACCTGCAAGGCGTACGCTATTGGCGGGTCCTCGCCTATTTTGCCTTGGCTTAAAATCGCGTCGACGCACAGTGGTTCGTCTATTAAGAAGCTAGCGGGACAAAAGTCATAGTTCGTCCATAAATCATCAATTAGATGGAAATGTTTGAAAAATACTATCCACATTGTTTTACCACCCTTAAAACGTTCACCCCCCACAAGGGAAGATCCCCAACACGAAAATTCCTAAAATTATGTAACTTTGGGGATATGTAGAGGATATATCGGTATATATTACGCAATTTTTTTTTGCTGCCCAAAAATGCAGTCTAAGGGGGTAAAATTGACTCCTAAAAATCCAGCTATTTTCCGATTTTGTGTTATGTCTCGCGAATTGTAAGAGGTGGAAAGAAAGTTTTCAGACAAAAGTTACTTCCTATAATTAAGACTATCACTTGGTAACTTACAGTTCTTAAAAAATATAAATATATTTTATTAATAAAATAATATTATTAATAATATTTACAAGTATGAATAATAATTAAAATAATACAATCATATTAATAATGAACGATATAAACATATTACTCTAATCGGAATCACTCATTTCCGTATCACATACGTCATCACTGGTATGATCGGATAATTTCAAAAGTGATCGAATATCTTTACCATACTTCGGAACTTTATCACGTAAATGACGATGGCTACTGATAACAGGGTCGGACGTTATAAGAAGGTTATTTAATATATCCCTATTCATGTCGCTCCTAGAAATTTTCCTTGAGAATCCTTCTCTAAAACGTTTAAACTCCTTGTGACGGCTTTCTTGGACCTCCTCTGATAGTTGTCCGATTAGCAAATGGAAATGTTCTATGATAGCTGGACTGTGAATTCAAATTTTGTGAACAGTCACAGGCATTGGATACCACTTGTATAGGCTAACATAGAGCTTTGCAGTATCAGTTGTATACTTTTTAAACTCGTTTAAATTAATCTCACATCCTGAAGCCAATGCTTTGAGAATGACACTAAACCGTTCAACGAGATTTTGATCTATGCCAATAATGTCAGCTGTGATTTTCGCATTATTGAAAAATCGACGAGCTGTATTACCATCATTCGAGATTCCGCCTCCCTGTTTTGGCATGTCCACTAGCAATCCGGTTCTTGCTCGAAATTGGTCAATAATGATCTTTTTTCTACATGCTACAATGCTTTTAACATTATCGCCACGAGCTTGCCATTTCTTAATTTCAAGCCTCTAGGCTATATGCAGAAGACATTCCATAAATCGGATGTAGCCGTGTAGTGTCGATAATCCCCAACAAAATATCTGTTCGTTTGCGGTTTTCCGTATCACTACTTCCAAATTGTTCATCTCCTTGCTGGTAGCACCACAAATGTAACACTTTTGCGTAGAGCTGTTAGAGGCCAAAGCATTACAAACCTTACCATCCACCATTGTTTCATAAAAGTTAAATTTGACGACGATTTTCTTCTCCCATAATTCCAACTGTGTAGGCCTTAGCTGTTTTATTTGGTTTCTGATGGAAGTCATCTCACTAACTATAACTTCTTCATTTTCTTTCGTGTATCGTAATTGAATCGGTCTGCAAAACCTAGTAGAAGACGAACGCAGATTTTGCCACCAAATTAATTTTTGCGAACTACTTTCTGATGTTACACTATAAAGCTGAGGAGGCACAAATGAGGCAACTAAGACATTTGAGTCATGTATATTCTTTTCATTACTTCATTACTTTTTTGTTTATATTTATTAAGACTACCGCATCCATCTATTCCCCATTTAGATAACAATGTTAAGTCCAAATGCTTATCTCCCAGTGAAACGAAATTTTTTTTTGTGGAAATCAGTCACTGTAATTTCAGATGAGGGAAGATAGCATAATCTTTTTGCCTTCATCACCATATGGTATGATGGATAAAGATCGACGCCCTTTTTTATAGCTCCTTCACGCATTATAATGTACTGGTGCTTTGTTAAGTTCATAGATGTCAATAATGCTAAAGCCTCATCAGGAGAATATGTAGAATATGATTTTTCAGATTCTTTCGATTTGTTACAATCGTGTTTCATTTTAGTGGCTCGTTTAGGAGATGATAATAAATTTTGCACCATTGAGGCAGCATCTCTTCTGCCGCATTGCCACAATTTCTGCTCTGCCGCAAAACAAATTTCATCCACTAATTTCGCCTGTAGTAGAGATTCTACTTTTCTCCTCTTTGTTTCGATCCCAACAGAGGAAAAATCTTGTACTGAACGTCCAAATTTAGGTTTATTATTATTATTATTATTATTATTATTATAAACGGGAAAATCCCATAGTTTACAGAAACTATTAACCTAAAGAACTAGTACAGTCTCCAAGATTAATACACAACAATACAAATTATATGAGTTTTTACTAAATCAATCTTATCTAAGTAAGTAGTATTTCTAAAATCATGACTCATTATTCATGACCTCACGATCGAACAGTTTGCCCATGAACACGCGCCCGGAACGACTCCAAGGACCCAACAAACATGTCAATCCTATTAAATAACTTATTGGCAACAGCCATGGCACGATTCATGGGATCAACCGAGTAATGACGATAACGGGGTAATCTAGAATCAAACAAAGGTCTAGGTCGCAATACCCTTTGGGGCACGACAAAGGAAACGGAGTCTACCAACTCGGGGCAATCGAAGTGACCATTTAGTACCTTGAACAAGAACAACATATCCGCAATATTCCTCCGATTCGCAAGAGTGGCAATGTTCAGTATGGCCATTATAGGGCCATAATCGTGATCAGCTCAGTCCATAGGACACCTTAAAATCCGCGCAACGAATCTCAAAAATTTGTGTTGTACCCTCTCAATCAAGTTAATATATTTGCCATGGACCGGATTTCAAATGACTGACACATATTGGGTTAGGCATAATAACAGCTGTGCTGAGCCTCGCCCATTCTGGACTATACGTTTCAAACACAACTGCGTTGTAACACATATTTAAAAAAAGAATAAAGACGACTTATTATTATTATTATATTCAAGATGCGGTCTCACAAGAGCAACATACAAGAGTTTGTGACGAAACGTCACGAGGCGAGCGAAGCCGACCCGAGCCGAGGCACAACGGCCCTCGGTGCCCCCCTCCCCGACGCGATCCGCGCTCCGTACACTTAGTACATCATGCGCCACTAGATCGCGTCCACTTCTCGCAAGTGACATTCACCGCGCAATAGATTATAAGACCCGCGGCGGCCGAAGAGGGACAACCGAGTGGGGATTAAGGAGCCCCCTCACCACACCGGATAGAATGGCTGGATAGTGCCCGGATTCGCCCCAGTGTGAACGCTTCTAGCGTAAAACTCCTTCGTAACCATACCGCTTCGGCGGAGCGGCTGGATGCTGCCCAGGCTCCCCGACTCTTTTCCATACCTCCGTGCCACCACCAGAGAACGACTGGACGTTGCCCGGGTTCTCTGAAGGCGCCTCCGACCTTTCCGTACCTCCGTGCCCCCACCAGAGAGCGACTGGACGTTGCCCGGGTTCTCTGTGAAGGCGCCTCCGACCTTTCCGTACCTCCGTGCCCCCACCAGAGAGCGACTGGACGTTGCCCGGGTTCTCTGTGAAGGCGCCTCCGACCTTTCCGTACCCCGTGCCCCCACCAGAGACCGACTGGACGTTGCCCGGGTTCTCTGAAGGCGCCTCCAACCTGTCCGTAACCCCGAACCACCGACCGAGAACGACCGGACACTGCCCGGACCTCGACCGACGGCGACTCTTCGGCACCAAGCCCGCGATACCCTCCGGCCAATAGCCGAGTACATAGATAATAAAAACTCTTTCAAACTACCAAAGGCTCAAATCACTTCTAACCCTGCGACTCGACTGAGTTATTCGAACGACCTACCCCCTCCCGCGTGACGCCCACGCAGAGTGGCCGTCACATTTGGCGCCCAAACAGGGACCGGTCAGTACGTGGAAGCAGGACTAAATGAGCACGCCGTTAACTCGGCTATACCAGTTAAATAAAACCGCACTCACCAAGGAACTGCAACGAGCCGGCGAAGATACAAGTGGGACCTTCGACGAACTACGAGCACACCTCCGCCGATACATCCGCAGATCAACCATGCCGAAGGACAGCGAGGACACCCTGGCTAGCGACCACGAAGACGCCGCACCATCCATCACAACCGCCATGGACCGCGTCCGGAAGTGGGGCTGCGTCTTCGACGGGGCCCGCGATGCACTGACTTTCCTAGAGCGGATCAACGAACTCCGAGAAAGCTACGGGCTGTCCGAGGACCAGATGCTTCGATGCCTACTGGAAGTATTGAAAGGCCAAGCCTTGCTATGGTATCGTAATAACCGGACAGAATGGGATACATGGAAGGCTTTCGAGGACTGCTTTCGCCTATATTATTTGCAAGACCTCAGCGAAGGCGACCTCGAAGAAGAGATCATCCAGAGGAAGCAGAAAACCGGCGAACGCGCCGCAGAATACTTGACGGCCATACAAACGCTGATCAGACGGCACGGCCATCTTTCACCCGCCCGACAGCTCGAACGAATATACCGGAATCTTCAAAAGGAATATAAACAATACATCCGTTTCGCGGAATGTACCTCAATCCCGGCCTTGCTACGTTTAGCCACACAATATGAGACAATGATTAGAGAGGAGAAACCACGCCTACCAGCAAATCCGTCTACACAACAACGAGCACCACGTACCAGCCTAGCCGAAGTAAACCCCGCCTATAATCGCGACACCTGCTGCTGGCGATGTGGGCAGAGGGGACACCGACAACATGACTGTCGACAACCCGCGAAATTATTTTGCTCATATTGCGGCAAGATGGATCGGCTAACTCGGGATTGCACGTGCCGGCAAGGGTCGGGAAACGATGCAGGGGCCGGGGCAATGAGTGCGCCCCGGCCGAACACCGAGACTACGCCCCCTTCGACACAGTAGAACAGGACACCCGACTATACGTGCCAGTGGTACTATTCGGCCACCGGTACCAAGCACTTGTCGACACGGGAGCCGTATGCTCGTACATGCGAGGCGACTTGGCAGAACTCTGTCGCCGAAACGGCGTCACGGCCACCCCCGTCAGACAACGAGCACGCGTAGCCGACGGAACCGAAGTCCTCCTGGGCGGAGAGATAATCGTCACGGCCAAGGTCGGTCACCGAGCACTGCGGCAAGCATATTTAATTCTACCGACATTAACCCAGGCCATCATTCTCGGGCGAGACGCCCAACAAAAACTAGGCATCAACGTGACAATCAACCACCGGCCACTGATCACAGAAACAGCCACCGTCGAACCCGCCCCGCTACTTTCGGGATGCAACACCGCGCAAAAGGAGCGCCTACGACAACTCCTCGCCAGAGAACTGCCCAAGTTCGACACCATCCAAGGACCGACGCGAATGGCCTGCCACCAAATCCGCCTCAAAACCGATCGCCCAATTAAACAGCGCTACACCCCACGAAACCCCGCGATGCAGCAAATTATTAACGAGGAAATAGATCAAATGCTCGCTGACGGAGTCATCGAACCTTCGAAAAGTCCGTGGAGTTCACCCGTGGTCCTGGTCCGCAAGAAGAATGGGAAGCGGCGTTTCTGCATTGACTTCCGCCGTGTAAACGAAGTAACGGAGAAAGACGCCTATCCCCTGCCCCAAGTCGAAGTTACTGGCAGGTCCCCCTTGCACCCGAAAGTCGCCCCGTCACAGCCTTTACCGTTCCGGGAAGGGGGTTATATCAATTCCGGGTCATGCCGTTTGGCCTACACTCGGCACCGGCCACGTTCCAGCGACTACTCGACGAGGTCATCGGCCCCAAACTAGAACCAAGGGCCTTCGCTTACCTCGACGATATTATCGTGCTGGGGAAGACATTCGAAGAGCACCTACGGAATCTGCAGGAAGTGTTCCAAAGGCTGCGGGACGCCGCACAGTGGAACGACGTAAGGACAATAACTGGACATGGCGATTACTTCCAAACGGTTTGGATTTTCATTGTAAAAATTTGCACACATTCAATTCATGTTAAGTAGAATAACATAAAATCGAAAAATAGCCAAATTTTTGGTGGGTAACCCCCCCCCCCCCCCCCCCCATTTGAATGAATTACTACGTATAACTTATAGTGACGATTCATTATTAAATATAACAATTTTATTAAAAATATCAACAGAAAAATACACATTTAAAAATTAATTATGTATTCATGTTCATTAGAGATTCCTCTTCTTCTACATTTACATCAACATCTGTTTCGGCTAAAAGTTCTATTGCTTCCCGAAGTAATGCTTGTTTCATAGTTTTAGCTAATGGAGGTCGGAGAGATGATATTAATGGATCAGACGTTATAAGCAGATTGTGCAAGATATCTTCATTTGTGGATTTTCGATTCCACTTTCTTGATTTACATTCCCGGAACTTTCTAAACTCTTTGTTACGGGCTTCTTGAGCTTCCTCTGATAGTTGACCAATGGGAACTATTGCGTTTTGAATAATTTTTTCCCCGTGAATTAAAATCTTGTGTACTGTTACTGGCATATAGTACCAAGGGTAAAGTGCTACAAATAATTCAGCCGTTTCTTTAGCATAGTGACCAAATTTTTCTGTATTAATTTTTTGTCCAGACGATATAGCTTGAAGAATAACAGAGAATCTGTGTATAATGTTTTCATTAACTCCTGTTATTTGGGCTGTTAAATTTGGATTTTTGAAAAATCTTCGGGCAGTATTTCCATCATTAAACGTTCCAACACCCTGTTTAACCCGGTCTACAAGTAGTCCTAATTTGGAGCGAAATTGCGTTTGAACTAATAACTTTTTATTTGCCTGTAGTTTTTTAAATTCTGGTGTAGAAGCTGACCATTTTTTGAACTCGAGGTTGTATGATAAGTGCAGAAGGCACTCAAAAAAACGAAGTTTGGCGTGTAAAGAGGACAATCCAAATTTGTAATATTCCTCTTTACATAAATTTTTATCGACTTGTTTCAAATTATTCATATACCTTGGTGTAGCACCGCAGATATAACATCGCATAGCGGAACTCGTTTCTGATAACACATTGCAGATTTTTCCGTCTACCATTGTCATAACTAGTTTATGCGTAATTTCAGTGGAATCAATTTTTGTAGAAGTTAACAAAGATATTTCTTTATTAATGCGGTCAACTTCTGTATTAATAACATCAGGTGTTTCTTTGCAAAAAGTAAATTTTATAGGTCTGCAGAAGAATGTGGAAGATGGTTTTGGATTTTCCCAAAATATTTTTCCGTTACATGGGTCGAATAATTTAATTGGTACTAGTGTGGTCACAAATATTGCAGAATCATCGCCATCAGTTTCAGACGAAAAAGTTTGTTTGTAAATGCTTTGACTAGAAGCACCATCACATCCCCATTTTGTAATTAAAAGTATTTTGTTATTACCTGTTAGTTCATTTAATTGCTTTGTAGCAAATATTCTACGCACTGTATGATCTAGCAAAGATTGCAATTTGATAGATGCCTCTCTCTCAGTGATATTTATTGATTCCTTTTCTGGGTAGCAATCTGATTTAGCTTTTTGAATAGAATAATATGATGGATATTGATTTGTTCCTCCTTCAATCGAAATATCTCTCAACATTCTGTACTGTGATTTGGAAAGGCTTAAAGCAGTCATAACAGATAAAGCCTTTTCATTAGTGTACAATTCAGTTTTTGGACAACTTTCATCACAAAAATTTCTCACTTTTTGAACTTCCGTCGGATTTTTTGAAAGGAATTCTAAAATTTTGAAAATATCATATTTTCCTTCTTTCCTCGAGTTAACTTTGGCTGCAAACATAAGTTCATCACTTGTAAAATTAATTCTAAGCTCTTCTGTTCTACGCATTTTGTGCCTTTCAGAACATTCAGTGAACGGTTTTGGGTCAGTACGATTTGATGCTTCCGCATTTTCTTTTGAAACTGCTTCTGGAAAGCAAAATTTTCTGTCCAGCCATTCCTTGTTGTTTTTTAAAAAATAATTTTTATTGCGGCGTGCTGTCGTCCACCTATTGTATAAATTCGCCGAAAACTTTCTTATTTTGTCTTCGATTAAATTTATTATTTCATCCGACACGTCAACCGGAACTATCTCAAGAACTTTTCTTGAAATTACTTTATAATCGTTGAAGCTACAGTTTAATTTTAGTATATATGAATATAGATCGTAATTACTATGAATAATTTCCATTTTTACAATAATTAATGTACTAATAAATTAATAACAGTCGCGGCGTCTTGGAAACAGGCACGTGATTCATGCGTTCGTCGATATACGCGTGTCGCGACGATCGAGCATTTCTGCTAGCTGAGGTTAAATACGTATAAACTGAAATGTTTACATTAGATTTATTTTATTAATCGCAGCTAGTAGCAGGTAATTTTACTACAGTTCCAAACCTTAGTATTAAAGGATTAAATTAAGGTATTTTAGACCTTGGGCGACTTTGAGCAAAACTTTAAATCACTAATTGAATTATTATAGTACCGAGTGCAACACACTTGTATTTAATACAGTTGTTTATTGATGAAATCCAAGTTAATTCAGAATGTTTTTTGTACAAAATCATTAATAATAAGATACTCAGTAATATGTAAATTATTGAGAACTTATGAAGTTAAGGATTTAGGCAATAATGGTTTAAAGTGGTGCAACTGAAAGACAAAAAGATTGAAATTTTCATATAGGTCAGATTCATATACAATTAAATCAAACTTAATGTGAATATAAAGTTTATTTATTTGTGTTTTCTAATGCTACGAACACTTAATAAAGATTTAATGAAGCTATAGAACAGAATTTTGACACTTCAAATTTTTGCCGATGTCCAAATAAATAGGGCATTCTCGTTCCACTGTGCGCCGGCCTCCGTATCAACCGGGAAAAGTGCGAATTCTGTCGCACGGAACTCAAGTACTTAGGTCATGTAGTGACTAGCCGGGGGGTGAAAACAGACCCCGATAAGGTAAACACAATTTTGGGAATACCGCCTCCCACCAACATCCGAGAACTCCGTCGTTTCCTGGGCATGGTCTCGTGGTATCGCCGATTTATACCACACTTTTCTGATACGACGGCCCCCCTCACTCAACTCTTACAGAAGAAGCGGAAGTGGTCATGGGAAGACGACGCGAACGAGGCGTTCCACGCCTTACGACAACAGCTGGCATCAGCGCCCGTACTGACTTGTCCGGATTTCGACAGCCCCTTCACGCTGCAGACCGACGCTAGCCACGACGGCCTGGGGGCCGTATTAACCCAAGAAACCGCCCAAGGGGAACGAGTAATTGCTTACGCCAGTAGGACGCTGAACCGAACCGAACGGAATTACTCCACCACAGAAAAGGAATGCCTCGCCGTGGTGTGGGGCATCCGGAAAATGCGACCCTACCTAGAGGGATACCATTTCACCGTGATAACCGACCACCAAGCTCTCAAATGGCTACAAAAAATGGAAAACCCGTCTGGCCGACTCGCCCGCTGGAGCCTAGAGCTCCAGCAATACGATTTTACCATCCAGTACCGAAAAGGCTCCGCCAATGTCATTGCCGATGCACTGCCCCGACAGCCAGAGGACCTAGACACCGTGGAAGCCCAGACCATATGTCCATGAATAACGAGCCTCCGCAATCGTATAAAACAAGAACCGGATAAATATCCAGAATACCGTAGTTACGAAGACCGTGTATACCGGCGATTCCCGAACCAAACGGGCCTCCAGGAAGACGGCGAAACAGAATGGAAACTGTGCGTCTCACGAGACCTCCGCACGACCGTGCTCCACGAAGCCCACGACGCCCCCACCGCGGGCCACCTAGGCATTACAAAAACCGCGGCTCGACTCGCCCAGCGGTATTACTGGCCCGAGATGTTTCGCGAGGCAGCCAACTACGTACGCCGCTGCCACCAATGTTTAAAATATAAAGTATCACAACAGGCACCGGCCGAGCAAATGCACACAATACCGGTCACGACACCGTGGGAAGTGGTAGCCGCCGATCTCGTGGGACCCCTACCTCGGTCCAGCAAGGGCCATACGGTCCTCGTGGTACTACAGGATAAATTCACCAAATGGGTGGAGGTCCAGCCTCTACGACAAGCCACCGCCCCAGCCGTAACCAGAGCCCTCAAAGAACGCGTTTTTCTCCGACACGGATGTCCTCGCGCCGTAATCACCGATAACGGTCGACAATTCGAGAGTCGGGAGTTCGCCAGCCTCCTACGAGAATCTGGTGTAGAACACATTAAGACGCCCCCGTATTCACCGCAATGCAACCCGGTGGAACGCGAGAATCGTGTGCTCAAAACTATGATCGCCCAGTACACCGAAGAAAATCACCGACACTGGGATCAGTGGATAGCCGATGTGGCCTTTGCATATAACACCGCCCGACACGACTCCACGGGATATACCCCCGCCTATCTAAACTTGGGCCGCGAACTGTCCCCCCCGGGAGCCACCTACAAGCCGCCGACTCCGGTCGCCACGGGCAACGCCGACCTACAGCAACGGCAACAAGAAATCGGTCGGCTGCGGGATGCGCTCTCGTTGGCCCGAAGGAATCAAGCGCGTGCATCCGAGAACCAGAAGAAGCATTTCAATAAGCATCGCCGAAACTGGCAACCCGCCGTCGACACGTTCGTCATGCGCCGCGAGCATCCGCTATCTAACGCCATCGACGGCATCAACGCCAAACTCGCGCCGAAATTCTCCGGACCGTACCGAGTCATCAAACCGTTGGGGCCAACGATCGTACTCCTTCAGCAAAACAATCGGAAGGTGGCCCGCGTACACGTTAAAGACTTGAAACCGTGCCCGGAGACGGAGGACAACAACAACACGCCCAGAAGACAATCGAACGAAGCAACGTACGATGTCAACAACGAGCACCGGGCAGTAGAGCTCTTACCAGCCCAGGATGGAGGACGTACTGTTCGTGGACGATCTCCCCGAGCTAGAAAGCCCCCGACTCCGCCGACGTATTCGGAAGCTGTTCGACGAATCTCCCGAGCGAAGAATAATCGCATCGAGCCAAAGCAGGCCGAGTCCGTCTCTGCCCCCGACACCCGGCAAGGATTTAGTCCTACCGGGCCGCTGGACGACCGAGAGGACGCCGCCGCACCCGACGTCGACAGTGCCCGCACCTCCACCGACCAGGGCGCCGCCACTCCAGCAGCCGAAGGGATGCCCGGGCCCACCAGCATCGCCCCTGGCTGCGGACAACAGCCAGCAGATCGCAGGACGGAGGCGCCGGCCAGCATCCCCCGAGACCAACAGGCCGACCAAACGGCCGCGCAGCGGCCCCAAACGCGGGCTGTTGCCCGCCAAAATCAGCCAGCCGCCACGGAGGACCGCGGCCGACCAGCCGCTCCGCCGAATGTGACGGCCACTCTGCGTGGGCGTCATGCGGGAGGGGGTAGGTCGTTCGAATAACTCAGTCGAGTCGCAGGGTTAGAAGTGATTTGAGCCTTTCTTAGTTTCCAATCCTCAAAATTTGCTAGTCATCTTATTTATCGTTCCATCTAGTGGTGTTAGTTAGAGGCGCGTGTATTATATGAAGCGCGGCAATTTTAAATAAAGAAGGTACTTTCTTTACATGAATATATTAAACAATAACGGACCAAGATGAGACCCTTGCGGAACACCCGAGGGGACACTTATTGGCACTGAGAGACTATTAGATACCTTAACTATCTGCTGACGAGATGAAAGATAGCTACTAAACCACGCTAGGAGAGGCTCATAAAACCCCCAAGAAGACAGTTTCCGAAGCAAAATAGAGTGATCCACGGAATTAAAGGCCTTTCGGAAGTCCGTGTAGACCGTGTCCACCTGCAAACCTCTGTCAAGGGCCCTAGTCACGAAGCTGTGATAAACTGCCAAGTTCGTTGAGGTAGAGCGTCTCGGTATAAACCCATGCTGCTCATCACAGAGGGAGAAAGCAACCAAAGGTGATATGGAATCCGTGACAATCTCCTCAAACAACTTAGGAATCACCGATAACTTGCTAATTGGCCGGTAATTCCCCACGTCCGCTCGGTCACCAATCTTGAAAACTGGAGTAATAAGACTGGTTTTTCACTTCATCGGAAAAACACCACAAGTCAGCGATGAATTAAAAATATTCCAAAGTGGCCTCGAGAGGATGAAACTACATTGCCTAAGGAGCAGAGGAGGAATGCCATCCGCCCCAGGACCTCTACTCACATCCAGCGAATTCAATTTTTCCAGTACATCACCTATGGAGATAGACAATGAATTAAGAGTTACACCTTTGGAATAACTACTGTTACAGTCCAAACTAGGAGTCCGATCAGACGGGGGAGAATACACCGACCCGAAGTACGACGTGAACAAATTCGCTACCTCTTGATGCGAGGATGCAAACAAACTACCATGATGCATATCACTCGGAAGTCTCGGATTTCCACGCTTGGCATTAACAAAACCCTAAAAACTCCTCACATTATGCCAGACAGAGTTTTCCACACTGACAATATATGCACGCTAATCCTCAGTCACACGTTGTTTACATTGGGAACGTAGGCTAGAAAAAACCCAATAATCGCATACGGAATTCGAATTTTTAAACACTTTGTGCGCTTTCTTCTTTTCGGTTATAAGATACTTTAGGCGAGCTGAAAACCACCGTGGATAACGCGGACGTCTTACTATTCTTTGAGGGATAAAGGCCTCGATTACAGTATTAAGGTGAGCGTAAAGACGATCAATTGCAGTATCCGGGTCAATTCCATGCGTGATGGAATCCCGGGCTACAGAATTTAAATAATTAATCATATTAGGATAGTCACCCCGCTTGAAGTCGTAAAAGGTACCATTTACATTAACTTGATCATACTGCGCAACTAAAATACTTAAGCGAATTAATAATGGTGGATGGTACGCATCCGGAGTAATCAGGTAGTCGACTGCCTTATCTACGGTGACATTACAATCATTTACAAAAATTAAATCTAACACACCCATCAAGAACCAGATCAATAGCTGTTGATTCCGCAGATGAAACATCAGGTTTTTTTATACAAGTAAGACAGAGCTCGTAGCGCCAGTCTACATGAGGGAGGTTAAAGTCACCAAAGATGCAGAGCCTGTCATAACTATAATCATTAAACACATCAATAATGCACCCGACATAACGATCATAGAGTTCAGGTTGGGACCCAGGTGGAATATATAAGGCACCAAACATTACATTAGATGAGTGAAGCCGTACCCTCACAAAGAGTTGCTCAAGATCAACACGACATGAGTTAATTAAGGTACTATGTATACTCGAAGTCATTTAAGAAGTATTTTATTCGCGCATGTAGAATGAGCTCTTCGACTGTTCCGATTCTCTTTCATATACCGGGTAACCAAATAAAACGTGTATTCTATTAAATTGCGCCAGGCCAATGCTTTCGGCGCAGACCGGATGCGCAGCCGAAAGACCATTGGTGGTGGCATAGCCAATGAGCGCCAATATGCGCAGAACCGGTCTAAACTCGTCGATCGGCAAAATACTTCTTAAATGACTTCGAGTATAGAGTATTCCGAACAGCAATTAGGACCCCCCCTCCCCTAGAAAACTCGCTTGTGAGATGTGACCTGTCCTTCCGGAAAACATTATAGCCACTTCATCCCAGCTCCGGAGTCGAAATCGACGAATTAAGCCACGTTTCTACTAAAATTATAATATCAAAACGGACAGCAGATAACATAATAGCCGACTTCAGATCATCCAACTTCGTCCTGAGTCCCCCTTACATTCTGATAAAAAACTATAGGATTCAACAGTGGTTTTTTGGCGCAGAGTTCAGTGATCTAACGCTCGACACAATTTTAGGCACACCGCGGACATATCTGATTGTTTTATTTGTCTCGCCACTCTCGTGTAGCTCCCGAAGTTTGGTCCTGAGTTGCTCCAACGCCTGGCGCTGAATAGGTGTCCTGTCATCAGAAATCTTGCAGGGCCCAGAATACCGCGATTTGTTCCTTAAGATTTCCCTAGCCTCATCGGACGATTTAAAGCCAACACAGAGGGGTCTAGGGAGTGCGTCCTTCTGTTTCCCAATCCTAAAAAGCCTTAAATCAGGGTAATCAGCAGGACGAATTTCCACAAGAATACGTTTGGCCCCTTCGAAGTCCTCCCCTTTTGCGACAACAGGAGATGTATTACTCGATTCTGGCAAACCATGAATAATTACGTTCATCGACCTTAGCTGCCTTTCATTTAATTCCGCTACAGTATTCCGCTACAGTAATATTCATGGCTGAAACCTCATTTACTACTTACTTGTACGTTTGCAATCCATTTTGTAAAATACTAACAACTTTAATTGCGATACAACGGAGCACTACCGATTTATAGCTGATTTTGATGCATTCTAACAAACAGTTACTAAGGGCCCGGCGCGCGTACATTTGGACGCTCGTTATTATTATAAAATACATACAAATTTGCATACCATATCATTTCGATATCCCTGACTCGGTAGCTTGTGGTATGACAAGGATTCATTCATTTTGGATGGGTCATGATTTTGGACTTTTGTCGCGCTAGATCATCAATAAGACGAACCACTGTGCGACGGCTATGTCGAACGCGTCAGTTGTAATAATAAATGGTTCGTCGTAGTTTGGATAACGTAAGACCGGCCCTTTGCAGAGGTTTTCTGCCCAAAAGAATAGAATTTTTGAGCTCGTCAGATTTGTAAGGGGTTTAACACGTTTTGCCATATTTGGAATAAAGCGACGATAGTAATTTACGAGAAACAAAAATTGTTTAAAATTTTTCCGGGTTTTATGTACGGGGAAGGCAGCGACGGCCTTGATCTTCTCGGGATTGGGTCTAACTCCGTCAGCTGCTATTATATGACCCAAGTATATGACCTTGTCTTTCAGGAACTTGGCCTTCCCTGTCTGTAGTGTTAAGTTATGCTCGCGCAAACGTTCAAAGAATCTCTTGAGTCTGTCTTCGAGGTCTGTGAAGTTGGCACCCCCAAATTCGAATTTTTAAAAAAACGCGATGGCATTCGTTTGTCCATTGTTTGTCCACGTTTGTCTAACAAAAATTTTCGTTTGTCCACCCTTCAAAAAAAAGTTATAAACAAATTAAAAAATTTATCATCAGCACCATCCATGAAAACTTTTCAACTTTTAAACTGAGGGATATGATTGTCCACGACCTAAGTTCGATTTTTCATTAAATAAACGATGACATCCTTTGTCCAATGATTCATTTTGTTAGTTTAGATATAGAAGACGTTTGTCCACCCCGTAATTTTGTTTGTCCATCCTCCAGAATTGAATAATTAATCAAAATCTTGAAAAAGAAGCGTCCTGGTGAAGCGATCGCGCAAAAGTTCGATTTTTTAATAATTAAACGATGGAATCGTTTGTCCAACGATTCATTTTGTTAGTTTAGATGTAGAAAACGTTTGTCCACCCCGTGATTTCGTTTGTCCAAACGCTAAGAAAAATTAGACACTTAAATTTTGTTAAACTGGATTTTAATAAATATAATATTGTAAAGCTCATCACGGCACACATTTTTTCTATTTGCAGTTTTTCTGTCGAATCATTAGTATTCGAGATAAAAATTATAAAATCGTGTCCAATTTTTCTTAGCGTTTGGACAATACTTTTTCGCATTTTCGAGCGCTAGTCCCCTTATTGCATCCGAGCACTAAATTATAATCACATTTTGATTCTGTAAAAGTTGGATTTCTTTATTATTAAGCGTCCAGTATAGGATTTTAGCGCCTCCTTCGACCAGCGCCCTTCTCCGTCGAACCTGCTTACCAGAAATTTGTATACAGGGTCATCGTTTAATCCTGCAACCTGCGCGCGCGCGAACTTGTAAAATGGCAACACCGCTTCACGGACGCATTCCAACACAACCATGCACCGTCCCGGCGTTCGGAGAGTTGCTAGCGACCGCTGCCCAGCAGTGATGCCCGAGCTTCGAGAATTTTGGGCTGGTCTCTTTCAAATTAACGTTGCAAAGAACTATTCAGAACTTCCCGGTCCGGTTTGAAAAATTTGGGACCTTTTTCGTATAACTTTTGAACTATAAGAGATATCGGAATGCAATTTGCGACGAAAAATGAGGAAAAATTATTCCCTCTTAATGATGGATAATTTAACATATTTTACGTTTACTTAATTTTTCTTTTATCAATTTTTTAACCATAATTGTTTAAAAAGCTTTTGCAAACTGTCTATTTGATAATGTGTTTAACATTGTTTTTAAAATTCGTCTTGTTGATAAACAATAAATTGAGAAATTAAATTTTTATTCAATTAGGTATGCGTTAGTTCTGCAGACCTCAGAATCTATTGTTCTGGTTTTCTTTTTTATGATTTTATCCTTAACGCGGTGCATACCTGGATCAGGTGTAAGAGGTAACTAATGCGGGCATGTCTTTGATTGTAGCGGTGTTTGAATTTTTTTTCTAGAATTTTTGTGTTTGAATGTTTTAGCTACACAACGCCACGCCTATACCGGCTTCCGTTAATGTAATTTTTTGGAATCATGTGCCATTATTTGTGAGAGTTATCTTACTTACCGTTTTGAAATTTCATTGTGGTCATTTGTGAAAAGTACCTAGAAAAGTGCTGATGCACCCATGCGTTATTCTGGACGTGTTGCATATATGTGAAAAGTATGAAGTGTTCGATGAGGAGTACAAATTGAAGTGTTGTTCGAATACAGTGACGCGACGAAGTGTGTGCAATTTTTTTGGATAATATGCCACCGAACACCTCAAACGTTTACGGTAAGTACAATCTTCTTTTTCGTGATTTTTATTAATTATTCAATTCTAGATGGTGGACAAACGAAATCACGGGGTGGACAAACGTCTTCTACATCTAAACTAACAAAATCGTTTAATTATTAAAAAATCGGACTTTTGCACGATCGCTTCACCAGGACGCTTCTTTTTCGAGATTTTTAATATTTATTCAACTCTGGATGGTGGACAAACGAAATCACGGGGTGGACAAACGTCTTCTACATCTAAACTAACAAAATGAATCGTTGGACAAACGATTTCATCGTTTAATTATAAAAAATCGAACTTTTGCGCGATCGCTTCACCAGGACGCTTCTTTTTCGAGATTTTTAATATTTATTCAACTCTGGATGGTGGACAAACGAAATCACGGGGTGGACAAACGTCTTCTACATCTAAACTAACAAAATGAATCGTTGGACAAACGATTTCATCGTTTAATTATAAAAAATCGAACTTTTGCGCGATCGCTTCATCAGGACGCTTCTTTTTCGAAATTTTTATTATTTATTCAATTCTGGAGGGTGGACAAACGAAATCACGGGGTGGTCAAACGTCTTCTACATCTAAACTAAATTCACCGGGTTCTTGCTCTGTCGAGGTGCTAAAGCACGCCTTGACTATACTTACCATGTGTTGTAACCGGGCCAACGACCGGACGTTACAACCGCCGCGCATTCTGATATCATGCGCGAACGCCAAAGCGCGGGCAGTAACCCGCGAGCACCATCAGCGTTTCCCCCCAAATCGCCGAAGAACGAGCCAAAGGCGGTGACCCCTCTGGTCCCCGCTTCGTCCCGATTTAGATATAAGAACTCCTACAAGCTAGGGGACGAGGTCTTTGTAATTAGCGCTTAACCGCTACAGTACGCGCATAGCTTGTCACCCAGATCGGGACAGAATAAACTTGTTTAACCTTACGGTGAGTTCCAACTCTTTAACCCGCAACGATCCCCTACCTTCGGTTTCAAACCGAAGCCTTCCGTCCCGGCACTCTCTCCCGAACCTTCGGGGCCCGTTGGACGACGAACGTGAAGGACGACCCGGAGCAACCCGAGATTCTAGGCCAGAATCTCGCCCCCAGGCGTCCAGACACAACAAGGGGTTTTCCCTGAAGTCAAATTATTGATGAGAAGCGTTTTGAACGAACTTTGGAAATACAGCGGCGCGTTAATATTTCAGCCCCCATGGCTTCGAATCATTCAAAAAAAAATTTCAAGGGGGTCTTGATTTATATACCGGGGGGGAAAACTTTGAAAACCCATTTGTCGCAGGTCCCCCCATAAACGTCGAAATCCATCTAATGTAAATATAAAATTCTTCAACGCCGGCACCGTTTTAACTTTTTTTTGTTTCTCTATCTACGAAGCGAATGTTATTTGCCATACATTGACTGGCGTGTTCCCAAAATGTCGAATGGCAGATATTATTGGTCGCTTCGCTTCGTAAAGCATTCTTCGTGAATTTCAAATCGTTTCTTCTTCCATTAAGCGAATCAAAAGCGTCGTTAAAAAATTTGAGGACCTCAGATGTTGTTACACCTTCTTTAACTGACATGTTTTTTGTCCCTCCGATAGTCCGAACTGTACCTGTAAATAGGATAATTTCTTTTCTTTCATGTGAAATAGAAATGTCATGTTCAGGAAAAAAATACAAACCTGTAATACATGTTAAAAGTCTTACAAATGAAGAGACTGTCCGGCTTAAAACCGGAACAGTAAAATTAACTTTCATTTTTCTGATTTTATTAATTTGTATATGCCCATCGTGGAGTTTCGGCATTTGCTTGTTTATGTTATTGATACTCGTAGTATCAATATCGTAAGCCAATTCTATTATTTTCCAGGACGCAAAATATCTTTCTTCAGTCCCCCCTGCATTATCACTTTTCTGCTTTATTTCTTCCAGAAATTCTTTTGTCAGGAGAAATTGTTTTACATTTTCAAAATTTTTCTTGTTCTCACTCTTCCTTTCCTATGGGAAAATGACTTCAATATCCTTTGTCAAGAGATTATTTCTCATCCCTTTAATTATATGGGGAGGGTCATAAAGGGGATTGATGGCCTGTCCCGACAATTCAATTCTCCCAGCTGAAAATAATGGTGTTAATAATTCGGTATATAAGAAATTGTACAGTAACTGAAATTTTCTACGAGTGGATATGAAAAGAAAATGTTATGATTTTGTCATGAAAATGTCATATCTTATATTTTGCTCGTGGAGTGTGATGGCATAGTTTTGTGGAAGATGGTAGGAACACACTGTTTATACTTACAAAACAATCTGTTCTCTTTCCGGCATATAGATTTAGTTTCTTGTAATAGATAATTTATACAGGAAACATTCGTCTGTCCCTGATCACAAACTGTGACCACAAGGTTGAATCCACTTATGGTGATGGCTCGTACAAGTTCTTTGATGCATCGCACTAGTTGTATCCCACTGGTACTAGATTTACAAAAATTGTACGACAGTGAAATTTTCCAGTTTGTATCAATCCCTCTTAACATGAACACAAGTGCGTGATCCGCAAACTTATTTGTTCTCCCATTGCCCCAATCTTCGAATCCTATGATTCTATCTTCTTTTGTAGAATAATAAATTTGTGGTTGTATTAAAACTTCAATAAGGTGCATACCTTCTCCTTTTGCGACATATTAGAACCCTGTTTTTTAAGATGATCAAAAATCACCTTGTTGACACCAGCTTGTAATGGTATTTTCTGCAAGAAGGTTCGTAATGAACGTGGGGTGGGCAGAATGAAAATCCTGCTAAGAAGTCTATAGCACTGGGTGGATTGTTTCATAATAGCTAATGCTAAAACTTTGTCATCTAAAGTAAACCTTCTAGCCTATAAAATAAATTGTAAATGTTCACATACCATTAACATTGTCATGAAAAAATTATAAAAAATTTTGAATACATACATAAACAATCTGTTACCACATTCAGCTTTTCAGAATTTAAGTTTCTTATTAAAGTCAATTTCAAATTTACAATTAATGCAGAAAGCAAATTAAATTAAATGAAGAATTACGTTAATTACATAATACTATTATTATGTACAATATTATAGTTAAAAAAATTAATTAATGCCAAAAGCAAATTAAATTAAATGAAGAATTACGTTAATTATATAATACTATTATTATGCACAATATTATAGTTAAAAAAATTAATTAATGCCAAAAGCAAATTAAATTAAATGAAGAATTACGTTAATTATATAATACAATTATTATGCACAATATTATTGTTACAAAAACTTATTAATGAAACCGACATGATGGCTGACAATTTTCACTTGCCTTAGCTTTTTTCTGCACATTTCGAGCTTGCATTTGTACAAATGCTAGTTGTGCTTTCGATAGACTTGTTAGTTCTTTCATTTGCGCTGTTCGCATAAAGTTTTCAGTAGTTTCTAATCTTTCCTTTAGTGTATTCAGCTTGTGCATCGATTTTGAGTGTTTTTTCGATAATGTAGATAAATGTGTGTTTATTCTGTTACGTCCCGGGTGAGGTCTTTGGGAACGATGACAATTGGGGGAAGGAATGAATGCCAGGCGCGAATCTGTAATCCAGCACTCTGAAGTTTGGAGAAATCAGGCGCGAATATTGAATCCGTCAGTCTGAGGGGTTTGAGGGAAGACCAGGCGCGAATCTTAAATCCGTCACTCTGAGGGGTTTGAGAGGAATTTAGGCGCGAATCTTAAATCCGTCACGCTGAGGGTTTTGAGGGAGGAGGCCAGGCGCGAATATTAAATCCGTCACGCTGAGGGTTTTGAGGGAAGACCAGGCGCCAATCTTAAATCCGTCACTCTGAGAAGTTTGAGAGGAATTTAGGCGCGAATCTTAAATCCGTCACGCTGAGGGTTTTGAGGGAAGACCAGGCGCGAATCTGTAATCCGTCACTCTAATCGTTAAAGGGGAATCAGGCGCGAATGTCAAATCCGTCACACTTAGAATTTCTGGAGGCGATCAGGCGCGAATTTTGAATCCGTCACTCTAATCGACCAGGGAAGGTAAATGTACACTTGGAGAGCACCCGTTATATTACTTTGTATTTGTTTTGGTTTCGGTAATAGGATTTACTGTTGCAGTTATATATAAGAAACCACGTTTAGTATTTTCGTGGATTGCACGGCTCATGCAATAATATGTTTGTAAACACTAGAACCGTTCTCGCGTTCACGAGCGCGAATCAGCTGTTGTGACAGCTTGATTTCGTTTGGGAATTTTCGCAAACAGATGACTAAACACAATAACTCGTAACGTGATTTGAATAGAAATTGTTTATTCAATTTGATGCACTGTTGGTATGATTTTTGCGTTATAATTATGCGCTAGGGATTTAGCATTAGTACATGACATTTATTATATACAATGGTTATTGAAAGCGTATGAGTATGAATATGAGTTACATATGAATAAGTAATAAGCAATTGTTATTGAAAGAAATAATATGAAATCGCAATAAGCGTAGACAAGACAATGCAATAAGCAGTAAATAAAGTAAATAATATGAAATTGCTATAAGCGTAGACAAGACAATGCAATAAGCAGTAAATAAAGTAAATAATATGAAATTGCTATATAATAATGAATAGCAATAAGCTTAAACACGAAAAATAATAATAATAATACAAAATTATATGATTAGGATGATATGCAGTGTAAATGGTATGGTTTAAATGCTTACAATGATTTGTGAGATGAATTTTGTCACACTATTTAATATATATAAACTTTCGTGGTTTATCAATGATGATCCTCTCAATTGTTTTCGTCGAAAGAGAGCTTCTGTCTCGGTCCCCTCGTATTTATAAGGATGTTGCGGGGGTACGCGCGGTAGTGGCCTTGACACATTTCGGAATAAGACGCAGTAGGACTTCCGGGTTTTTTATAAACGGTATGGCTATTAATAGACATATTTATGTCACGTACGCAAAATATGTGTCGCAGTTAGATTTTTGGGGTTTTATGACTGCGAAAGGAGTTACTCAACTCATCGAATGGATTTTGGTTGTTTTAACAGGAAAGGGGTATTTGTGGTTTTGATTTGGAGGGTCGTAGAGAAGGGGTGAGACGTGGTCTAGATTTAAGAAGAGTTTGGGGCGAGGGACTTGTTTAGATTTAGTTTGAGGAGGGAATTTGTGCCTCGTTGGGCGAATTAAGCGAAGGAGTTTTCGTACCGACCATCTTGAGATGGGGACCGCTAAGGTACATCGTCAAGGTGATCAGCGATTGGGGAAAAGAGGTAAGAGTTGAGTTTGATAGAGTTTGATGGAGTGATTTTGAGGTTTACGAATGGAATTTGGAATAGAAACGCGCGAAAAATCGTGGGACGTTACAATTCAAACAATGTTTTTAAATACATAAGGAATTTGCCAGTTATCGAACTCGTACTTAAATAATTTATGTTTTTTCCCAGATCCTGGGACTCGCAACGCGTCGGGCGTTGGGGTCAATCTCGGCGGAGCTGCCCTGGTGAGATCCCGCTCTTAAAATAGCCGTGCTTGGCGGCTATTGCGTGTGGAAAAGGGAAGAGGGTAAGCAAGGAGAGAAAAGGAGAGCAAGGGGAAAGCGGGAAAGGGTAAGTGAAATAGATGGGTGAGGGGGGGAAGTTAAAAGTAAGGGGTTAAAGTCTTTTGAGGCACCCCTTATTTTCGTCGGTACTGCCCTTGCTCCCGATCCTATTAATTATGTTTTTATGATTGCAATTGATCGTGGAGCAGCCCATTAGGGGAGCGGTCCGCGACGGGGCCCGCCCGCGGCGTAGCGGCAGGAGCGCCGGACGGAAGCTGGTACTGCCTGATCTTCGATACGTGCTCGACGTATATGTCACGGGACCATCTCATTGTGTCAGTGACAATAGGGCCCTTTACACGGACGTTCCGGCGCGCGGTCCGGCGCGCCACACGCCGCACGGCACGCAAAAATACGTGAAGCCGGATCGCGGCGGTCCTTCGCGCCGACCAGGAGGTCGTACCCGTCACTACTTAGAGACAGCGAGTTCGGGCTCCCATTTCTACGTCGACTCCACATGCTTTTTACACGATCCACCGCAGTGGTATATTGTGCACTACCTGTTCGATGTATATCATCGATCTGCGAAACGATCGGCAAGACACGGTCGCGAAAAGTATACAAATTCCTCGATATACCTGGCTTATAGAAAATATCATAAATGCTATTACTGTAGGGTACACTGAAACATCTGTTTTTAGGAAGCTACATTTGGTTGACCTAAAGGTGCTATAAATTCTGGAAATGGTTTATGACTCAGTTATAACGACTGTAAAATTTTACAAGGGTACATTAAAAAATGTCCAAATGTTTCCCCGGCAATGCGTTGGCAAATGAAATTGCAGTTAACACATTCACCGTTGTGACGATCATAATTATTACTATTGACGGCAATAATTACCATGTTATTGTTTGTTTTAATATAAAAACTAATATTGATAGACAATAAATACACGTAGGTATGCAAGTGATGTTATATGTAAGATAAATGCTGAAGAGGTGTAATATGCAAGATGTTTTGAAGAAAGGGGGTAGTCTTCTGCTTGCGCGTGATGCAGGTCAAATTTTTCACCCACGCTCTTGCGTGGCGCGCAAGAAAGCGCCGCGGTCCTGCCCGCGCGACAGAAAGCACCACGGTCCTGTCCGCGCTCCAACCTCGATTCCAGAAGAGTTTACATAAGAGACAGAAAAGGTAGTTGGAAAAGGACAAAACGACATTTGAAACCAGGCTCGTCGCGCGCCTCAGGATTTCTGACAGTGCAGAAATCCTGAGGCGCGCGACGATCCTGGCAGCCAAGGCTCTAGAGGCAACGCCGTCGATAAGCCGTGCCTCGATGGGTTTCGAGGACTTCGACCCTCGAGACCAGGGGGGGGGGGGGCCGTAAAATGTTGCCCCCTAAGACATGGCGAAGAAAAAATTGTACATTTCTCACCGGATCTTGGCGAAAGTGACGTGAATCGTTTCCTTATGTTTTCCCGATGAAAGTGGTCCAAAAACGACCCAAATCGGATTGTAATTAAGGAATCTTCATAATAAATTGATTTCCATAACTTCGTTAAGAATAGTCCGATTTACATGAAATTTGGTATAATTTTCATTTGAAAAACATGAGAAATCCATCGGTATCGCTTCCATATCGATACGATAAAGAATAAAGTATACAATTTTTCTGAAACAGGTATGAATCCTCGGCCGACCGCAGCGAATCGAGGTCGGCGACCCACAGTCGAGGGTGAAATATTCATTACAGCGTATTAAGAAATTCTTTATTCTTAGTCGTATCGATATGAAAGTAACACTAATGGATTCCTGGCGTTCCCCCAATTAAAATTATCACAAATATCGTGCAAATCGGACTACTATTACACAAACAATACAAATCATGAAAGGGGTAGGCATTTCTTAAAAGCACTCTCTTATCGTATCGATATGGACGTGACAAATGGATTCCTGGCTCACCCTGGAGTATCGATGTAGACTCTGTGATCCGTACAGTGATCAAAATAATTGTGAAAACTTTGTTTTATGAAGGCTGCTCGGTGAAACATCTGTTTTTACGAAGCTATATTTGGTTGACCTGAAGGTGCTATAAATTCTGGAAATGGTTTATGACTCAGTTATAACGAGTGTAAAATTTTACAAGGGTACATTAAAAAATGTCCAAATGCTTTCCCGGCAATGCGTGGGCAAATGAAATTGCAGTTAACACATTCATTGTTGTGACGATCATAATTATTACTATTGACGGCAATAATTACCATGTCATTGTTTGTTTTAATATAAAAACTAATATTGATAGGCAATAAATACACGTAGGTATGCAAGTGATGTTATATGTAAGATAAATGCTAAAGAGATGTAATATGCAAGATGTTTTGAAGAAAGGGGGTAGTCTTCTGATTCCGCGTGATGCAACTCAAATTTTTCACCCACGCTCTTGCGTGGCGCGTTCGAAGAAGTGTGGCGCGTAAGAAAGCACCACGGTCCTGCCCGCGCAACAGGAAGCACCGCGGTCCTATCCGCGCGCCAACCTCGACTCCAGAAGAGTTTACATAAGAGACAGAAAAGGTAGTTGGAAAAGGAAAACGGCACTTGAAACTAAGGGATCGGCACGCGCTCCAGGATTTCCGTACTGTCGGAAATCCTGAAGCGCGCGCCCAGCCTGGCAGCCAAGCCTCTGCGAGCCGCTGCAAGCGGTAGGAAGTGGATGCGAAATTTTTAAAACCAAACAATTAAATATATTTACTTCCAGCTTTGTGGCTTCATTTGTCTATCTTTAGGGAATATGAAACAAAATTGTATGCAAAATTAGTGGTTATATCCGGAGTTATACAGCTTAAAATGGAGCGCCTTACAAAACTCCCATGCGCACTGATAGCATAAAATCAACCGTTGTAGTTGTCTGAAATAGAAAATTATAAAATTTGTGTAATCTCTACGAGTGTGGCTACCGCCCGGACTAGATTAAATGAGAAATGCTGAAAATTAACAAAACCGGCAGTTTCTAAAACGGACATCGATTTTTTAAAAAAAAATTCGCTGGTTTTTTAAGACGCAAAAGTCTAATTTTGCAGCAACCGACTTAGTATTTATGTCATAAATAAGCTTAGACTATACACATTCAAAACATATGAGATATAAACTTATACATATCTACAGAAATTATGAAAAATATCGACATTCTGGTTTGAAATTTGGCACGATTCTCGTTAGATTACGAAAGGTCAACTTTAGATCAATTTTTTTGTAAGTAACATGAATACGACATATCTGTTTGCATGGTTAGATACTTTGTCCATTGTGATGGATACACAAAAATTCAACTTTCATACTAACCTACGTACGTTTTTGCCATATTTCTTTTTTCTGTTTCTGGAACTATTTATAACTTTCACTTTTACCCCTTTATATGTATGTACCTACCTCTTCTTGCCGTTTCTGCTTACATATACCTACTAAGTTTCAAGGGTTCGCACAGGTCTGGTCACCGTCAGGAACATTTGGCGACCAGACCTTTGCTTTCTCTCCACCCTCACGCTTTCTCTCCACCCTCTCTATGTTTTTCTCTGTTCTTTGCTATTTCATCTTCGTTTTAGGGTATCGCTATCTTTTTCTATTCGCTATCTCTAACTCTGTCTTGTCTTTCCTTTTTAACTGGCGAAAATTCACGGAGCGGACACTTGGTCTCGAACCGGCTCTCAGACATCACGTACCGCGCACTCATTTTTACTGTTTCTCCATTTTTATAGTTAATTTATTACTATTAATTGTTACTCTTAATTATTTCTGTTAATTTTTACTCTTAATTGTTACTGTTAATTATTACCATTATTTGGTACTGTTAATTGTTTCTATTATTTGTAATTGTTAATTGTTATTATTAATTGTTATTTTTAATTGTTATTGTTAACTGCTATTTGTGGATACTCTACAGTGAGTTGGGTGGGGTGTGTGACTATCCTTACACCGAACCACATCAAGTGTAAGAAGCCTTTGTGAAGAACGCGGTTTACAAAAGGCTGTGAGCAAAAGTTTTATCATGTTTGCGGTGAATAACAACCATAACCGGAACGTAGCTGTTGTTGTTGTTGCTGCTGCTGCTGTGCATTCAACAGTAGCAGAGCGAAGGAGAAATAGAAGAAGAAACCGCCAGGTTTGGGTAAAAGAATACCGTGGAAATTGTAATGATCAGCCCCTTCTTCGCGAGCTGAGAGAAAATTATCCAGATGACTACCGGAATTATTTGAGGATGGATTCTGAAGCATTTGATCATCTCCTCAGCTTAGTTCAGAACAAAATTAAAAAAATGGACACCGTTATGAGGCAGAGCATCACGGCCGAGCAACGTCTTATCGCTACTTTAAGATTTTTGGCAACGGGACGTTCTTATGAAGATTTAAAATTTACAACTGGGATATCAGCACCTTCGTTATCGAAAATAATTCCTGAGACGTGCAAAGCACTGTATCATGTCCTGCGTACAGAGTTCTTAAAGGTAAGGGTTACAAATTAATAATACGTGTAGACTAACAATAATACTTTATTAATTAAATTATTTATGTAGTATCGTTACTAACGGGGAAAAGCTAATCCACGATCGCGAATTCATATGAAAATTTGTATATTGTATTTATTTAACCCTTCGTTGACACTCTGGGTGTGAATATATAAGCTGATATTGACGCTCTGAACCTTTTATATGCAAAATAAATACCTTTTTTTTTCAAAGCCGACTTACAAACTATTTTTTCTCTCAAAATCTTATATTCGAACATCAACTCTGTAGATTTTTAGCTTTTAATATTGTAATTTGTAAAAGTTACAATGTTTTTACGATTTTCTTCGCTTTTTCTCGACACGTGGTAATCTAGAATTATTTTACACAAACTGTGATAAAATTTCAATAAAAAAATTATTGGAATACATTCTAGAGACCTTGAAATTGACCCATAATTTTTTTCATAATAATTGGATTCTTTGGATGAGAATGGCACTCGTTTAAAAATTGCTCTGGGTGTCAGCCACCCATGTGTGTCCAAGTTGATCGAAAAAAGAGGTGTGTCAACGAAGGGTTAAACTAGATAGCGGCTGTTCTGTTTATTATTATTATTATTATTATTATTATTATTATTATTATTATTATTATTATTATTATTATTATTAACGGGTATAACCCTGTAAATACATTGTTGGAAACATAGGAAAAAATAAGAAAAACTTGAGAAAAACTTACTACTAGGTTAGCGTTGATTGCGCTTACAAATACATACATATATACAAAATGTACAGACTAGTGTACATTACTTGCGCAATTTCCTAAAAAACAAAAATCTTTTTGGTACTTTGTTTCAGATAAATAGAACAGCCGCTATGCTGCACACCGCACAGCAACTTTTCAATCAGAGCGCCTGACAATTGTTCAAATAAAAAAAAAATACACAGATTTTCGTATGAATTCGCGCTCGTATCTATAAAGCTCTAACTCCTACTATTATGTCCTTGACTAGTAGACGCATGTTCATTCATACTATAATTATTGTCAATGTTGAAATTCGTCGGTTCCCGGATCGGCACAGCATACAGCTTGTTGAGCGTTAGCTTCATTCGACCAAGGACGCACAAGGATGCTTTGTTCTTTTCTACACCCCAACGGTTGGACACTTAGTTTGTCAGTCCGCGCCTCGTAGTGATACGAGGGCTGTAAACCCATAGCTTCACGGTACTTGTAAAACTCAATCGTTATACCTGCGTCACGGCCAAAGGGTCTCTAGACAGCCGCGACGATAAACAGATGACCGCGCGACCAACGGCTCATGGAGCTAAGTTATTTGTTAAGGTTTCCCTTTCCTTTGCACAATTCACCAATAGTTTTAGTCTCTACCACTTCTTCTTGTATACGACACACCCTCTGAGGGAGGATCTATAGTTTTCCTGTGAAAAGTCAGACTCCTCCGCATCAGAAGCCAACAGCACGCCAAGCGTACCGACACCATTTATATACAGTACAAGGCTTTCTCACATATAATAAAGTACAATTGTTATATTTGTTAACCAGGGTGTCTCAATTATTCAAAAAACACAATATTTAGTAAAGCTAAATTTCCAGTGAGCTCTTGTGAATTTAATACGTCGCAAGAGCAAGTGACATTGCGTTGAGGAGATTTACGACCTCCAGAAAATCGACGCGGTGATCACAACATTTTAGTCCTTCGAGCCGGAGCCAGTGCCAGAGGAGCACTGATCCGCATGATCAATAACATTTTATAAGTGCTGTGAACGTGATTAGTGCACATGCACGTCAACAACAAGGAGTTCAGTTCTGAGGTCCAGTTGTGCAAGAGTGACTTCAACATTAAGGAGTCCAGTAGCTGAGATCCAGGGCTACAACAACGCGCCGTTGCAGAGTCGCAGAAGTCCTCGGAAAAAGGAACGCTACCTGATCCAGTGTGGGTCAATAAATACAGCAGTTTGCGGGCGCGACGAGATACCAGCTTGGACATCAGTCGTAATCAACAGCGATCCGTCGGTCAGCAGCTCATCTACAACGCCAAGTTCAACATTGCATCGGAAGGGCCCAGCGACGTCAGTAACGTGAGTCTGAGTGATTGTTTTTGAGTCCTTCCTTGAATTCTTTTCCGAATCCTAATATCGTACATTCGTATCGCCATCATCGAAAGGAAAAAACAAAAAGAAACCGCAACATGGCTCCTAGTGTAGAAGAACGTATTAAAACTTTAAAGTTACGACGCGAAGCTTTCAAGTTAGAGTTGGAGAACTTTAGGCTTTTGTTAGATGGGTACGAATCAGGAATGTCTGTTAGTGAGATCAAAGTGCAGTACAACGAGATCGAGGCGGAATACGCGACCTTTTGCAAAACTCAGGTTGACTTAGATGCAGCAGATGAGACAGGGATTCTTATGCGTGAACGAATTTCAGTAAAAAACATGTTTGGTACTTGTAAAGCGCGTGCCATAGACATATTAGAGCGCATGAAATCTGCCGCACAATCGTTAGGAATGGTAGAAGCGAGAGATGCGGTCGGAGTCGAAGCACCTATCAGTCGAGAATCACCATATTCGCCTACTGAGTCTATGGATAGCGGGATATATTTGCCAAAAATCAATCTGCCGGTGTTTGCTGGAGTATACGAGGAGTGGCCTGGATTCTCTGATCAGTTTCGGTCGTCAATACAAGAGAATCCAAGGATCAACGATTGTAAAAAACTAATGTACCTGCGGTCGTGCCTGAAGGACGAAGCCGCCAAAACAATCGAGTCAGTAGGGAATTCGGCAAACAATTACGCAGTCGCGTGGAACCTATTAGAGAAGCGCTATAATCAACCGGCTGTCATCGTCGCCAATCATTTAAAAGCATTGTTTGATACTTCACCATTAGTAAAATCATCTTATAGCGAATTGAGAGTGTTTGTAAACCGCGTAGAAGCACATTATCGCTCGTTAAAATCAATAGAACAACCAACCATTGATACACTGCTTATCCATTTGTTCATGTCCAAATTGGATACAGAAACAGTGTTAAAATGGAAGGAACAGAACACCAACACTCCCTTTCCAACGATAGATGAATTGTTTCGGTTTTTACACGACCGATGCAAGGTGATTGAGCCTGTAGGTAAACCGGAAGCCTCAAGCTCGTCCCCGCCTCAAGCGCAGGGTAATAATCGTAATAAGTATTCCCAGTCAACCCGCAATAAACCGCCTATACGAGAATTACGGTCAAATACGGTATTGGCCACACAGACGACGCCATTCTGTAACTTTTGTAGGGGATCTCATGTTTCTCAAAATTGTGAGCAATTCATTAAGTTATCGGTACCAGAGCGATCTAAATTAGTAAAGGAAAAGCAACTGTGCTTCAACTGCCTGCGTCGAAATCATATGGTGAACAATTGCCAAGCAACTACTTGCCGTCGGTGCCATAACCGACACCATACGCTGTTGCACGCGGAGCCGACGCCTATACCACCGGCCGTACAGGTAAATAATACCTGTGCTGCATTTAAGGGTCGGCCGAAAATAATCTTTGCCACCGCGATTGTTGATGTCGTAAACGGATCCGGGAAAACCCATAGCTGCCGCGTTGTATTAGATTCGTGTGCAGATTCACATTTTCTATCTGAGCGCGCATGCAAACGGATTGGGTTGCGCACTCAACCAATTGTTGTTCCTCTCCGTGGGACGAACGCGATGTCATCTGAGATCAATCAAATAACACAAGCACAAGTCAAATCACGGAATACGGGATACAAGTTCAATGTGAACTTTTTAGTGGCTAAGGAGGTTTCACAACCGCTGCCACAGGATGTGATTTATAGAGAATCATTAGAAATTCCTGCTGGAATACATTTAGCTGACCCTACTTTTCATTTGCCTGGTGAGATAGACGGGATTATCGGGGGAGAATATTTCTGGGATCTCATGAGCGTGGGACGCATCGCCCTAGCGGACCCAAACGCTAAATTGCAAAAAACACTATTGGGTTGGATTGTCGTTGGAAAATATTTAGAAAACCAACCAATCAGACCAGTCAATTGCCATTTGACTTTCGAAGCACTTCATGCTGATATCACGAAGTTTTGGACTCTCGAAGAATGCCCTTCAGGTAAAATCTATTCGCCCGAAGAACAAGCATGTGAAGAGCATTACGTTTCACACACTAGTCGCGATCTTGTGAGTGGCAGGTACACAGTGAGCCTGCCTTTTAATGATAATCAAGACAAGTTAGGCGAAACATACCATATGGCTATGAAACGGTTTCTCAGTCTAGAAAGGTCTCTGAATAGAAATATAGATAGAAAATTACAATACGTTGCTTTCTTAAAGGAATATGAACAGCTTAATCACATGACTGAAATCGTAGAAGACGTTAACGCCGGTTGTTATTTACCGCACCACCCAGTCATAAAAACAGACAGCGTCACGACTAAAATCCGAGTGGTGTTCGATGCATCTGCGCATTCGTCGTCAGGTGTAACATTAAATAATACCTTGATGGTAGGACCCACTATTCAGCAAGATTTAGTTAGTTTAGTAACGCGTTTTCGGATACATAAATATGTTCTGACCGCTGACATTACAAAGATGTATAGACAAGTAGATTTAAACATAGCTGATAGAAAATATCACAAAATTCTTTGGCGCGAAAATGCAATGGACCCAATTAAAACGTATCAGCTGAATACTGTTACATATGGAACCGCTTCAGCTCCGTTTTTGGCAATTCGAACATTGCACCAACTCGCACACGATGAAGGTAAAGCGCATCCACTCGCCGCGAAAGTGTTATTAAATGATTTCTACGTGGATGACGTTTTGACTGGGGCACAGAGTTTTGATGAGGCGTTGCTCTTAAGGGATGATCTGATTAGAGTAACCGAAAAAGGGGGTTTTCAACTGCGGCAGTGGTTGTCAAACGAACCGCAGTTAGTCGAGTCCTTAGGAAATACTGAGCGTAATGATCATATGGTTTTAGATGCCACGGATGGCAAGAAAACATTGGGGTTGTTTTGGAAAGCCAGGCAGGACAGTTTAGGATATAACATAAAAGACGTGAAACCATTGCAAATAGTTACTAAACGAACAATCTTATCGCGAATTGCGCAGCTGTTTGACCCACTCGGATTGGTCGGGCCGGTGATCGTACAAGCAAAACTTATAATGCAGGCCCTTTGGAAGTGTCACATCAATTGGGATGAGTCGGTCCCAGTGGATATTTACAGCGCGTGGGTCACTTTTGAATCTCAACTGAAGTCACTTGAGGACTTGGTCATTCCACGGCGTGTTATAGCCGATAATCCTAAAATCCTCCAATTGCACGGGTTTTGTGATGCAAGCGAGAAAGCTTACGGAGCTTGCCTATATATTAGGACAACGGATAGCAAGTTTAACTCAGTGGTACGGTTAGTTTCGTCAAGATCTAGGGTGGCACCATTAAAGGTGCAATCATTGCCTAGGTTGGAGCTGTGTGCTGCAGTCTTACTCGCAAAACTGTTTCGTGCTATTACTCAGGCAATTAATGTGCCTTTTGAGAAAATCATGTTTTGGTCGGATTCTACGATCACGTTGCATTGGATACATGCTGCACCACACACGCTCAAGCAGTTTGTTGCCAATCGCGTGAGTCAAATTCAGCAACATACTTGCCCAGATCAATGGTCTCACGTACCGTCGCAGGACAATTCCGCGGATATACTTTCACGGGGAGCTAGTGTCCCTGAATTTCTTGCAACGAACATATGGTTCAGGGGGCCTCAGTGGTTGTCTCAGGCAGAGGACACGTGGCCGCAGTCTGATTTGCAACCAATTGATATTCCCGAGAGAAGGAGGGTAGTAGTGTTGAGTGCAGCAACTCACGTTGAAATTCAATTCTTAGAAAGGTATTCGTCTTTTAGTATGGTAACCAGGGTCGTTGCGTATTGCCTGAGATTTTATAACAATGCACACACAAAGGTAAAGCAGATAGGTCCGTTGACGTTGGATGAGTTACAGCAGGCACGAGTGCGGATCTTAAAATTGTTGCAAGGTGCAGTATTTTCAAAAGAATTACACGAGCTCAAGGCCAATTCAGCACCTAGTCGCGTTAATCGCTTCAGAGCGTTATGTCCGTTCATTGATAGCAACGGTCTTTTAAGAGTAGGGGGGAGGCTCAAGAAGTCAAATTTACCATATTCAGCAAAACACCCGGTGTTATTGCCTCAAAACCACCATTTAACCAGTTTGCTTATACGAGAGGCGCACGTTGCCCATGGGCATATTGGGGCGCAGGGTACTCTGCATGCGGTACGACAAAGGTATTGGCCTGTGAATGGACTGGTCGGGGTAAAGTCCGTGCTTCGGAAGTGTACTACCTGTCAAAAATTGACACCTGTAACATTTCAGTACCCAATGGGGCAACTTCCGAAGGACAGAGTCACCTTCCAGCGACCATTCTTGATAGCCGGTGTTGATTATTGCGGCCCGCTCTTTATAAAAGAGAAGAAACATCGAAACACGAAGAAAATTAAAGTGTACGTGGCCGTTTTCGTATGCTTCAGCACAAGGGCAGTTCACATAGAATTGGTAGGCGATTTGACATCTGACGCGTTTCTTGCAGCCTTAAAACGTTTTTTCGCTAGGCGAGGAAGAAGTACTGACATATATAGCGATAATGGCACTAACTTTGTAGGTGCTAATCATGAATTGCAAAAGGTTCGCAAAATGATTCTGTCAGACGAACATAATGATCATGTGCAGAAGTTTCTTTTAAACCAACACGTTCGTTGGCATTTCATTCCTCCCCGTAGCCCGCACTTTGGAGGGCTATGGGAAGCGGCAGTGAAGTCAGTAAAGCACCATCTTACACGCATTCTAGGCAACACGTTGCTCACGTTCGAAGAATTAGTTACTTGTTTGACTGAAATAGAGGCGATTCTGAATTCCCGACCATTAACTCCTTTATCGTCTGATCCCAATGATTTAACACCATTGACTCCCGGTCATTTCCTGATTGGGGACTCTTTAACAAGCACTCCCGAGTGCGACCTCACTGACATCAAAGCAGGTCGTCTTTCCTCCTGGCAACATGTGCAGCAGCTTCGCCAACATTTCTGGCATAGATGGTATAAGGACTATCTGAACGCATTGTCAGTCAGGAAAAAATGGCATGGAGATCAGGTACCGGCCATAACCGAAGGTACGCTGGTCATTTTGAAGGAGGACAACGCACCACCATTGCACTGGCCTATGGGACGCATTATGGCCTTACATCCCGGTGAGGATGGTATCGTTCGTGTGGTGACCGTAAAGACTATAAACGGACTATACAAGCGTAGTGTTAAGAAACTAGCTCCGTTGTTGTTGGAGGAGTAATGATTGACTATAATCATACGCGGATGTTTTGTAGGTTTATATGCATATCTTTTCTAGTGTAAGTACCATAAGTTATCATAGTATGTAATACTCTCAAGATTTTTTTGTATTTAATCTAATAAGCTTACTTGATAAACTATAGGCGTCACACGGTAATGGCGTAACCATATACATATTTCGCGTAACGATGTTTTATCATTGTACAAAACACAGCAAAACGTGACATCTTATATTTAGTTGCATATGCTTAACATCTTAAGTTTTTTTTTATTATTAAACGTGACCGTTCAAAAGGGGGCGGTATGTTGAGCGTTAGCTTCATTCGACCAAGGACGCACAAGGATGCTTTGTTCTTTTCTACACCCCAACGGTTGGACACTTAGTTTGTCAGTCCGCGCCTCGTAGTGATACGAGGGCTGTAAACCCATAGCTTCACGGTACTTGTAAAACTCAATCGTTATACCTGCGTCACGGCCAAAGGGTCTCTAGACAGCCGCGACGATAAACAGATGACCGCGCGACCAACGGCTCATGGAGCTAAGTTATTTGTTAAGGTTTCCCTTTCCTTTGCACAATTCACCAATAGTTTTAGTCTCTACCACTTCTTCTTGTATACGACACACCCTCTGAGGGAGGATCTATAGTTTTCCTGTGAAAAGTCAGACTCCTCCGCATCAGAAGCCAACAGCACGCCAAGCGTACCGACACCATTTATATACAGTACAAGGCTTTCTCACATATAATAAAGTACAATTGTTATATTTGTTAACCAGGGTGTCTCAATTATTCAAAAAACACAATATTTAGTAAAGCTAAATTTCCAGTGAGCTCTTGTGAATTTAATACGTCGCAAGAGCAAGTGACATTGCGTTGAGGAGATTTACGACCTCCAGAAAATCGACGCGGTGATCACAACACAGCTTGCACTCGTTATCACACAGATCTGTGTGAGGCTTTAACGTTTTTAACAATCCCCTTCTCAAAGCGGCTGTTATTATGCTGTCCGCATATATGGCCTGCTCTGGATCCATTCTTTCTAATTGTTTGGCAACTTTTATGCCTGAGGCCTCGTACTCCGAGATCTCGATTCTGGTGGTGGTGGTGGTTGGGGTTTTCAACGCGGCAGCGCAAGTTTTTAAAACTTCGATCACGCTGTCGTCCTTTTTTTTCTTTTTTGCGCAACGATCCATTTCGCCAGCCGGCCGTTTATTCGTGCTTTCACACCGTTGTACTTCTTCGTCCTTCATACAAAAAAAACAGAAATAATTTAAAAAAATAAGAAATAACAAAGGAATTAAATTTTGTTTATTTTTGTATTGTATTGTGTTTTGTCATAGTTCCCGAAAACCAAGGACGAGTGGAAAAAAATAGCGGAAGGATTTCGTAACAAATGGGACTTCGTCAACTGCGGAGGTGCTATGGATGGAAAACATATACGAATTGTTGCACCACCGGATTCCGGGGCTTTCTATTACAATTACAAGAATTACTATAGTATTGTATTAATGGCGTTAGTAGATTCCAATTACGAATTTATTTTTGTCGACGTCGGACAAAATGGAAGGATATCGGATGGTGGTGTTCTGGAAAATACGGAATTTATGAGGCGATTAAATAACGGGCAATTGAATTTGCCTGATAATACTGAAACAGTAAAAAATTTAAACTTCGCCTTTTTAGGCGATGAAGCGTTTGCCTTAACTAACAATCTTTTAAAGCCTTATGCGCAAAGGGAACTGGACCATGATAAAAGAATATACAATTATAGGTTATCGCGAGCTAGGAACGTTGTTGAAAACACATTCGGCATATTATCCTCGCGATTTCGAGTGTTACATACCGCAATCAATATGAAGGTGGAAAATATATCCTATGTCGTATTGGCTACTTGCGTTCTCCATAATTTCTTACGGAGACGGAGTGCAGCATATATGACGAACAACAGGAGTATGCAGGAGGGGAATCGTCAAAACGATGCAGTACAGTTGGATAATTTGCAACCCGTTAATCATAGGAATATAAATAACGCTGCAAAACAAAATAGGGACCGTTACAAAGAGTATTTTGTAGGAGACGGAAGTGTTTCGTGGCAGGAAGATATGTTGAATGTGTATAGAGTGTAAGTGTTTAATGTATTAAGGGGTTAGGCCACCTTGGACGAAGCAAAATTGCAATCATTTTCGGCATTTTTTTAGGAAGATAATGAAATAAACAGAAAATTTAATATGAAGCCTGTTATTATACAACTCTCGCTGGAAATAATACGATTTTTATTTCCTACAAAATGGTGACGGCATAGCCATGATGTGCAAGATCTTGAGGAGCGATGCCTTCCACGGTGTTCAATCTGACGGCTATACCCGTTTGACTTAGAACAAAAAACCAAAAAGATTTATTTTCTGCATGCCTAAAACTAGAGAAGTACGTAGGGAAATCCAGAAACATTAATTTCTCACGAAATGGTGAACATGGGGAGAAAAAGTGAATTTTTTTTTAATAAAAGAGTCAATTGCAAAGAATATGTTTAAGATATCGCAAAACCGCTACGTACTTCTCTAGTTTTAGGCATGTAAAAACTAAAAGTTTTTGGTATTTTGTTCTAAATCAAACGGTATAGCCGTGAGATTGAACATTGTGGAAAACGTCGCTCCTGAAGATCTTGCATATCATGGTTCTGCCGTCGCCATTTTGTAGGAAAAAAATCGGATTATTTCCGGCAAGAGTTGTACAATAACAGGCTTCATATTGAATTTTCTATTTAATTCATTATCTTCCTAAACAAAATGCCGAAAATGACTGCAATCTTGTTCCGTCCAAGGTGGCCTAACTAAAAGGTCTGAAAACACAATTATTTTTTTTTTTTCAAATTTGAAGGCTTTTTAAGGGGGTACTCCACTGTGAACGGTCGAAAAATCAAGCTATTTTTAAAGATTTTTTTCACAGTAAATACAACATATAACGAAATAAATTTTTTTGATATTTATTAAGCTACTCTTATATTATACCAAAAAAATTAAAAAGAATATTTTCAATGTGTGTTACTTGTTTTCTTACAGCGTCAATATGGCACTTAAACAAAAACAGTGTGTTCGTGGTGCAGGTGATTTCCCGGCTTGGGCTTATCCGAAACAAAAAATTCGAAAAGATTCTTAATCTGTATGAGTGTCGCTATCGTCCGTACCTCAATTAACAATTTTTATTGAAAAATAACAAAATGGCGCCTGTTTTAAGGAAAAAGTTACCCAAAATGGTGTATCTCAAATGTTCCCCGAGAAAAAATCTCGGTTATTTTTCGGCAAAAATTGTTAATTGAGGTACGGACGATAGCGACACTCATACAGATTAAGAATCTTTTCGAATTTTTTGTTTCGGATAAGCCCAAGCCGGGAAATCACCTGCAACATGAACACACTGTTTTTGTTTAAGTGCCATATTGACGCTGTAAGAAAACAAGTAACACACATTGAAAAATTCTTTTTAATTTTTTTGGTATAATATAAGAGTAGCTTAATAAATATCAAAAAAATTTATTTCATTATATGTTGTATTTACTGAGAAAAAAATCTTTAAAAATAGCTTGATTTTTCGACCGTTCACAGTGGAGTACCCCCTTAAATAAACTGTTGCGTATTCGAAAGTATATATTTTAAACTTCTTGTATTTTTTTTGCAATTTAATATATAAATAAATAAGGGAATTATAGGCGATCTATCCGCAGTGTTTTTTTTTTTTACTTAAGCACTTTATGGTGACCGTGACTGTAGCTTTCACCTGGTTCATCAGAAATAAAAAATTCGACCAAATTTAGTGCTAAATCGTGGCTTCTTTAATTTCGTTCCGTACATTTTTTTACAGATGAAAACTGATGTAAGATAATGAAAAATGAGAGTGATTGTATGGCGAAAGTCGATACTTTTACTATACAGCCGCCTTTTTATTTGAAAATAATTTTTCGGGATAATGAACGATTAAGCACTTGATAATGGTCACTGGTTTGGGGGGTGAATGTGCACCTCTGGACCAGTGGAGATTTGTTAAAAAATCTTGCTACAAAATTTGTTATAGCATTGAAAATGATGTTTCAACGATTTGATTGTATAGAGTTGCACATATAGGCATGGACCTACCACTACTCTGCCGCTTTGCCAGTATCTACCCAAATGGTGGGGCCTGGCACAGTGCGTACCCCTAAACGTAAACAAACACAATTCGACGTTTAAAGGGATAGAAGGTAGTGCAAGGTGCATTGACCTAATTTTGGGCCACTGTGCCAGACCCCACCATTTGGGTACATACTACCAAAGCGGCAAAATAGTGGGTAGGCCCATGCCTATACGTGCAACTCTATACAATCGAATCGTTGAAACATCATTTTCAATGGTATAAACAATTTTGTAGCAAGTTTTTTTAACAAATCTCCACTGGTCCAGAGGTGCACATTTACCCCCCAAACCAGCGACCATTACTTTTTGAACACCTTGTACATTAAGTCGATCTGCGCATGTGTTAATATTATTGTTTGAATACTATTTAATTTAATTATTTTGTAATCATAATTCATGAAGTAATTCAAATGTAATTCTGCACATCTCTGTGCAATTGTAATACCTACATACTTAGTCACCCTAATAAACTATAATTTCATAAAATGACAACCATATGTTTCCTTTTTTGTCTGTGTCCATTGTAAAATTAAATTCAGTTTCTTGTTTACCTTCAGTACTACATTCAAATGATATTTCCACGTAGTTGGAGCCACAGAGGCTCCCTAAGAATAAAAGTTTGCAGAGACAACATTTTAAAATAATGTTTGTATGTTTTTCGAATCGAATTAAAAGAACGCCGACGGTTAGACTCTCCCACACGTAAGTTGTAATACTTGGAGGCAAAGTTATATTGCGCGATCTGTACACTAGAGTACTCCCCTTGAAGAGAAAATAAAAGTGCAATTTTTAAACGTATTGTAGAAAGGACATGGTTCACCGAAACGTTAATTGTCGCTTATTTTTTGGGGGGGAGTGTAGTAATAAAATAAATGAGGTCATAAATAAACTTACTGGATTGCGAGGCTGTGTACCAGTGTCGTCCAGGTCATGTACATCTGCATCTGCATCTGCATCTGCAGCTTGAACCTCAATTTCTTCGAGTTGTGGTTCGTCCCGCCTCGCTTCCGCCTCGTCCAGGAGAGATGTCTCTTGTTCTATATTAGATATGCTGGCGTTTGGGGTATCTTGATCTTTGGTGAATGACAGTAAGTCGTAGTACCACAGTGATGGCACGTACACGTCATCGGCCCCCTTCCCAGACCGTTTGGATGTCTCTACTCTTCTGAATTCCTTCCGGAATGACCCACGGAGCTTTTGAATCTTCTTACTAACAAAATCTTTGTCTGCATGCGGAAATATCTGCTTGCAATATGCAATAAGTTCGTCGTAACACTTTTTCTTTAAATTACGATTTAAATAATCATCCGATTTCACTTTCCACAGAGAAGGCATTTGTCTATACAAAGTAAGGAGCCCCGTCACTGCTTTGTGACTCCACTTTGTATCGTCAGACATAATTTTCACAATTATCACCCAGTACGTCACTAAACTAGCCGAAGTATACGAACACGTATTGACACCACGACTTTTCGTTAGATTCTGCCTTTCCTCCGTGTTTTCACTTAAAACGTAAGCATTGGTTCCTCCCTCCGTAGGTCAAATTCCGAATGGAGGTGGTTATGGCAAAATATAATTGGTTAAGGCGTGACAAAAGGGGCTGATTTTAGCCCAGGAGGACATGGAAAACGCTTTCGTCCTTCGTCCCGAACGACGGTCTGGTAATAAAAATCAGGGGTTGTAAATACGTCTTTAGTTTATTTTTGGCAGCCACGTGTCGAAGCTCCGCAAGGTATTTCCTTATTTGACCACTGTCTTGAGATTCCCAATGTTTAGCCCAGCAATAAAGACGTCGAGGGCTGAAGCCCATCAGTGACGGCATTGCGGAGAGTCCCAGCAGTATGGCAGTTAGAATTGCCAAGTGTTCGCCAGGCGCAGGATATAAACTTAAATATACCGAGTCTTAAGAGTCATGCGTAAAAAGGATGACTATGTAGGCGTAGGAGCGTGGTAATTAGAATATCTTGTTTTCAGACATTGCTAAACTAAATTCAGTTTTATTATAAGTATGTAGAAATACACGTGGTTCCACTAAATACACGCGATTACTCGCGACGAGGGCCGATACACTTCGCGGAGGGACCCGGGAACAGGTGGTTCGCGCGGGGTCCCGTCTACGCCGTGCACCCTTCAAATTACAGACGGATCCCTTATCGCTCGAGTATACACGCTTTTCTTCCTGTGTCTTGTCTCCGCGAGGCGTATGTATTGATTAGTGATGGGCGTGATACCAGTCTTTTCTCATGAGTTTTAAGCAATACAAATCATAAAAGGAGTAGGGGAGGGTGGGGTAATCAGGCACAGAGTGCTAAATATCGCAGAAGTCGCACAGAAAGCGCGATTTCAATGGTCAATTCATAAAAAACGTTCCTACAACCCATACCTAATGTATTTTTCAAACTCCTCTTTTTGTGCGTTAGAAAAAATTGCAATCGGTCGTAATATCGAAAAAATATAGTAAAGGCCATTTATATACTTTTTTTCTGAGCCTGTACTGAAAATCCAAAAATCCCTTTTGTACATTTAAATAAGTTTTATACATGCTGAAAATTTCATCAAAATCGGTTAACGTTGCTCTGAGCTACAACGCGCTTAAGGATATGTTCGGCATTACCCCACGACATCAAAAAATAAAAAGGAATTTATTTCAGGGGTTAAAATCATGATTGAAGCCACGCCTTGGTCACAAAATGTTGGTAAAAAAGTGCTTTATTTCAACTTAAAAAAATCCCAATTGTATCATTAATTCAACAGTAATTACATGCAATTGAAAATGGAGAAAATATTACTTGAAACATGATGAAAATAATAAATTGTGTTTATCTTGACTAGCATGAGCGTTCTGTATTTATTACTTTCTGCCTGGTGTTGGATACGCCCTAAACTATTAGCTAGTGGAGAGGAAACATCACTTTTTATTTATTAAAATCCTGTAACTATCGCGTTCGGGATTACTCCGCGTTCGTGATTACCCCACTCTCCCCTAGGCATTCCGTAGTCCGAACGATGACCAGAACGAGCAAAGAACCTTGCTGATTGGCCAAATTTTCCTTGGAGAGGAGGGACCTTCTCTCTGTGAGTTCGACGGTGTAGGAGGAACCCTCCTCCCCCTCTTTGCAACGTAGAGGGTGAAAATTAGACATCTGCTTACAAAAATAACCAGATGGATCGCCCAGAGTCTCGACATGGTCGCGGTTTATAACCGTATTGTTCCGCGGGTCAGCGGTGGAACCCGTCGATGGAGCAATATACTCATCAACTCAGAGCGAAGAAAGTCTTAATCCTGAAAAAGGGCACGATGTCGATTGCCCCTTTTCGACATCTGGCAGACAAATGCTTCCCGACGAAACCTTCGGAAACAAGCAATTGCCTAGTTGTAAACGTCAGGGGCCCCTACGCTGGACAGCGCTGTTGTAAACGAATGAATGAATTTTTTCATATAATTTTTAAATAGGTACAAAAATTAGTCCATTAGTACGTTTATTACGGTTACTTTCCTTATATTTATTCTCTTTTTATTAGGTTCTTTGCCCGTTCTGGTCATCGTTCGGACCACGGAATGCCTACCCCTTTCATGATTTGTATTGTTTGTGTAATAGTAGTCCGATTTGCACGATATTTGTGATAATTTTAATTGGGGGAACGCCAGGAATCCATTAGTGTTACTTTCATATCGATACGACTAAGAATAAAGAATTTCTTAATACGCTGTAATGAATATTTCACCCTCGACTGTGGGTCGCCGACCTCGATTCGCTGCGGTCGGCCGAGGATTCATACCTGTTTCAGAAAAATTGTATACTTTATTCTTTATCGTATCGATATGGAAGCGATACCGATGGATTTCTCATGTTTTTCAAATGAAAATTATACCAAATTTCATGTAAATCGGACTATTCTTAACGAAGTTATGGAAATCAATTTATTATGAAGATTCCTTAATTACAATCCGATTTGGGTCGTTTTTGGACCACTTTCATCGGGAAAACATAAGGAAACGATTCACGTCACTTTCGCCAAGATCCGGTGAGAAATGTACAATTTTTTCTTCGCCATGTCTTAGGGGGCAACATTTTACGGCCCCCCCCCCCCTGGTCTCGAGGGTCGAAGTCCTCGAAACCCATCGAGGCACGGCTTATCGACGGCGTTGCCTCTAGAGCCTTGGCTGCCAGGATCGTCGCGCGCCTCAGGATTTCTGCACTGTCAGAAATCCTGAGGCGCGCGACGAGCCTGGTTTCAAATGTCGTTTTGTCCTTTTCCAACTACCTTTTCTGTCTCTTATGTAAACTCTTCTGGAATCGAGGTTGGAGCGCGGACAGGACCGTGGTGCTTTCTGTCGCGCGGGCAGGACCGCGGCGCTTTCTTGCGCGCCACGCAAGAGCGTGGGTGAAAAATTTGACCTGCATCACGCGCAAGCAGAAGACTACCCCCTTTCTTCAAAACATCTTGCATATTACACCTCTTCAGCATTTATCTTACATATAACATCACTTGCATACCTACGTGTATTTATTGTCTATCAATATTAGTTTTTATATTAAAACAAACAATAACATGGTAATTATTGCCGTCAATAGTAATAATTATGATCGTCACAACGGTGAATGTGTTAACTGCAATTTCATTTGCCAACGCATTGCCGGGGAAACATTTGGACATTTTTTAATGTACCCTTGTAAAATTTTACAGTCGTTATAACTGAGTCATAAACCATTTCCAGAATTTATAGCACCTTTAGGTCAACCAAATGTAGCTTCCTAAAAACAGATGTTTCAGTGTACCCTACAGTAATAGCATTTATGATATTTTCTATAAGCCAGGTATATCGAGGAATTTGTATACTTTTCGCGACCGTGTCTTGCCGATCGTTTCGCAGATCGATGATATACATCGAACAGGTAGTGCACAATATACCACTGCGGTGGATCGTGTAAAAAGCATGTGGAGTCGACGTAGAAATGGGAGCCCGAACTCGCTGTCTCTAAGTAGTGACGGGTACGACCTCCTGGTCGGCGCGAAGGACCGCCGCGATCCGGCTTCACGTATTTTTGCGTGCCGTGCGGCGTGTGGCGCGCCGGACCGCGCGCCGGACCGCCGCGCGCCCCGCGGCCCGGTAAAGTACGTGAAGCCGGATCGTGGCGCTCCTTCGCGCGGGCCAGAAGGTCGTACCCGTCACTACTTAGAGACAGCGAGTTCGGGCTCCCATTTCTACGTCGACTCCACATGCTTTTTACACGATCCACCGCAGTGGTGTACTACTTGTTCTATGTATATCATCGATCTGCGAAACGATCGGCAAGACACGATCGCGATATACGTTCGCGAAAAGTATCTCAAATTCCTCGATATACCAGGCTTATAGAGGATATCATAAATGCTGTTACTGTAGGGTACACTGAAACATTTGTTGACCTGAAGGTGCTATAAATTCTGGAAATGATTTATGACTCAGTTATAACGACTGTAAAATTTTACAAGGGTACTTTAAAAAATGTCCAAATGTTTCCCCGGCAATGCGATGGCAAATGAAATTGCAGTTAACACATTCACTGTTGTGACGATCATAATTATTACTATCAACGGCAATAATTACCATGTCACTGCTTGTTTTAATATAAAAACTAATATTGATAGACAATAAATACATATAGGCATGCAAGTGATGTTATATCTAAGATAAATGATGAAGAGATGTAATATGCAAGATGTCTTGAAGAAGGGGGGTAGTATTCTGATTGCTCGTGATGCAGGTCAAATTTTTCATCCACGCTCTTGCGTGGCGCGCAGCAAGAAAGCATCACAGTCCTGCCCGCGCGCCAGAAAGCGCCACGCTCCTGCCCGCGCGCAAACCTCGAATCCAGAAGAGTTTGCATAAGAGACAGAAAAGGTAGTTAGAAAAGGAGAAAACGATAGTTGAAACCAGGATCGTTGCGCGCCTCAGGATTTCCGACAGTGCGGACAAGTCTGAGGCGCGTGACGAGCCTGGCAGCCGATCCTGGCAGCCAAGGATAAATAAGCCGTGCCTCGATGGGTTTCGAGGACTTCGACCCTCGAGACCAGGGGGGCCGTACTTTTACACAAACAATACAAATTATAAAAGGAGTAGGCTGATATCGCCAGAAACACCAGTACGTTTGCGCACGCGGGGTCCCGCCTGCGCCGTCCTCCCTTCAAATTACAAACGGATCCCTTATCGCTCGGGTATAAACACGACATATTTGTTTGCATGGTTATAAACTTCGTCCATTAGCTATCCGAATAGAGTGATGGATACACAAAAGTACAACTTTCATACTATACTACGTCTTTGCCATATTTATTTTTTTATGTCTCTTCAGCTGTTTCTAACTTTCACTTTTACTCCTTTATAAGTACCTACCTGTTCATACCGTTTCTGCTTCCATGTACCTGGAGTCAAGGGTTCGCACAGGCCTGATCAGCGTCAGGAACATTTGGCGACCAGGCCTTTGCTAACCGGGGGACAGCTTCCTTAACCCTATTTTTAACGAAGTTATGGAAATCAATTTATTATGAAGATTCCTTAATTACAATCCGATTTGTGTCGTTTTTGGACCATTTTCATCGGAAAAACATAAGGAAACGATCCACGTCATTTTCGCCAAGATCCGGTGCGAAATGTAGAATTTTCGATTCGCCACGTCTTAGGGGGCAACATGGTACGGCCCCCCTGGTCTCGAGGGTCGAAGTCCTCGAAACCCATCGAGGCACGGCTTATTTATCCTTGGCTGCCAGGATCGGCTGCCAGGCTCGTCGCGCGCCTCAGACTTGTCCGCACTGTCGGAAATCCTGAGGCGCGCAACGATCCTGGTTTCAACTATCGTTTTCTCCTTTTCTAACTACCTTTTCTGTCTCTTATGCAAACTCTTCTGGATTCGAGGTTTGCGCGCGGGAAGGAGCGTGGCGCTTTCTGGCGCGCGGGCAGGACTGTGATGCTTTCTTGCTGCGCGCCACGCAAGAGCGTGGATGAAAAATTTGACCTGCATCACGAGCAATCAGAATACTACCCCCCTTCTTCAAGACATCTTGCATATTACATCTCTTCATCATTTATCTTAGATATAACATCACTTGCATGCCTATATGTATTTATTGTCTATCAATATTAGTTTTTATATTAAAACAAGCAGTGACATGGTAATTATTGCCGTTGATAGTAATAATTATGATCGTCACAACAGTGAATGTGTTAACTGCAATTTCATTTGCCATCGCATTGCCGGGGAAACATTTGGACATTTTTTAAAGTACCCTTGTAAAATTTTACAGTCGTTATAACTGAGTCATAAATCATTTCCAGAATTTATAGCACCTTCAGGTCAACAAATGTTTCAGTGTACCCTACAGTAACAGCATTTATGATATCCTCTATAAGCCTGGTATATCGAGGAATTTGAGATACTTTTCGCGAACGTATATCGCGATCGTGTCTTGCCGATCGTTTCGCAGATCGATGATATACATAGAACAAGTAGTACACCACTGCGGTGGATCGTGTAAAAAGCATGTGGAGTCGACGTAGAAATGGGAGCCCGAACTCGCTGTCTCTAAGTAGTGACGGGTACGACCTTCTGGCCCGCGCGAAGGAGCGCCACGATCCGGCTTCACGTACTTTTCCGGGCCGTGGGGCGCGCGGCGGTCCGGCCCGCGGGCCGGACCGCGCGCAAGACCGACCGTGTAAAGGGGCCTAATGAGCCGGCGCATCAGCGCCGCGTAATGCGGTGAGACGCCAAGACGCTTCAACACAGACTCATTGCCCTGATCCCACGTACCAAGGGCGCCAAGCGGGGTATACTTGACGATCTTCGATCGTCGAGCATCCTCCATGGCCTTGCACTGGTTCTCGAACATGACGGTGACATCGACAATGTGGACGCGTTTCGCCGCCTCATGCCGGATAACAATATCCGGCCTGAGAGCAGCTAGATCGCCGTTGACGCCCTCCACCCTTTGATTTAAGCGGATGGCTCCCTTCGCTCTGCAGGCTTTCGCCACCCGCGCCATAACCGCGTCATGGCGAAGCTGCAAAGCGGCCGAGTGATGCAGGCAGTGGCAGATTACGTGAGGTAACGTCTCACTCGAATAACCGCACTGCCTGCAGCGCTTGTCGCCCGTGCCCCAGCGTCGCGCCTCATTAAGGTGCAGGACATCGAGGTGCGCGCGATGAATGAAGCGCCACTCGGCGAACCGGGCGTACCTGCCGTCGCGGAGGAAAGCATTGCTGACTCCCGTCCGCGACGACACCTGGTAAACCTTACCTTGGTCCGGTTTAGCCAGGAGAGAGCACAAGTAACTCTCTTGCACTGCAATTCTCAGGCGACGAATCACCTGAGAAGTTGCGCCCGGGGAGATTATGGTCCGCCGGCCCTCTGAACCTCGGCATTCTAAAATAATCTCCTCGGTCAGAGGGTCGTACCGCCATGCCAGGTGTAGGTGTTTTACCTGGCGACGCGAAGCCATTCGCACTCGGGTCCACAGGCCAGGGTCACCCTGGAGGTCGCACGCGAAAGGCCCCTCGAGCGATCCCGAGAGGAACGCGGCGACCTGCTCCTGTGTGGGCTGGACGGATGTACGTCTCCGGACTGCATTCATCAGCGAGGTCCTTGCCCGCTCAGCGACCGCGCCGTCCTTGCAGGATAACAACCTGAAGGCGTGCGCGATCGTGAGCACGTCGGCAAGGTCCGCCATGGGGATGAGTCCAGCTCCCCCTCGCCAAGTGGGGAGGTAAACAACCTCCGCACTGGCACGCTGGGAGAGATTCATCCAGCCCTTGACCAGACGTTTGACAAGTTTGTCAAACGTCTTTAGCGGTGTCTTTTCGACCGCACCACCCCTCAAGATGTAATCCAGCAGTGGCAGGATGAACGTTCTAAGAGCGTCCATCTTCTGCCACGGGGCGAGGGGTGATGTGTCGATGGCGTTCGCGTCTTCCATCATCCGGATGATGATGGCGGTACGGGTTTGGCTTACCCGGGAACCAAACGGAATTCCCAGGTACTCATAGGCCTCACCCTCTCCCAAGGCCTTCAGTTCCTCACCGTCGAGAACGAAGACGGTCGGCTGCGATTTCTGTGCGCTACCCTTCCCCCTAAGGTGAACGGTAGTGCACTTCTTGGGGTTAAATTTTAACCCCGCCGCAGACGCCGCCCTCTGGATCTCGTCGAGGAGGGACTCCATCTCCGCTGGTGAGGCCGCCACAAGACCAATGTCGTCCGCGTAGGCGAATGCACGGTGTAGGTCCTCCCCCAACCTATAGCCCATCGGTAGTGACTCGACGGATCGAATCACTCGCTCGATGGCCAGGTTGAAGGTCATTGGACTACACGGACAACCTTGCTTGACCCCAGCCAGCATGGGGATGTTTTGGGTAAGACCCTGGGAGGTACGGACCTGGGTCGTACATCCAGTGTTCATGGAGAGCATGACCTTCTGGGTGCTGAGGGGCAATTTTGCACCCTCGAAGGCGTCGAACAGAGTGGCGTGGGGAATCGAACCCAACGCGTTGGTTAGATCCAGCCACGCCACTACGGCTTGTCGACCCTCTCTCCGGCTGTCCTCCAGGATCTCCTGAAGCATGAAATTGTGCCCGTGGCACCCCTCATGCCTCAGGAAGCCCTTCTGAGGATGACTCAGCCGTTTTCCTTTTACCGCGAATTCCATCAACCGGTCCGCGAGCACCGCGGCGAACAGCTTGGCTACTGTGTCGCCGAGTGCTAGCAAACGCCAATTCGAAAGGTCGCTTCGGTCCCCTTTCTTGTACGTAAGTACGGTGGTGGAGGACTTCCACGACTCCGGAATGGCCACCGTGCGAAGGCAGGCGTTGAACACCGAGGCGAGCACGGAGCACCCTGGGTCCGCCTTCCTAAGCTCGTCGTAGGTGACCCCGTCCGGACCCGGAGCACTTTTGGGCGTCCGCTTCAGACGGGATTCCACCTCCGACGCAGAGAAAGGCCTCACCAGTGCGCCCCGTAACTCGCCCTCTTCGTCCGTAGGCCACTCCGGCCACACGTAAGGCTCGCCCACAGGGGGAGCCGTCGCCGAGTACATTTTCCGGAAGTACTGGCCGACCTCCTCCGCACTGACCTGGCAGTGAGGGGAAGGACCCGTCAGCACCTCCTCCATCGCTCGGCGGCGATTCTCCCTGTACAGGCGCTGCAGCCTGGTGGCTTTCTTCACATGGTCCTCCGGGCCCTGCGTTTCGGGGGCCCTAGGACGACCAGCGGGCAGTTGCGGGGTGGTTGCCCCCCCCCCTTAGCCGACCGAGACTGAAAGTAGGTGGTCAGATCTTTGGCCACCCCTTCCAGGAGCTCGACCGTCTCGACACCCTCGGCACGTGAAATAAGGGCCTCGCGTAATGTCGCGTCGGCCCGTCTCGCATCGCGCCTAGGATGCCGGGGGAGGCTGGAATTCGCGGGGGGGGGGGGCAGGTCCGAGCCGGCAGAAACACGAGCTCCCGCCGACGCACCGGCCACGGCCGCCCGCGGGCCCCCTCGGCGATCGCTCGCCGTGGCAAGGTGGGGCTCAGGTGGCGGCTGCGACGGTGTACGCGGCCGTAAGTTTGGTGAGGGGGAGTGGGTGGGGGCGGTAATTATTACTGGGGACGGCAGTGGCGGCGGTGATGACGAAGGCGCCGGTGTCGATGCCGTTGGGGACATCGTCCTCCCTCGTCCCGGCGTCCTTCGGAATCCCGCGTTGCTGCCACCCTGTTCCCCGTCGCTCTCCGAGGAGCTGCTGCTGGAGGCGAACCGTCGCCTCGTACTCATCTGTTTCTTCTTCCTCGGGGCCGTCACCTATGGTGTCTCCGTCCCAGGTGGAGTGATGGTAGTTTGGGGAGCCTCCTGGCCCCCCTCCTCCTCGATGGGAACCAGAGGCCGGTGGACGAGCGGCCGCTCCGTGATTACCCTGACCGTGTGCTTGGTGAATACGCACGACGTCATGATGGGGCCACCACACGAAGTCGTCGTAAGCGTACTCGTGGTTAACGTGGCCCCAGTCGATGACGTCGTCACGGCCAGCGGGGGCAGAACGGTCCTGCTCGTCTGCGGAGGGGGAGTTGCCGGCCAATTTGGGGAAGTTGAGGCCGCCCCGTTTCCATGAGGGGCCTCGTCTCCTGGGCTTACCCGATGGTAGTGGCCGGTGTTGATGGCCCAGGAGATGGGGTCAATGCCTCCGAGGTAGCTACTGGGGCCGGGCTCTTCTTTGGCCGCCCCGGCCCCCTCTTAGTGGTGGTGATGGGGGCCGCAAGGCCCCCTGGGGCGCCAGCTCCTTCTTTGGGCGCCCCGGCCCCCTCTTGATGGACGTGGAGGAGGCTGCGGGCCTCTGGGGCACTGTAGGCCTCGGAGGCAGACTGGAGGCCCTCGTAATTCTTCTCGTCACTGGGCTCGGTGGTGTGCCCAGTGACCTTTTCTTCATGGGCGGCCTCTCCAAGCTTCCCCTGGTGGAGTTATGGCCGGACGTTGACAGGTTCCCCCTCGAGGTGGTGGTAGAGGGCCCCTGGTTCCTGGCTGCAGCCTCCGCGTAGGTGGTAGGCGGGGGACTGCAGCGGGCGGTGGTGGGTACGGCCCCGGTAGCCCTGGTTGTGGTGGGTGGGGAGCGTGTGGCAGCTGTCCGAACAGCAGCCCCCGTCGAGCTACGTGTATTAAGGGTGCAGTGGTGGTCGCCCTCTTCGTTCTGGTGGTGGGTGGGGCGGTCGGAGGGTGACCATCACCCTCTCCTTTGCCACTGGCGTCGCGGCCGTTGTGGCATTTCGGAAAGTAGTGGGGGGGGGATTATCGTGCGGGGGGCTGGGGGTGTCGCGGTGCGACGCACCGGAGGGGTAGTCAATGCCCGAAACGCAGGGGAGACCGTCGCAGCCCCCGAGCCTGAAGGGCGGTTCTGCAAAGGGGCGCCTCCGCCGTCTGTGCCGCCGCGCGGGCTGCGCACCCTTTCGGTACAGGGCGCACCCGGAGCGGTCGCGGGGTGGAATTTGACCACGTGGGCGTTAACGTCCTTAGTAGGGTATTTACCCTTTCCCACGTGGCCGCAGTACCGACAGGAAGGTTTTAATACCCACCCCGCGTGAGTCCGCTTGACGTGCTGGGCGAACTCCAGGTACCCCCTGTAACGAAAAGAGTTGCTTTTTGAGCATTTTTTATTGACGCACTCGGGACACGTCAGACCGTCCGTGGCCGGGAGTTCGACGGCAACCTCCCTCGCTTGGACCGGCGAAGCCATTTATAAGGTAAAGAAAGAAAAGAGAGAGAAAAGAAAAAAAAAGGAGAAGGAAGAGTAGTAAGTAGTAAGGCTCGATAGGTAATAACGCCGGTCCAACCGTAGGGGTCTCCCGAGTGCGTGGGTGCGCAGTCGGCGTAAATGGTGGTGAACGCAGGTGATAGCAGGTGTGAGGTGAGTATGAATAACGGATCTTGTACAAATAAATAGAAGCGCCGTCCAGGTAGTGACAAAAATAAATACGTAAATAACGAATATGACGCGGAGAATAACTGTGGTGACGCTAGAAACACGTATAAATAAGACGCGAATGACAAGAACGAGAAAAAAAGAACAAAATATATACAGAATAAATAGATAAAAGATGATGACGTCGATGTATGGGGTGAGATGTTCGCGCCGAGAATTTGAAGTGAGGGTGCGGCGGCACAGCAGCGCGATATATGCGCCCAGGGCAGCGTTAGTAAAGCTATAGTAAAAGCGCTGCGGTGGCGTGTAAAAAAAGCGGGGGAATATAGGTATATGCTGTAGGAGTGTGAGATTAGAGTATTTTCATCCGGACAGTTGCCGAGATATATAATAGGTAGAGAAGATAAATATTTAGGGCCAATAACGCAGAATAGATATATAAATAGGCATAAGAGAAATAAATAACACACAATGAATAAATAAAGTAGTATAAAGAGAATAAGACCAGGCCAGGCCGGAACACTGGCGTTGCCCGCTCGTCTCCTTTTTCCGCGGATAAAATGCACGACGTGAACAGTAATAAAAAACAAAGGTATAAATAGCAGTTTATCAGCGCGTAATAATGTATATATAAAATAGATAAGAGACGAGTATCAGTCGTCTCGCTGTTGCTCCGTGGTTAAAACAATAAGAATGACTAGAGATAGAGATAAATAATAAAAAAAACAGACGTCACAGTGTATAGGACAGTGTAATAAATAAATAAATAGGACGTCACTCGGAGTAAAAATGCAAATATAAAATAAAATCAGTTCAAATAGTCAATAAATAAATAAATATGTGTTAAAAATAAGCAACAGACACGACTAGAGAATATAACAGCTGATACGGGCAGCGCCGACTAAGTCCCCTTCGGCCGTTTCCGACCGAGTTCGTGTGTGAAAGAAGGATAGAGATAGAGTGGGAGACAGCAGAGTGTGACGAAGCAAGCGAAGCGGTAGAGAAAGAGAGAGAGAGAAAGCTGGCGATAGAGAAGGATAGGAGGCGAAGCGGAAAGCCTCTCTATCGCGAGAGTCAGAAAGTAGAGTAAAATGACTAGAATAATAAAACTAGATTGATCCCCTAGCAGGGATCAATCGCGTAGAGAGAAAGCAAAGAGCTTTAGAGAAGCGAGAGAAGGAGTCGAGCAAATCTCTGGAAGAGGTGTGTGTCGTTGTTAAAATGACGGGTGCCATTTAAACGGCACCTTAGTCGACAATTACGTCAATTATAACACCTCTTCCTTTGATTTACTCGACGGGAATAGAAATGAGCTCCCCCGCATGCACTGTGATGCACCGTATCGCGATATTACTCACGAAACGGCGAAATTCCACACGTGCAATTTAAACTCTTCGCAAAACAATCAACGGTAATAGCTGATTGTTTTGCGAAAGGTCGCGAGAAGAGCGCGGGTTTGGAGACAGCTGAGGCGCGGGGCGGGGGAGCAAACTCGCCCGGCCGTTACGATCAGCTGTGGGACGCTAGGTCGCTAACCCGGGCTACGTCAGAGAGAGTGACGCAACGCGGGCAACGGAGCCTAGAGGGGGACAGCGATAGATAGAAGAAGGAAAGACTTACTCGGTCTGCTGGCTGGCGGGGGATCCGTCTGGCTCCAGTCCTGGTCCTGGCGTCGGCGGCGCTGGCGGAGAGTCGGTCGCGGGAATCGGATTTTTTCACCGCTCGAATTGAATACTCTCCCGCACGACTTGGGGTCGCTTCTCGGGCTTATGGTAGATCTGTTATAAAAGTGATTTTTGGAAAAGAGCTTATTGAGCCAATCCTGGCGGCACTGCAATGCCAGGCTGACTCGCGACGGAGGTGGAGCAAGCACCAACGCTCCGTCAGTTTCCAAAAATCAGATTAATATTCTGACTCCCCAATGGGGAGTGTATCAGATATTAAGCTGATAAGAACAGATAAATGTGTGTTTATTCAAACAATGTTTTTAAATACATAACGAATTTGCCAGTTATCGGGCTCGTACTTAAACAATTTATGTTTTTTCCCAGATCCTGGGGCTCGCAACGCGTCGGGCGTTGGGGTCAATCTCGGCGGAGCTGCCCTGGTGAGATCCCGCTCTTAAAATAGCCGTGCTTGGCGGCTATTGCATGTACACTTTGATCTTAGCCATAAGGCAGAGAAGCGAACTACATTATGTAAACGTCTAGCCACTGGTGTTAATTTGCTTTTTCTAGTTACTGAGTCAAGAAGTGGTCGCTTTGTAGAACCTTGGGGCGTTGAATTGATAATGTGTTCTTTCAAAACAGAATTTGCACATGAGGAATGTGGATTCTGCACACTTGAAGAATGTTCAAATTCAATATGTACATTAGCATATTCGCTAGCACTTTGAATTTGATTATGCTCTATTCCTTCATCAAGAGTTCCACTATTGTTAGAATAAATAACCTGTATGTCGTTGTAACTCGGCAAAACATTAACACGTATGAATTCATTCAGCGGATTTTCAATTGTAAAATCCCCCTGCATCTTCTCGTCTTCTATCTTCATATTTGTTAAAATTTTCCCATCACTGGTCCTTGCAGGGGATGCAGCAGAAGAAATGAAATTCAACATTAACTCAGAGATTGCATCATTTTTCAGTACTTGCCGAATGGGTGTAATGTTGTAGGCACTTTTCATAAAATGCAGTTGACACACTTTATACTTTCTCAATTCCCCACAGGTAAAGCCATTGAAGCTGGGATTATTAATTGCTTGCACCCATTTCTCACATCTTAACACATTTTTGGGGAAGTTATGCCTATTTACAGTGCTGTTGGAGTTGCAGCCTGGCACTACACACCTCCAAGAAACTTCTGGCCCTCTCCCTGCAAAGCCAAAAAAAAAATCGTTTTTATGTTTTAATACCATTTTTTTTTCACAAGTACAATCTAAAAATATAAGTTTCAACTTTAGGAAAACTGTACATAAAACTTTCTTACCTGCCACTCTCTTTCCTGTTGTTACTTTCTCGTCTGCATTCATTATAAAATTATTCAATACTATTACTTGTATGCTTCAGAATATTCTAAATAATACACCTAAAAGTATAAATAACCGTTGAAAATGGTTGAAGCTTCTTGAAGCGTTGGTGAACGTTGGTAAGCGTCAAACTGCGTCAAGCGTAGACAAGCGTTAGCAATTGGTTAGCAAGCTTACCTTTTTTTTTTTTTTACGTGGAGAAATCCGGAACGGATACCCCGCCCCCCGGGGGAGGGACGGGGTTATGTGGGGCTCCGACCCACTAAAACTCCACGGTGGTCTACCTCGAGCGCGCAGTCGCGCGCACGTGGGGAGGGACTTACGCGGGAGCAAACTAGCGATTCATCCGCTTGCCCCCCCCCCCTCAGAGTTTCGGCGAACTCCGCGCTCAACAGCCCCGCACTAATCGGCGGGGTCTTCCCTTAGCTTCGGCGACGCGCGACCGACCACACGCCCGCGTCGCCCCTTCTGGGGGCCGCAAATGGTGTAGTTGGGCGACCGTGGGCGACCCCCGCGATCGAGCGGGGAGTCGGCCCACGGTCGAATGATCTTCGGGGCCGCTCTTACATGAGCGACCCCGTCGACCGCCGAACTCACCCTTCCGCTCGATCGCCTTCCACGGGAGCTCGTGGTACTTAGCGCACGTGGCGCGGCTCCCGGGGGAGCAGCGGATGTTCGGCTGCTCCCCGATGTGGCCCTCTGATGCGAGGACCCCGGTAACGGATCTCCGCCTTCGGGCGCCGCGACCTGCCACGTCGCAGCGCCGACGGCAACACCGTGGCACTGCCACGTCTTCCGAGAACTAACTGGCCCTCGACCCGGAGTTACGCCGTTGGGGGAGCGGGGTGACGCTGACTTTGCGTCGCAGCCTGACTTCCCCCGGCTCCGGGTCATCTGGGCCTCCTCCGTCTCCGCCTATGCCTGGGAGCCGCGAGCCGGGACGGTTGACCGGATACCTCGCGGTCCTTCTCCGCTTGTTCTTTCTCAAGCATGATGGCCTCCGCGTAGGAGACCATCACGTCCCAGGCAGCCCGGTCTCTCGCCATCCGACGCACGACTGTCGGTAGCGAGAGATCCGGGCCTAGCTGCAACTCGAAGACACGGCGGTCATCGATCCATTCCTTGCATTTAGCCAGGGTGTGATCGGCCGTTTCCTCGTCGCCCGAGTCGCAGCTGAAACACCGCGACGTCTCCTCCCGCCCTATTCGACGCAGATAGGTGCCGAAGCAGCCGACACCTGTCATTATCTGCGTCAGGCGGAAGGTAAGCCTGCCATACCTGCGCCCCACCCATTCGTCCATAATGGGTAGAAGCGCCCCGACAACGCGACCCTCCCGATGTTCAGGGAGGGCCAACCACTCGTGCCATTTGGCTATCATGCGTTGTCGGGCCTGGCCCCGCACCACTTCTTGCCCGCCGGCCATCGGGCCCCCAGCTTCGCGGAGATTTCGGACGGCAGAATAAACTTCTGCCTCCATCTCCGCGAGCAGATGGAACGGGGGGGACCCGGCCAGAGCGGACAGTTCGGCGTGTGACACCGTGCGATATGCTCGCACGGATTGGAGGACCGCTCGACGATGAACTCTAGCGAGTAGTTCACGTCCGATGCGGCAGTCCCCCAGGTCACCGGCCCATATAGGCGCACCATATAGCGCCATGGACCGGATGACCGTCACATAAAGTCGCCGAATGCCCTCGTGTGGACCCCCCAGGTTGGGCATAATACGCCGATAGGAGAAGACTTGCTTCTCCAACCTGGGGGCGAGGGCCTTGAAGTGGCGCGTGAATCGCCAGTAGGTGTCCAGGGTCAGACCGAGATATCTCATCGATCGGCCGACCCTGATGCAGGCATCCCCGAGTCTCAGGGACGCTCTGTTGGGGACACCGCTCCCAACCCCGTCTGCGAGCCACATGGCCTCGGTTTTCTCCAAGGCGACTCGCAGACCGAGCGTCCCTATAGAGGTGATGACGCGTCGCAGTGCTATCTCTGCGAGGCTGATCGCGTCCCTCCATTTTTTCCCGGAGGCCACCACCAGAGTGTCGTCGGCGTAACATACCAACGAGACCTCCGGTGATGGCATTTCAACCCGCAGCACCGCGTCGTAGGCCAAGTTCCATAGCAGGGGTCCCAACACGGACCCCTGCGGAACGCCGCGGTGCACCGGAGCCACCCCTTCTCCCTCCCGGCCGACGTACGACACCACGCGGCCGCGGAGATAGTCCCGGACCAGGCGGCGAAGGTAGAGCGGGACATTATGATAAAGCAATGCCCGCTCGATCGCCGCCCAGGAGACGGTGTTAAAGGCGTTCGATATATCGAGCGAAATCGCAACGCTCACACCGCCTCCCTCGACCGCCCGGCGCGACAGCGATCTCACGAGATGTATAGCATCGATTGTCGATCGCTGTCGCCTGAAGCCGAATTGGCGGTCGGAAAGGTCCGGGCCCACGGCCTCCAGGTGGGCGCACAGGCGGGCAGCAATGATCCGCTCTAAGAGCTTGCCCGCCTCGTCCAGGAGGCAGATCGGCCTGTATGCCGAGGGTGACTCCGCGGATTTACCGGGCTTCCGGAGGAGGACCAGCCTCGCTTCCTTCCACGCAGGGGGGAATCTGCCGGATCTCAGGACGGCGTCGAACAGACGCCTGAGACCGGTTCCTAGGGCGCTCAACGCGCAGGCCCAAACTCGCCCGGGCACACCGTCGGGACCTTTTTTTTTTTTTTTTTTTTTTTTTTTTCCTCTCCATCCGCCCCTCCCCTGCATGAGACGGGGCGGCCTGGTTGCGGGTATCCGCTTACTCTTCAGGTCGCCCCCATTGTGCAGGGGCCGCAATAAAAGCACCCACCATCAGGACATCCTCATCAGGTGAGTACCTCGTCCGATCTTCATCAAGGTCCTTTGTGTCTCTTCATCTTCTTCCTTTCCTTTTTGCAGGTTCCACCAATGGGATTAACGTATGCTGCGGTCTCTCATCAGGCTTTTTCGCCTCCTCCATCCGTGGGCGTCTTTGCCTCTGTATCAATCATTGGCCAGCCTCCGTTTGGTGTTACTTCCCCCCCCTCCATCAGCCCTTAACACTATCAGCGCATCCACCACTCTTCTTCACCGCAACTCATTTTTGATTTTTTAGGATTTCCGCGGTTCTTCGTTCCTATGGATTAAAATAGCTACCAGGTCCTGTGCAGGTAGTGGCATGTTGAAAATTGAATGCGAAGGCCGGGGTTTTTTAGTACGCGGCTAAAAAATGGCCAATAGACTAAAAATACGTGTAGATAAATAAATAAATAAATAAATAAACAAGAATGTGTTAAAATATAAATGGTCTAAAGTTTTAACCGGCGAATTAATAATAACAATAATAATAAAATATTGACCAGTGGATGCATTCTACGTATGTTCCCGTTAAATATTGTTAAAAGTGGCTGTAAAGTTGTCACAACTAGGTAAAAGTGTCAATCATTTCGTGCTGTATCGGGCCCGCTGGGCCTGTGTAGCCGCGCCTCTTTTACGATACTTCTCTCCTCTTCCTCTTTGGCCCTCATGACGCTTCTGCTAAAATCCTCTAGGGCCCTCCACTTGTCCTTATCTGCTAGGGCCTTCTTCATACATTCTTCAGGCCTGACGTCACCTGTAATGCCCAGGGCCTCCTTCAGCAGTTCTCTCTCTTCTTCCCACTGGGCACACACTGCCAGCGTATGTTCTGCGTCGTCTGTGCTGTCGCACCCAAACCAGCACCTGTCGCTAGCCATCCTCTTGATACGGAAGAGGAACGCCCCGAAGACTCCATGGCCCGTGATCAACTGAGTGAGGTGGTATCCGGGTGCACCATGTTTCCGTTCTAGCCATGGCCTGATCTCAGGGATCCATCTTTTGACCCAGCTGTCACCTGTTTCGCGCCAGTCGGCGGCCCACTTGCTTACCGTATCCTCTTTTAATTCCTTCTTCTTTTTTCTTAGATTTTCCTTGTACCTAGAGGCTGTATCCACGTCCACCGGCGGCCTAGGTTCCTCGTCAGCAATGAATTCGAACAGCTTTGCACGCTCCTCGATTTTGAGTTGCATACTGGGGAATCCCGCTAACACGCACATTGTTTTACCCGCTACTGTGCGGTATGCCCTCGTGACCCGGGTGAGGCCCAGCTTTTGTGCACGCCTGATCGCGGCCGCGTTGCTGCCCTTTTTGGCTCTACTAATCCATACCGGGGCCCCATATAGGATTATGGCCTCCATTATTAGATAATAAAGTCTGCGCGCTTTATTTTGAACTCCACCGATATTAGGGAGTGCCCGGCTTAGCGCCGCCATAACCCTGACCGCTTTCCCGGTCACATTATTAATATGCGTCCTATACGTTCGTCTCGTGTCGATCGTGACTCCCAGGTATTTGACCTCGTCCAGAGGTCGAAGCGCGTATCCAGGGCCCGCCACGTGGAAATCCTGGGGGACCGTCTTCCTGTTGAGTAGCGTCAGCGTTGTTTTTTCCTCCGCAAGTCTTAATCCGACATTATTAAGCCAGCTCTTGATGCTAGCGACCTCAAGTCTGATCTTCGTAGTGAGACCATCCAAGTTGCCGGCCGCGACGAGCAGGGCTATGTCGTCTGCGTAGCCGATTATTTCACAGCCCCGGCCTACCGCTCTCCTCAACAATCTGTCGTACACAAGATTCCACAGTGTCGGCCCCACCACCGACCCCTGTGGGACCCCCATCTCCATTTGGTGCAGAATGGGCCCATCCTCTAAGTGCATAACCACCCATCTGTCGCTTAAATAGCCCTTTATTACACGTTTCAGATAATCGGGGGCCTGTCTCCTTACCATTTCTTCGTGTATAACCTCCCACCTTAGGGAATTAAAGGCGTTGCGTATGTCAAAGGACACTAGTGCCACATAGCTGCCCTGCCACTTCTCCGCAAATTTAGCCACTCTGTACAACGCCTGAGTAGTATTGCGCCCCTTGGCAAACCCGTACTGGTTGGGCGAAAACCCATTTGGTGCCACCTCATCCATGATCCTGACCTTGAGGATGCTCTCGAACACTTTGGCGATACCGTCGATGATGCATAGCGGCCTGTATGCTTCCGGGGTGGTCGGGTCTTTCCCAGCCTTCCTGGTCAAAATCAGCCGAGTTTTCTTCCACTGGGCAGGAAGGTCTCCCATCGATAAGCAGCCATTATAGGCCGCACATAGGCACGGGGTGTCTACGTTGGCCATCGCAATAGTGGCCACTATCGGGACCCCATCCAGGCCAGGGGCCTTCTTGGGATTTAACCTCGCAACCGCCGCTTTAACCTCTTCAACGGTGATCCAGTTTATCTCTTCTGGTGTCACTGTGGCCGGAGTCCTATGGGTCCTCAGCCAGCCATCGATCGTTCTTGACTCGCGCCTGTTACCATCAAGGTTATCCCGCGGGAACAGCCTTTGGATAATTTCCTCCGCCAGCTGCCTGGAGAGCCTGGGTAAGTTCGCATTTCCTTTAACCTCTCTAAGGAGGGTCTGATAGGGCCTCCCCCACGGATCCTTCATTAGGTCAGCACAGTATGCCTCCCATACTGCTACCTTCGCGTTAAAGATGTTTTTATTTAAGAGCTTCTTGGCCGTTTTGTAAATCTGTGACCTATTGGCGAATTCTTCCGAGTCCCGGCGTCTAATGCGGAGCATCCTCCTCCTTGCTCGACCGGCCGCCGTTCTTAGTTCGGTCAAGGAGTCCGACCACCATTTGTGGCCACCCCTGGGTCTTCTTGCATTAGGGTCGATGGTCTTCATACCCTCGTCACATGCAACTCTGACAGCCCTTAACAATTCGGCGATTTGGCTTCGGTCCATGGGTGTCTCAACTGGGAGGTGGGCCGTATGAACCACAAATGCTCCCTCCAGTCTTCCTAAATCGAGCGTTTTGCCATTCCACCTTTTGAAACCAGGGTGGTTTGGTGCCAGTGCGTCTCGGCGGCAGCCCCTACACGGAATCAGGGCCACTTCATGGAGGATATATTTGTGGTCCGAACCCGAGTACTTATCCAAGATCTTGCTGGACCTGACCATTCTCTCCGTACCTCTGTCGGTGGCCGCAAAATCGATTTTTGATCTCCTGCCGTTTCTCTCATATGTGTGGCCCCCCTCGGTCTCAATACACCGTCGGGACCTGGAGCCGCGTTCCTCTGGCGCATGCGCATCACAGAGGACGCGAACTCCTCGTCGCTGACCCCTTCGTCGTTCAACCATTGATCCCCGGACTCGTCGGCGCCACCCTCCCCATGTATCAGGGGAGGGGGAAAGAGCGCCTCTAGAACTTGTTCTAGGAGCCGGGGATCTAGACCCTCTGTGACCGGGGGCGCCCAAGGACCGAGTTTGACGGACACGGCCTTGTACGGGCGCCCCCAAGGGTTCTCGTTGAGGGTCGCGACGAATTCCCGACAGGACTCATCTTTAGCCCGGGCTATGGTTCCGCGGAGTTCTCTGCGCGCCGCCGAAAAGACGGAGGCACAACTCGCGGAGCCGTTCCTCCGAGACCCGCCGTCGGTCTTGTCGACGGGCCTTGGTGTACTGGCGTCTGGCTGTGAGATTAGCCGCGCGGAGATCCGCGATCTCGGCTGTCCACCAGTACACCGTCCTCCGACCCCCACCTGGCGACCCGGTCCGCGGCATAGTGGCGTCACAAATTGACTGTAACGCCCGCCGGAACCAAAGCGCGCCAGCAACGGGGTCATCGAGGACGTCGCCTGGCAAAGGAGGCCAGGCGACGACGGAGGAAGCGAGTTGGGCCGCTTCAGCATCTAGCTGCGTGAGCGCCCACCGCGGGGGATGCCTACCGACTCGGGGAGGAGGCGGGGGGACGGAGGTGGCCAGCATCACATACATGTGATCAGACGCCGGCTCACAATCCTCCGCCACCCAGCAGTCAGACGTTTTAGCGGCGGCCGCGGGGTTAACCCAGATGAGGTCGATTACCGACTCACCCCGCGGGCCGCGGTACGTCGTGACTGCATGGGGATTCTTAAGCGAGAACCCCATCGCCTCCGTCCACTCAAGTAACACTTCGCCCCTGGAGTCCGTCCTGGGAGAACCCCACTCGACAGCGTGGTCGTTGAAGTCTCCCAGAAGCACGACCGGCTGAGCTCTCTGGGGAGCTATAAATGTCCCCAGCTCGTGTAGCCGGTCCTCGAACTCCGGGACGGTGAGTCTCGGCGCGAAGTAGCATCCCACCGCGAGGAATTCCCCCCATTGTGCGGCCATCCAGCACCTGCCATGTCGGGCGACCGTACACGGCAGGGCTCCTCTATCCACCCCCCACATCATCGCCACCTGCCGATCGGGATTTGTGGACCGAAAACATCGGTCCTCCAGCGGATACGGCTCGGTGGCGATGACCAGCCCGACCCCCAATTCCAAGCGAGCCTGCTCTAGCAGGTCGTGCGCTCGCATGGAATGGTTTAGGTTAGCGAGCAGGATCGGCGGGCCTCTGGGCATTACGAAGCCCTGTCAGCGGCCTCCACCGGATCCTGCTCGGGTCGGGCTGCGACCCCCTTCTGCTCGGGGGCCCCGACGACGCTCTCCGTGGCGGGGGAAATAGGCCCCCCGCCGTAAGACACGGCGACTGACTGGACGAGGAGTAGCGCCTCCTCGTCGTCGCTCGTCGTCTCCGCATCCCCGATACTGGCCTCGGGGGGGGGGGGGGGGGGTCGCCTTCCTATTTTTAATGAAGGCCTCTCTCCCCTCGGGTCGAGGACCGCTGAGGGGGAGCACTGGGCTGCTCCCCCTCTCTTTTTTCTTCCTGGACCCACCCCGGAGAGAGCCCCCAGGCGAGGACGTCGTCGATGGCGCACCCGAGGAGACTCCAGGCTCCCCGCGGGCCTTTCTCTTGCCCGCGCCGGATTTGGCCGCCGAGGTGGAGACCAACACACCGGTCTCCATAGGCTCGGCGGACGCAGGTTGGTGGGGCGGCGCCATTCGGGACGCCGCCAACGCGGAAGTACTCGCACTCCCCGAACCCCCCTCCCCAACCCTTACCCTCCTCCCCTTCTTGCTAGACGCAGGGGGGGGGCTTACAGGCAGGGCCCCCCATCCGGTGTTCGCCGGGCAGTCCCGCGCTGGTGCATAAGGGGCATTTGGGGACGGCGACACAATGTCGCGCCATATGTCCCTCTACCCCGCACCGATAGCAGAGGAGGCGTCGGCTCTCCGGGCTGGAGCATTTGGCCTGAACATGACCGAACTCCAGACACCGGAAGCACTGCAGCCTCCTCTGAGCGAGCGGCGCAACTCGCGCAGCTAGGGAGTTTACAACTATTCTCCCCGCCCTGACGAGTACGGACGCCGCCGCTGCGGGAGCGCGCACCCAAAGGGAAAATAGCCCTGCCGGGTCTCGTCGCTTCTCGCCGACCGTTACATCGGTCGGCGAGCATCCCCCCTGCGTCGCAATCGCGGCGAGGATCGCCTCCTCCGACGCCAGCTCCGTCAGTCCATTCAACCGGAACTCGGCCATTTTTTGGGGGCAATGGACTTTAATGCCCGTGCCCCCGAGCTGCTCCTCGAGCTTGGCCTTTAAGGCCGCAGCTCTGGCCGAGCCCTGTGCCCCCGGGATTTCCAAAACGAGCCCCCCGGTAACGGCGCGCCTCGGTCGCATCGATGCGATGCCGAGGTCGGCGACTTTTATAGCCGCCATCGCGCCCGCGACCCGCTTGGAGAATTCCTGTTCCCCTCCAGCCGGGGCGGTAATGGCCACCGCCGCAAATCTGGGGGGACACGGAATCGCGACCGGGGCTCTCCCGGGAGCACCCGCCTGTCGGGGAGCCGGCGTCGAGGTGCCTCTCCCCCTCGGAGCAGCGGCGTCTCCGCCCGCCGCCGCCTTCGCCGTCTTCTTTGCCTTGCGGCCGAGGACCCGCGCCCATGTATCCCCATTAGTGCTGCGGGGCGCAGGTGGGGCAGCTCGCTCGCGGGGGCGCTGGAGACTGGCGCTGCCACCCCCGCGTTGGCTTTTCTGGCCGCCCCCTTAGCCGCAACTCGAGAACCCCCGGACCGTTTAACCGGGGGGGGGGGGGGGGGAGCAAAGAGGAGAGAAATTCTGACCGTAATAGCGAGAGATTGCAAAAGGGAACCGGAGCCCCTGACCAATTGCACTTCGGTCGCGAATCGGGGACCGCGTTCTGAGACGAACGGGAACCGGTCGGTCAATGGGTCCACTTAATGTATGGAGCGGTGCGCTCCGGGTCGGTTTTGTTCGGGTGGGTTCTGTTCAGTTCGACCTAGCTGAATAGGCCGGGATGGTATGTAATGCTGTCCCTGTCGGTCTCATTGTTTGTCTCTCTCGTGACGAGATTTGTGAAAACAGACTGTTGCAGTTATTTTTTAATACTCTGACACTGTCAGTCCCAAAATGCGCCGATCTACCAAGGCATTGTTGTATTTGAAACACTACATTAAGAAGATGCTCGTCATCTCCCATCGACTTTAATAGAAGTAGTTAATATAAAATAAATGATTGTTAAAATCGAAATAACAAGAAAATGATTGAAAATATATTTTTTTATTTTTCATGTGGTTATTTGAAGAATATGTCGAAGTGTGAAAAAAACAGAAGATACAAATGTAACAAAATGTAAATATATATATTTAACGAAAGGACGCATCACGAAATTTTCTTCATGGATCATTCCAAGGTTTCATTTTCTGTAGGGTGTAACGGTTTCGGACGTAGCGTAACGCGTCTTACAGGATCCCGGGATTTGTTCGAATGGCGTGCGATAAAGAATTAAAATTCAAGAACAAGAATTTAACTTAAATAGTGTTTATTGTAGAAAACACTTCTAAATGATACATAAAAATGTGAATTAACGCCTTAATATTAAAGAAATTAAAGAAATTAATTAGGTTGCGACTCTAGGTCGTTACAAAAGTAAAGCTGATCGTCTTGGGTTGCGACACTAGGTCGTTACAAAAGAAATACCCGTTTGAACGATCGATTTGGAGTAATATAACTTAATTAACTATTAATAACGTTTAGTCGAATGATAAGAATTAGTTTATAGGTTATGACTCTCGGTCGATATAGGAATTGGATTATGGATAATGACTCTCGGTCGATATAGGAGTTAGATTATGGATAATGACTCTCGGTCGATATAGGAGTTAGATTATGGATAATGACTCTCGGTCGATATAGGAGTTAGCTTATAATTTAGGAATTAGCTTATAATTCTAGGAAATTGAATATGTTTAGTTTGAGAATCGTTTGAATTGTTTCGTTGTCATCAGGGGCGGTTTTGCCACCTGGAATAGTCTTGTTCCCTCATCGCTCAGGAGTATTAGTACTAACCTGAGATTAATAATTATTAATAACTTAGCTTCATCAACTAAGTGGCCTGCAAAGCGGCCCCCAAGGCAGAAAACCTCTCGTCAAACCTGGCGACTATGGCCTTAGTTTATTACGATCGGCTCGACCAAGTGCCCAGCAAGGCGGCCTCCAAAGTTGGAGCATTAAATTTATGTTGGAATCAGCCAATGGCCATAAATGATTCAGAGTAGTATTCACTTTGAATTTGTAATTCATAATGATTCTCTCTAGGCTTTCTTGCCCGTATTTATACATATTCGGGGTTCTGGGAGCGCACCAATGGGAATGGATTTTGACTATTACGCGTCAATCATTCTCGTTTCGCTCGATCTATTCTCCAGTCGGTCTACTGAGCGACTGGTTATACGCAGGCGTGTGCTTGGAACGCTCGGTTCCCTTTCTCGTTTGTCACGCACCAATTACAATCACTGCTTCTGATCTTTGCTCTCGTCGATCCGCTGATCGACTGAGGATCGCGCATGCGTTCGATTCTCCCACTCCTTTACACTCTTTCGTCATACTCGCGTTTCGCGGTACCCTAAGCTAATATTAATATTAATCCTAAACACGCTTTATAAAAGTAAGAATAATAAGAATATAGTAAGAATATAAGAATGTAAGTATTTAAATGATTATTATTTAAGTTCATTAATGAAAAAAGAAAGGGCAGTTTTGGGGTTTGTTACAAGGGCGAGGACAAAACACCCTGTATTTGCATTGAACCATAATATTATATGGAACAGGGACTTTTGGGTATACTTAACCCCTATTAAAGTTCAAACAAAAGCAAGTAAAGAAACTCTTTCGCAGACATAAATGACCCGATTATGGCGGATACGAGACTAGTCGATTTTATGTTTTGACCTGATTAAAGTAATACGGGGGTTCGGGTGGTATGGTAAACCGTCCGCAATAGTGCAGCGCACGGCTCGCTTACCTGAAACGGGGCGCACCGCTGCCTTCGTACATACCATCCTACGAAAAACCTTATTTTGTAGACAGTAGGCTAGAAAAATGGTCATACTTATTTAGAATTTAAAAACATATGATGTTGCAGGCAAAATTGTGAAAATAAGAATGTGCCTATATTTTTTGATGTTACAAAAATGAATTTCAAAAACTATTATGTGAATAGGCAAAATAATCTAAAGTATAGCGTAGTTTCAAAAATGAATGCGCAAAAAGTAATTAATTCCCAACTGTGGTTCTGTAAGAAATTTGGAACCATCAAAATAATAATATCTTTCATTTTAATCAAAATTCCTGACATCGACGTCAGAAAGTTATCGAGTGGGATGACCTTCCTGGTATCTTAGTCGAAAAATAAAAACACATAGTATTGTGTTTGTAATATTGGAAACATCTGTTGCGTGGCCGGCTGGTTCCTCTATGGAATTCTTCGTAGGGAATTCGGCGGGGAACGATGCCCGTGGAGTGCTAAGGCACTCTGCACCTTGAACGCGGATTTTTGTATAATAAATATAATGAAAACGATAATAATAATAATTGAATAAAACGATTTGAACACAATAACTTATAACTTTAATCAACTCAATAAACTATTTGAGCATAAAATGAATCTTGGAGAGGTTTTAAATACACGTCTGTTCTCTTTTGCTTTCGGGGCTCGAGTGTGCCTTTTAAAGTCCATCGGTTTTCACCTTTTTTGTTACAAGATGTCTTAGATTCTAAGAGCCAATCGCAAATTTATTAATTAATTAGCTAAATTCCTATTCGTCGATCCGATTCCTTTCGGTTATCGATTTTTGGAAAAGCAAGCGTTTACCTACATTGCGCTGGAATTACACACCTAGGAGAAGGGAGGAAGGAGAAGCTTCCAAATGGGTATTGATTAATTTATAATCTTAAAGTCCTCTTATAAAGACTCTAACTATCTTCAAACCCCTCGGCTTTGTGCGAACTTCACTTTGTCTCCCTTTCCTATTACATTCGTGTGATCCGAATCGAACTTCGCGCTACTAAAGTTTATACTACACGCCGCTAGGCGGAAGTCGCAACACTTCCCTCCTTATCGAAAAGGTGTTTTCCAATGGGAACACCTTTCCAGTTATACATTTATGATAAATTGAGCCTGAGCCCCTAGCGTTAATTTCTAATATGACAAACTGAATAATTACTTATATGTAAATAAACATCTCTCAGTGAAGCATTCCTGAGCCTCCCCTCCTCGCTCTCCCCGCAGTAGCCAAGCTACTCGGTCCACCCGGGTTCCCGCGAAGATTGCGAGTCGAAGGATGCTACAGGTTGTCTACTTGTCACAATTGATTGCAATGGGTTACAAGTTGTCTCCGTAGTATAACATCTACATTCCAAAATTACAAGATTCTGATCCGTGAACGAATAATGCAACCTAGCTTAACATATACTGTACATGCAAATGACAGAGTGGTATCAACAATGATAGGACAGCAAGGTAGACTATGGGGAATCTAATCTTATGCATGCTAGTTTCAACTTGTTCGTATGAACTATCTTTGTTTTACCAACTCCTATAGCTATTTCCGCGTTTAAGTCATCGAACATCCTAACAATTTTGTAAGGTCCCAACCAGCTAGAATCGAATTTAGAAGTTTTTGGTTCTTATATATATATATATCGTCACCTACAGAGAATTTACAGGAATTAACTCTTTTATCGTAATCTAATTTGCTTCTCTGTTTTGCCCTTTCTAGATTCGCTGCTGCTATAGTTTGGGTAGTGCATATTTTTGAAAATAACTCATCCAAATGGTCAACAAAGGTTCGCGGAATTATTTGGTTCATGAACTCTGAGGGAATAATCGCCTTTACCCCAAACACAAGCTCGTGCGGAGTAAAACCAGTAGCTTCATGGACAGACGTATTGTAAGAAAATATGCCAAAACGAATCCAATCATCCCAGTCGGTCTTAGTACAGTAATGTTTCAGATAATCAGTAAATACGCGATGTGCACGTTCAAGAGATCCCAGTGATTGTGGGTGAAACGCAGTTGAGGTAATTCTTTGTATTTTAAATATTTTACAAAAGGTTTTCATAATGTTGCTAACAAAATTACTCCCCTGATCAGTTTGAATTGTTCGAGGGCACCCAAATCTACTGATAAATTTTTCAGCCAGAGCCATGGCCACGGATACCGAGTCGATACTATGAAGCGGAATCGCATCGGAGTACTTGGTAAGATTGGCTTGAAGAGTTAACAGATACCGATTTCCTCTCTTTGTCATTGATAAAGGACCTACGATGTCCATCTGTACTTTTTCAAATGCTCTTTTAGGAGTGTCAGTTATTCTCATGGGTTGTCTGGTCTTAGCGGAAAGGATTTTGTTCCTTTGACAACTTGGGCATGAACGGACGAAATTATCTATTTCTTTTCTCATGAGTGGCCAGTAAAAATCATCCCTAATTCTATTGAATAGCTTACGGACACCTTGATGACCTCCTATGACGGATTCATGAAATTCTTTAATAATAAGAGGCCTCCTAGCTGGAAGGGGAATTATAATTTCACCTGTGCAAACGGTAATTGTATATTCAGAACTATTTAATTCTTTTTTTAAAAGGTATTCGATGTAGTCCCAACAAATAGGCTCGATATTATTGTCGTATTTGGAGATGCTAATTGTCTTGACATTTAAGGTATCCATAAGGTGTTTGAGGGAGATTACTGAGGATTTAAGATGGACATGGTTTACTGGTTCTACTGCTTGTGATTTTACGAAAAGATGAAAGGTAAGGGGTTTTGTATCAGGGAAAACCATTGCTTCTCCGACATTGGGGTTATATGGTCTAAACTGTTCGAGGGAGAATTTATTATTATCTAATAAATCTTTAGTGATTTGAGATTGAACTTCATGATCAAGAGAGAAAAAATGAATGAAGTTATCTTTACGCATATAAAGATAATCTTTAGAGTAAATAATATTAGGAGGAAAGGAATTATGAGTGATTGGTGTTACTGAGGCAGTCCTTGTCGTTAAGACTCTAAGGTTATTTTGTGTGTTTAGGTCACTGTTTCCTGAGGCCACATCAACGGAGGATCGTGTCCCATCAACTGCGCGCTTGGTCACAAATAAAGTCCGGCATATTTCAGCCTCCAAATTTGGCTCATCAGCCCCTAACCAGACACAAGCCGCGGACCGCAGGTTGAGGCCCTGGACGGGGTGCTTTTTGTCAAAGCCTATCCGATGTTCCAGGTCGGGCGAGCCTGGGTCCTGAGGTACGTGAGCAGCCTCTGGCGGAATCTGTGGCGGGGTGCCTCCAAAGTCGGCCTCGCTGATGTCCAACAAACAACCGGGCCGGAGCACATCCTCACGATCCCTCGAGAGCGATCCTCCAAACACTACATTTTTAAGGGGAGATCCACTCGTCCCAGCTATCCCTATCGTAAGGTGAGCGTCACTGTTATCTGAACTATTATTAGAATGATCAATCCCGACTAAGACCTCAGGTTGACCATTGATTTCCCTCCCGTAGGCAAGGAAAATGGTAGCAATTATTCTTTCATTATTTTCCCATATCCTATCACAGTCTGTATCCTCCACCCTTTCAGAGTCTACAAGTGGCACGTCGTCGGCACCCGCAACTACCCCCTGCGAACGCCCAAAGGATGAGGTATCCGTACAGTCCGTCGTGGTACAGTTAAATGAAAAGTTCGAGACTGATGAAGAAGGAATTTGATTAATATTATTGAAGCCCGGGGGTTACGGGACAATGCATCTGCATTTGAATTTACTTTCCCTGGTTTGTATACTATATTATAGTCGTATTCATTTAATTTAATCCGCCACCTTATGATGCGAGAAATAGGGTCCTTTACGCTATGAAGCCAGACCAACGGTCGATGATCGGTTACTAACGTAAATTGTTGACCATACAAATAGGGTCGAAAATGATCAACTGTGTAGATAACGGCGAGTAATTCCTTCTCAATTGTGGAGTAATTGATTTCCGCACTGTTAAGCGTTCTGGAAGCGTACGCGATTGGAAGGTCTTTACCAATTTGGCCCTGGCTCAACACAGCTCCCACATCATAATTTGAAGCATCAGTAGTTACAAGGAAAGGTTGTTTAAAATCCGGAAATTGTAATAAGGGTTCGGAACAAATTCTATCGCGTAGATTTTCAAAGGCAGAGTGAACATCATTGTCCCAAATAAAGGGGACATCCGTTTTCAATAACCGCGTTAAAGGTTTCGCAGTTTTCGCCATATCGGGGATAAATCGCCTGTAATAACCGATTGGGCCCAAAAATTGTTTTATATTCTTTTTTGTTTTAGGAATGGGAAAGGATTTCACGGCGTTGATCTTCCCCGGTTTCATTCCTTCACTGGAAATACTAAGACCTAAATAAGTAATTTCACGTTATAAGAACCGGCATTTCTCTGGCTGTAATGTTAAACCTGCATTTTGTAACCGACCTAAGAGTTTCCTCAATTTTCCTGAATGTTCCTCTATGGAATTGGCATACAGGACAATATCATCCATGTACACAAACAACTCAACTCCCTGTAAGCCGGATAAAACTAAGTCCATGCATCGTTGGAAAGTGGCCGGGGCATTTTTCAGGCCAAAAGGCATTTTATTAAATTCATAATGGCCGTTGAGGGTCGAGAAAGCGGTTTTTTGCTTAGATTTTGGGTCCATGAGAATTTGATGAAAACCCGAAACCAAATCAAGTGTGCTAAAATATTTCGCTGCTCCTAATTCATCTAATATTTCTGTTATATTCGGAAGTGGGTAGGCGTCACTAACGGTTTTTTCATTCAACAGGCGATAATCTATGACCATGCGCCAACGTGGTTTACCAGTGGAGTCTGATTTCTTTGGGACCACCCAAACAGGTGACTTATACGGGGAAATTGACTGTTGAATAATATTATTTTCCAACAATGCATCGACTTGATTCCTTATTTCCTCCTTGTGAATAGGAGGAAACCTATACTGTTTTGTGTTAATTGGGGTTTCGTTTACAGTTTCAATCGAATGCTGGATCGTATTTGTGGAATTCAATTTATCAGATGGAAGATAAAACTGGTAAGGGAATTCTTTAATAATTTCTAGAATACTACTTTGCTCCTCTTCATTCAAACCATTTAATTCTAATATTTTAGCTATCTGGACTAATCTACTCGAGTCGGCCCTTGATGGATCTACATTAGGATTTCCTGTGCGAGACGAACGCGGCGAAGGTGGACGCTCCGTGAATGCCTCTAACTCAACAGGTGGTATAGTTACAGTGACAGGATTTGGAGTGGTATTGATTACGTATAATTTAACAGACCCGTTTTGTTGCCTAACTAATGCTTCTCCTATATAAACGCCTGAGTCAGTGGTCAATCTCCTTTTTTTTTTTTTTACGTGCAGAAATCTCTAACGGATACCCTGCCCCCTGGGGGAGGGACGGGGTTATGTGGGGCTCGCACCCACTAAAACTCCACGGTGGTCTACCTCGGGCGCGGAATCGCGCGCTCGAGGGGAGGGACTTGTGCGGGAGCAAGCTAGAGATTCATCCGCTTGCCCCCCCCCCCTTAGCGCTTCCGCGATCTCCGCGCTCTACAACCCCGCGCTGTATCGGCGGGGTCTTCCCTTGACTTCGGCGACGCGCGACGGACCACACGCCCGCGTCGCCACTTCTGGGGGTCGCCCTGTGGTGTTGTTGTGGGGTGAGAGTGCCCCTCGGCGGGCGGGGAGACGGCACCAGGTCGAATGATCTTCGGGGCCGCTCGTTGTAACGATGAACGGCCCCGTCGACCGCCGAACTCGCCCTCCCGCTCGATCGCCTTCCACGGAGCTCGCTGTTGATAGCGCTCGTGGCGCGGCTCCCGGGGGAGCAGCGGATGATCGGCTGCTCCCCGATAGGGCCCTCCGATGCGAGGACCCCCTGGACAAATCTCCGCCGTCGCACGCCGCGACCTGCCACGACGCGATGCCGACGGCAACTCCGTGGTACAGCCACTCCTTCGGAGATACGCCGTTGGGGAGCGGGGTGACGCTGACTTTACGTCACCGCCTGACCTCCCCCGGCTCCGGGTCATCTTGACCTCCGCCGGTTTCTCTTCCGGCACCTGGGAGCCGTGAGACGAGACGGGTGACCAGCTACCTCTCGGTCCTTCTCCGCCTGCTCCTTTTCGAGCATGATTTCCTTCCTCCTCCGCGTAGGAGTCCATCGCCTCCCAGGCAGCCCGGTCCCTCGCCATACGACGCACGACTGTCGGCAACGAAAGATCCGGGCCTAGCTGCGCCTCAAGGACACGTCGATCATCGATCCACTCCCGGCATCTTGCCAGGTGTGATCGGCCGTGTCCTCGTCGCCCGAGTCGCAGCTGAAGCACCGCGGCGTCTCCTCCCGCCCTATTCGACGCAGATAGGTGCCGAAACAGCCGACACCTGCCATTATCTGCGTCAGGCGGAAGGTAAGCCTGCCATACCTGCGCCCTACCCATTCGTCCATAATGGGCAGAAGCGCCCCGACAACGCGACCCTCCCGATGTTCGGGGAGGGCCAACCATTCGAGCCATTTGGCTACCATGCGTTACCGGGCCTGGCCCCGCACCACTTCTTGTCCGCCGGTCATCAGGCCCCCAGCTTCGCGGAGATCTCGGACGGCAGAATAAACTTCTGCCTCCATCTCCGCGAGCAGATGGAACGGGGGGGACCCGGCCAAAGCGGACAGTTCGGCGTGTGACACCGTGCGATATGCTCGCACGGATTGGAGGACCGCTCGACGATGAACTCTAACGAGTAGCTCACGTCCGATGCGGCAGCCCTCCAGGTCACCGGCCCATATAGGCGCAGTGGTCAATCTCCTAACATAACCCTCTTTAATTCCAGGATCCTTGACAGGTAGAGCTATAAGGGTTCTAGTACGATGAGGTAAACTAAAGGAGGAAGATGAAAGAAGGAAAAATTCCCCGTCACCGATCTGAAGGCTATTAGGCTCGTCATTTCCAAACTTCATTATCGCATTTTGATTTTCCAAGAACGGCATTCCTAAGATCCCCTTCCCAGGAATGAGAAGGTCATCATCAACAATTTGGAATCTCACGTTGACGTGATGGACTTCAACAATAAATTCGCCGCGAGTAAATATATCCCCTGAACCAACACCCGTGATTTTGTAAACGATATTGTTATTTATTATCATATTAGAGATTATACCTTTTTGTTTTATCAGATTAAGTTGAGAACCCGTATCAATAAGGAAACTGGCGGAGCCTTCATGGAAGCAACGGTGGCTTAAGTTAATCAGAGGCAAAGAACCTGATCGCTTTATTTGGATCTGGAAACAACCCCGTTGGTGGCACTGGCAATTAAAGGTTGGGTTTCCGTCACGCCCCTTAACAGAACCCCTTCTGTGTTTAAATTACTCTGACCGGAAACTTCATCACCTGGACGAACACCACCCTGGTTTTGCTTTATGAAACAACGAGCTTCGAAGTGACCCGTTTTCCTGCAATACCCACATCTAATCTCCTCGCGATTGGGAACATGTGTTCTAGTTTCCTGAGGACAATTACGGCGTAAGTGCCCTGTTTGATTGCATCCATAACACGTATTCTTATTTAAATCCGCCTTAAATATTTTTACGTCAGTAACAATAGGTTTCGAAGATGAGGAAGGTCTCGAGTGATCGGCTGATTCCGACTCTATCTTACTCGCGACGTTAATTGCAGTTTCGAGGTCGGGTGGATTGTTACCGTCCTTTAATCTGTTCAAATAAAATCGCGCGGTTCCGTTCCAAAGGCCCTTAATGAAGGTGATGACTGCCGTGTTCTTTAATAAGTCACTTACATCAGCTAGTCGTTCTGAGTTATAAGCGTCCCTGGCAGTTTCTAAACCGCAATTTAAAGTTTCGTTGACTCGGGCTCCGAAAACCTCAACCGTTTCATTTCTGTCCTGATATAAATTCATTAACTCTGCATTCAAACTATGTACATTGAATGAGTGCGCGAAGATTTGCTTTAGAAGATTAATCAATTCTTCTAATGTTTCGGCCTCTTTTCGATTGGACAAAAGTAAGTTAGCATGTCCCTCGATCCTACCTCGAATGAGAAAAACGAGATTCTCCCGATCCTCAGGCTTTACTTTGGCATTAATTAAATTGTATGTATGTATTATTTATTGACTTCCCCTTAGGGTTACAGCCTCCTTTCTCTTTTCTTCTCTCCCTCTTCCTCTACATCCCCTCTTAGCCTATAACTATATCTATACTTATTTCTAACTTAAAATTATTCCTCCACGCTCGCTCTCTCACTTATTCTACTCTTATCGCTACTCTTATCCTATCGCCACGCAACTTATTCTATGAATCTACTTCCGTCTCTCTCTTTCTCCGTCGACTTCCGTTTCCACTCTTTCACTCCAATCCTTCTTTCACACCTTCCCTCCTTATTCTTCCCCCCCCCCTCCCGCCCTTCCTCCACATCCCCCCCTTCTCTCTCTCTCCTCCTTTCCTCTATATTCTTCATCCATTCTTCTCCCTCTCCTCCTTCGTCCAGAATTTTCTTTATCCTTTCCCCTAAATTTCCCTCCATCCCCTCCTCCTGTGTGCATCTCTCCAACACGTGCTCCCAAGATTCTGCCTCCCACCCGCATACCCTGCATCTCCTCTCCTCCTCTCCCTCCCAATACCTCCCCTCCCTCATTTCGTTCCCGAGCCTAAACCTTGCTACCCTTCTGTATCTTTCTTCCCCCCACCCTTTTGCCAGGTACTTTGGCACTCCTGCTGTCCTTATCTCCCTATACCACCTATTGTACGAGCTCCTTATTTTCTCCCTGTTCTCTTCTTCTTGTCTTCTTTCATCTTCCTTCTCTATCTCCTCATAGCCCCCTATCCTTTCCTCCCCTCCCTCTCTTCTCCTTCTAAATTCCTTTCTCTCCTTCTGCCAAGTTGACAACTCCACCCCCGCCTCCCTTTCCCTTTCTTTTATTTCTTCCAAGCACAGCCTGGCCAGCTCTCCTCCCTCCCCCCTGCCCAACTTCTCCTCATACCTCCACGCCCTTCCTCCCGCCCACGTCCTCAGCTTCTTTCTCTTCGTCTCCTCTCTCACCATATATCCCGGTGTCTGCCAATCCACTCCTAGGGACCACCTAATAAACCTCTCCTGGATTCGTTCCACCTCTTCCCTCTCCCTCCATCCCCACACCTCTGCCCCATAACCTACCACTGTCCATACTAACATGTCGAAAAGCCACATCTTTCTTTCCCAGTCTTTCCCGAATTTTCTTTTCCCATTCCCCAAACCTGCCGCATCACCACCCCTGCCTTTTTGACCCTGTCTCTGATGTGCGCCTCCTGTCCACCGTTCTTCTTGAATGTGTATCGAAGATACCTAAACTCCTTTACCTCTTCTATCTTCTTCCCTTTCCACCTCCAGACCATCTTTTTTTCTCTTCCCCCTCCTTTCCTAAATCTTACTATTTTCGATTTCTCCACATTCACCTCTAACCTCTTTCCCTCCAAGTACCCTTCTAGCCTCCTGACCATGCTTTCCATTTCCTCCTCCTTCTCTGCCAATATCACCAGATCGTCCGCGTACGCCAGTGCGCAAATCCTTCTGCCTCCTACTCTCACCCCTCCCCATTTCCCTCTCCTGAGCACCTCATCCACGTCTGCAATCAACAGATTGAATAGGATCGGGCTCAATGGGCATCCCTTTTTTTTTTTTTTTTTTTTTTGACTTGGTGGAAATCCCCGCGGATACCCCCCGCCCGTGGGGGCGGGCAGAGGGTTATGTGGGACTCGAACCCACTAAAACCACCAAGATGACCTGCCTAGAGCGGAAAGAGCAGGCAAGGAGAGCGGCCGTTCTTGCGCGAGATCAAACTAGCGATACGTTCGCTAGGCCACCCTCCAAGACCCCGGTATCTCCGCTCGGTTGTCAAAGTTGACACTTTTCCAAGGGGGAGAGAAGCTCCCCGGAAGCTGATCGTCCATCTAACACCGGGGCGACACTGCGGGTCATGCGCCAGTGTCGCCCCCCGTCTTTGGCTGCTTCTGCTAGGCCCGGCGAGCCCCCGCTCGCGGGGCCCACAACCCTCCGACGCCGCCAGCCGCCTTGAAGCGCGCTGTACGGGAGGGTCCAGGGGCCTAGGGAAACCCCAGGCCCACCGAACCCCCCCACGGTCGTCACTCACGCCCCGCGAAGTTTAACTCCGCCCGGGAGGGAGGTGAGGACGGCGATCGCCCGGCGAGAGGGATGGGGGGATAATCCACACCCAAGAACCTCCCGCCGCGCGCGCGCCGCCGCCACCCCCAACCAACACCTACTCGACAAAAACACTGCACGCAGGTGGGGACCAGTTTGGAGAAGACTCCTTGTACAGGAGTGATCTTCTCCCCGGTCCCTCTAATCCCTGCGCGCCTCCCACCCCAGCCACGTGACGCGAGGTAATACCCCGCTCCGAGCGGGAGGCGACGACGACGATCACCCGGCGAGAGGGATAGGGGGATGAACCCAAACCCAAGAACCCCCCGCCGCGCGCGCGCCGCCGCCGCCCCCACACCCGTCACCCCTCCCAAGCAACCACCCCAAAATTGTGCGCAGGTGGGGACCAGGTTGGAGGAGGCTCCGACCAGCGGAGCGACCTCCTTCCCGATCCCTCTAGTCCCTGCGCACCTCCCCCCGTCCCGGTGCCGCTCATCGGAGGTCCTAACCAAAGAGCTTGGCGCCCTTCTTCAAAAAAGGACACCCCGGTGTCGCGGCCCACCCTCTTTCGCTCCTCGAGCACCTCCGCCTCCTTCTTCCGCGTTCCCTCCACGAACGCCCTATACGCTTGGCGGAGTTCCCGCCAATAACCCTCCGCCTTCACCTCAGCCCTAGTCTCCGGTGCCCGGAGGTCTGTCCGCATGTGAGGCGGGACCGGCCCAGCCTCCGACACGATAACTCCCTCGCCCTTGAGTCGCCTCCCGAAGGCCACCGCAAGGTCCCTCGACCGCTTCTTGCCGCCAGGAGATGGGCAGCGAAAAACGGCGCAACGCGCCCACGTTCCCGCGTAAACCACGCGGCCGAACCACCTCCGCCTCTCGAGTCCCGCCGTGGTGAGGTCCTCCCACGCAAGCTCAACCAGGCCCACGAAGCCCGCCTCCCCCGCGCTGTCGCCTCTCATAATGAGGACCTGCCCCGAGTCGGCCTCATACTCGTCAGCCCAGTACGGACGATCGTCCAGCTCGAAGGGCATATCGTCCGGACCCACCTCCGACTCCTTGATGTCCCCGTGGGGGCCAGCCACGGAGATCTTCGCGCCCATGAAGTCGTCGTCCTCCTCTCCATCTCCTTCATCCTCGTCCAGCGAGGCGACGATGGCCTCGGCAGGCCCGGAGCCACCAGCAGCAGGGGCGAGACGCTCCAACCGCACCACTGGCACGGGCATGGGAATCCCCATACCCGTCCCAGCCCCCTCGATGATAGGGGACCCGTCCCTCTTCTCGGCCGCCTCTTCATTGACGGTCTCCGCTACTCCCCCCTCGGGGACCGAATCGCACCGAGGCGAGGCCACCGGTGAGTCGAGCACCTCGATGATCTCCTCGGGCGTATCCTCCACCATCAACGGCCAGAGCTCCCCCACTCCCAAATCCCCAACGCCGACCTCCCCGTCCGGGAAGGGCCCGCAATCCAGTGGCGCTGGGTGGATGAGGGCGACCGTTGTCGTCGTCCCCTCGACAGGAGCATCGGGCAGCGGGGTCAATGGCACCGCTACGCCCCCCATGTCTTCGTCCCCATCATCCCCCCCGGAATCCGAAAGCGCTGGCCTGGCCCCTCCGATGGCCCTCGACCGTTTGCAGGGGCCCCTAGGGGGAGAGCCCGAGCAGTCGGAGGGAACACGCTCCACCCTATCGGCGCCTGAATCCCTCGCGCGCTTGCGCCCGGCAGCAGGGACATCCTCGGTCTCCATAGGGGCCGACTCGTCCGCCTCCACTACGGCCACCCCCGCAGAAGCGACCGGTTCCTCCGCCGCAACCGGCGGTTCATCCCCCACCCCACGCGGCTCACCCGGCTCCTCTCTTCCCTTCGGCGGACCGACACTCCCTTCTCCCCTCCCCTGCCAGTCTCTTCCCTGGGGGGGGGCCGCCTTACCCCGCTTCTTCCTCGCAGGCCCGATCTTCTTGTTGGCCGCGCCAGCCGCAGTGTTAGCGGGCTTCCGGCATGCGGGTCCTCCCATGCGATGCACGGCTGGCAGTCCCGTCGCGGCACAGGCCGGGCACTTCAACGCCGCCTCGCAGCCAAGAGCCTTATGCCCCACGACGCCGCACCGATAACACGCGTCGCTTCGGTCCTCCTTCGAGGGACACGCGCGCCGCACGTGCCCGAAGAGGAGGCACTTATGGCACTGTAGTGCCCTCCTCTGCAATAGCTCGACCCTCGCGGTGAGGAAACCGAGCCGGATCTCACCGGTCTTGAGAACCCGGGACAACCCCCTCAGCGGGCAGCGGGCCCAGGCCGAAAAAAGGCCAGCGTTGTCTCGCCTATACTGCCCCACGCGCACGTCCTCGAGCGCGCACATCCCCGCAGAGGCCAGGGCCTCGCGCACCATCGCCGGGGTCGAAAGCTCCGTGAGCCCCACGACTCGAATCTCCCCCCAGCTCTGGGGGCGGGTGATCTTCACCCCCTTATCCCGCGTCGCCTCACCCAAGGCCCTCGCAAGGGCATCCGCCTTTTCATGGGATTTTTCCCCCGGGACGGCGATCACCAAGGCCCCATTGGCTGCCCTCTTTGGTCGGAGCGCCGTAATGCCCAACGGCGCGAGGTCCACGGCCCGCATGGCCTCCGCGATGGCTCCAGCAAACTCCTTCTCCTTGCCCTCCTCGGCCATCACGCTTATAGCAGCGCCCCGAGGAAGCCGCGGCAGTCGCGGCTCGGCCCTTTTTATGGGCGGCTGTTGCTGCGCCGCCCCCCCTTTCGGCTGCTTCGAAATACGAGCAGCGGGGGTCGGTGGACCCACAGTGGGACCACCCTCATCCCTCCTCCCCCGACGCCCGGCAACTCGGGCCCACGTCTGCGGCTCACCGGCCGCCTCACCCCCAGCCGACGCGCTGGAATGCACCGGCGGAGGATCGCGATGATCCCGCTTATTTAAAGAAGGCCCACCAGGGGCATTCCCTCCGCCCCCTCTGTTTCCCCTTGTCAAAGGGGCATTCCTCGAGGGGGGCTCAACCCCCGTCGCCGGCCGACCACGACCCCCCTCAATGACGTCGACCCTGTCGCACAGGGAGACAACGACGTCGATCAGCCGCTCGAACCTGGCGGCGAACCTCTCCATACAATGGGCATCCCTTTTTTTTTTTTTTTTTTTTTTTTTTTTACGTGGAGAAATCCGGAACGGATACCCCGCCCCCCGGGGGAGGGACGGGGTTATGTGGGGCTCCAACCCACCAAAACTCCACGGTGGTCTTCCTCGAGCGCGGAGTCGCGCGCTTGAGGGGAGGGACTTGTGCGGGAGCAAGCTAGCGATACATCCGCTTGCCCCCCCCTCAGCGTTTTCAGCGAACTCCGCGCTCAACAGCCCCGCACACAACGGCGGGGTCTTCCCTTAACTTCGGCGACGCGCGACGGACCACACGTCCGCGTCGCCACTTCTGGGGGCCGCAATGATGTTGTTGTAGTGGGGTGGGAGTGTCCCCCGACACTTCCCACCCCGCGGCCCCCGCGATCGGGCGGATAACCCGGACGCGGCCCGAAGGGCCGTGGCCGGGCGGGGAGTCGGCACCAGGTCGAATGATCTTCGGGGCCGCTCAACGCGAGCGACCCCGTCGACCGCCGAACTCACCCTTCCGCCCGATCGCCTTCCTCGGGAGCGCGTCATAACGTGCGCACGTGGCGCGGCTCCCGGGGGAGCAGCGGGTGTTCTGCTGCTCCCCTATGGGGCCCTCCGACACGAGGGCCCCCGCAACAAAAACTCCGCCGCCGGGCGCCGCGACCTGCCACGTCGCGGCGCCGACGGCACATCGTGGCACTGCCACCCCTTCCCATCAGCCGTAGCTGACCGCCACTGACCCGGGAACACGCCGTGGGGAGCGGGGTGACGCTAACTATGCGCCACCGCCTGACCTCCCCCGGCTCCGGGTCATCTGGGCGGCCTCCCCCTCCGTCTCCGCCTGTTCGGCCTGGGGGCCGCGAGCCGGGACGGATGACCCGTTCGCTCGCGGTCCTTCTCCGCTTGCTCCTTTTCAAGCATGATGGCCTCCGCGAAGGAGGCCATCGCATCCCAGGCAGCCCGGTCTCTCGCCATCCGACGCACGACTGTCGGTAGCGAGAGATCCGGGCCTAGCTGCAACTCGAGGACACGGCGATCGTCGACCCATTCCCTGCAATTAGCCAGGGTGTGATCGGCCGTGTCCTCGTCGCCCGAGTCGCAGCTGAAACACCGCGACGACTCCTCCCGCCCTATTCGACGCAGATAGGTGCCGAAGCAGCCGACACCTGTAAGTATCTGCGTCAGGCGGAAGGTTAGCCTTCCATACCTGCGCCCCACCCATTCGTCCATAATGGGTAGCAGCGCCCCGACAACGCGACCCTCCCGATGTTCAGGGAGGGCCAGCCACTCGTACCACTTGGCTATCATGCGCTGTCGGGCCTGGCCCCGCACCACTTCTTCTTGCCCGCCGGCTATCGGGCCCCCAGCTTCGCGGAGATTACGGATGGCAGAATAGACTTCCGCCTCCATCTCCGCGAGCAGATGGAACGGGGGGGACCCGGCCAGGGCGGACAATTCGGCGTGTGACACCGTGCGATAAGCTCGCACGGCTTGGAGGACTGCTCGACGATGAATTCTCGCAAGAAGCTCTCGTCCGATGCGGCAGTCCTCCAGGTCACCGGCCCATATAGGCGCGCCATACAGCGCCATGGACCGGATGACCGTCACATAAAGCCGCCGAATGCCCTCGTGCGGACCCCCCAGGTTGGGCATAATGCGCCGAAAGGAGAAGACTTGCTTCTCCAACCTGGGGGCGAGGGCCCTGAAGTGGCGCGTGAATCGCCAGTAGGTGTCCAGGGTCAGACCGAGATATCTCATCGATCGGCCGACCCTGATGCAGGCATCCCCGAGTCTCAGGGACGCTCTGTTGGGTACACCGCTCCCAACACCGTCACATGGCCTCGGTTTTCTCCAAGGCGACTCGCAGACCAAGCGTCCCTATCGAGGTGATTACTCGTCGCAGTGTTATCTCTGCGAGGCTGATCGCTTCCCTCCATTTCTTCCCGGAAGCCACCACCAGGGTGTCGTCGGCGTAGCATACCAACGAGACCCCCGGTGATGGCATTTCGACCCGCAGCACCGCGTCATAGGCTATGTTCCATAGCAGGGGTCCCAGTACGGAACCCTGCGGAACGCCGCGGTGCACCGGAGCCACCCCTTCTCCCTCCCGGCCGACGTACGCCACTACGCGGCCGCGGAGATAGTCCCAGACCAGGCGGCGAAGGTAGAGCGGGACATTATGATACAACAATCCCCGCTCAATCGCCGCCCAGGAGACGGTGTTAAAAGCGTTCGAAATATCGAGCGAAATCGCTACGCTCACACCGCCTCCCTCGACCGCCCGGCGCGACAGCGATCTCACCAAATGTATGGCATCGATCGTCGATCGCTGTCGCCTAAAGCCGAATTGGCGGTCGGAAAGGTCTGGGCCCACGGCCTCCAAGTGGGCGCACAGGCGGGCAGCAATGATGCGCTCTAAGAGCTTGCCCGCCTCGTCCAGGAGGCAGATCGGCCTGTATGCCGAGGGTGACTCCGCGGGTTTACCGGGCTTCCGGAGGAGGACCAGCCTCGCCTCTTTCCACGCAGGGGGGAATCTGCCGGATCTCAGTACATCGTCGAACAGCCGCCTGAGACCGGTTCCTAGGGCGCTCAACGCGCAGGCCCAAACTCGCCCGGGCACACCGTCGGGACCTGGAGCCGCGTTCCTCTGGCGCATGCGCAACACAGAGGACGCGAACTCCTCGTCGCTGACCCCAGGGGCGTCGGAAGTGTCCGCGCCCCTGTTCAACCATTGATCCCCGGACTCGTCGGCGCCACCCTCCCCGTGAATCGGGGGAGGGGGGAACAGCGCCTCTAGAACTTGTTCTAGGAGCCGGGGATCTAGACCCTCCGTGACCGGGGGCGCCCAAGGACCGAGTTTGACGGACACGGCCTTGTACGGGCGCCCCCAAGGGTTCTCGTTGAGGGTCGCGACGAATTCCCGACAGGACTCATCTTTAGCCCGGGCTATGGTTCCGCGGAGTTCTCTGCGCGCCGCCGAAAAGGCGGAGCGCAACTCGCGGAGCCGTTCCTCCGAGACCCGTCGTCGGTCTTGTCGACGGGCCTTGGTGTACTGGCGTCTGGCTGTGAGATTAGCCGCGCGGAGATCCGCGATCTCGGCTGTCCACCAGTACACCGTCCTCCGACCCCCACCTGGCGACCCGGTCCGCGGCATAGTGGCGTCACAAATTGACTGTAACGCCCGCCGGAACCAAAGCGCGCCAGCAACGGGGTCATCGAGGACGTCGCCTGGCAAAGGAGGCCAGGCGACGACGGAGGAAGCGAGTTGGGCCGCTTCAGCATCTAGCTGCGTGAGCGCCCACCGCGGGGGATGCCTACCGACTCGGGGAGGAGGCGGGGGGACGGAGGTGGCCAGCATCACATACATGTGATCAGACGCCGGCTCACAATCCTCCGCCACCCAGCAGTCAGACGACCGAACACGGCAGGGCTCCTCTGTCCACCCCCCACATCATCGCCACCTGCCGATCGGGATTTGTGGACCGAAAACATCGGTCCTCCAACGGATACGGCTCGGCGGCGATGACCAGCCCGACCCCCAATTCCATGCGAGCCTGCTCTAGCAGGTCGTGAGCTCGCATGGAATGGTTGAGGTTAGCGAGCAGGATCGGCGGGCCTCTGGGCATTACGTTGCCCTGTCAGCGGCCTCCACCGGATCCTGCTCGGGTCGGGCTGCGACCCCCGTCTGCTCGGGGGCCCCGACGGCGCACTCCTCGGCGGGGGAAATGAGCCCCCCGCCGTATGACGCGGCGACCGATTGGCAGAGGAGAATTCTCTCTTCTTCGTCGCCCGTCGTCCCCGTCTCCCGGATACTGACAACCGGGGGGGTTGCCTTCCTATTCTTAAGGAAGGCCTCTCTCCCCTCGGGTTGAGGACCGCTAAGGGGGAGCACTGGGCTGCTCCCCCTTTCCCTCTTCTTCCTCGACCCTCTTCGGGGAGAGCCCCCAGGCGAGGACGGCGCCGACAACGCGTCCGAGGAGGATACCCCGGGCTCCTCGCGGGCCTTTCTCTTCCCCGCGCCAGATTTGGCCGCCGAGGTGGAGACCAATACGCCGGTCTCCATAGACTCGGCGGACGTAGGCGCGGGCGCGGACGCGGGTTGTTGGGGCGGCGCCATTCGGGACGCCGCCAACGCGGGAGTTTTAGAAATCCCCTCCCCATCCCCAACCCTCTTCTTCCTCTTGCTGGACGCAGGGGGGGGCTTGCAGGCAGGGCCCCCCATCCGATGTTCACTGGGCAGTCCCGCGCCGGTGCATAAGGGGCATTTGGGGACGGCGGCGCAATGTCGCGCCATATGCCCCTCTACCCCGCACCGGTAACAGAGGAGGCGTCTGCTCTCCGGGCTGGAGCATTTGGCTTGAACATGGCCAAACTCCAGACACCGGAAGCACTGCAGTCTCCTCTGAGCGAGCGGCGCCACTCGTACGGCCAGGGAGTTTACAACGATTCTCCCTGCCTTGACCAGTGCGGACGCCGCCGCTGCGGGTGCGCGAGCCCAGAGGGAGAATAGCCCTGCCGGGTCCCGCCGCTTCTCGCCGATCGCAATGTCCGTCGGCGAGCAACCCCCCTGCGTCGCCATCGTGGCTAGAATCGCCTCGTCCGACGCCAGCTCCGTCAGTCCTTGCAGACGGAACTCGGCCATTTTTTGGGGGCAGCGGACTTTAATGCCCGTGCCCCCGAGCTGCTCGTCGAGCTTGGCCTTTAAGGCCGCAGCTCTGGCCGAGCCCTGCGCCCCCGGGATTTCGAACACGAGCCCCCCGGTGACGGCGCGCCTCGGTCGCATCGATGTAATACCGAGGTCGGCGACCTTTATCGCCGCCATCGCGCCCGCGACCCGCTTCGAAAATTCCTCCTCCCCACCAGCCGGGGCGGTAATAGCCACCGCCGCGGATCTGGGGGGACGCGGCATCGCGACCGGGGCTCTCCCGGGAGCACCCGACTGTCTCGGAGCCGGCGTCGAGGCGCCTTTCCTCCTTGGAGCAGCGGCGTCTCCACTCGCCGCTGCCCTCGCCTCCTTCTTGGCCTTACGGCCAAGGACCTGCGCCCACGTTCCCTCGTTGGTGCTGGTGGTGCTGCGGGGCGCCGATGGGCCAGCCCGCTCGCGGGGGGGCGCTGGAAGCCTGCGCCGCTACCCCCGGGCTGACTTTTTCCACTTTTCCTCCCTCTGTTTACTATTTCCCAGACCTTACTTTCGGTTTTCGCTTCCGCCACTTCCCTTACCCACCTTTCCCTCTCCTTCTCTTTTTTCCTCTCGCATACCTCCTTATATTCTCTCTTCCTTCTCCTGTATTCCTCCCTTCCCACTTCTCCCCTTCTCCATTTCCTTAGCCCCCTTCTCACCTGACTCTTCAGTTCCCTACATCCTCCATCCCACCACCCTTCCCTCCTCTCTCTCTCCTCCTTTCCCCCGTCCTCCTCCCCTTTCCTCATCGCCTCTTTAATCCTTTCCACCACCTTGCTCAACTCCTCCTGTATCCCTTCCCCCTCTATGTGCACTCCCTCCATTCCCTTCTCAAAAACCTCCTTCATCCTTCCCGACCATCTCCCCCCCCCCACCTTCCTTTTCCGCTTTCTGCCACCTTTCTTCCCCACCCCTCCGTCCCTTATCGTCACCACCATCGGTATGTGGTCCGACTCCACCTTGTCTCCTACTTCCATCTTTTCCACCGCCCTTCTCGTCCTCTCATCCTCCAATACATAATCTATGACCGTCTCCCCTCTCCCCCCTACGTACGCGTATTCCCCCTCTTCGTCCCCCTCTATGTTCCCATTAAATATTTCCCACCCTGTCTCTTCTACTAGCCTCACTAACTTTTTCCCATCCCCATTCACCTTACTATCTTTCGATTCCCCCCCCCCTTCCTCTTCCTCCCCCCTCCTATCCTTCCACCCAGCTCCCCCGTTCTCGCGTTGAAATCCCCCCTATTATCACCGTCTCTCCGTCCTGCTGTTCCTCCATCCACCCCCTTATCTTTCCCAGCTTCTCCTCCATGTCTCCGTTTACGTAGACCGCCACTATTTTCCATATCTCTTCCCCTGCCCTCACCTCCTCCACCATTATCCCGTCCTTCTCCCCCTGCTCTTGTTCTCCCTTACCCCACGTCTCTTCTCTCACTCCTATCATCATACCCCCCATCGCTCTACCCTTCCTATTCCTTCTCTTCGCCCATTGTGCCCTCCATATGTATCCCTCTGGTATCTTCCGCTTCACCTTCTGCCACCCTTTCACTTCCACCCATGTTTCCAGCATCACTATCACCTCCCACCTCTCCAGCCCCTTCCAAAATTCTTCTTCTTTGTTCATTATCCCCGCTACATTCCAGAATACTATTCTCCAATTCTTTCTTTCCTCCCCCTTTTCCCTTCTGCTTAGTTTTTTGTACCTCCTCTCTCTTGTCCTTTACTTCCCTCTTCCCCCTCCTCCCTTCCCCTCCTCCCCTCTCTAGCTCCCCCTTCTCCCTCCCCTGCCAGTCTCTTAATGCTTCCTTTCTCTCGTCCCAGAACCACATTTTTCCGTCTATAGCTATCTTCCCATAACTTATTCTCACCTTCTTTCCCTCCTTTTCTTCCTTGTCCCCTATCTCTCTCAGCCACCATTGCATCTTTCGTCCCTTCCACGTCAGATCATCCTCTATCCTCTCCTTCCTCCCCCTCCGCTTCCCTTTGTTCCTGATCACCTCCCTTTTGGCCTCTACGCTTTCCATCCTCACCTCCTTCCTATCCTGCCTTCCTCCTCTCAGTTCCTTCGCTTCCACTATCCCCCGTTGCACTCCCACTAGAGCTATTATCTCCTTTGCCCTCTGTATTGTCGCACCCTCCCTTCCTACTCCTTTTATGATCAAATTCTTTTTCTTGCTTTCTCTCTCCTTCGTTTCCCATTTCCTTCACCCTTTCTTCCCACTCACCCCCCCCCCCCCTTCCCGTTTTCCCGCACTACCCTTTCTTTTCCCCTTCCTTTCTCCCTCTCCGCCTCTTCCCTCACCTTCCATAACTCCATCGATTTTATCCTCTCCTCCACTTCTCTTAGCCTTTCCTCCTCTCCCTCCACCTCCACCAACCTTCTTTCCATCCCCGCCATTTTGTCTTCCCACTCCTCTTTCTCTCTTTTCCACCTTTCCTCCCACTCTTCTATCTTGCCTCTGATCTTTCCCATCTCCTCACGTGTCTCCCTCCCTTGCTCTTTTACTTCTCTCAGGTCCTTTCTTACTTCTTCCCTCATCTCCCTTATCAACTCCTCCACCGTGCCCCTCTCCACTACCCTTTTCTCCTCCGGCGACCTCAGCACTCTCCTGCTCTTCATGAAAGCCCCTTCCCCCTTCCCCCTCGCTACTCTGCTCGTTCCCCCCTTGTTCTTTCTCTCTCTTCCTCTTCCATAGCTCCGCTATCCCTACTTCACTTCCTCCACTTGCGCTTCTTTCTCTTAATGCCTTCTCTACACACGTACCCCCTCCTGCTTTCCCCTCCTCACCCCCCTTTTCCCCTACTTTCTTTTTCCCTGCCATCTTTTCGCTCCCCTTGCTTTGTCCCTTTTCTCCATCGCACCCTCCCATCTTACCCTCCGTTCCCTTCTTTACCGACCGCCCTGCTACACCAACTAACCTACCGACTCTTTGCCCCTCTTCCTCGCCGCCTGATGTCGCCCTCTTCCTATTTTATTCCGCTTTGCCGCTTTTCTCCTTCCCGCGCAATTCCTTCCCTCTTACCTTAACCTCCAAATTCCTCGTCGCCTACCTGATTCCTTCTTCTCCCCCTGCCCCTTGCCCTCGCCCTTTCTCTCCCTTCTTTCCCTGCTACCCTGCACCTTCTGCCCTCCTTTCCACTCCCCGCACTCCCTACACTCTCCTATTCTGCTGCCTACTCTCTCACCGATCACACTCACAACCAGTCACTTTCACGCCGGAAACGGAAGTCCGGCATTAATTAAATTACATTGTTTAATAAATCTGATTAATGAGTCAGACTTCCCATTAAATCTCGGAATTGAGTCCTTCACTAATTTAAGAGAGAGATAAGACTTACGTGAGTCTGTGGGCTTTAATAAATTCAATGGAGCAATTATGTTTGGACAAGGCTACTTATTTCGGATAAATTAACGATAGGTAGGTCCGGTCGCGTCGGCACAAGGTTTAATTCGCGCGACTGTGATTCACCACCAGAACCTTCTGAAACGGCAGCAATAACCTCAGTAGGGCAAGGCAAAGAATTCTCTGACCTAGCCAAATCAACGATAAGATCATTGGTTTGGGTTGTTTGAGATTGTGAAGTAACCATAGGGCGTTCTACTTGTAGGATTTTAACATTTTCACTCTCTATTTCAGGTATCTGTACGTTACTCGAACGTAATTGGCGTCCCTTTTGTTTAGGCAATTCCTTACTTCTACGCGGCATTTTCGCAGTGTTAATACAGAACTCTTATTAACTAATAACTAACACAACGTGACGATAATTACAACACACTAATTTAACAATAAAACCATAAATTGAATATTATAATTAAACTCCAATCTCTCACGCAATTGCAGATGAGTGCTCGATGCCGCCTTCGTTGTCTGGTTGATCTCAGCGAAGAAGGTGCTCTGGCCGAGTGCGTGTGGTTTCAGGGAAAACTGGTACGGTCGTCCGAAGTCACTTCCCTCTAGCATTCACCCGTGTTCCGGGGGAAACCGTCCAAAAACCCAGGAAAGAGGGACTGCACAAACTGGCTAACGACTGTTCCTTTGAATCCTGCGTTCACGAGCCGGCGAATTTGAAGAATCCCACCGCTGTCACCAATTTTGTTGCGTGGCCGGCTGGTTCCTCTATGGAATTCTTCGTAGGGAATTCGGCGGGGAACGATGCCCGTGGAGTGCTAAGGCACTCTGCTCCTTGAACGCGGATTTTTGTATAATAAATATAATGAAAACGATAATAATAATTGAATAAAACGATTTGAACACAATAACTTATAACTTTAATCAACTCAATAAACTATTTGAGCATAAAATGAATCTTGGAGAGGTTTTAAATACACGTCTGTTCTCTTTTGCTTTCGGGGCTCGAGTGTGCCTTTCAAAGTCCATCGGTTTTCACCTTTTTTGTTACAAGATGTCTTAGATTCTAAGAGCCAATCGCAAATTTATTAATTAATTAGCTAAATTTCTATTCGTCGATCCGATTCCTTTCGGTTATCGATTTTTGGAAAAGCAAGCGTTTACATACATTGCGCTGGAATTACACACCTAGGAGAAGAGAGGAAGGAAAAGTTCATTTATTCAAACACCCGTTTCCAAGTGGGTATTGATTAATTTATAATCTTAAAGTCCTCTTATTAAAAGAATATCTAACTATCTTCAAACTCCTCGGCTTTGTGCGAACTTCACTTTGTCTCCCTTTCCTATTACATTCGTGTGATCCGAATCGAACTTCGCGCTACTAAAGTTTATACTACACGCCGCTAGGCGGAAGTCGCAACACATCATAAATGTTTGCAATTTCATTCATTATATCAATTGGTTCAAAAATTCCATTTCTTGTACAATATGCCTAGGTGCATTATAAATGGTGAGAAATTTATTAATATTAACGTTTTACTTTTGAAAAAACTTTGGCGTTATCAGCGTACCAACTTTTGAAAATTGACTGTTTTTGTTTCCAAAACATATTACTAATTCTTAATAATTATTTATCATTAACTTTGTTTATTTATAACTAAACATTTTACTGATAAAAATATGAATTATTTCTGAAAAGTATTTATGTAAATATTTCATTGCGACTGTCAACGTAATATTTCATTTATAAAAATATTTAAAGCAGGTGTTTATATTGTAGGTTTTCCAGCAATGGAACTCAGGAGTAATGAAACGTCACTCACTTTGGTATAAGGTAGAATATAGTTATATTGAAAAGTATAAATTGGACGTATAAACTTGGAACGCGTGTTCGCTCTCAGGAAACATTTTACCGACGACTTGAAGTTAGGCACCGGCGTACGGCGCAAACGGCCGGAAGAGTGGCCCAGTGTTCCCTCGCGTCGGGAGTAGGCGCGGGAGCTACGAACTCCAACACTTCCCCTTTTGTAGCAGAAGCGACTTCTCCTCCACCCGGAGAGACTCCCAACGCCAAGCTGCAAGACAGGTGCTTTGGCCCCGGCAAGGGCTTTGTCAGAACATTGGCCGGCATCAGCCCCGTCGGAAGGTACTCCACGGTGATTCTTCCGTCCTGGATTGCGTCGCGTATAAAATGGTGACGCAAGTCTATGTGCTTTGTCCGATTATGAGAGACTGGGTTCTTTGTCAGAAACAGAGCTCCCTGATTATCGCCAGCGATGCTTATCTTTGCCAGTTCCTCAAAATTCAGTTCTCGAAGAAAACCCTGCAATTGTACTGCCTCCTTCGTGGCCTCCGATAAACTAACGTACTCGGCCTCAGTCGAGGACAAAGCTACAGTCTTCTGCTTCGTGGATGACCAGGATACAGCGGCTCCGCCCAGGCAAAACGCGTATCCGCTGTAGGATTTGCGGTCCATGACACACCCGCCCCAGTCGGCGTCCGCGAATCCTTTGATAGGGTTTGAATCCCTGGAATACGTGAGTCCGAAGTCCAATGTTCCACGCAGGTATCGTAGTACACGCTTCGCAGCCTGCCAGTGAGCCTTTTCGTAGTTGTTCTGAAACTGACTAAAATAACTAACGGCGTGAGCTATGTCTGGTCGTGTAGCCATAGCTAAATAGTTCAAAACGCCCATTAATTCACGGTAGGGGAGCCCGCTAATCTTTGATTTCTTCTCGTCCGAGTCCGTTGATTCAGTGCAAAAACTGAGCTTGGTACCGAGACTCATCGGCATAGAAACGGGCTTTGCTTCTTTCATTCCGAAGCGATTTAAGATGTCCAAGATGTATCCTCTTTGAGAAAGGCTGATTTTGTCCTTTACCCGTTTTACCTCAATACCCAAACAATACTTCAGGTTTCCCAGGTCCCTTACTTTGAATTTCTTCATAAGACCTTATTTGAATTGTTTCGAGAGGTCCGGATTTCTTGTAAAAATAAGGATATCGTCGACATAGATCAAGGCGTATAACCAGTCCCCCCTCGCTTGAGGGTGTACACGCATGGATCGCATTTTGTTGGTTTCAATCCGAATCTCTGAAGTTCTTCATCAAGCGTTGCATTCCACTGTCGCCCTGATTGTTTTAGTCCGTAGAGGGATTTTCGTAACTTACATACTTTGTCTCCCTTGTTGCGAAGCGCAAGCATTTGCTCAGCTTGTGACCTTATGGTTTTGCCTTTGCTCTCTTTAGAAGTAATTCTTTCGAGCATTTCCTCCAGTAATTTCGGTTTTTCCATGTATAATTCCTGCCATTCAAATATGCGGTAGTAATGTCTAGCTGCAGTATGTCCATGTCATGCCTGGCGGCTAGTCCTATGAGGAGTCGTAAGGAGCCCAGTCGAGCCACAGGAGCAAATGTATCATGGAAGTCTATGCCCGGACGCTGGGAGAATCCTTGCGCGACTATGCGAGCCTTTCGTCTTTCTATTTCTCCATTTGCCGAATATTTGTTTCGAAGTACAGTTCTGCAGCCAATGACTGTCCTGTCGCTTGGTCCATCCGCAATTTCGAAAGTCTCATGTTCGAGGAGATTTCTTATTTCGGTCTCCAAGGCGTCCCTCCATTCGCCTGCCTGTGGACTATCCATTGCCAGCTTCCAAGGAATCTCGGCTAGTTGCGCAAATTCAATCCTTTCTTCTATATGATTTGTTTGCGGTGGTTGGTATTCCTTTCGGGGACGGCCAGGTTTGCCGGTATATACCTTTCTAGGTCTTCCGCGTCCTCTGCTTGGTTGTGGATTATCAGGATTATCACCTGGTGTGACGGTCTCCTCTTCTTCGGAAGTGATAGAATTATTGTCATCCGTTAAAGCATTCGGTCGACAATCGTTGTCTGTATTAGGACCAATCTCAGTTATATTTTCTTCTTTTTCGTTGAGATTTTCCTTGGGATCGGGCGTGAACTCTTGAAAAATTCGATAATCCGAGAACTCGTTCATGAATTTTGCATCCCGTGCAGCTACTAATTTCTGTTCCCGTGGCAGCCATACCCTGTAAGCCTTCGACTGATTGTCATAGCCAAGAAAGATACATTCCTTACCTCTAGGCTCGAACTTCCCCTTGCTTGGTGATTTATCCAGGATGAATCCTTTCTCGCAAAATATTCGAAAATGACGAACTCTAGGGCGTCTTCCGACCCACAATTCGAATGGCGTATGTTCCTCCAAGCTTCTTGAGGCGCAACGATTGCGAATATAGTTAGCCGTTTGCATGGCTTCAGCCCAAAAGTATTCCGGCAGATTTGCTGTGATTAGCATACATCTTGCAATTTCGGTCAACGTGCGGTTTTTTCTTTCCGCTACTCCTTTTTGTTGCGGAGTGTATGGCACGGTGAGTCTCCTTTTGATTCCTTCCTTTTTCAGGAAGTCATCGAACTGCAGATTGATGAACTTTTTGCCATTGTCCGATTGCAGCGACTTTATTTTGTGTCCTGTTTGCTTCTCAACTTGTGCTTTATACTCTTGGAAAGCGCGAAATGCATCGCTCTTGTTGCGAAGGAATCGTACCTCGCACCAGCGGGAATGATCATCTATAAAAGTAATGAGATATTTTGCTCCGCCGTTAGATTCGATGCGCATTGGTCCGCATATGTCGGTGTGCACAATCTCCAGGAGTGTAGAACTCCTCTGAGCGTTTTTCGGAAATGGGAGAGAAGTAAGTTTTCCTTGAATACAGGAGGAACATGGTGGCAATACTTCATTTCCCTTCAGTCCAATATCCAGAGCAGTCTCATTCCTGACCATGTTCAGTAAAGTTCTTCCATTGAGATGACCAAATCTTTCGTGCCAAATTTGTACGTTACATTAATTAATAGTGGCACTGTTAGCTTGCTGCTTCCTTTCCTTTAAGTAATATAGATCACCGATTCTGTTGCCTTCTAATTTAGCTTTTCCCTGCTCATCACGTACGGTTACACGATTCCGTTCAAATAATACATTGTAATTTCTATCAGTCAATTTTGCCACTGATATAAGATTGGTACGGAGCTCAGGTACGTATAATGCGTTCTCTAAATATAAATCAATTGGTTTAATACCATTAGTTGATGATATAATTACCTTTCCTTTGGCCTTTATGTTGGTTGACATGTTGTTTGCAAGATTCAACTTTCCTGGTTCCGAAGGTTCCATTTCCTCCATTATACTATAGTCCTTGCAAAGGTGCACCATCCATTATTATTTTCATCACCTTGAACTTGTAGTGCGCACTCAGTTTTGTATGCAAGAGAGCAGACTCTTTCGGCGAGATCAGCTTGATCCTTTGTGGAAGGACAGTTCGCTGCCATATGTCCTCGCTTTTTGCACTTGTGGCACTTATACTTAAAATTGTCACGGTCCTTCGGTTTGGAATCATTTGTTTTAGAGTCATTTGGTTTACAATTTGGCTTTGGTTTCATGTTTCTTTTGGTTCTTGTTAGTGTAGAGAGCAGCGTTTGAATTGCTGTCCGAGGCCTTACCTTTTCTTGTTTGACTTTCATCCATAATTTTGATGCGTAACGCTTCTGGGTCAGGTAACTTATCTCTAGATTCTATAGCACATCTAAAATTGTCATAGCTCTCAGGTAAGCTGTGCAATAACGTAAGGCTTTGCAATTCTTCATTTATGTCTATTGACATTTCAGATAATTTGTCGACAATTTCAAAGAATTAATCGGTATGTTCCTGTGTGTCACCGCCCTCCTGAAGTTGATGTGTCGTTAACTGCTTCCACAACGATGCTTTCTTTGCTGGTCCTTTAGAAGCAAATGCTGATTCCAACTTCAACCAGACTTCGCGCGACGTTTTACAGTTTCTGATTGTCTTCAGTAATGGAGGACTAATGGACAGTATTAGGTCCGATTTTGCCACTGAATCTTCCTCGATCCATTTATCCACGGCTGCACTCGACGTCGCGCCGTTTTCTGTGTGCCTGGGTTTCTCCTTCGTACCGTTGACGTATCCCCAGCCCTTATTTTTTATTAGAAGAGCTTCCACCTTTACCCTCCACGTATCGTAGTTGCTTCTTGTGAGCAATTCCAGCCGTGTGGAATTCGTATTATAAGCTTCCATGCTTCGTTTCAAATTATTTTCCACACTTAACCTCGAAATAAAAAAACTTCCACGTGGTGGTGGTTTCAAGATCGTCTTACCTCCTTTTATTTTGACGGTCCTAGGCCCATAACCTATTGTAGGTTTTCCAGCAATGGAACTCAGGAGTAATGAAACGTCACTCACTTTGGTATAAGGTAGAATATAGTTATATTGAAAAGTATAAATTGGACGTATAAACTTGGAACGCGTGTTCGCTTTCAGGAAACATTTTACCGACGACTTGAAGTTAGGCACCGGCGCGTCGTCTCTCGAGCCGTACAGAATGTTTATACAATCGTATCGACGACGGCTCACCGTTTTCCAAGAACCCTTAAGGTCGTCGCTCACTAGGCCGAACGGAAGCGAAGCGAAGCGCGGCGACCGAAGCCAACTTTACGTCGGAAGCGCGGCGAGTCAAGCGAAGTTTTCGTTGAGAATATTTTCGCGTCGCTTCGGGTCGTTTCGCGTCGCTTCTGTTCTGTCATATGAGCGATGCGTGGCGACACAAAATATTCCTGAATCGTCATACAAACGTCTACCGGTACAATGTCCACAAAAGAAGAGAGATTGGTGCTTTTAGTGCAAAAGCACAAGGAATTATATGATATGTCGGATAAAAATTACAGTAACCAGGAGATGAAAGACAACTGTTGGTCGGAAATTGCTAAAGAAATGAAATTAACTGGTGAGATATCATTTATTAGTGTTTATTAATAAAATATAAAGTTTAATAATTAATCATATGAATGGTACATACATATATACATATATATGTGTATATGTATATGTATATGTATATTTATTTGCCTCTTTGGGACCTAACTTGCCACTCTCCAGTTGCAATAAATCTAAATAAAAAAAATGGAATTTTAGGAAACAGAATGCACATATTGTATATTAATTTTTTCAGCTTTTGAGTGCAAAGAGAAATGGAAGAAACTGCGGGATTGTTTTCAAAAAGCATTGAAAAATCGGAAGACCCGTAGTGGTGACCCGGCAAAAAAAATTAAGCCGTGGAAACTGGAGAAGGAAATGGCTTTTATATTATGTCACATGGAAGAGCGACAACAAATATCCAATATACCAGATGACATTGAAAGGTCTAATAATGAAGATGTGGAAGAAGTAGAAGTAGAAGTAGAAGTAGAAGTAGAAGCTGTACATGAAGAGAACACTGCAAATAATTTACCGAATGTGAATTGTAACGTTTCTAAAACACGACGAACACAAAATACACAAAAATCAAAATCATCAGTGGCGGATGTATTGGATGCATATTTGGAGAAAAAGAATAATGTAAAAAAAAACTACACAAATGATGCTCTGACACAATTTTTTTTAAGCTTAGCAGAAACTGTTCGAAATTTACCACAAGATTTACAAATTCAAGTTAAATCACAAATTTTCAGAACCGTTAATGAAGCAGAACTTACAGCTTTACAAAGAACTAATACCGCATTCACAAATACTGAGTTGGAGACACAACAACCTCTACGTCAATCACCTATTGAAACCACACGTCAAAACGATTGTACTCACTAACACTTGTTTACTCATTAATTTCAATCCATGTTAAATTATTTAATTGTTTAATTGTTTAATTGATTATTTAAATAAATAAAAATGAAAAATATGTATAAATATGTATATTATATATAGTTTTTATCAATCAAAATAATAATAATAATGGCGACATTTCTAAATGTTTTAATTTATTATATATAATATAATCCGTCACACTGAGGTTTTGGTAGGAAATTTAGGCGCGAATCTATAATCCGTCACTCTGGGGTTTGGATGGAGTACAGGCGCGAATCTATAATTTAAGCGGCAAACGTAGCGCGGCACAGCACCCCCCTTGGTGAAATTAATGGTGCGCTCGCACCTATCGCTTCTTTACACACATATTCCTATATACATATATACATACATCTTACTACCACTATGTATGTACATGCTTACAACTAGGACGCGTTCACTGATTCCGCATTTACGTGCTTGCGTTGTAGCGATCGAGGAATCGTACGCGTCTTCCCGACCGTGTCGTTCGTTCGGGTACTCGGCAGGGGCGTGACACTCAAATGGACTGTAGGGACTGGCGCTGCAAGCGTCACGGAAGCCCCTCGAACTGAGGCACGAGGTAGAAGGTGCCGAACGCCATTACGGCGCACAGTGGAACGACGTAAGGACAATAACTGGACATGGCGATTACTTCCAAACGGTTTGGATTTTCATTGTAAAAATTTGCACACATTCAATTCATGTTAAGTAGAATAACATAAAATCGAAAAATAGCCAAATTTTCGGTGGGTAATCCCCCCCCCCCATTTGAATGAATTACTACGTATAACTTATAGTGACGATTCATTATTAAATATAACAATTTTATTAAAAATATCAACAGAAAAATATACATTTAAAAATTAATTATGTATTCATGTTCATTAGAGATTCCTCTTCTTCTACATTTACATCAACATCTGTTTCGGCTAAAAGTTCTATTGCTTCCCGAAGTAATGCTTGTTTCATAGTTTTAGCTAATGGAGGTCGGAGAGATGATATTAATGGATCAGACGTTATAAGCAGATTGTGCAAGATATCTTCATTTGTGGATTTTCGATTCCACTTTCTTGATTTACATTCCCGGAACTTTCTAAACTCTTTGTTACGGGCTTCTTGAGCTTCCTCTGATAGTTGACCAATGGGAACTATTGCGTTTTGAATAATTTTTTCCCCGTGAATTAAAATCTTGTGTACTGTTACTGGCATATAGTACCAAGGGTAAAGTGCTACAAATAATTCAGCCGTTTCTTTAGCATAGTGACCAAATTTTTCTGTATTAATTTTTTGTCCAGACGATATAGCTTGAAGAATAACAGAGAATCTGTGTATAATGTTTTCATTAACTCCTGTTATTTGGGCTGTTAAATTTGGATTTTAGAAAAATCTTCGGGCAGTATTTCCATCATTAAACGTTCCAACACCCTGTTTAACCCGGTCTACAAGTAGTCCTAATTTGGAGCGAAATTGCGTTTGAACTAATAACTTTTTATTTGCCTGTAGTTTTTTAAATTCTGGTGTAGAAGCTGACCATTTTTTGAACTCGAGGTTGTATGATAAGTGCAGAAGGCACTCAAAAAAACGAAGTTTGGCGTGTAAAGAGGACAATCCAAATTTGTAATATTCCTCTTTACATAAATTTTTATCGACTTGTTTCAAATTATTCATATACCTTGGTGTAGCACCGCAGATATAACATCGCATAGCGGAACTCGTTTCTGATAACACATTGCAGATTTTTCCGTCTACCATTGTCATAACTAGTTTATGCGTAATTTCAGTGGAATCAATTTTTGTAGAAGTTAACAAAGATATTTCTTTATTAATGCGGTCAACTTCTGTATTAATAACATCAGGTGTTTCTTTGCAAAAAGTAAATTTTATAGGTCTGCAGAAGAATGTGGAAGATGGTTTTGGATTTTCCCAAAATATTTTTCCGTTACATGGGTCGAATAATTTAATTGGTACTAGTGTGGTCACAAATATTGCAGAATCATCGCCATCAGTTTCAGACGAAAAAGTTTGTTTGTAAATGCTTTGACTAGAAGCACCATCACATCCCCATTTTGTAATTAAAAGTATTTTGTTATTACCTGTTAGTTCATTTAATTGCTTTGTAGCAAATATTCTACGCACTGTATGATCTAGCAAAGATTGCAATTTGATAGATGCCTCTCTCTCAGTGATATTTATTGATTCCTTTTCTGGGTAGCAATCTGATTTAGCTTTTTGAATAGAATAATATGATGGATATTGATTTGTTCCTCCTTCAATCGAAATATCTCTCAACATTCTGTACTGTGATTTGGAAAGGCTTAAAGCAGTCATAACAGATAAAGCCTTTTCATTAGTGTACAATTCAGTTTTTGGACAACTTTCATCACAAAAATTTCTCACTTTTTGAACTTCCGTCGGATTTTTTGAAAGGAATTCTAAAATTTTGAAAATATCATATTTTCCTTCTTTCCTCGAGTTAACTTTGGCTGCAAACATAAGTTCATCACTTGTAAAATTAATTCTAAGCTCTTCTGTTCTACGCATTTTGTGCCTTTCAGAACATTCAGTGAACGGTTTTGGGTCAGTACGATTTGATGCTTCCGCATTTTCTTTTGAAACTGCTTCTGGAAAGCAAAATTTTCTGTCCAGCCATTCCTTGTTGTTTTTTAAAAAATAATTTTTATTGCGGCGTGCTGTCGTCCACCTATTGTATAAATTCGCCGAAAACTTTCTTATTTTGTCTTCGATTAAATTTATTATTTCATCCGACACGTCAACCGGAACTATCTCAAGAACTTTTCTTGAAATTACTTTATAATCGTTGAAGCTACAGTTTAATTTTAGTATATATGAATATAGATCGTAATTACTATGAATAATTTCCATTTTTACAATAATTAATGTACTAATAAATTAATAACAGTCGCGGCGTCTTGGAAACAGGCACGTGATTCATGCGTTCGTCGATATACGCGTGTCGCGACGATCGAGCATTTCTGCTAGCTGAGGTTAAATACGTATAAACTGAAATGTTTACATTAGATTTATTTTATTAATCGCAGCTAGTAGCAGGTAATTTTACTACAGTTCCAAACCTTAGTATTAAAGGATTAAATTAAGGTATTTTAGACCTTGGGCGACTTTGAGCAAAACTTTAAATCACTAATTGAATTATTATAGTACCGAGTGCAACACACTTGTATTTAATACAGTTGTTTATTGATGAAATCCAAGTTAATTCAGAATGTTTTTTGTACAAAATCATTAATAATAAGATACTCAGTAATATGTAAATTATTGAGAACTTATGAAGTTAAGGATTTAGGCAATAATGGTTTAAAGTGGTGCAACTGAAAGACAAAAAGATTGAAATTTTCATATAGGTCAGATTCATATACAATTAAATCAAACTTAATGTGAATATAAAGTTTATTTATTTGTGTTTTCTAATGCTACGAACACTTAATAAAGATTTAATGAAGCTATAGAACAGAATTTTGACACTTCAAATTTTTGCCGATGTCCAAATAAATAGGGCATTCTCGTTCCACTGTGCGGCGTCTCTCGTCAAGAAGTACACATCGCTCTTGGCGCGTAATATCTTACGAAAAGTTCCTTTTGTTGTACCTGAGCTGTTAAGGTTAATAAAACCTCCTTTTTCTTGTTACCAACGGTGTGTATCTTTATTTCGCCACAAGTGGAATCAACACAAGGCAGAGTAGGCCTGCATAGGACTGATAAGAGTCTTTCCAACGGGGCGCACGTGGAGTGAACCCTGTTAAAGTAAAAAGACCTACATTGGTGACCCCGACGACCACTCGTCGTGGCGATATCACGGCATCGACGGTGCTGGCTCAGTCATTTGAAATACATCGATTGGGAAAACCGAGGCTGTCCAATTACTGCGGGTGCGGCTTCAACAGTTGCAGAGAGCCATAGACGTCTCGACGGCAGGAAGCCGGTGACTACTGTGTGGCGACGATCCTGTTCAATACTGCCTGCCGCCAGATCAGTGGAGATTGCAGCACGACCAGCCCCATACGCAATAGCAGAATCCAGCGTCTACCGCCGTTGGACGTTTCGTAAGACGCGAGGTAGAACCTAAGACTTCTTTTCTCCCTCGGCCACGTGGTCAGACACGGCGGCCATATTGTGTGAGGGTTTAGTCGACGCCATAGCCGCGTTAGTTGTAGTGACGGCCATTGTAGACCACGCGATATTTTGCTTCCGTTGCGGTAGAGAATAAATTCAGCGCAGAATTAAGGCAATATTCCAAAATGCCGAACGAAAAACCGCCTACACTCACCAAAGAGCCTGGGTTCGACACTGCGCAAGCCCAATCCACGGCTACTAACTTCCAATCGCGCTCAGACACATATCGCGTGCCAAAGTTACCTGGTTTCTTCCGCGAAGACCTGGGACTCTGGGTTTTTCAGGTCGAAGCGGCATTTCGCACCGCGAGTATATCCGACGAGCGTGCGAAAGCAGGCACAATCGTTGCGGCGCTCGACACAGAAATTGTTGTTAGTTTCCGCGATTTATTAATAGATACAAACCTCGCAAACCCATATACGCAAATTAAAGAGCGCATTTTAAAAAAGTACTCTGCTTCGTCGGAAAGCAGATTGCGACAATTATTGAAGGGGCAGGTACTAACAGACGGGAAACCTACCCAAACATTAATGCGTTTAAGAAACCTCGACGACGGTCGGTGCAGCGAGTCGGTAATGAAGTCCATATTTCTAGATCAATTGCCGGTAAATTGTAGAGCGATCCTTGCGGCTTCGAAGGTTACCGAATTGCAGGACATTGCAGCCCTCGCGGATAAAATCGTTGAGGCAACGTCAGGGGGTCCGTCAGTTGCTGCACCCGTATCTACCACGGCTCACGCGAATCAAACCGTCGAATTTAAATACGTCGCACCGGTATCTGACGCAACACCCATCACGTTAGAGGCCCGGTTTGAGAAACTAGCTAGCGAAGTCGCAAAATTGTCGAGTCAAGTGGGACGTCTGGCGAAGGACATAAAATCCCGCCAGCGTTCACAGTCGCGATCCCGAAAACCGAACGAGGGGACAAAGAACTCTTCGAGCAACAAAGAATTGTGTTGGGTACATAGGAAATATGGGAAGGAAGCTCGGTTCTGCAAAGGTAGTTGTTCCTGGGAGGAGAAAAAAGACATGGGAAACTAGATCGGTCCTCCATCGCGGAGACGAATGAGGGGGAACCGATATCGCGAAGTCGTCTCCACGTGCGTGATCGGCATTCCGGCCAGCTCTTTCTCGTGGACACCGGTGCGGACATTTCGCTACTGCCGGCTCCCATTAAGGGTAGACCTGAGCCTAGTACTTACAAATTATATGCCGCGAACGACACCGTAATAAACACGTTCGGTGAAACGCGACGCGTGCTTGACCTTGCTGTGCGACGACCGATTGCATGGAACTTTTGTATCGCGGACGTACCGCACCCGATAATTGGGGCGGATTTAATTAAGCATTACGGTCTCATAGTGGATCTTAAGAGACGTCGTCTCACGGACGCCTTGACTAGTATATACACCTTGGGCGTTGTGAAACCAGCCAACCTGACCGCGATCCACACCGCGAACCCATCAAATCGTTACGCGCGAATCCTCACGGACTTTCCTGAAGTAACCGGCATAGATCAACAGACTCCCATCGGGTCTCGAGGGGTTTTCCATTACTTGGTGACTCACGGTCCACCGGTGTCGGGACGCGCAAGGCGATTGCCTCCCGACAAATTACGAGCCGCGAAACTCGAGTTCAGGCGGTTATGTGAAGCGGGCATATGCAGGCCGTCCTGTAGCCCATGGGCAAGCCCCATACATATGACGAAAAAGAAAAACGGCCAGTGGCGTATATGTGGTGACTTCCGCTTACTAAACGCTAAAACAGTACCCGATAAGTATCCCGTACCTCATATACATGATTTTGCATCAAATTTGCACGGAAAAACCATCTTTTCGTCTCTCGATTTGCACGGTGCATATCATCAGATACCGGTGGCTCCCGAGGATGTACCCAAGACGGCCGTCATTACCCCGTTTGGGTTGTTTGAATATTTAGCGATGCCTTTCGGACTTCGAAATGCAGGGCAAACCCTGCAGCGGTACATTCACCAGTCCCTTGGCGAGCTGGATTTCGTGTTCGTTTACATTGACGACATACTCATTGCGTCATCGTCGCCGGAAGATCATGAGGCACATATTAGAACCGTGTTAGAACGACTTAGGGATTTCCATTTACGAATAAATGTTGACAAGTGCCAGTTCGGCATGCCGGAACTGGAATTTCTAGGGCACGTAGTGGGCCGCGAGGAACTGAAACACATGCCTGACAAAGTCGAGGCAATAAAAAAATACCCGCGACCGCGTACAGTTGTCGAGCTCCGCCGTTTTTTGGGGATGACCAATTTTTACAGACGTAGTTTGCCCCGGGCTGCCGCCGCGCAGATTCCCCTGAACAAATATTTACAAAATTCACGTAAAAACGATAAAACAGAAATTGTTTGGACCGCCGAGGTAGAAACCGCATTTAGCCAGATTAAGGAAAGTCTTGCAAGCGCGGCGATCCTCGCGCACCCCTGCGACACGGCGGTGACAAGGGTTGTAACCGACGCGTCTGATTTCGCGATGGGCGCGTCACTTGAGCAGGCCGTCGATAAGGATTGGAAACCTCTCGCATTCTTTTCTCGAAAATTCACCCCGGCACAGTGCCGGTATAGCACGTACGACCGCGAGTTGACCGCTATCCACGAGGCAATCAAATGTTTTAGACATTTCCTCGAGGGCCGCGATTTCACAGTGGTGACCGACCACAAGCCGTTAATATACGCGTTTATGCAGCGGGCTGACAAGGCATCCCCGCGGCAGGCTCGGCAATTGTCGTACATAGCTCAATTTACAACCCGCATTGAGCATCTCCCCGGCGGCGAAAACGTTGTCGCGGACTCACTCTCGCGGATCGAGTCTCTGCGTCTCGCAACCGAGTTTAGTCTAATCGAGCTCGCCAAAGAACAAGAAACCGATTCGCAGCTAAAAGAAATACAAAAATCAGAGACCCCCATTCTATCATTGAAAAGATTAATGTGGGGACCGGAACATACACTTCTGTATTGCGAAATTTCCGGTGAGGTGATCCGTCCGTATATTCCGGTATCGCTGCGTCGCCGGGTTTTTGATACCATGCATAATCTCGCACATCCGGGCGCGAAGGTAACGGACAGGTTGGTCAGGTTGAAATACGTCTGGCCCGACATGCATCGGGACGTCGCTCGGTGGTGCAAGAATTGCGTGCATTGCCAACAATCTAAAGTGTCGCGACATGTTCGCATGATCCCGGGTCAAATCGTAGCTCCGGACGGCCGATTTAAGCACATACACATGGATCTTATCGGTCCGCTCCCGGACGACGACGGATACCGTTATTGTCTTACCCTAATCGACCGATTCACGCGGTGGGCCGAGGCAATACCTCTAAAAGAAACATCGGCACAAACCGTTTCGCGTGCGTTCTTCGACCAATGGATCGCGCGTTACGGGTCACCCGAAATTTTGACCACTGACCAAGGCGCGCAATTTGAATCGCAAATATTCAATGCATTGCTATCATTGACCGGATGCCATCGTATACGCACGACCGCCTATCATCCCGCCGCTAACGGCATGATAGAGCGGTGGCATCGAACATTAAAATCGGCAATAATGTGTCACGCTAACGCAAATTGGACGCACGTGCTGTCCACCGTACTACTCGGACTCCGCAACCACGTACGTCTCGACACAGGAGCCTCACCAGCGGAGCATTTGTACGGTTCCGCGCTTCGCGTTCCGGGCGAATTTTTTCTCCCAGAAGATCTAACCGCGGATCCACGACCATTCTTGGAAGAGTTTCGCGAACATATGCGCATGGTACGTCCGGTTCCAGTAACACAAAAATTCAAGAAACGCTCATTTGTTTTTAAAGACTTAAGAACATGTACTCACGTTTTTCTATTGTCTAAAATGGTAAAAAAAACCACTTGAACGACCATACACAGGTCCATACAAGGTGTTGGAGCGCATATCGGACCGAGTGTACGCGATTGAAGTTAACGGAAGCGCGCGAAACGTATCCATAGAACTTTTAAAACCAGCGTATATCTTAAGTGACGAACCAGTGAACAATTGTGATAGTACTAATGCGCCTTCGACGTGCGGAGCGGGAAATGCGCACCCCGCGCTAAAAACGTATGTAAGAAAGAAAGTAACATTCCCGTCCAGCGCGCAAAACGCAGATAGTAAATAAAAAGCGCTAGCATGTAAGTGTAAGATACATAAGTTAACATGTAAGTGCAATAATGCATAGATTAATTTTTAAGAGAACATCGTGTGCAATGTAGCGTAAGACAAGCGACTTTATGTATATACACATTTGTATTAACGACACGCACACTCGGGGGGGAGTACTGTAGGGACTGGCGCTGCAAGCGTCACGGAAGCCCCTCGAACTGAGGCACGAGGTAGAAGGTGCCGAACGCCATTACGGCGTCTCTCGTCAAGAAGTACACATCGCTCTTGGCGCGTAATATCTTACGGAGAGTTCCTTTTGTTGTACCTGAGCTGTTAAGGTTAATAAAACCTCCTTTTTCTTGTTACCAACGGTGTGTATCTTTATTTCGCCACAAGTGGAATCAACACAAGGCAGAGTAGGCCTGCATAGGACTGATAAGAGTCTTTCCAACGGGGCGCACGTGGAGTGGACCCTGTTAAAGTAAAAAGACCTACAGGACTGTCCGTTAGCACGGGATTAGTGGTAACGACATCCGTGTGGAGCGCTGTACGCAATATAGTTGAGATTTTATGCACTAGATGGTGTTAGCAAAAGCGTCCCTCAACGCCATTCCGCGCCATTCTTCAAGCATCATCAAGCATTCTTTACAATTCTTTGTGAGGTCCACGTAGTGCATCAAAGTGTTGTGTTGTATTGTATTGTATTTGCGTGAAATAATTGTGAATTTTGAAAAAATTGTTTTTCTAGAAATTAAATATTTAATATCTGTAAGTATGTTAACATCCATAACATTAAATATTAGAAATAAGAAACATGAGGGATAAACTATTACGAAAATAGGTCGTGTTTCTAATTACGTGAAGAATACGTACACGTGGTTTTTTATATTACATATAAAATTACTGTTGTACTGTAATTATTTCAATATGTTTCAATTAGATTCAACATGAGTGGGTATGTACTGTGTAGCGTCCCTGGTTGTGAAGACAGGAGATCGTCCAGACATACATTTCCTCATCCAGTAAAAGATAAGGCACGTGTCGATAAATGGATGGAAATCGTATCAAATCCAAAATTATTTAATATGGACCCTATGAGAGTACACAAAAATTTTTGTGTGTGCTGTCAGCATTTTACTGATGCTGATAAATCAACCAATTTATTATTGAAACGGACTGCCGTGCCTTCACAGAATCTACCATCTCAAAGAAGTACATATTAATTTTGAATATTATAATTGTATAGAAAACTACGAAGTAGAAAATATGTTTCATGATTTTGTATAGGCATATGTGCATCGACTTCTGCATCTACGTCTGCATCGACTTCTGTACCTTTTATTATACAGCAGCCTTTAGATGAAGTATAGATTCAGTTGATGGAGGAACCTACTTGTTCTCAGCACAGTTGTGTTACACCAACAGGTATAGTTGCAAATAGGGTTGCCACCCCCACTTTAAATATAATAAATGTAGTCTATACTTTTGAATAAACATTTAATAACATTTTATATTATAACTATTGATACTGTAAGAACAGTTTATATTATATATATTGATTCTTTAAGAACATTTTATATTATAAATATTGATACTAGTTGGAATGGAACTTATAAAATATAAAAATAAAAATTCCTCTATAACAGGAACAGATATTTTGTTCACCGATATTAAAAAAGTTCCCAATCGTTGTAACAAATACTAAATACTATTCAATGGATAGTACTACAAGAATATTAAATAATTCATACAGTTAAATTGATATTTTGAATGTGTTATTTATATGTAATACTTACCTACGTAGATGTTTTAGAATCGTTATAATAAAAGTTCCATGAAAACAAGTTATATTAGAACGTTTATTAAAAAAGTTTTCATAAGATAAAGAAAAGTACTAAACTATTAGGTGCGAGTTTTATTTAACAATATAATATCATATTCTTCAAATGTTTATTTAATAAAAGGTATAAAAATCATAATATAATTAATGGTTTCATAACAAATATTAAACAGAAAAGAGAATTTGTCAAGAGTATACATATAACATACTATGTATGTTTTACAATTCAGCGTGATAGTATTATCTAGAGACGCGGTAGTGCCCACACAGCACAACGTCCCAGGGACGTCGACAGACCGTCCCAGGAACGTTGTGCTGTGTGGGTGTCTCGACGCCAAGTACATGAAAGAAAAGACACCTTGTATATGCCTGTCGCTGCCGTGTATCTTTACTCGAAGCACAGCTATTCCAACCTAACCTGAAACTTATTTCATTAATATCTCATCACGCCTGCAATATTTTCTAAATTTAAAGGCATTTTTCTTATGTAAACCGCATATCGGCTTTCGAACAAGACTAATTTCAATAAAATCGGTTCACGCATGACAGAGATATCGTAATATCGTCTCATGGATCTGTCAAAAATGGTACGATTTTTCTTCTTCTGATTCTCCTAGAAATTTTTCGTCATCAAACATTACGTACAGGGTCATCGTTTAATCCTGCAACCTGCGCGCGCGCGAACTTGTAAAATGGCAACCCCGCCTCACGGACGCATTCCAACACAACTATGCACCGTCCCGGCGTTCGGAGAGCTGCTAGTGACCGCTGGCCAGCAGTGATGCCAGAGCTTCGAGAATTTTGGGCTGGTCTCTTTCGAATTAACGTTGGAAAGAACCATTCAGAATTTCCCGGTCCGGGTTGAAAAATTTGGGACCTTTTTCGTATGACTTTTGAACTATAAGATATATCGGAATGCAATTTGCGACGAAAAATGAGGAAAAATTATTCCCTCTTAATGATGGATAATTTAATATATTTTACGTTTACTTAATTTTTCTTTTATTAATTTTTTAACCATAATTGTTTAAAAAGCTTTTGCAAACTGTTTATTTGATAATGTGTTTAACGTTGTCACGTCCCGGGTGAGGTCTTTGGGAACGATGACAATTGGGGGAAGGAATGGATGTCAGGCGCGAATCTATAATCCGTCACACTGAGGTTTTGGTAGGAAATTTAGGCGCGAATCTATAATCCGTCACACTGAGGTTTTGGTAGGAAATTTAGGCGCGAATCTATAATCCGTCACACTGAGGTTTTGGTAGGAAATTTAGGCGCAAATCTATAATCCGTCACTCTGAGGTTTGGATGGAGTACAGGCGCGAATCTATAATCCGTCACACTGAGGTTTTGAGGGAAGACCAGGCGCGAATCTGTAATCCGTCACTCTAATCGTTAAAGGGGAATCAGGCGCGAATCTTAAATCCGTCACGCTTAGGATTTCTGGAGGCGATCAGGCGCGAATATTGAATCCGTCACTCTAATCGACCAGGGAAGGTAAATGTACACTTGGAGAGCACCCGTTATATTACTTTGTATTTGTTTTGGTTTCGGTAATAGGATTTACCGTTGCATATATATATAAGAAACCACGTTTAGTTTTTTCGTGGATTGCACGGCTCATGCAATAGTATGTTTGTAAACACTAGAACCGTTCTCGCGTTCACGAACGGGAATCAGCTGTTGTGACAGCTTGATTCCGTTTGGGAATTTTCGCAAACAGATGACTAGACACAATAACTCGTAACGTGATTTGAATAGAAATTGTTTATTCAATTTGATGCACTGTTGGTGATTTTTACGTTATAATTATGCGCTAGGGATTTAGCATTAGTACATGATATTCATTATATACAATGGTTATTGAAACGTATGAGTATGAATATGAATTACATATGAATAAGTAATAATCAATTGTTATTGAAAGAAATAATATGAAATCGCAATAAGCGTAGACAAGACAATGCAATAAGCAGTAAATAAGGTAAATAATATGAAATAGCTATAAGCGTAGACAAGAAAATGCAATAAGCAGTAAATAAAGTAAATAATATGAAATCGCTATAAGCGTAGACAAGAAAATGCAATAAGCAGTAAATAAAGTAAATAATATGAAATCGCTATAAGCGTAGACAAGAAAATGCAATAAGCAGTAAATAAAGTAAATAATATGAAATATATATAATAATGAATTGCAATAAGCATAGACACGAAAATAACAATAATAATACAAGATTATGTGATGAGGATGATATGCAATGAAAATGGTATGGTTTAAATGCTTACAATGAGTTGTGAGATGATTTTTGACACAAAAATATAATAGACTTTCGTAGTTTTAACAATGATGCTTGGATGGATTGTTATCGTCGAAAGAGAGCTTCTGTCTCGGTCCCCTCGTATTTATAAGGACGTTGCGGGGGTACGCGTCGAATCGCGCTGTTGCCGCATTTTCCCTATCACTATTTTGCCATCAAGGAGGCTTGAATGAATCCTGGCGAAGCGGTTAGAGAACAGAGATGGGCAATGATAATAGGTATCTGGATAAACTCAAATAGGATTTGAGTTCTTCGACGGCGCACAGTGGGGCATTTCGGGTCGAAACACGGCACTAAGTCCTTTTACAAAAATATCGCTAGACTGCAAATTTTCTTTTACAGGTAGTTGATTGCAGGTAGTATGATTGTTTTTCACATTCATTAATTTTTAACGCGGCTACACGGTTTTGAAGAAGAGAACCACGAAACTCTTCAGAACTTGTATTGTTGTTTATAGTATTGTTGTTTACTTAATTCAACTAATTTTTTATGGAATTAAGTGTTGAGGTATGTATTTGAAGTGTACCAAATTTAATTTTGATATCCCTGATATTTTTGGAATTATATCGTACTGAATGTCCCAATTTTGATTGTTTATATTAAACGGGAGTTTAACTGAAGTAGTTAGAGGGACGAGAAGGGGTCTCTGACGCTTTTTTTTTTACAAAAATGCCTTTTCTGCCATTGAAATTCAAAGTAAGTGAAGTATTTTTACATGTGAAAGATGCGGAAATTTTTCCTATGTACAATGTGGTCGATATTGTCGGCAATTTGTAAAAAAAGTACTATGCCCTATTAAATAAACAAATTTCGTTAATTCTACTGGCCCAATAGGATCACAAATATACATAATAACTGAATGAAATGCAAAATTGACGATAAATATATGATTTTGGTGAGAAAACGTTTTGTGCCGTGTTTCGACCCGAAATGCCCCACTGTGCGGTGACTTGTAATCTGGGTTGGAGAGACATACAATGTTGATAAAATGTAAAATGTCACGTTTTCAATATTCAGTAACATACTGTTGAGATTTTCCACATTAAAATGAATTCGAATATGATATAAATCGGATTATTTCTAGAACTGCATTTGATAATTAAATATAAATGTAACATTTCTAATCTAAAAATGCTAAAAATAATCCGATTTATACCGTGTTCAAATTCATTTTCATCTGGAAAAACTCGGCAGTATGTTACTGAAACGTTCATGCCGATACTATAGATAATATGACAATTTTACATTACAAAGACAATGATCAAACAATCGTATTTTTTATATATTATATTTATTTCTATTTAATAATTATTAATTATAATCGAGCGGCCTCCTCTACGGCGCCCTCCTCTGCGCCCTCCTCTGGGCCCTCCTCGGCGCCCCCCGCTGTACTTTAGCCGTTTTAGTTCCTTTTTGATCTGAAACAGTAGCATAAAAATTAAATTTTCTAGTTCTACCCGTATAGACCGAGAGCTGGCTACATAGTGGTCAACGTGATTCAATGCAGTCACAATTCTTATTTAAAAATGTTGGATTAGTGTTGCCGAATACTGTATGTCCGGGGAACTAACGCGGGGGTGGACGGTCAAACAGGTAAAATTTCTAGCGTAATAACGTCATTCTTGCAGTTCTGAAATTTCATATACATATTGTTTATGCATTTAATGAACGATATGCAAAATGGCAGACCAGCAAGTGAGGGATAAGATCTTGGCAGACGTCGATGAAACGCGCGATACGTGACTCGCACGCTAGTGTGAGGGAGAAACAGATGTATACTTCTCCCTTACACTAGTGCGCGAGGTACGTATCGCGTTTTTCATCGATGTCTGCCAAGATCTTATCCCTCACTTGCTGGTCTGCCATTTTGCATATCGTTCATTAAATGCATAAACAATATGTATATGAAATTTCAGAACTGCAAGAATGACGTTATTACGCTAGAAATTTTACCTGTTTGACCGTCCACCCCCGCGTTAGTTCCCCGCACTGACGCGGCAGACCGGCGATTTCGTATTCGGCAACATTAATTCAACATTTTTAAATAAGAACTGTGACTGCATCGAGTCACGTTGACCCCTATGTAGCCAGTTCTTAGACTAGTACATATGGGCCGTTATTTTTGAAAGTGGTAGGTATAAGTCCATTTATTCATACATTGCGATATTTTAAGGTTTGCGTTTAAATCAACTTAAAAATATTCGCATTCGTCAATCAAATCGAGTAATGTTTTTAAAACTATAAACTTGTTAAATTTTATTATGGAATAATAATCAATAAAAATGTTAAAGAAAATAAGCGATTTTTTAGTTACATCGACTTATACCACTTTCAATAATAATATAGACATATTTATCATAACTTACTTTCGCCAGTTCGTGGCGTAAAGCCTCCTCCCTGTCCTTCTTCTGCTTCTCTTCCTCTCTCTCTCTCTCTTCTCCTCCTCTCTCTTTTGAAGCTCCTCCTCTCTCTTTTTTAATCCCTCCTCTCTCTTTCTCAATCCCTCCTCTCTCTCTCTCCTCTCGTTCTCTCTCTCTCTCTCCTCCTCCCCATACCCCGTTGGGAGGGCATCTTTCATCTGGAAATGAAATGATGGATGCATTATTTTATGGAAAATAGTAAGATAATACTACAGAGATGGGCAAAAAATTATTTCAAATAAAAAATTGATTTCGAATAAAAGATAAAAATTTTATTCGAGACTCATAAATAAATATAAAAATAACTCTGGGTTATTTTTATTTGATGACAAATAAAGATAAAGTCTCTTTTATTCGATACGTTATTTAAATAATACCCATCTCTGATTGTACAGCGTGATTTTCTCGCTAGACCCTTCAAAGACAATGCCGTCAATCAGAGATGGGCAAAGATAATATCTAGACAAACTCGAATAAAGGATACTTTACGTTTATTCGTTATTCGGAACTTCGAATGACACGATTTATCTTTATTCGAAACATCACGGATAAATAAATTTATTCGATGTGAATTTATTCGACGGCGGAAGATAATTTTTATATTCGAAGTGAATTTAGTCGAAAGATAACTTCTTGATTCGAGGAACTTTTATTCGAACCGTCGAATAACTTTTATCTTTATCCGTAGTTTATTCGACGGCTTCGAATAACTTTCGACACGCGGCTTGTGATCTTTTATTTCGAGCTTCGGCTGCAAAGCCATACATTGTTGCTTGCGGTGGATTACGTAAAATGGATGTACGTAAAACTTCCACATTTTCTATCGTATCGGCATGAACGTTTCAGTAATATACTGTTGAGATTTTTTTTAGATGAAACTGAATTTAAACACGATATAAATCGGATTATTTTTAGCATTATCTTACATTCATATTTAATTATCTATAGTTCAGGAAATAATCCAATTTATACCGTGTTTGAACTCATTTTAATCGAACGAATTTCGCAACTTCATTAACAATAACAGCCGTAGCTCGAACCAAGATCACAAGCCGAATAACGAATAAACGTAAAGTATCCTTTATTCGAGTTTGTCTAGATATTATCTTTGCCCATCTCTGCGAGCGTCGAAATCCACGAAACTCAGCGAGGTTTGAATATTCTAACTAGAGAGTCACTCCGTATAATAGTATACAATGTAATACTTACATTTTCGAGATTCTGCATTTCCACGTCTGCTTCGTTTGGTCGCTTGCAACGGATTGACTGCCAGGGATCGACGGGCTTCAGCTACCGCTGATGGAGGGGGAAACATCTACAGGAGCGGTGGTTGTGTGTGCATGAACTGCGCCTGCATCAGTCACGCACACATAACCACCGCTCCTGTAGGTGTTTCCCTCTCCATCAGCGGTAGGTGGAGCCTCGCCGATTCCTGATTCTTTAGGAGCACGCGACTATCCCCACAATTTCTTGGAATTCTTTGGTCGAAAATGAGAGAATCCGAGAACGAGCGAGAGCGGATAAAAAAGTCACACGTAGTTGCCGTTGACTGCCGAAGAGAGAACCCGAGTCAATTTTTAATCGAAGCGCCCATGATTGAAGCAGTTCAATCATGGGAATTCAACTATGATTATCAACGATGTTACACATAAAATTTATTTGCAGAATTGAAAGCCCCGTTTCGTAAAAAGTAATCCGATTTAAATTATTTTCTGTCCATTTAATCAGGAGAACGCCAGGAATCCATTGGTGTCACTTTTATATTGATACGATGAAAAATAAAGAAATTCACTTTCCGTATAATCGATGACACATCGCCGAGCAATTCCAAGCGCCAGGTTAGACGGGTGAACGATATGTACATGCCCGATTTCTTCACCTCCGACTAACGTCTCGATCAGTGAACAACCAATTGGATGCTATCATGTGGTACTCGTCGACCAGGTGGATGCTATCATGTGCCAGATATTTGCCACATAACTCTAACTAGAAGATATCTGGAGGTGAAGAAATCGGCCGACAATGTCGCTCGGCTCGGGCCTCGCGCGACATCGATCAGAATAAACGGATATACTACGGTATAACCCAACCAACGGAATGAACTGAAATTTTGAGAGGTTGGGCGGGAGGGGGAGAGAACCTCTAATACAAAATTTCAGCTGCGGGTATTTGTTAGTTTCTAAGATATTATTAAAATACTTTCGGCATAATACATTGAAATCTACCTATGCAGACGTTACTTACACAATTGTAACGTTCGGTAGTCCGGAGACGACTAAATGCTAACAGGTTCTCGAACGGAGAGCGGCGTCCGTCGAGAATTGGATAGGTGGGGGTTCGTGCGTAGAGCAAAGGAGTAAAATCCAACTTAAACTTAACTATGACTTTATTCAAATAACACTTAAACTAATAACAATAACATTAATATGGCTTACAACTACGATTATATATTTTGTGTTTTTGTGTTTTTTGGGTTTTTTATGCTTATGTATTCTAATGCGCTAGGTAAAATTGGATATATAAATATATGTGTGCTACTGCTGTAAGTTCGGCCGCTACCGTTTCCGGAGCAGTTCCCGATACTCTTGGCAGAGTTCTTAATTTACTGTTCTGTAGACTTTGTCTTTGCTAAGCGGTTAAGCTGCTGCCTACTAGTAGGAGCAACGCTTGAAACCTTTGCAAAAACAAAGTTCTCAACTATTAAATGATAGATCCAAAAAGGAGCACCAGTATCTTGTACACTGAGAACCAGTCGCTGCCGTTTCCGGAGCGTACTGAAATTCTACTGGATAATACTTAAGCTACCTCCAGGAACTAGCATTCGTTAGTTGCAAGAACGTATCTGAGTTCTTAACCATTAAATAGAAGATCCAAAAAGGAGCACCAGTATCTTGTACACTGAGAACCAGTCGCTGCCGTTTCCGGAGCGTACTGAAATTCTACTGGATAATACTTAAGCTACCTCCAGGAACTAGTATTCGTTAGTTGCAAGAACGTGTCAGTATTCGAATGAGCGCGCCGAGTGCTGCGTGCGCCTCCTTTTATACTGGAGAATTGGCGGGTTGGCGCATGCGCAGTGTGTCGATATTTCTTATTTCGCAGTTTTCTTGCTTATTATATATTATTTTGTTTTGCGTTTTTGTCAGTAATTCTAATTAATTATTCTTAACATCCCTATAATAATTATTTCTCTAATATTTGTTTAGTTTACAATTTATAACTAAAAGTATATATAATGAGACTGCGCGGTATTACAGATTTGCTCCGCGGTATTACAGATTTGCTCCGCGGTAGTGTAGATCGATTCTACTTTATCGACGGTCGGTAATTGTTAATTCGAGTCCCTGTGGGACGTTACACCTCCCCCCCTGGGGAATCTCTCGTCCTCGAGAGATTTGTATGATGATTGGGAAATAAAAGATTTATTTATAAGTAAAGGTTATTTTATTTTATTATTAAGGTGTATATGGGGTGGCGGCTCCTGTACCAAATAATTGGAGTGTTCTCCACGCCCTTCTTCTAGGATCCGTTTTCGGTAGTAATTTGTACTTTTTCCAGTCCGGTTTTGGGATCCGGATTTTTATAAGGTTTGGCCATCTTGGATCTGGGATATTGAAGACTGGTGCCTTCGGAACTTCGAAGTCTGGTTTTTCCGGAATTTTAATATCCGGAGTTTTCGGAAATTCCGGTGTAATTGGTAGTGAATCCGGTGGGGTGTTAGGCGGAGTATGGGGTGGTGTCTTGTGTTAGAAAGAGTTTTGTTAGTTTTTTGAATATAAAATAGTTTTTATAAGAATTTTTACCGTTTTCTTTGGAGATATCGGAAGTGGAGTAATTAATAAAGGGATGTTTATCATTTCCCGTAATATTTCCTCTAATTCTTTCTTCTTTTCTATTCTTTTCGTGTGTCGGCTGCCTGATCGTTTCGGCATCTTGATAGGTAATGACAATATGGCGCAGGCGTAGATTTGAAATAAGTTGTTAGGGCCTCTTATAGTGGCGCCCTCTAGCGGAATTCTATATGTAATCTTATAGGTTTTGCTACTATGTTATAATTTTTATGGTGTTGATAAGTTATAGGTTGGTTTTTTTAGGATTTTTATAGGTTATGTTTTAAATTTTTTTTAGTGAAAAAATATATTATTTTTATTAAAATTTGTTAAAAAATAAATACATAAATACTTAAAACTAGGTGTATGTTTTAACTACATTGTGTGTGTGTATGTGTGTGTAATTGTGAGTGTCGTGTACAGTAAAAAAGATATATAAAACTTAACCTATGTGTAAGAGTTAACTACATTGTGTGTGTGTGTGTTTAAAATATTATATAAAAAAACTTAACCTATGTGTGAGTATTTATTACATTGTGTGTGTGTGTGTGTGTGTGTAATTGTAAGTGTCGTGTGTTTAAAATATTATATATATAATTTATTTATTTAATGCTTTCCAGCATTCTTGACAGTTTTGGACAGGTTGTCCTATAAAGAGTGTCCTTCTGCATAATCTGCATATTCTCCACCTTCTGTCTTTGCTGCCTGTTAGATGCTTTTCTAACACTTCTTCGTCCTCTATTTCCACCTTTTGCGTACACATTACGCAAATGATCCCCGATTTATAAAAATACACATCTTTGTCGTACGTCTGCTTTAAACACGTATCCATTTTGCTCGGTATATAATGTAACAATGATGAAATTCTTTGTCTGCTACTCCTTATATAGTCTTCCTCTGCAGGGTTGCAACTTTGTATAGTTAATTTCACTTTTGTTTTGCTGAATTGATGTGATCGTTCTTCTTTTGTTAGAATTCTTTCTCAGGTAAATATGCTCTTTTAATCCTGTTCATATGTACGATTCTGGTTTGTTTTAAAGTTATTGCTATTTTTAAATTACTATTCCCTATAATTTCAGTAATTTGGTAGGGTCCGCTATATTCGGGTCCTAATTTCTCGCGCCTTGGATTTAATAACCAAACCCAATCTCCTACTTCGTATGTTTGAGGTTGTATCTTCCGATCATAGTAGTGTTTTTGTCGAACTTTTGATTCTTCTAAATTATTTCGCGCCATTTGTCGGATGTGGTGTAGTTTGTGAATTAATTCGTCGACATAATCTGGATATGTCTTAATATTATCTGTTGGAGGCATACTTGAAGGAAGACGTGCTTTTCTACCGTAGACAAGTTCGTGAGGCGTGAATTTCGTGCCTTCATGAGTGCTTGTATTATAGGAGAACATTGCTTGAGGTAACCATTGGTCCCATTGTCTTTCCTTTGATACATAATGTCTTAAATATTCGATAAGAACATGATGACTCCTTTCTAGTGATCCGTTGGATTGAGGATGGTATGCTGTGGTTCGATATTGTTTGATCTGGAATGTCCTGGCTAATTTCTTCATAAGGGAACTCATAAAATTTGGCCCTTGATCAGTCAGAATTGCTTTAGAACTTCCGTATTTGCAGATGAAATGTTCTGTGAATGCTTTGGCTATATCTTTTGCAGTGATGTTTGTTAATGGTATTGCAAGGGAATATTTGGTTAGGTTATCTTGGATTGTAAGTATATAACTATTTCCATTTTTTGTGAAAGGTAATGGTCCTACTATGTCCATAGAAATTTTATCAAAAGCATCCAATGGTGTGTCTGTCAATACCATTGGCTCCTTATTTTTTACTCTTACTAATTTGGTTTTTTGACATTCTAAACATGTTTTGACGAATTGTGCTATTTCGTACTTCATGTTTTTCCAATAATATATACTTCTTATTCGTTGATATGTTTTAGTAACTCCTTTGTGTCCTCCTATAGGTGTTTCATGGATTTCCTTGATAACTTGTTGTCTATCTTGTATGGAAGGAGTTATAAGAGTTCCTTTGCAGAAAATGAATTGAATTTCCTTATTTATGAATATTAACTCTATTAAGTTTCTTAATTGTCTAAGCGAAATTTTATTTTCTTCTCCTGATATGTATACTTTTGTGGCTTGTTTAAGTATTAGGTATGTGTAGAGTGTTTTTAATAATGAATACAAATTTTCTTCTGTTGGGTGATTTGGTATTACCAGTCCAACAATTGTTCGTTTCCCACTTCTTATTGTTACTGATTCTCCAACATTTAATGGAAATGGAAGTTTGTGAGCTCTTATATTCCTTTCTTTATATAAATTTTCTCCATTTGGTCCTATTGGTTTGCCTTCTGTGTTTATAAATGTTATTATATAATCCTTTCCCATCCATAAATGGTCTTCCACTTCAATATTTTGTTTTTTGACAGGTACGTTGGATGTTATCCTTGGTTTGCTTGTGGTGTGTTGTGGATGTGGTGTGGGTGGCACAGCTGATGGCAGGGGAGTCAATGGTGGGAGGGATAATGGTGGGAGAGATAATAACGGGGATGGAGGTGGTGAAGGAGGAGTGAGTATTTTTCCCTGTTTGATTTTAATGGGAGTTATGGGAGCTGTATCTGTGCTAGATTTTAATTTTTGTTTTTTCCTTTTAGGTGTATGGTGAGTACTTTTGTCTGTGCTTGATTCTGCATTAATTTTGGGAGCATCTCTATAATTGTGTCTTGGTATTATGGTTGTCTTGTCTATTTCTTCTATTAAGTCCTCTTGAGGTTTCTTGATATAAGGTTTTTTTATTGCTTGTGTGTTGTTGTGTGTTGATGTTTCTTCTTTAGGAGTCTTATATACTTGTATAGGTACCGGAATTTGGGGGGGTATATGTACTTCAACAGGTACTGTGATTTGGGGGGGTATATGTGTTTCTATAGGTGTATGTATTTGAGGTATTTCTATACTTTGTTTTTTCGTTTCTGGTTGTGACGATGAGGTATTTCTTTTTATTTTTCGTTTTAATTGTTGTCGTTTTGTTCCTATTGCATCACTTTCGTCGTATGAAGAGTCAGAATCTGTCGAGCTAAATTTATGCTGTTTATGTGGAGCTGGGTTTCCTGAGGTCGAGTCGGTTGTTTCTCTTTGTCGTGTGTTGTATTGATGAAACTGTTTTGGTTTTTTATTTTCATGCGAGTTTGTTTCCGAGTGTGCTCGCTTCGCGTTTAGTGGTAATGCTATTGGATTCCTGGATAAAGCATCCGCGTTTGTGTTGTATTTTCCCGGTTTATATAAAATTTTGTAATCATATTCTGCAAGTTTAAGTTTCCATCGTAGTAGTCGTGACGTTGGGTTTGAAAGGGTTTGTAGCCATTCTAATGGTTTATGATCTGTTATAAGATAAAATTTCCTACCATAAATATAAGGTCTAAAATGGAATACTGCATATAATATAGCTAAAAGTTCTCGTTCTGTCGGTGAGTAACGAGTTTCTGCGTCATTTAAAACACGAGACGCGTAAGCTACTGGTAAATCTTTTCCTACTTCTCCTTGGCTAAGAACTGCACCTACAGCGATACCTGAGGCGTCTGTCGTTATATTGAATGTTTTTTCAAAATCTGGATACTGTAATATGGGTTCCTTGCAGAGAGTTTCCCTTAAAGTTTCAAATGCCTTTTGTTGCTTGTCTGTCCATTCAAATTTATAATCCTTTTTGGTGAGATTGGAAAGTGGTCTTGCAATTTTTGAGAAATCTTTTATAAATCTTCTATAGTAACCACTTAATCCTAGGAACTGTTTTACATTCTTGACGGTTGTTGGTGTTGGAAATTCCTTAACTGCCACTATTTTTCGTGGATCAGGTTTGACTCCATCTTCTCCTATTATATGTCCTAAATATGTAACTTCTTTCTTCAAAAATTCACACTTATCCGGTTGAAGGTGAAGATCTGCTTCTCTTAGTCTGTCCATTAATCTCTTGAATTTAGTCGCATGTTCTTTTAGAGAGCTGGCGTATATGACTATATCGTCTAAATATACAAAAAGCTCTACTCCTTGAAGCCCGGTTAAGACTTGGTCCATGAGCCTTTGGAAAGTTGCTGGCGCGTTTTTAAGTCCAAACGGCATTCTGTTGAATTCGTAATGTCCATATACTGTAGAGAAAGCTGTTTTATGACGATCATCTGGATGCATGGGAATTTGATGAAACCCAGATGCAAGATCGAATACAGAAAAATATTTTGCGCTTCCCAATTGATCTAATATGTCAGTTATATTTGGTAAGGGATAAGCGTCTCCAATTGTTTTCTCGTTTAATTTTCTGAAGTCTATTACTATCCTAGGCTTTCTTATTCCCTCTGAATCTTCTTTTTTTAATACTATCCATATAGGTGAGTTGTAAGGAGATAGGGAAGGTTGTATTATTCCTTTCTCTAATAATTCTTTAGTCTGCTTTCTTACTTCTTCTCTAAATGTTTGAGGATACCGATATTGTTTTGTAAAAACTGGAACTTCGTTTTCTGTTATTATTCTGTGGTAAGCTTTATTTGTTGCTTCTAATTTCTCTCCCGGAAGGTGAAATCTATCTGCGTGTTCTTTTATTAATTCCTCAACACTGGCTCGTTCCTCTGAGTTTAAATGGTCCAGTCTTAATAATCGTAATAACTGGTAAGTTCTGTTCGTTGCTTTATATATGTCTGACGACTTATCTTCTACAGGTGCTTCAATAAATGGTTCTAATTCAACTGATGGTACAGGAATTTTTATGTCTTTTGTGGATGTGTTTATTGCAAATAGGCATGCCATGCCATTATTATTTGATACAATTACATTTCCCATATGTAGATTAGGGTGAAGATTAATTTTAGGAATGTATCCTGTGTTGGTCTGTGTATTAAGAACTCGAACATATATTTGACTCCTTGTTCTGGCTGGTATTGTGACCATTTCGGGATCGATGAATGGGATGATTTCTGGTCCAATGGTTATTGCTGATCTCATGTAGTCAATAGTTGCTCCGTTGGTTTGAAAGAAGTCTGTTCCTAATATTCCATCCTGTCTGATAGGAAGGTCGTTTACGACGTGGATAATAACTTCTGTGTTTAAAATTCCTATTTTGATATATCCCATAGTGCTGAGTAAACCATCTGTGATGCCATTGAGGTCAAAGAGGGTATCCGTGAAGATTGGAATGTCGGGAGAAACAGCACATCTTTTAATTACATTCAGGTCTGATCCTGTGTCAATCATTAGTGTGGCTTGTCCTCCGTTAAATCCTATATCAGAAAGAAGAATGCTAGGTGGTTTCCTTATTTGTTCTGTCTTGAGTCTGAGTATGGCCTGTCTACGTACCATACGGGGTTGTGCCTCTTCTTTTTCTTTTCTATCGAAATACATCTTTTTCCTGCATTGGTCTATCGTGTGGCCTCTAAATTTGCAATATTCGCAAGATATGCTATTATAAGCTCTGTTTCTACATTCTTCTACTGTATGACCCGGTTTTCGGCAATAATCACAGTATACGTTGGATTGTGGAGTTCTATTCATGTAACTTTGACTTCTACAATCCCGCGTCGTGTGACCTGTGCTTCGGCAGTTGCTGCAATATTCGTTGGACTGAGGGGCTCTGTTGGCTTGGCTCCTGCAATCTTGCGTCATGTGACCGGTTTGTCGGCAGCTGCTACAATATTCGTTGGGTCTTGCGTTGTAACTTCGATTTCTACAATTTTGTGTCATATGACCTGGCTTTCGGCAAAAGTCACAGAATGTATCGTTTTGGCTTCTATTAAAGCTCCTACATTCTTGTATTGTGTGTCCTATTTTTTTACAATGTTGACAAGTTTTTTGTCGCCAGTCGGTGCGTGAAACTTGCTGACTGCTACAGTTAGTGACGTCATGGCCGTATCCGAGGCAGTTTATACATTGATTAACTTGCGTTACTCCGGTGGCCATCTTTGCTCTTATCTGATATTCATTGTATTCGGCTTCTGCTTTGATGGCTTTATTAATAACGAGATCAAGATTACTGAAGGTGCATTCATGTATTCTATTATATATTTCGATCCTTAAACCCGTTAGAAAGGCTTTAACAGCATTTAGTTCCGCGTTTATATTAAATTGAGCTTCGTGTGCAGGTACTTCTACTGTATTACAATGTCTAATTTGTAAAAGTAAATTGGATACGCGGCTGCCATAATCTACTGTTGTTTCGTTTGGTAATTGTGCAATTTTTGATAATTCACCGTATAATTGAATCGATGTGTGTAATGGAGCGAAACGTGAGGTTAATACTGTTATAAGGTCGTTAATTGTGTTATATTCTCCGCTTAAAACTACTCTTGAAGCTTGTCCGTAAAGCTTATTTTTTATTAATTGAACTAATCCATATTCTGCATTAGAATTTACCATACGTCGTGCGTTTCGGCAGCTTTTAGCGAATTGATATAATGGTATATTTCTACCATTGAAAGAAGGTACCGTGTCGGCTGTATCGCGTAAACTAATGTGTGGTAGGTGAGAATATGTATTCGTAGCTGTATTCATATTGATTTGAGGGTTTGATGTTTCTGGATTATCTGTATTTTCTGGACTTTCTTGAGTTTCTGTACTAATTGCTAGATTGGCTATTTTTTCTCCAAGTGTGTCAGGCATTGTGAAGTTTTAAGTCTCTACAAAATTTTAGAAAAATTTTCTAAGAAAATACTCACTTTTGAAGTGATTTTACTACGCGAAAATATTCTTCTCAACGAAATATCCCACCGCTGTCACCAAAAATAATCCGACCTGTAACGTTCGGTAGTCCGGAGACGACTAAATGCTAACAGGTTCTCGAACGGAGAGCGGCGTCCGTCGAGAATTGGATAGGTGGGGGTTCGTGCGTAGAGCAAAGGAGTAAAATCCAACTTAAACTTAACTATGACTTTATTCAAATAACACTTAAACTAATAACAATAACATTAATATGGCTTACAACTACGATTATATATTTTGTGTTTTTGTGTTTTTTGGGTTTTTTATGCTTATGTATTCTAATGCGCTAGGTAAAATTGGATATATAAATATATGTGTGCTACTGCTGTAAGTTCGGCCGCTACCGTTTCCGGAGCAGTTCCCGATACTCTTGGCAGAGTTCTTAATTTACTGTTCTGTAGACTTTGTCTTTGCTAAGCGGTTAAGCTGCTGCCTACTAGTAGGAGCAACGCTTGAAACCTCTGCCAAAACAAAGTTCTCAACTATTAAATGATAGATCCAAAAAGGAGCACCAGTATCTTGTACACTGAGAACCAGTCGCTGCCGTTTCCGGAGCGTACTGAAATTCTACTGGATAATACTTAAGCTACCTCCAGGAACTAGCATTCGTTAGTTGCAAGAACGTATCTGAGTTCTTAACCATTAAATAGAAGATCCAAAAAGGAGCACCAGTATCTTGTACACTGAGAACCAGTCGCTGCCGTTTCCGGAGCGTACTGAAATTCTACTGGATAATACTTAAGCTACCTCCAGGAACTAGTATTCGTTAGTTGCAAGAACGTGTCAGTATTCGAATGAGCGCGCCGAGTGCTGCGTGCGCCTCCTTTTATACTGGAGAATTGGCGGGTTGGCGCATGCGCAGTGTGTCGATATTTCTTATTTCGCAGTTTTCTTGCTTATTATATATTATTTTGTTTTGCGTTTTTGTCAGTAATTCTAATTAATTATTCTTAACATCCCTATAATAATTATTTCTCTAATATTTGTTTAGTTTACAATTTATAACTAAAAGTATATTGTTTGGGAATGAATCAAGTTCCCTACGCCGCCACACTCACACTCGCGGCAGCACCTCGCGGACTGCTAGTCAGCGACGCGGTTCGATGGGCGAGTCGCCAAATCAATATCGATCGATGGGCGAGTCAGCAATGAACGCTGATCGATCAACCAATCAGCGCCACTCGAGCAGCCAATGAGAGAGCAGCTTCGCTGCTCTAAGGGAATCGAGAAGAAGCGCAAGCGGAAGTCCGCCATTAAATCAATCTCTTTTGTGATCTCGCAAAGTACAGACGCGTTATAGTTCTTTTTGTAATTGCACACTCTAAATCAGTCCCCAATCAATAATATTGTCGAGGACACCACGGGGTGAGCCACCGCGGGGTAATCATTCACTCACAGAATCATTTAATCAGTGTACGGATTAATATAATCTAAAAATCACTCAACCAGCCAAATCACCACGTGCCGGTTAAACAAAAACTCCCAATCACTGTTTGACCACTGTATAAAGACCAAGTGTACACTCCCACTCACTGTTTTACAGTAAAGACCAGACAAAGTGTTATTCACCGCAGACTTAGTGCTTTAATCAACCCGTTTAAGAATCCTCCATCCCGTTAAACATTCAAACAGTTTTGTGGTCCTTCGAGCCGGAGCTTAAACAGGTTGTTAAAAATCAGTGCAAGTGAACAATCAGTGCCAGTGAAACTCAGTGCGCTCCCACGCTAGTGAACACTCCCACTCACGGAGAACATGGCCGGTGACGAGCCTACCAAAAAGACGGCGTCCTCCAGAGGCACATCACCCACGCCGCCGGCAGTCTCGGTCACTCTTCCCACAGAGGCTCTGGGGAACAGTGGCTTGGGAGAGAAGAGGGAAACAAGATCCTCTTCACCGGCGACTCTCCCATCCGAGCTGCAATTTAAGTGCGAGACGCAGCGCGATCGCATCGATGCACTGAAGGCCCTACGGGACAGCTTGCCCGACTGTGCGCCCAACGTGAGCCTTGAAGAAATCAAGGTGTACACGCAACAGGTGGACGAGATCCACAAGGCGTTTACCAAGGAGCACGCCTACTTCGAAGCGGTGTGGCCAGCGGCCCACCGCAACCATGAGTACTTCATGAGTAAGGCACACCTCACCGAGTCACAATTGTGCCTCAATATAAAACTCAAGTTGGGCAAGCTTAAGCAGGAGCTCGAGCCATTTATGGCGCCAGCATCCTCCAACTCATCGGCAACGCCAGGGAAGCTCCCGGAGTTGGCACTCCCTACATTCTCGGGCAATTACCTCGAATGGCCGGCGTACAGTGAGCTATTCACAGCACTCATCGGCTCGAGTAAAACACTCACCGACATAGAGAAGCTGCAATACTTGCGGTCCAGCCTATCAGGCGAACCCGCTCAGAAGGTGGAAGCTCTGCCTCTGAAAGGGACATCGTTCACTCCAGCGTGGAAGCTCCTCAAGGAGACCTACTCTAATAAAAGGAGGCTGATACAGGCGCAATTGGACAAACTGTTCAACACTAAGCCTGTGCAGCAAAAGAGTGCTGTTGCGTTGAAGCAACTGATCTCAACGATAGATGAGGCCCAGACGTCACTCACCACCCTCGGAGTTGCTGCGAACCTGGGTGACTGCATCCTCACCTACCAAGTGACACGCCAGCTTGACAAGCAGACGCGTGAAGCCTGGGAGACATCTGTGGGTTCAGCCACAGAATACCCCACCTTCAAGCAGGTGAAGGAGTTTGTTTCAAACAAGGTGAGGGCGTTGGAGAGTGCGGAAGCTCCGCCCTCCCAAGGCACCACCTCTGCTGCAGCCAAGCCCTCCACCAAGGCCAACACCACTCAACGGGCTTCTACACACTCAGCATATCAAGGGCCTCCCAGCCAAAGGAAGTTCGTGTGTGATTGCTGCGGTGACCACTTCATCATTGCTTGCAGCAAATTCAGAGGCCTGAGCGTGCAGGAGCGACGGAAAATCGTGGCGAATAGCATGCTGTGCTATAATTGTTGTGGGCGACACTCGTCTGCAAACTGCAAGTCCCCACACAAATGTAAGCAGTGTGGAATCCAGCACCACACCATGCTCCACGTGCCGACGGCAAAAGAAGCGAACCAAGCAGCACAGTCCACTGCACAATAACTCATCGGGGCAGTCGTCAGCCCACAATCCCACTCACCGCAGCAACACTCTACGCAGCAACACTCTACGCAGCCTCACTCTACGCAGCTCCAATCATCGCAGCTCCAATCATCGCAGCAACAATCATCGCAGCCTCAATCATGCTGCAGAATCACGCTCCTGGCTACTGCACGAGCGCAACTCGTCACTCCCACGTCAAGTCAACAGGTTCGCATGCTTGTTGATTCTGGTTCAGAACTGACCTTCGTGAGGGAAGAGCTCCTCACACAACTCAATCTGAGACGCACTCAATCAACCATCTCCATCATTGGCATCGGAGGAAAGAAGTCCACGCAGACAAGAGGTGTCGTCCTATTAACTCTGCAGTCCAACTATCGACCATTGACAATAACTCTACGAGCACACGTTCTCAGGTCAGTAACTTCAAGAATACCCTCAGTCGAGGTGCCTAATCACAACTGGCAGCATCTATCAGAACTCAAGTTGGCAGACCCTGACTTTCTTAAACCTCAATCTGTCGACATTGTCATTGGGGCGGACACCTATGGACAAATCATAAAGCCTAATATCATCAAGGGCTCTCCATCCATGCCGATAGCACAACTTTCAGTCTTTGGATGGCTCGTACTTGGACCTATTACCTCCTCGACACTCACTCAGTCATCTTATCACACGTCACTTGTACAAGAGGATGAATCGTCCGTACGTGATTTATTAGAGAAGTTTTGGATTCAAGAGGAGCTTCCGAATGACACGCAATCAAAACTCACTCCAGAGGAGCAAGAGTGCGAAGATCACTTTAGAACAACGCATACCAGGGATGCTTCAGGAAGATACATCGTACGCATTCCTCTCAAGTCACCATCCAGTTTGTTGGGAAATTCGTACCACGCAGCGCATGCATGCTTGAAACGCACACTCAACAAGTTCAAGAGAGAAGAGGAGTATCGTGAACTATATCAAGCTTTCATGTCAGAGTATGAAAAACTCAATCATATGGTAAGAGTGCCTTCAATCTCTTCTTCCAATAACACAATCTTTTACCTTCCTCATCATGGAGTACTCAAGCCTGACAGCCGAACCACCAAGCTGAGGGTTGTCTTCAATGGCTCGTGTGCAACATCTTCTGGTCACTCACTCAATGACCTCATGCACACAGGACAAAATCTTTTACTTAATATCTCGGACGTGCTGTTGTGGATTCGGCAACACCATTACATCTTCGCCACGGACATCACAAAAATGTACCGGCAAATCCAAGTCCATGAGGACGATCAAGATCTACAACGAATTCTGTGGGTGGATGAAGAAGGAAAGGAAACATCATTTAAACTCACGACGGTCACTTACGGTACGAAGGCTGCACCGTTTCTGGCTGTCCGAGCGCTGCTGCAGCTGACGGAGGACGAAGGGCATCGCTTTCCATTGGCTGTACCATCAATCACACATGCACGATACGTCGACGACATATTTGGCGGCGCTGACACAGGTGAGCAACTCATAAAAATTGCACAACAACTTAAAGACCTGTGTCACGCGGGAGGCTTTCCACTCGCCAAGTGGCATTCGACACATCCTGCATTACTCGAGGCTATTTCTCCCAATTCAAGAGCTCAAAGCTCAACAATCTTACTCGACGACTGCCATACCAAAATTCTCGGATTGCAATGGAACAGTTTGCAAGACAACTTTACATTTTCTTCAAAGCCTAATTCAACCTCAGTCCCAACGAAAAGAATCATTCTCTCAGAGGTTTCGCAAATCTTTGATCCACTCGGCTTCCTTTCTCCAGTCATAATTCGCGCGAAGATGATTTTGCAAGAGCTGTGGCTGCATAAACTCAGTTGGGACGATCCACTGCCACCTCAAGTTACATCTCGTTGGTACAACATCAGAGAAGACCTCACAAGCCTGGCCAGGCTCTCCATTCCAAGGTGGTTCAACACCTATTCAAACTCTACTGTGGAACTCCACGGATTCTCTGATGCATCACAACTCGCCATGGCAGCGGTAATCTACATTACCGTTTCATCACCGTCCACAAATCAAAAAGTGTCGACACTTGTGTGCTCCAAAACCAAGGTAGCACCCCTCAAGAAAATCACCATCCCGAGACTCGAACTCACAGCAGCAGTGATGCTGGCAAAGCTTGCCAAATATGTTCAAGCAACTCTTCAAATCAACATTGCATCTACTAATCTGTGGACGGACTCTCAAGTGGCACTTATATGGATCAACGCTCAAGCCTCACGTTGGAAGGAGTACGTTCGGAATCGTGTTTCACAAATTCAAGAACTCGTCCCTCAAGCACATTGGAGACACGTTCCAGGCACCTCGAATCCAGCTGATTGTGCATCTCGAGGCCTCACGATATCACAGCTTGAACACCATCAGCTATGGTGGACGGGACCACCATGGCTTCTGAAACCCAGTGAATCTTGGCCATCACAACCAACAATGCAGGACGACTCTAGTGAACTGGAGGCTCGTCCAGGAATCTCGACCTTACTCAACATTCAAGAAATCAAATACCACTGGGATCTTATATACAAATACTCTACATTCAACAAACTTATTCGCATTACCTCAGCTTGTTTCAGATTCATTTCAAGACTGAGGAAACTCCCTGTCATATTGCCACTCACTTCACATACACCAAAGGATTTGGAAAAGGCCCGCATCTTCTGGATCAAGGCAACTCAAGCACTCTACTTCAAGCAAGAATTCAAAGTCATCAGTTCTGGCGCAACGCTACCATCATCCCATGTCTTCAGTCGACTCACTGCGTTCATTGATGAGCAAGGAGTCATGCGAGTGGGAGGCAGACTTCATAACGCTTCCATCAATTATGAAGGTAAACACCCTGCCATCTTGCCTCGCCGTTCACGTCTGTCTGATATGATTATAGACCACTCGCATAAGCAAACTCTACATGGAGGGACTCAGCTTACACTCGCCCACGTCAGACAAACCTACTGGATCATCGGAGGTCGAGCTCCAGTGAAGACTCACATTCTTCGGTGTGTGGTGTGTGCTCGACAAAGGGGGATCCGTGCCCATCAGCTGATGGGCCAACTACCTCTTTCTAGAGTCACACCCTCACTACCATTCACCAACACTGGAATTGACTACGCTGGTCCAATCACACTCAAGACGTGGAAAGGGCGAGGAGCTAAAACACAAAAGGGCTGGATTTGCGTTTTTGTGTGCATGACGACATCAGCTGTCCATCTTGAACTGGTGACAGATTACTCATCTGAAGGATTCATCGCAACGTACAGGCGTTTCACTTCTAGAAGAGGAATTCCACATACTGTTTATTCAGATTGTGGAACAAACTTCATTGGTGCGGACGCCAACCTCAAGAGCATGTTCACTCAGGGGTCAAAACAGAATCAGCAGCTGGCTTCTCTATTCGTCAACGACAACACCACATGGTGTTTCAATCCACCTGCAGCACCTCATATGGGAGGAAAATGGGAAGCAGTGGTAAAATCCATGAAGTATCACTTAAGAAGAATTGTTCATGAAACTCTGCTTACTTACGAAGAGTTCAGCACGCTTCTCACTCAAATTGAAGCCATGTTAAACTCACGACCACTCGAGCCCCTCAGCGAGGATTCTGAAGATATTTCAACACTTACACCAGCACATTTCCTCGTCGGGAAACCTCTATCAACTTTGCCGGAGCCATCTGTGGAACACTCGTCACTCTCCCCATCAGCCAGATGGCAATTCATCCAGAAGAAAATGCAGCAGTTCTGGTCGCAATGGTCAACGCACTATTTGCAACGTCAGCAAGCTATCTCCAAGTGGCATCACCCATCCAATGACATCAAGGTCGGGTCATTGGTATTAATCACCGATGAGCGATTTCCTCCGAGCAAGTGGCCACTTGCTCGTGTAATCACTCTGCATCCTGGGAAGGATGGACTCACGAGAGTCGTGACCATCAAGACAGCAACCACCACTCTAATCAGGCCAATCGCAAAGTTGGCAGTTTTGCCTGTTTCAGGTTAACCTCATCAACTCTGTTGCTGAAGGCGGGAGGAATGTTTGGGAATGAATCAAGTTCCCTACGCCGCCACACTCACACTCGCGGCAGCACCTCGCGGACTGCTAGTCAGCGACGCGGTTCGATGGGCGAGTCGCCAAATCAATATCGATCGATGGGCGAGTCAGCAATGAACGCTGATCGATCAACCAATCAGCGCCACTCGAGCAGCCAATGAGAGAGCAGCTTCGCTGCTCTAAGGGAATCGAGAAGAAGCGCAAGCGGAAGTCCGCCATTAAATCAATCTCTTTTGTGATCTCGCAAAGTACAGACGCGTTATAGTTCTTTTTGTAATTGCACACTCTAAATCAGTCCCCAATCAATAATATTGTCGAGGACACCACGGGGTGAGCCACCGCGGGGTAATCATTCACTCACAGAATCATTTAATCAGTGTACGGATTAATATAATCTAAAAATCACTCAACCAGCCAAATCACCACGTGCCGGTTAAACAAAAACTCCCAATCACTGTTTGACCACTGTATAAAGACCAAGTGTACACTCCCACTCACTGTTTTACAGTAAAGACCAGACAAAGTGTTATTCACCGCAGACTTAGTGCTTTAATCAACCCGTTTAAGAATCCTCCATCCCGTTAAACATTCAAACATATATATAATGAGACTGCGCGGTATTACAGATTTGCTCCGCGGTATTACAGATTTGCTCCGCGGTAGTGTAGATCGATTCTACTTTATCGACGGTCGGTAATTGTTAATTCGAGTCCCTGTGGGACGTTACACAATCATCATCTTCGTTTCACAGTCGACGATACAATGTACGATATTGACCTCATCGCGCGATGCTTGTAACTGCATCAGTTTTTATTCACAATATTAGGTATAGTGTAGTAATATTAGAGTATTCCCAACGTCACATCGGTTCGGTATACCATGCTTTACACGCCCGCAAGCGGGCGCCCCCCCCCCCCCGACCTCCTATCTAACCCAAACCAATACTAATACCCAAGTAAAATTGGAAATTCGAATGCGTTGTCTTGGAATAAGTCAACAGCAATAATGTACGAGTTCGTACGCAAAACCTAACTGAAAAGTAAATTTGATAGATTTTGGAAATGATCGACACATTTTAATTAACATACATTTATTTATATACTTGGCTTGCGTCCAGTTTCTGTTACCGTATCCCTATACATTACAATATCGTCGACTGCGAAACAATCGACGGCGACGAGAAGATGATTGTGTTAGTAACGTCTGCATAGGTAAATTTCAATGTATTTTGAGAAAGTTTTTTATTAATATCTCAGGAAGTAACAAATACCCGCAGCTGAAATTTTATATTAGAGGTCCTCTCCCCCTCCCGCCCAACCCCTCAAAATTTCAGTTCATTCCGTTGGTTGGGTCATACCGTAGTACAGCCAAATAAATGCTCAGACTCGCCAAGGTTAGTCGAGCTTCAATCGACTAAAATACGATTGAATACGAGAACACTGTTCATTCAAACATGATTGAATCCCCATGATGGAAGTATTCAATAATGGCCGACGATTGGGGTTAGTCTTATTTATGAGTTCTCGAAAAAAAATTTCGTCTTTTAGACGAACTAAATTTTTTATTTCAAATCGTTTTCTGCCCATCTCTGGCGTGAGCGGCGGGCTTACGCGTTCCCGTGCTCACCGTAAGCGTTCGCGACCATCGCGCACGCCCGTCGCGCACGCAAAGGACGGAGTGACACGGCGTCCGAAAGACGGAGTGAGACAAAACATCGTCTGCCTCGTAGAGCGTGATTTATTTCGGAACGCACTACAGACGAATCTTCGGATTCACGGTTCGCGTTTACGCTTATTTGTAACGGGTAGAAGGATTTTGAGTTGTGTTGCGTTGTGTTGTATTGTGTTTGTGTTGTGTTTGTTGGTTTAGTCTAAAATGAGTGACAGTCTAAATGTGAATATGCAGGATGTGGAAAAAGATATGGACAATAATTCTCCGTTTCGTCCGCGAAAATTACGTCCGTCCGCAAGAAGATTTTCGAAACGGAAAGTACATCGCCAAAAGAGAAGGTCTTCAGCCCATAAGAAGGACGAAGGAAACGTAAAAACGGCAGACGACACTGACGTAGGACAACGTCCAGAAGAAGTGGCCGAAGAGCGTATAGTAGAGGGACCATCAACATCCGATGGACGAAATCATCCACATCAAGCGATAATGTACTTGCCATCTGATGAAGATACTGAGGACGAAGGAAACGTAAAAACGGCAGACGACACTGACGTAGGACAACGTCCAGAAGAAGTGGCCGAAGAGCGTATAGTAGAGGGACCATCAACATCCGATGGACGAAATCATCCACATCAAGCGATAATGTACTTGCCATCTGATGAAGATACTGATACGGCCAGTTCGGGAGAAACTGAAGAGCCGCTTGAAGACTTTGATATAGAAAGTAACAAAGAAGAAAACTTCGTTATAGAAAAAGTTGCGAAGAACGAGCCGCAAGAGCAATCGGCTCTCCTAAATAGCAACGACATAATGAATTTCCCAAATGTGCTTGCTCAATTAAAAAAATAGGTAAGCATGCAAAAGATAGGGAAGACTGTGGCATTGAATACCTAAGAATAACTGGTGTGAAACGGCATGGCTTCAAGAGCATCTTCAGTGTAATGTGCACTTTATGCCATTACAAAGCTGAAATCTGCAATCAATCGGACGAAGCTGAAGAAGTGGATGGGAATCAGGGCGCCGTTAATACAACAATTTTATGTGGAGGTAGCTATGCCCAATTGGAACACACTTTTGCAGGAGTGAACATACGTTGCATGTCGAAGAGATACTTCGTGAAGAAGCAAGAGGAATTCGTCAAGTCCGCAATTGCCGCTGCAGAAGAAGAGATGCTAGCAGCGGCTGAAGAAGAAAAACGTTTGGCGATTGAAAGAGGCGACGTTCTTCCCGGATCAGGGATCCCTCACATCTCCGTTGTGGCCGACGGAAGCTGGATGAAGAGATCCTACCGCAGTGGATGTTACGATTCTGCGTCTGGAGTCGGCGTGATAGTTGGCTATCACACGAAAAAAGTTTTATTTTACGGGGTTCGAAATAAAGTTTGCAGAATATGTCGGATTGCTGCGAAAAAGGAGAAAGAACCCCGAAAGCACACATGTTTCAAAAACTGGAACACATCTCGAGCATCGACTGCTATGGAAAGCGATGCTATAGTAGAAGGCTTCAATACTAGCGTAGAAAAACGTGGGCTCGTTTATTCTACTTTGATTGGTGATGGGGACAGCAGCGTGTATAAGAAGATTATTGATGCTGACCCATATAAGAGACAGATTCGCGTAAAAAAAATTGAATGCACGAATCATTTGTTGCGAAACTTCTGCAACAAAATGAAAACGATTGTGAAGAAGACTACACCTGGACCATTGAGGCAAGCTGTGGAAAGCAGCATTCGCCGGATACGCACGGACGTCGTAAAAGCCGCAAAGTTTCGATACAATCAAAATGTGTCAATCGAGGAGAAAACGAAGAATTTGTATGACGACATACAGAATGTTCCGAGCCACGTGTTTGGTGAACACAAAGAGTGTGCACGACTCAAATACTTCTGCGATGGAAAGAATAAAGAGAATCAAAGAAACATCGTTCCAGAATTGATGAATATTGGTGTGTACGAGGACGTACAAGAAATACTTCGTACACTGTTAGCTCATGCGGAGAGCTTACTCTACAACAACAATAATAACGCTGTGGAAAGTTTGAATGCAATAATTGCCAAGTACATTGGCGGAAAAAGATTAAATTTCGCCGAAAGAGGATCCTATACAGGAAGATGTGCTGCTGCTGTAGTGGAGTACAACAGTAATCAAGTGCACTCGCGATTGAACGCGGTAATGAATAAGAAAACGCCCGAGCTTGTTCGCCAAATGGAAGAAAAGAAGAAAAAAGAAAAGGAAAAGAGATCTGTAAAACAGAAGGAAACGAAGGTTGCGCGATATGTACACAAGCAATTGCCCTCGCGGAAAGATTCCGATTATGGAGAAAATGCACAGAAGCCAGACATGCCATCCGAAATGTATGAACTGGAGCGGGAAAAGCATATGCAAATGCTCAGTGACTGGCAAGAGAAAAGACACGCTATTGAAGATGAAACCATCGGACAAGCAAAGAACCGCAAATGGTTGCAGTACAAGTCCAAATTGTTGACTGCATCCAATTTTGGACAAGTGTGCCGCCGCCGACCTGACACGCTTTGCGCAAATGCAGTAAAGTCATTACTGTATCCGAGGATAATTAGTGCACCCGCGGTGGAATACGGAAAAGAATGCGAGAGAATTGCTCGCGAAGAATTGAAGAAGCAATATACAGATATTGCAGAATGTGGCATTTTCATCGACAGCTGCATCCCATTCTTAGGAGCTTCACCGGATGGAATCATCGGTGAAGAGGGTATTGTGGAAATCAAATGCCCCAAATCAGCGGAGAACTTTTCGCCGGAAGAAGCTATGGAAAGAGTACCCGCTGTCCGGCGCATGTTCATACGGAAAACAGGTATTTCACTGAACAAAACGCATCACTATTTTTATCAAGTACAAGGTCAGTTACATATTACTGACAGAAAGTACTGTTTATTCTGCCTTTGGACCCCGAAGGGGCTGAAATCTATAAAAGTAGAAAGAGATGATGCGTTTTGGAAAACAGAAATGGAGCCAAAACTGGTTCAATTTTATTTAGAATGCATGCTACCCGAATTAATAGATAGTCGGCACAATAGGTGCATGCCTATTCGGGAGCCACAATTTATATTAGCAGAGAGAGCGAAAGAAAAACCAAAAAGCTTGAAAAAGCGAAAGAGGTCTCCCTCCGAAAATAATGAGACCAATGTATCGGTCCGGCGTCGCACCGCGCTGTAAAGCGCGGTACCACTGATTTTGTCAGTGGTCACAAGTGCCAGCAATGGCACTTTTACTCGCGGATCCTACGATCACGCGAGTCGACCGACGCCGCCGTCGCTTTCTCAAGAAAGTGGCGGAGGAAATAATAAATATGATCGATCCGGCGTCGCACCGCTGACTCATGTCAGTGGTCACAAGTGCCAGCAATGGCACTTTTACTCGCGGATCCTACGATCATGCGAGTCGACCGACGCCGCCGTCGCTTTCTCAAGAAAGTGGCGGAGGAAATAATAAATATGATCGATCCGGCGTCGCACCGCTGACTCATGTCAGTGGTCACAAACTGCCAGCAATGGCACTTTTACTCGCGGATCCTACGATCACGCGAGTCGATCGACGCCGCCGTCGCTTTCCCAAGAAAGTGGCGGAGGAAATAATAAATTTAATTCACCCTTTAATTTTTTCAGACACATTTCTAAGTTCACAGGAGCAGACAGACGGAATCCGGTTCGGTCAAAATGCGCCAGGCTGATACATACGGGCGTCGCAGGTATGCACGATGTTCGACGAATTATTGAAACAAACTTTTACTTTTATACCAAACTTACCGAAATGTCTGCGATTATTTGTTACAGGCGGACATTTTACCAAATTATTGCAAACATGGTGTATGGGACAGTGATGCCAGGACAAATGGAATAATAAGTACCATATTTCAGGTAAAGTTTAACAGCTCATAAATCTACAGTAAAATTTTGTACGCGTTTATGAAACAACAATTTAGTATTTCCTAATGTATTTCATAATGTGTTACAGATCCACACTGCCTACGTTGAGCGACCTGGCAAAATTGTAGGAAGACCGTCAATGGAGAAGAGGAATTACACAGAATGAGAGAAGATAATATTACAGTATTGTCTCGTTAGCGGATTTCTGTGTGCGTTTCTCGCTTCTTTCTGGCCGAAGGGGGAAGCGAGATGGAATGCTTTGCCTGCGCGACGGGCGCGATCAGGCGTCTGAAAGACGGAGCGAGACAAAAAACATCATCCCGTCGTCTATCTCGTACCGTTCTCGTTCGCTTTCAATGCCTCTCGCTCGCTCTCGCCTTCGCCGGACAAGAGTGAGATAGAAGTGGTGGGGATAGCGAAAAGTCCACATCGTGTACTCTAAACCAAGCCGCTAACTAGACAATACTATATTCTTCGAAAAATATACACTTTTTTATCTGTAATTGTCCATTTCAAGGGGGTGAAAGCTAGAATGTCGAATTTCTATTCTCCAATGAAGTTGGATTGATTTATTGTGATAACTGTAACTTGATCAGAGACAAAAAGAATATATAAAAAAATGTTCTGTTAAACGATTTTGTCAAAAAGGCACTAACAACTAAAAAATACTTCTATTCTTGTACTACAATTTTGATGGTGGTTTTTAACTTTAAATAAAAACGTGGAGCAGGATATTTCATATTAGAATATGAATCAATTTAGTACAGCATCAAGTGTCGAAATGAATTTATTACGAGATATCCTGCCCCACGATTTTATTTAAAGTGAAAATAAACCATCGAAATTGTAGTATAAGAAAATAATTATTTTTTAGTATGTAATGCATTTTTAATAAAATCGTTTATTAGAATTTTTTATTTTCTAGTTTTTAGTGTTCGTGGATTTATATTTCATAATTCAAACATCTGTACAAATATCTTTTATTGCTGTATGCAGTTTAACAGTTTGCTTGAATCATACAGTGCTAAAAGTTTGTAAAGAACGCGAGTGGTTGATTTGGATTTGTGGTTATGGGTTATTATTTATTGGTGACTAGGTAATTTTTTCACCCCCTTGGGTTTTTTTTTTCATAATTTTGTATTGTCATCCAAACTACGCACCCCTGCAAAATTTCAAGACAATTGGATGGTTGGAAGTTGATTAAAATTGAGATTCCAGATTTCAATCAAACATACAAACAAACAGGGGATCGTAGCTGAATAAAATTGTTTACGAGACATTCCAAAATATACGTATTGTTAGTACTGATCTCTAGTTTATATTGATAAATTTTTACAATTGTGAATAACAATTCCGAAGAAAAGCATGTACAAAAGTATTAAATTGAAATATACTTTTGTCCATCTTGTTAATAAAAAAGTTAATTTGATGTATAGTTAGATAGAAAAGAAAGCGTCATATATTTTTAGAAGAGTTATAGCATTTTAGATTTCATTACGATCGGCGTGTTACACTTGGGTGATGTACCTTATTCAAATTGTATGCTTTGAAATTGCACATTGATTGTACAAAATATTACATCCTTCTACATATAAATAAAAACTATTGATACGCAAATTAGTATTGTTTCAGTGACATGTTTCCTAACTTCACTACCTCTCTATCTTTCATTATTGCTATCCTCCTTTACTTTCAGCGAGGCTTTGATGCTAGACACAGCAATCGGACGCGCTACATCTACAGCTGATGCAGGAGAAAACACCTACAGGAGCGGTGGTTATGTGTGCCGAACAGCGCGTCAGTCACGCACACATAACCACCGCTCCTGTAGGTGTTACCCCCTCCATCAGCTGTAGTTGAAGGCCGCTGATCCCCGCCTAGACGCAGCTCTCGTGCCGTATTCCTCCAAGACTTCTCATCAGTAGAAGGAGCTGTGGCAACAGCGCGGCGGAGACAGGGAGAACAGAAAATGTGGCACCTATGCGTCAAAAAATTCGTCTACATAGAGTACCTGGAGATGTCACCTCTGTACAACTTCTTTTTACCGACCGCATTAGTTTCATTAGGGTCCGTCTCTTTACTGGGGACGCTTCGTACGCTTTGTTTACTATTCGAACCATAACAAACTTGAGACGGCACCCTTAACGCGGTGCATACCTAGATCAGGTGTAAGGGGTAACTAATGCGGACATTGATTGTAGCGGTGTTTGAATTTTTTTCTAGAATTTTTGTGTTTGAACGTTTTAGTTACTCAATGCCACGCCTATACCGGCTTCCGTTAATGTCATTTTTTGGAATCATGTGCCATTACTGTGGCTTTTACAAGCAGGTGATGAAAAATCTCCCCATACAAGGGTATAGCGTCGCATTCAATCCTGTCGTAGCTAAAATTTTTGAAATTGAGACGGGTAAGAGATCAGTTGACATTATTTTCAAACCTCATTACAGTAATCTGGGGTGCGAGTGGTATACCGATCATAAAAGCGGAGCGCGCGGCTCGACTACCTGGGCTGTGAAATTCCCAATACCTAGCTTTTTGCGACGCTAAAATTTTCGAAGCTCGGGCATCACTCTTGTGTAGCGGTCGCTGACAGCTCTCCGCTGGGCCGGTGCATGGTTGTGTTGGAATGCGTCCGTGAGGCGGTGTTGCCATTTTACAAGTTCGCGCGCGCGCAGGTTGCAGGATTAAACGATGACCCTGTATATATATTTTTCGTCAATACGTATACGCGTCACACGCACACCTTCAGCCAACACATGTTCGTTCTTATTTCGTCGACTCTCGGGATTATTCGGCAGCGATCGTCGTCCGTCATTGTATACTATTTTGAACTTGAATTATTTTATAACCTACCAAGTGATAAGTGTCAAATCAAATGAAGTTGTCCGAATTTGAAATATCACGAGTTTTTACACTAATAGGAGACTGAATTATTGTCTCAATTAATAAGGTAAGTCGCCAAAATTTTTTATTTCTTATGTAGAGTCGCAGACTTGGAAGTTGTCCGGAGATGGTTCGACTGAGAAGCATCTCCTTTCACATAAGTGTCTGGAAATTTGTACAATGTATGTACAAAATAATAATGTATTGTAACAAATTGCATTTAAATTCTTATGTGGAATTGCAGGCTTGCAAGTTATCCGGAGAAGGTTCGATTCGACAGAGAAGCATCTTCTTTTGCATAATTTTAATTTACAGTTTTTACGTAAAGCCTATAGAAATGAAGGGGGCGGAGAGGCTTGGATAAAAATGAAAGGGATACAGAGGCTTGGATAAAAGTGAAGGGGACGCAGAGGCTTGGATAGAAATGAAAGGGATGCACAGGTTTGAATAGAAATGAAGCATCTTCTTTCTCACAATTTTGAAAATTTCCCAAATAAGGTAAATCGACAAACTTTGTGTAAAGACATAGCATTAAGAATTATTATCTCCTTTGATGCTTTTCAATCTTTTGTGATAGACATTCGTAATACTTTAATAATAAAATCCACAGTATTTGTCATGCTATTCATTAATTCATTAATTTTTTAGATTGCCATTATTTTTGTAACAAATTGCATTTATTTATTGTCAGATATTTATTTTTATAGCAAAAACTATTTTTTTTAATTTACAGTTTTTATAAAGCCTATAGAAATGAAGGAGACGGAGAGGCTTGGATAAAAATAAAAGGGACGCAGAGGCTTGGATAAAAGTGAAGGGGGCACAGAAGCTGGGCTAGAACTGAAGGGGATGCACAGGCTTGAAGGTTGCCCGGAGAACATTAGATAGCCAGAGCATCTTGTTTCACACCAGTTTTTGGAAACTTGTCAAATAAGGTAAATTGATAAAATTTGTCAAATTAGCATCCCTGATAACCATCTGACATCAGATTGGTATCAGGGTCTGGCACGAGAGCGCAGAATCTGACGTCAGAACCGTAGTCGTCTGTGTCCGCATTTGGCTGCGTTCTGATGTACAGATTCTGATGTCAGATCCTGATGTCAGATCGGCAGCAGATGGACAGCAGATTCTGCCGTCTGCTAGGCACAGCCTACAGCGCCATCCGAGGTTCAGAATTACGGTACAATTCCGTACGCGTGACGTCACATTGCTGCCCCGACGCGTGACGTCACACGGACGTAGCTACGCACCAACACATGTGCACCGTGATTAATATAGGTGTATCCCCACCCTTTCTACTGCGCGTAGAGAAGTTTTAGAGCAGATTATTCTACTTGCAGGTTATTAATTAAGTTTTTTAATTTTTTCTGAAGGTATTTATTCATTTCAAACATGTCCATGGTTTCAGTTTCTGCTTCCAACAAGTTGTTGAACTTACGAATTATATTTTCTAGAAAATTATAAATAAAAAATTTTGAATTGACGGAACCAGCGCGCTGAAACCACTTTAATTTTGAATTATTTCATACAAACGATCGAAATTATAATCAATTTATTAACATCATGTGTACAAAATATATTTAACTGGCAACATTTAATATTTACATTTAGAAATGGTGATTCTACATGCAAACATAAGCCAATCTTCTCGAAGACTTATTTTTGCAGAGAATCACCATATGAAAAAAAAACTCTGAAAAAAAATACAACATTAGTTCAAAATTGAAACGATACTGGGAATGTACCGATGAATATTTTATTAATTTCTTTATTTAAGTTATGTTAAAGTGAGCACTGAAAAGTGCTGTTTGGTTGGCTACGTTTTAAAATTCTGGCGCTGAAAAGTGCCGATTATAGTTCTTGCTTGTGAACGTCGAGAAGTTGTTCCCGTTGGAGTCGATTAAAATAGGCACTGAAAAGTACCGTTTGGTTTCTTCGCCACTGTAAAAGGAGACACGTCTCTAATTTTAATGGGCATATTTCTGAAAAATAAAATATTTACCGCAGTTAAGGGTCGTTTTCACGTGACAGTAAATCGTGACTTTTACGGTCATGACACTAAATGTCGTAATTTTTAATATTACGTTAAAACGAACCTTCAGAGGTCATCAGCTGCTTCTTCTTCGGGCTGCTGGTCGCTCCAAAAATCGCGGCGCCTTTGGAAATCAGTGGGGGCTGCCGTCCTCCGTGGACCACGCTTCCTGCTGCGTACCCTTTCTTTGGCGGTCCGAAGTGCTCGCTGCATCGATGTTTGTAAATCCGATCGGAGCGGCTTGCCGAAATGAGGGTTCCCAGACACCGCTTCTGAAAAAGTAATGCACGCAAAGTACGTTAGCATCATTATGTATAAAAACATGAAGATGCTTATTGCTTCGCACCGTAAATAGCCATGGTGATACGGGCGTTGTACAGTGGCCGTTGTCCCGTTCGGCCAAACCATGTGAAGGCTGTTGTGACATCGTCGACGAGGGCCTCCTTCACACAAAAATCGACCGCGGCCCTCAGGCTGAACCCACCCACGTATTTTAAATATTGGACCTAAACAAAGTAAGTAAACATTGATGTAAGTATGTATTATATAAAAAGTAAATGAAAGCATAATAAAAGCAATAAAAATAAATAAAAGCATAATTTCGGTTTCACTTACAACATTGGAATACGTATTATCGTCGATGGTCTCGAAACAGTCCACCTCCTCCGGTGAAGAGAGAGGAATGATGGTCGGTTTAGTTGGTGGACCGTTACGAGTGGGCTGCACACATTGGAGAACACTCTCCAACAGAGTGTTCATTCTTCTGCAAGCAGAACGGATGGAGACGTAACATATTAATAAACACGATAACATGCGATACTTACGTCAGCCTCGCCTCCATCGATTCTATTCGATCGTGTACGCTCCTGCAAATGTTAACATTTATAAGAAAATGTCCTTACAGCAATATTTTTATAGCAACAGAAGAAACATGTAAATTTACCCGTAAGCAGAAGATTGGACGTTCACTGTATGGTGCTGGAATGGCTCATTCCGGATGACAGTGGCGCGTTTAGAGGATGTCCCTGGATCCTCAAGATTCGTTAATGCTGCGGGGGCAGGAATCGCGACAGCAGAAGCTTGCTCCTGAAACATATGAACGTTAATTGGATTAGTCGTCGTAGAAAAACCCTTAGACGTTGTTGGAACGTTCTCTGTTTCGAGCAGCAGCTTCAAATCCTGAATGTCCTGCTGGATAGATTGTTTGGACGTGCTCCTCTTGTTCGAAACTTGCTCCTCTTCTGACGAAGTCGTCTGATACCTCACCGGTTTGACGACCACACGCTTCTGTCGCTGCGACATGTCAACTTGTGAGTAAAAGTACATATTACAATACTTAGAAAAGGCGTGTTGGCTAGTTTTCTTATTTTACATGCATACATGCAATATTAACCTAACCCAAATATCAAGACGAACCCAGGTAACGTATTACTCAATAATTCGAGTGTAACTCGACAAAGGCTATAACAGTAGAAAACCCATGAAGAAATATTCGAACCAAACGATAAAATAATTCATCACCAGAGATTAACAAGGATACGTATAAATATAATATTACTTATGAAGAGCAATGCACAAGGAAACTACAGTACAAAAAAGGAAAATGCAAATATTATAGAGGATGCCACTCACCAGAAAATAGTTGTAACTTACCAAAAACAAGAGACGAGACTAGAAAGGGAAGTGATAATTTTTTTTTTTTTTTTTTTTTACATGGTGGAAATCCCTAACGGATATCTCACCCCCATGACAGGGCTCAGATTATGTGGGGCTTGCACCCACTAAAACCACCATGGTGACCACCTGACGCTACAGAAGGAAGAAGCTACACAAGGGAGAGGGACTGGCAGCGAGATACATGTAGCGAAAATAAAGGTGGAAGAATTGAAATGCTATCGATCTTACAGCTTCTCGCAGTGCGTATTGACAGCAACAATGTACGTACGGAGTTCTGAGGGGTTTGCGTCAGTGGACATACTGCAGGAAAAAGGCATTCTATAACATTTGCCACGAACCTGATCAGGGGAGATATACAAAATTTCAGGGCTCAATGTGGCGCATTTATATATGCCAAGAGCCGAAGACTCTATGCCGACATCATAAAAATTATCGACTTCTAAAAACTTTTTTATACCCAAACGACAAGAGTTATCGGAGTCCATGCTAATATTGAAAATTAAAAAGATCGAGCCGTCAACTGAGATGCAACAATTATCGCGTACATTGATGCCCAGAGATATGTTATTGAACTCTATCTTGTGGTACTGAGAACAATTGGGATCGTTACTAAGTGGTCTAGATACGCGAATAGAAAAATCTACATTACAATGAATGTTTGTGCCATGAAATTGTATCTCCCTCATCCTATTGGAAAATTGTTGGAGAGGAAGACTTGGCTTTCGCAAATACTTTTTAAAAATGGACATGTTGTTTTCATATGGAAAAGCAGAACATGAATCTAAATTACCAAGACGTCTGACATCGTTGGTTAGGTGAAGAAGACCATGGACGTTATAGCTATAAAAATTTGGGCCATAAAGTTCTTCGTTACGAAGAACAAATTTCTCCAGAGCTGATTCTGCGAATCTCAAGTGTGGACTCGATGGAGATTTTCTAACCAAAACCCGTATGGCTGCGTGGAGGAATAAAAAATGCGTGTATACGGTTTTCTCTAGTACACCATTCAGTATAACTGGCCCTGTATACAGAAGGAACTGACGAAATTCAGTCGCCTTATATTTAGAGCATTGTTCAATAGCTCTGGGACGTCTGGCAAAGTCTGAGGGGCAATATCTGCTAAGACTATTCAGTCTCGCAGACAGTATAGAAATTTGGTTGCGGCGCAATCTTGAGAAAGGGGAATATTCTCCATGTACCCACGCAGACAACAGTTTCTTTACGATGCCCAAACACACAAGATGCATGTACTCGAAAGGAACTTGCGAAACCATTCCCATCGGCAGCAATGACAATGGGCTTGTACCTTCCTTGTGATGCTTCGCGTCTAACAGTTTAATATATTCCTCATCGGTTCGAGGAGAATGGTTTATCCCATGATAAGCGTAATGCCTACCGATCAGGGTACCAGAAACCGTACATTTGGAACAGGGACGGGAAGACATATGCCCACGATGATTTAATACAAATGCTCGAGCTGGGGCGTCAGCTATGAAACATCTCAATCGTACGGGCAACGTAATGGAATGAAAATTTATACCTCCGTTGGACATAATGGCCCTGACATCTGCAATGAATTTTTCAAAGAAAATATTGGGGTCGTGTGGTTATTGGGGACCTTTGTAGATGCCTACCACTATCGGCTTTATACGAGGAATATTTGAAATCCTACATTGGATAGGCCAGATATGAATGGAACTTGATTTGTCCAAACTACATCCGTCGGTATGAAAATCTAATTCTAACTGTCTAACAAATGATACCGACAAAGTGTTAGGGAGACTTTTAATAATTTCTGTTTTCAGGTCAAAATGAATGTATTCTCCTAGTGCCACGACGAATGTCTCAGCAAGATTACGTGGCGTAGATACAAGTGTTCTAACATCCCGAGGCAACTGGGAGAAACAGGAATGTGTTCGAAGGAGAGATAATATATTATTTCCTTGAACGTGTGTCAAATTGTTGTCTACGAAACAAGACGCTAACCGTTGACGAAAAGATGGCTCGGAGGAAGTACCACAGGACAATGAAAGTGCATCATGGACATTAGAAACGCGTGACGTGGAAGTAGAAGGACCGACTTCTTCTACATCTATATCGCGCCTACCACTGAATCTATCGGGGATTAAATTAACAGGAGCGGACGAACTACAACTTGCAGATGTGCTAGCAGTATTATCCGCTACTCTACGAACGGTGCTAAATCCAGAACGGTATCGTGCACGTAACTTATTTCGCATCTCGCGTATAACCCTCCTTTTTTGTCTCCCCGATAATGCGCGTTCGGGTTTCCGCGACGTAGATAATTTCGAACGATTAAATTCCATAATTACTTACGTCTTGTGTATGTCTCGGACTGATTTTCGTGCCCTTTAAATCGCTTGGAAATTCTTTCGGTCTGCCGTCGATGACTGCCACCTCAGAATGAACGAAAATTTGAAACAAACGCGAAGTGGGAAGTAGAGTCCCGACCAATCACGAATGACCGCAAGGCGGCGCAGCCAATCCGAGCGTTCGTTCTCAAGCACAAAGGGTACCACGTCGAATAAAGGGTACCACGAGGTAACATTTTGGCGGTACAGTGGCGAACGCTCGGATTTTCAGACCGAAAGAATTTCCAAGCGATTTAAAGAGCACGAAAATCATTCCGAGACATACACAAGACGTAAGTAATTATGGAATTTAATCGTTCGAAATTATCTGCGTCGCGTGGGCATATGTCTTCCCGTCCCCCTTTTTTTTTTTTTTTTACGTGCAGGAAATCCGGAACGGATACCCCGCCCCCGGGGGAGGGACGGGGTTATGTGGGGCTCCAACCCACTAAAACCTGCACGGTAACCACCTAGAGCGGGGAGATCTGGCAAGGAAGATGGCCGTTCTTACGCGGGAGCAAACAAGCGATTCATCCGCTAGGCCATCCTCCAAGATCCCTGATCCCCACGCTCGTTGCCAGAGTTGGCACTTTCCCAAGGGGGAGAGAAGCTCCCCGGGAGAAATCCCCGCTATCGCCGGGGTGACGCTGCGGGTTACACGCCCGCGTCACCCCTCCTACTCGGCTGCCCCCCCCAGGTTCGACGAGCCCCCGCTCGTCTCACCTATCCACAGCCATCTGGTGCCGCCAGTCGCCTCAAAGCGTACTGCGAGGGGGGGAACGGGTCCGGGTTTTCACCCGGTCCACCGAACCCCCCGCGGCACCACCTCTCTCCCACTGCTGCTCTCTGCCCCCCCCCCCCCCCCGGGAATGCTGTGGGCTTCAGAGAGGGAGGACCACCTCTCCAGCCCGCCGAGGTCCGCACACCCCCCCGTTACGTCCGCGCCCACCCGACTCCTCGCTCACCCGAAGAGCTTGGCGCCCTTTTTCAAAAAGGACACCCCGGTGTCGCGTTTCGCCGCCCTCCTGTCCTCTAGCACGCTCCTCTCTTTCTTCTTCGCGTGCGTGGCGAACTCTGCGTACTGGTAGCGCAGCTTCCTCCAGTACCCGCTCTCCTCCGCTCTTCTCTTTATGTGGGGCGGGCGGAGGTCGGTCCTCATGCTCGGAGGAACAGGGCCCGCCTCTGAGACCACCACTCCGGTACCCCTCAAGTGCTCCTCCAGAGCACTGGCGAGGTCCACGGACCTACTCTTGCCGCCCTGTGTCGGGCAGCGGAAGACGGCGCACCGGGTCCACGTACCGGCGTACTCAACGCGGCCAGACCACTTTTGGGGCTGCGCCTCGTGGAGATCGTACCACTGGTGGTCAATAAAATCGACGAACTTATGGTCGCCATCCTCGCCACCCTTCATCTCGCCCCGCATCACCCACACTTGCCCGGAATCGCTCGTGTATTCGGCGCGGGCGAACACACGATCGTTGTCGACGTAGGGGTCTCCGTCGGGGTCAAGGTCCACGTCTTGTATTTCCCCATTGGGGTCTATCCCGGAGATCTTCTCTCCCAGATCGGTCTCGTCGCCCTCATTGTCCGACGTGAGATCGATCACCAGGGCGAACGGGTCCTCCACGCTGGGACCGGGGATCGCCGGATCCGCGTGCATCGCCTCTTCAGGGGCATTCTCCTGTACGCCCACCTCCTTCTTCATCTCCTCCCCGGCGCTCCTCACCGCGGGATCATCCCCCTGCACCCCGTCAACAACGGGGGAATTGGACGGGGGAGCCGGCGAAGGCACCGCCGCAACCCCCGTGTCCTCCATCGGCGAGGCAGCCACGGGAATCTCCTCCCCCTCCCCCCCATATCCCCAACGTCGGCGAGGACCGGCGACGGCGGGGCAACGCCCGTCACCGCCACGGCCACGGACTCACCCGTCGGCGGGCCCGGCGACGGGGCCAAATCCCCGATGTCCTCCAACATCTCCTCGTCTACCGGCTTCTCCTCCTCGTCGAGCTCCGGCTCGGACTCCGAGATAACAGGCCTCCGCCCATCCGTAGCCCTCGACCTCTTACGAGGAGCTCTCGGAGGGGAGTCAGAGGAGGCACGCCCCTCCCCAGCCTCACTCCACAGCCTCCGCTTTCCCTGCGATGCCGCGGGAGCAACGGCACCGCTCGCGCCCGGAGCCACCACCGGCGCGCCCCGTACCCCTTTCGCTGCCCGCGTCTTCTTCGCGGGCCCTGCCGACACGCCCGGCGCAGCCGGCGCGACATCGCGAATCGGCGGGTCCATCGCTGTCCCCCGCTTCGTCGGGTCGGTCCCCTTTCTCGTCGCTCCCCGCGAACGGTCCTTCCCCCCCCCCCCCCCTCGCCGACACGGTGGACCACGTTGGCTTGCGACAGGCCGGTCCCCCCATGCGATGCCCCGCCGGCAGGCCGTTCACCGAACAAACCGGGCAGTTCACCGCCGCCACGCAACCCGCCGCGGAATGATCCTCGGCGCCGCACCGATAACACACGGTGCCCCTCTGTCCACGGCCGCCGGGCAGGCCCTCCGAACATGGCCGAAGAGGAGGCACCGGTAACACTGCAGAGTCCTCCTGTGCAGCAGCTCCACTCCAGCCCGGAACAGTCCGATCCGGATCCCGTCGGATTTCAGGATCCTCGAGACCCCCCCCCCCCCCCCAGCGGACACCGCGCGTACGCCGAAAAGAGCCCGGCGTTATCGCGCCGAAACTCTCCCACCCGCACGTCCTCTATCGGGCACTCCCCGACCGACGCCAGAGCCTCCCGCACCAACGCGGGGGTCGCCAGCTCCGTGAGGCCCTTGACCCGTATCTCCCCCCATCGCTGGGGGCGGGTAACCCTTAATCCCTTCCCGGTGGTAGCGGCCCTAACAGCCGCGGCCAAGGCATCAGCCTTTCCCTGTGCATCCGGCCCAGGGATCGAGACTAAAAGAGCCCCGCTCGACGCGCGCTTGGGACGGAGCGCCGTGATGCCTAGAGGCTCCAGGCTCACGGCTCTAATCGCCTCGGCGACAACGCCGGCAAACTCCGCCTCCCTCCCTTCCCCCGCTGCAATGCTGATGGCGGCACCCCGCGGGAGCCGCGGCAGTCGCGGCTCGCTCCCTCTTCGTAGGCGGCCGTTGCGCCATCCCCTCCTTTGGCTGCCTCGATGTTCGCGCAGCAGGTGTCGGTGGACCCACCGCGGGACCACCCCCAGTCCTCTTCTCGCGGCGCCCGACAACGCGGGCCCAAGACTGCGGTTCGCGCGCCGCACCGCTCCCAGCCGACGTGCCGGAGTGCGCCGGCGCAGGATCGCGTTGACCCCCCGCACTGAGGGGAGAAGACCCCCCACCCAGGGCACCCCCCCTGCCGCCCCGACTTCCCCCCGAGACAGGAGCGTCTCCAGAGAGGGGCTCAGCCCCCGCCGCTGGCCGGACACCACCGTCCTCCATGGCGTCCATCCTGTCGCACAGGAGAGCGACGACGCCGATCAGCCGCTCGAGTCCGGCGGCGAACATCTCCGAAAACCCGGCCGCTGTTTCCGTGGGGGTCGCGACGCTTGTCCTGCGCCGCGCCACGGGAGTCCCCGATGCAGGGGCAGCCGAAGCCCGCCCATTTCCGCAGGACGGACACATCCCCGGGTCGCACTGGCTCGCCTCCAATCGCTCCAACAGGCGCATGACGCGCTCGCGCAGCTCGCGGGACCGGCGCTTCTCCTCCGCCAACTCCCGCTCGACGTCGGCAAGGGACCGCTCCCCCTCGCCCATCCCCGTCCCGCGGCCGCTGATGCGCGCACCCTCGAAACTCGCGGAAACACCCGCGACCCCGACCCCATCCCTCGGAGGCTGGTCCCCCGTTCCCGGCGACGGCGCATCCGACATCGTCGTCGCACCCCCCCGGCGAATCGGTGATCGCGACACACCGCGCCGAGTCCTCGCCGCATCCTTGCCCGCTCGGTTCCCCAAGCGCTCGCTCCTCCGCAGAGGTATCCCCGGCGCCGCTCCTCGTCCGGAGCCCGCCTTGGTCCCGCGCGGCAGCGGAGCCACCGCCTCTTCATTGGAAAAATAGCTATCCTCGCTAAGCGAGGAATCGCTGTGACGCCCCTTCTCCGTCTGGTCCTTCGTGATATGTTCTTCCATGATAGTCCCACGAAAAACCGCTTGGGAGGTCGCGCAACGGTAGAGGCGGTCTGCCGTTGTGCCCGGGCCCCTAAGGGCGCGGGCTACGTCTGGGGGCGGCAGGTCCCAGACGGATCTTGGTTAGGCGGGTGCCGCACAGTGGTCTGGAATTAAGAATTTGGTGACATTTGTCTATAACTTTTGAACTATAAAAGATATCGAAACGTTCTTTGCGCCAAAAAATAGGAAAAAATTATCCCCTTCTAATGATGCATAACTTAATATTTTTTATATTTATTTATTTATTGTTTTTTAAATTTTTTTATGTTAATTGTTATAAAAAAAAAATTGAAAGCTGTTTACTTGGTACCTTATTTAATACTCTTTTCAGTGGCTTAAGTTGCATGTTGATAAAACTTTTCGTTTTCAAGTTATAAGGAAAGTCGTATAGTAGAGGAAAGTAGTGAAAATCGCTTGTTTTTAAATTAAAGAGCAATCTTGTGCGATAAAATGGCATCTTTTATTAGTAATTAATGTAAATAATCCATTAAAAAAATAATGCTGAATGCAGCATGGTAAATTTTCGAAATTCTTTACTTTAAGAGAGGATATCTTTAAAGTCCCAAAGAGTCCCACATTCTACCGAATTGAAATATTTTCAGCAAATCTTCCTCTATGTAATCGCGTAACAACCATTTCCAACTTCGTCCAACTTCTCAAATTAATACAGTTTAATGCCGTCAGTGTTACGCCGCGCCGCGTCGCGTTTTACGTATCACGTCCGCATCGTCCCAAATTCGTAGGCTTATCTACACCATAGTATAAACAGATCAAGTATCTATGGTCTAAACAGTTTCTTCGAACAAACGCCATACCTCCTTACGAATTTGGGACGATGCGGACGTGATACGTAAAACGCGACGCGGCGCGGCGTAACACTGACGGCATTAAACTGTATTAATTTGAGAAGTTGGACGAAGTTGGAAATGGTTGTTACGCGATTACATAGAGGAAGATTTGCTGAAAATATTTCAATTCGGTAGAATGTGGGACTCTTTGGGACTTTAAAGATATCCTCTCTTAAAGTAAAGAATTTCGAAAATTTACCATGCTGCATTCAGCATTATTTTTTTAATGGATTATTTACATTAATTACTAATAAAAGATGCCATTTTATCGCACAAGATTGCTCTTTAATTTAAAAACAAGCGATTTTCACTACTTTCCTCTACTATACGACTTTCCTTATAACTTGAAAACGAAAAGTTTTATCAACATGCAACTTAAGCCACTGAAAAGAGTATTAAATAAGGTACCAAGTAAACAGCTTTCAATTTTTTTTTTATAACAATTAACATAAAAAAATTTAAAAAACAATAAATAAATAAATATAAAAAATATTAAGTTATGCATCATTAGAAGGGGATAATTTTTTCCTATTTTTTGGCGCAAAGAACGTTTCGATATCTTTTATAGTTCAAAAGTTATAGACAAATGTCACCAAATTCTTAATTCCAGACCACTGTGTGCCGTTCCAGGGCGTCGAGATCGTGCAATGATCGGTCCGACTCATCCCGTGACCGGCACAGGCCAAATCATAGGCACGACCGATCCGATCCCGATGCATGCTCCCATGTCTTCCCGTCCCTGTTCCAAATGTACGGTTTCTGGTACTCTGATCGGTAGGCATTACGCTTACCATGGGATAAACCATTCTCCCCGAACCGATGAGGAATATATTAAACTGTTAGACGCGAAGCATCACAAGGAAGGTACAAGCCCATTGTCATTGCTGCCGATGGGAATGGTTTCGCAAGTTCCTTTCGAGTACATGCATCTTGTGTGTTTGGGCATCGTAAAGAAACTGTTGTCTGCGTGGGTACATGGAGAATATTCCCCTTTCTCAAGATTGCGCCGCAACCAAATTTCTATACTGTCTGCGAGACTGAATAGTCTTAGCAGATATTGCCCCTCAGACTTTGCCAGACGTCCCAGAGCTATTGAACAATGCTCTAAATATAAGGCGACTGAATTTCGTCAGTTCCTTCTGTATACAGGGCCAGTTATACTGAATGGTGTACTAGAGAAAACCGTATACACGCATTTTTTATTCCTCCACGCAGCCATACGGGTTTTGGTTAGAAAATCTCCATCGAGTCCACACTTGAGATTCGCAGAATCAGCTCTGGAGAAATTTGTTCTTCGTAACGAAGAACTTTATGGCCCAAATTTTTATAGCTATAACGTCCATGGTCTTCTTCACCTAACCAACGATGTCAGACGTCTTGGTAATTTAGATTCATGTTCTGCTTTTCCATATGAAAACAACATGTCCATTTTTAAAAAGTATTTGCGAAAGCCAAGTCTTCCTCTCCAACAATTTTCCAATAGGATGAGGGAGATACAATTTCATGGCACAAACATTCATTGTAATGTAGATTTTTCTATTCGCGTATCTAGACCACTTAGTAACGATCCCAATTGTTCTCAGTACCACAAGATAGAGTTCAATAACATATCTCTGGGCATCAATGTACGCGATAATTGTTGCATCTCAGTTGACGGCTCGATCTTTTTAATTTTCAATATTAGCATGGACTCCGATAACTCTTGTCGTTTGGGTATAAAAAAGTTTTTAGAAGTCGATAATTTTTATGATGTCGGCATAGAGTCTTCGGCTCTTGGCATATATAAATGCGCCACATTGAGCCCTGAAATTTTGTATATCTCCCCTGATCAGGTTCGTGGCAAATGTTATAGAATGCCTTTTTCCTGCAGTATGTCCACTGACGCAAACCCCTCAGAACTCCGTACGTACATTGTTGCTGTCAATACGCACTGCGAGAAGCTGTAAGATCGATAGCATTTCAATTCTTCCACCTTTATTTTCGCTACATGTATCTCGCTGCCAGTCCCTCTCCCTTGTGTAGCTTCTTCCTTCTGTAGCGTCAGGTGGTCACCATGGTGGTTTTAGTGGGTGCAAGCCCCACATAATCTGAGCCCTGTCATGGGGGTGAGATATCCGTTAGGGATTTCCACCATGTAAAAAAAAAAAAAAAAAAAAATTATCACTTCCCTTTCTAGTCTCGTCTCTTGTTTTTGGTAAGTTACAACTATTTTCTGGTGAGTGGCATCCTCTATAATATTTGCATTTTCCTTTTTTGTACTGTAGTTTCCTTGTGCATTGCTCTTCATAAGTAATATTATATTTATACGTATCCTTGTTAATCTCTGGTGATGAATTATTTTATCGTTTGGTTCGAATATTTCTTCATGGGTTTTCTACTGTTATAGCCTTTGTCGAGTTACACTCGAATTATTGAGTAATACGTTACCTGGGTTCGTCTTGATGTTTGGGTTAGGTTAATATTGCATGTATGCATGTAAAATAAGAAAACTAGCCAACACGCCTTTGCTAAGTATTGTAATATGTACTTTTACTCACAAGTTGACATGTCGCAGCGACAGAAGCGTGTGGTCGTCAAACCGGTGAGGTATCAGACGACTTCGTCAGAAGAGGAGCAAGTTTCGAACAAGAGGAGCACGTCCAAACAATCTATCCAGCAGGACATTCAGGATTTGAAGCTGCTGCTCGAAACAGAGAACGTTCCAACAACGTCTAAGGGTTTTTCTACGACGACTAATCCAATTAACGTTCATATGTTTCAGGAGCAAGCTTCTGCTGTCGCGATTCCTGCCCCCGCAGCATTAAGGGGGAACACCACTGTGAAAGTTGAAAAAATTTCGATTTTTTTTTCTTTACTTTCTTAATGTTTAACTCTTCAAAAATATTGTCTAAAAAATTCAAGTTAATATTCGAAGAATTGACGAAGATACAGTGCATTTTGTGAGACGCGTCACGATGCCGTTCCAAGGGCGCTATCAAGAGACACGGTAGTGTCTCGCGCCAAGTTTATAATATATATATATATATATATATATATATATATATATATATATGCGCAGCGCGAACACGGAGTGTATCTATTACGCCACGACTCGCTATCAAGAACCCTGAGATTTCCGAATCTCAATAACGGCTGATCCGATTAGGTTTTGAATGGTCTTAATGGATAGCTTGGGTTTGATTTACATAAGAAAAGTGTCTTCGTTTTGTTCCTACGGGTTTTATGAGCTGAGATATTTCGATGTAAAGTTGCAATTTGCTGAATTTTATGTTATTAAAATTCAGCATCGTCCCGGTCATCGTCGTCGTCCTACACTTCTAGGCAAGAGGGGAGTATGAAAGGGTGAGGAAATGTCCCTCAGGCACGTCGTTCATTGGTTGCGGGTTTCGGCCAATCGCGTAACAAGTTGTTGTAATCTGACAGCTAGACAGATAAATAACCTATCAAGTGCTAAGTGTCAAATAAAGTGAGTTGATCGAATTTGAGATGTCAGGAGTTTTTACATTAAATAGGAGACGGAATTATTGTCTCAATTAACAAGGTAAGTTGCCAAATTTATTTAATAGATTTTTTATGTAGAGTCGCAGACTTGGAAGTTGTCCGGAGAAGGTTCGACATAGAAACACCTTCTTTCGCATAAGTTTCTAGAAATTTGTACCATACAAAGTAATAATATATTGTAGTAAAAAATTGCATTGAATTTAAATTGCCAAATATTTGTATTTGTATACCAGCAATTTAGAGTTTCTATTTTATGTAAAGCTTATATTATAGTAGAAATGAAGGGGACGCACAGGACTTCGATAAAAATGAAGGAGACGCACGGGCTTGGATAGTAGAATTGAAGGGGACGCACAGGCTTGGATGGATAGGAATGAAGGGAATGCACAGGCATGGAGGTTGTCCGGAGAAGATTAGATAGATAGACAGAGTATCTTGTTTCGCACAAGTTTTTGGAATTTTGTCAAATAAGGTAAATCGACAAAATTTTTCTAAAGACATAGCATTAAGAATTATTAAGAAAATAGATTATGGTGGACTGCTTGCAATGTACGTTAATGCTTTTCAATTTGTGAAAGACATTCGTAATACTTTAATTAATAAAATCCAAAGTAGTTGTCACGCTATTCATTAATTCATTAATTTTTTAGATTCCCATTATTTCAATTCATCAATAAACATACTAAATTAGTTTCATTCCAACACCAATAAATTGAGGCAGTCAGAGCAAAAACGGACCAACCCACATTAAAAAAATTTTTTTTTTCCTATTTTATATGGTTAGTAGAGCCTATTGGAATACGTTATTGCTACTTATTCAATTTCGAAAAAAATGTGGGTTAGTCCGTTTTTGCTCTAACTGCCTCAATTGTGCGTTAAAACTATTGGATCTCCTCATTCATTTTCTCTGAATCATTACCATTAGCATTTAAATTTCCTGCAACAAGACTTTCTACCATACGCTCTCACCTCTTTTGGACATTATTTAGTCTCTACACTCACTAAAGCAAAAGGCCACTCTATTTCTATAAATAGTAAGTTCTATATTAAGTTGTATAATTAAAATGTGGCTTTATATATTTACAGATAATCAAAGCAGAAGATAATGCAGTGTGATCTACGTCAGACTATGTATGCACAAATTTTCAGGTAGGAATTATTCATTCAGTGAATCAATGATCTTAATATGAACACGTGTGATAATTTATAAATAATTAATAAATATGTCCTATTTTTTAGGTAACGCTGCAGACGAAGAAAATGATTTCAATAGCTGAAAGAGTGTAAATAAAGAAATGAAATAACCACATTTTTATATTTATTTTTTTTATTCGTTGCCACTGCCCCGGCCCCGTCCCCGGTACAAATCATTACCGCGCCCCCGGCCCCGGCCACGATCCAAACCACGGCCGCGGCCACGGCCCCGATACCTCTCGGTGATGATGGTTCGCACCGCGAGGGCCTGATTTCGCATCAGTTCGAGGGCCAATAGATTTTCGTTTTGGGCCCTCGCCCTCCACCCGCCCTTTTGGTGGCGCGCCACGTAGGGTCCTGTAATTAGTAATAAAAACAATAATAAATTTATTAGTATTTAAATTTATATACTTATTTTCAAGCATTATGAAAACATATAGAAAGTATTCGTACAGCGACCAATTTAAGGGGTCATGCTCAGTCAGGAGGCCGAAAAAAGGGTGGTCTTTAGAAATTTTTTTACTCAAAAACTATAACACATTTCTCAAAAAATCTTTTTTCCTTTTAAGGATTGCATCTAGTACCGTGCATCGTAATTTTTTTATTTAAAAATACTTATTAATAACTAAGTTATTGTCCATCACTCGAAGGTTCTCTCAAATAAAAGGCTTCTGCGGTGACCAAAATATTTAAAAAAACCTTTCGACCGATTTACTTCAAATTTTACAAGCTTACTATAGGAACAATAAACTAGTCTTTGAACGAAGGATTTTTTTATCCGATGCTTAGTTTTCTTTTAATTGACGATTTACGATGACCAATTTATGATAAAAATTGAAACTTTGACTTTAAACATCAGCCATTTTTTCCCAAATCAATGTTTCGAAAAATCCTTCGTTCAAAGACTAGTTTATTGTTCCTATAGTAAGCTTGTAAAATTTGAAGTAAATCGGTTGAATGGTTTTTTAAATATTTTGGTCACCGCAGAACCCTTTAATTTGAGAGAACCATCGCGCACGCCCGTCGCGCACGCAAATCGTTCCATCTCGCTCCCCCTTTCGGCCAGAAAGAAGCGAGAAACGAACACTCGGAATTAGGACTCTGTACGGAATATATGCTCACCGCCGGTCCCGACCAGCGAGCAAATACGGAGACAATACTGTATATGTATGCATTTACCATCGGCCGTGGCTGGGGTCGCTTGTGGTGGTGGTGGAGGCGGCGGCGGCGGTGGTGGTGGAGAAGCCGCGGGCAGTGGCGGCACCGACATGTTCAGTTGCGCCAATTCGGCATCAATGTCTAAAAAATAAATTTGAATAAATGTAGATATATAAATAAATTATTATTATATTTACCATCCAACGAAGCGTCATCCATATTTTGCTACAAAAATAAATAAACAATTAATTAGCAAAAAAGATCAAGAGTGCATAAAAGCTGCGTATGATAGAAGAAAGTCATACATGTAGCGCAAAGGTATGTATGTATTGTTCCATTGCAAATTGGAAATTAGGACATATAAAAATTTGAAAACTGAAACAGTGTATGATGCAAAATTATAAAAATTACATTACATTACAAAATATATTTTATCTCATTACTTCATAATTATTATTATTCAATACAAAAAACTGTAACGTATTATAACATTATTTTGTGAAGGATTCGCAGTTGTAACTAGTAACAAAACAAGAAGATATTGGATACGTCGAAGCATATTCTAGAACTTATAACGCTAACGATTAGAAATATATCAAACACATCTGCGTTGAACGTAAACGAACATGTAAAGTACAACATTTTGAAAGTCTTTGGTAGGCACGTTGCCTATGTTAACTATCAATGGAAGCAGACTGTAACTGTATAGCAAGTAATACAACAAGAACATATTGGGTACATAGAAACATATTTTAACTAGGATGTGTCTCATACTTCTAATTGCTGGCGTTACAAGTTAGAATATGCTTCAACGTGTCTAATATCTTGTTGTATTACTTGCTTATACAGTTACGGTCTACTTCCACTGATAGTTAACATAGGCAAAGTGCCTACCAAAGACTTTCAAAATGTTGTACTTTATATGTTCGTTTACGTTCAACTTAGATATGTTTGTTATATTTCTAATCGTTATAAATAGAATATGCTTCAACTTGTGCAATATCTTCTTGTTTTACTACTAGTTACAACTGTGAATCGTTCACAAAATAATGTTAATGTGAATACGTTACAGTTTTTTGTATGTTGAGTAATTGAAAGGCTCGTAAAGTAATGAGAAGAAACATATTGTGTAATCTAATGTACTGCAATTTTTATATAATTTGAATTTCCAATTTCAAATTAGCTATTGAACAATACGTATTCTTGCGCTAGATGACTTTCTTCTATAATACGCCGTTTGTAATCAGAATTTAAGTGACGAAAGTTCTCACAAATCACGAATAAATTTCTCACGAATAAAACTAACGCATAAAAATTAATCTCACGAATATCTCCCGAATAAAACTAGCGAATACAAGCAACAGGGCTAGAGCATATATGAATAACGATAGCTATGAATATATGAATAGTATTTTTTTATTACTTACATTTTCAGCCATTGTAGTGTGCAGCCACGATAGAGAATGGGCTTTCTCGCCATGTGCAACGATGAGGCGAGCTCCTCCGCTGCTCTTTTGTTTTAAGGAGCCCGCTTTTGGCATAGTAACGGACACATTTTGCCGCGGGCTTTTTGAATTGTTGATTTTTAAGCCGGGAAGCTAACAAGGGGACGCCACAGATGTGGAAATCGCTTTTGAAACAACAGTATACATGGGGGTCGTAGTATTTACGTATTATATAGTACGTTACATATGTTATTTATTTATTTTATTTATACTCTACACAAATTTTAACGTTAAAATACGGTTATTCCACTTTACCTGCTCGACAATTGCAGGCGTCGAAAGTTTCGGAATGAAATATTTCTGCAGTACAAGAATATGAAAAAACACCGGTGAAAGAGATGATTAGAATATTATGTTATGTTATAAATGCATTTTTAACCTTAGTAACCATAACGTGTGCGCAGAGTTGGGCATTATTCGGCTAAATTTTCATTCGAATAAGTATTCGAATAAATTTGTGCGAATAAATTTTTATTCGAATAATCTTCGATTAATTTTTTATTTGACGGAAAATTTATTCGAATAAGAATTTAGTCGACTCAACGGACGAATAAAATGGCCGACGCCTCCCGAAGAGAATACTTCTTTAAGGCGGTGTCGGGCAGTCTGCTTGCTTAAAGTACATGGGACGTTTTAAAAGGAGAAGATTATATCCTTCTTTGGTTGAATTTTCTTTCGAAATTTCGTCAAAAACGACGTAGGACCATCCGTTTAGGAGATACGCAGCGTCAAAGTGTCAAAAAGTGAACTCTGAATTCCATCTTCTAAACGGTACCGTCGTTGTTGCCGTCGTCTTACTACAGAATGTTCAGATCGCTTCGTTTTTTAGCTATGTTGGTCACAGTACAGATTTCCATCGATAGATGCCGGGTATCACATTTCTTATTCGTCGTTCATTCAGGTCGAATAACGAATAAATTCTTATTCGAACGAATCTGGCTAGAATAACGGTACAGATTTATTCGCGAATAACGAATAATCTTGGGGATGTATACGAATTCGTATTTGAATGAAAATTTATTCGAATACTTAATGCCCAACTCTGCGTATGTGATATGTAATATCCACAAAATATATTTGCACGGGAAAAATTGTTTAAAAAAAAAAAACGAGTATTATGATGTTGAGTTGTGGAGGAATAAAGGAATACTGTATCGAAATTGTTATTAATTGAAAGAAAATTTAATACTATATGCTACAGCACTATAAAAATGCAAAAAAAAAAATCGTCTAACGGGGGAGAATCGATCACAGGACTGTCGGATTCGCAATCCACGCACCAAGCTACTTTGCCACCGCGGCTTCTGTTATAGATTTTATGATCATAGTATGTATAGAGGAACGCAACTTTAATTGTTAATATAAAAACTGCGGCTAGTATTCCATATATATCATCCGGGATCTGCATGCTATCATCTTACAAAAGCTCGTTAAAATCCAAGCCGACCACTTGGGGTCCTTCCCTTGTTAGCTGTATGTAAAATCCCCATAAAAAGCTTCAAAAAAGGAAAAAATCACACTAAGTAGATGAAAAAGTCATAGACGAAAACGAGTATTATTATTTGTACTTTTACGTTAGATTTATATAAAAATATTCAGTCCGAATACGGCTGAAAGCGTACAAAAGGCGATGATAAAGAAGATCTCGCTTGACAGCGGCGAGACGTGACCGGCGGCATATTTTCTTGGTACAAGGAGGGCTCGCTCTTACCGACGGGTATATGAGGCTAGGGTCTCGCGTAAAGGAAAAAATCAAATTGGGCGACCGGAGCTCACACATGTTACGGCGTCCAAAAATTCTTCTTCATTTCCTTACATGTAAGTGTGTTTTATTATTATTATTAATTAAGGTGTACGCATAATGAAACGAACATATTATCAACGAATAGGTTATTGTTTGTTTCATTACATGTGTAAAATAATAGTCTGCGTAGATTTCTGCTAACCTATTTCTTTATTGAAATGTGTATCTTTTTAGTTTCAAGTTCCTTGGAAGGCAGTGCAATTCTTCTCCTCAAAAGGAGAAGCAAAACAGAAAATATTATATATTTGGTAAGTGACGTTTACATTTTTTTATATATAAAATATATTAGTGTAATGTCTAACAATTTTTTAATTTCTTACAGGTTGGAGTATTAACAAAAAAAGTAAAGTACACTCGTTGAGCTGCTTTGCGCTCGACTTGACTGCTTTGCGTTTTTGCGAGTTAAGCTTTACTGGCTGCATTGCGCTTTATCTTATAATTAAAAAAGAAATGGGTTGGGTAAACTTTACCTCTGGGAAACCTTTTTTTTTATCTGAAATTGGTATGGATCGAAAGCGCGTATCAAATAACATGCAAAAATCACAATTTTGAGTCTAGGAATCTATTCAGTAAAAAGTTATTAAGTAAAAGGGAATGTGAAATTTTGACATATATTCTAACCTCTAATGTGAACAACTATTATGTTTCAATACTTTTTCACATCGGTTCACATCGGTTCACTACCATGCTTTACGCGCCCGCAAGCGGGCGCGCGCCCCCCGCCCTACTCTAACCCAAACCAATACTAATACCCTGGACAAATTAAAAAGTGAATGCGTTGTTATTAGTTTTTAAAAACATATTGTTTTTTTATTGCATCGATCAAAAATCCCATTTTATCTATTTTATTATGCGAACAAAATCGACGCCACAGGTATTCGCATAATCGTTCTCCAAACTCTTCATCGTGATACCGTGCTCTGCCTCTGAACCAATCTTTTGCGGGACGCCAAGCTGACTCAACATTTTGGGTATGTGTCCCATCTGGTGCCTTAAACTCAATGCTGTGGTTAACAGTTTTATGAATATATCCTTCTTCTGTTAAACTACTATAACTTCTAAAACTATCTGTATGTATTTCTGAACCTATATGAACATGATCCTTAATAATAGAAATAAGCGTTGATGCTTCTCGGTTTGGTACAACCATCATTCTGCTATCTCGTGTATGGGTATCAATTAAACCTAATACCCAATGACCATCAACTACCCTCCCCCGATTGTACTTCCTCTTACCAAACTTTGCTTCGTCAATCTAAAATATTAAATTCTATAAAAATAAATAATGAAGGTAAGCAAAAGTTGAAATACAAATATTAAATTACTTCAACCACAATTGGCAAACCACATTCAGTTTTTCCTCCTAATTTAGGTTTCCCTAATTGCATGTCCTGAAAATGATCTATAATCATCTCTCTACAATACCGAAACCATGCATTAATAGTAGAAGATGATAACATGCTGCACTCGTCTACACTTCCACCACTCATATCGCACACTTCATGCATTGTATCTTCATACGACATATCTCGTGTAAAGCAATACATTACCCTTTATTAAAAATAAAGATATATAAATAATATACATACATACAATAATTATCAATATAACCACATTACCCTTTATTAAAAATAAAGATATATAAATAATATACATACAATAATTATAAAGATATATAAATAATATACATACAATAATTGAGGCATTTGATGGAAAAAGGGCACATAGGCCTATGTGCCCTTTTTCCGTAAATCGTTTAAATCGACTCACATATATGTTATATATATATAATATATCAAGGACATTTCTTCTCCCGCGTTTAAAGTAGCTAGTTTTGTTACGTTTTGTTATGTAGCGTGATCAACATGCAGCTACATGGTCGCTGAGCGGTCGCGCTACCGCGCTGTCTATTGTCGAGTCGTGCAATACGTTTTATTTTGTGTAAGCGATGAACTATGGAAACTGAGGTGAGTATCGAATCCGCAAGGAACGTAATAGTTTTGGAAAAATTTAACAAAAATTACGTATTTAACTTCTATAAAAAATACTTACTTAAAACATTACATTTTTTGTTTATTTTTGTGATTCATTTTGTATTTTTATTTAAACAAAGTATAAAACATGTGTAACTAAGTAAGTAAACAAAATTATATTTAAATAAATAAACAAAGAAGCAATTTTCTACGAATTTACCACTTTTATGGAAAAAGGGCACATAAACCACTTGCATAAAACTATTAAATAAAGACACATACCATTTTCAAATCATGACTTCTGTTTACGAAACGTTTCAAGGATATGGTACTACATCCTTAAAAAAAATTGGATTTAATTGCATTACTTTTCACTAAGTTATACTATAATGAAAACTTTGAAATCGATTTACTCGAAATGGCATTTTGGCGTATGTGCCCTTTTTCCATCAAATGCCTCAATTATCAATATAACCACTAAACAATATACTTTATCGCTTTATCGTAGGGTAATTGAACAAAATATACTTTATCGCTTTATCGTAGGGTAATTGAACATCTTCAAAGAAAGAATCTACAGTTCCAGCAAACTGACGACACTTGCTTTTCCCTTTTACACAAAGAAAACGTCCAACACCATGTTGATCTGTATTATATAGCTTCATCGGTTTGCGATGAACACCACAATTTTTATTAATCCTTAGCAGTTCTTGCTCCCGCAACCATAAAATAGCACTCTCTTCAGACTGAGGTAAAGAACACAAGTTCCACGGTACCATCTTAAATATATTTACTTACTTTATTTCTGCAAAAATGAATACAATGAATATAACCGTTTCGAAAAACAAAAAACTACGTACTCCTTCCCCTCCAACCTAAAACAACGAATCATACGCGACAAACACTGTAACTGTCACAATAAGGTTGGAAGATCTGTCAAAGTTTCGCAACTTTTTCGCCTCATAACTTTTCGACGAACGGATTCCTAAACTCGGGATTGTGATTTTTGCATGTTGTTTGGTGCGTGCTTCCGATCCATACCAATTTCAGATGGGGGAGGGGGTTTCCCAGAGGTAAAGTTCACATAGTGGGTTTTCTATCTATTGATAACGCCACTCTAAACCGAATAAATATTATCTTATAATATCACTCGATAAGCAGGCTACATTGCGCCGTGTCACGAGTATAACTTTCCAGAAAGTTGTAATAAGAGAAAAAAAAGTAATTTTAGTTCTTTCTACTAAAATGTCTATTCAGGTAGAAAAGAAACATGAAATATCGATGTTCACCGAACAAAATAAAAATGAAATTTTTCGTGGTGAATGGTTATGGGATGATGATATGGATCGTTTCAATTGCATTTTACAAAATCATTCCAATTATAGGCCTGTTGAATCGTGGCGGGTGCAATTACTTGATACGATACAACCCATACCGACAAATGAAAAGCATATACAATTTTTATATAGTTCTATGTCGAGAGATATTGCGAATGATAATTGGTTACTGTACGGAAGAGATCATTGGGTATGCAGCTATTACGACAGAAAAAATATATTTATTTATGATTCTTTAAATAATAAAAGATTAGAGAAGGATCAGGAACAATTCTTGAAAAAATTGTTTCCAGCATATGACTTTATTCAGAATCCTGTCCAATTTCCTACTGTGCAACAACAACCGAACGGTAGCGATTGCGGTGTTTTCGCAATAGCCTTTGCTGTTTCGTTATTATTTAATATTAAACCTGAGAAAGTACTATATAACCATAGTTTAATGCGACTGCATTTGATAAAAATGTTTGAATTCAATATTATAGAGCATTTTCCCCAAGACCTAAATTTAAGTGTTCCTCATAAAGTGCTTCCATTAATAGAAATAAAAGCAAAAGAGGTACAAGCGTCTTGTAAGCGCACAAGACGCGAACGTAAAAAAATGGAACCACTGAAATCGAACTTATTAGAAACAAATTGCAATTTTCAGCAATCTGAGGACGAATTAAATAGTAATATCTCAGCTGAACGACGTCAACAAAAAATGACGCTATCATTAGAACAAAAAAGTATTATTGCTGAAGGCAGATGGTTAAATGATTTGCATATGGATCATTTTAATTATATTTTAAAAAGCTGTTCAGATTATAGACCTATCGGAACATATATGGTACAAGCAATGAATAGAGTACAATCCATGCCGAGGAATAAAAAGCATATACAGATATTACCTTCTGAATCATTGGGAATACATTGGACATGCGGTTATTACGATACAAAAAATATATTTATTTATGATTCTTTAAATAATAAAAGATTAGAGAAGGATCAGCAACAATTCTTGAAAAAATTATTTCCAACATATGATTTTACCCAGAATCCTGTTCAATTTCCTACAGTGCAACAACAACCGAATAGTAGCGATTGCGGTGTTTTCGCAATAGCGTTTGCAGTGTCATTATTATTTAACATTAAACCTGACAAAGTAAGGTATGACCACAGCTTAATGCGGCTACATTTAATACAAATGTTTGAAATCAATGTTGTAGAGCATTTTCCTCAGGATTTAAATTGTGGTGCCTTACAGGAAGTGCTTTCATTAACAGAAATAAAACGAAAAGAGGTTAAAGCGATTTGTAATTTTGAAAGTAATAATAAAAAGCGATGTCTATCTGATGTGCCAGATTTAGACAATAATGCAAAAAAAATGCTAAAAGACGGTGTCTATATCAAGAACATCTGGAAAATAATCGGGCGAAAAAAGTACAACGATATAAAAAAAACCGGGAGAATATTCTTTCTAAAAGACGGATTCGATATCAAGAACATCTGAAAAATAACCGCGCGAAACAAGTACAACAATACAAAAAAAACGGGATAATATTCTTTTTAAAAAACGGCTTCGATATCTAGAACATCTGGAAAATAATCGCGCAAAAGATGTACAGCTATATAAATAAACACGGGAGAATATTCTTCTTAAAAGGCGGTTTCGATATCAACAAGACTTTGAAAAAAACCGTTTTAAATTTCGAGGGCGATATAATCAGGATTTTAAGAGGCTTTACAATAAGCGATTTTATCAGAATCAGAAAAGAAGGAATTTAACACTTGCGAAGAACAATACTGCCAAAAATATTAGAAAAAAATATGCTAAGCTTCAGTCCAGAATTTCTATGACAATTCGCAGTTCTGCGGAAGTAATCGTTAAAAATATTATACACAAGCTCAATATTACAGATTGTAGCAAAGGTTATATTAAAAAACTATTAGAAGTTGAGAAAGTCGTACGCTGGTGTATACACATTAGAGATAGTTATGTTCGTAATATGAATAAAATGTTAAGTCTGCTTAAAAACAAATCAGAAACATGTTTGACTGTTTTTGCAGAATGTTCTACGGTGGATGACAAATTATGCGCGCTGTGTGGCAGATCTAAACATACAGCTTCGTCAGAAAATTATTTTGTTGATTCTACATATTACAATATAAATTCATCTGAAGTCACTATAACGGAGCCATTAATAATAAATATGAAAGGACAGACTGAAAATGTATTACCTTTGATTGAAGCACGAGCAAAAAAATCGTGGTTGTGCAGTTCTTTATGTAAAATTAATGATCCGCTTCTAATTGCCCGATATCATAAATTTCTAGAAGCTGTAAATATATGTACTTTGAAGAATTTACCCAAACTTATGCAAAACATTCACGAGTGTACTGTGAAAACTTCAAAAAATGATAAATTAGGCCATACGCATGGGTGTTATATTGATTTAAATCTTTGTAAAGCGATGTCTGTTCCAATGCAGTTATTGTCGCCTCATTTCCCCAAAGTAAGAAATATTAGACGTTTAATATATCAACTTAAAAGTTTTTATAAAAAAATGTTGTATTTAGACAAAGCATTGTATTCTGCTGATCTGAATATATTAAATGAAATTGTAACTTTAGCGCAAGAAAAAGCAGATCTGTATAAGCTTCAGCAAACTGAAATAATGTTAAGTGATGATGATATTGTTGCAAAATATCATAATGCATTTATGGTTCTGAGAAAATGTTCACTGGACACCCCGCGGTATAGTTGTATATCGTGTGAGAGACTTTGTTATAGAAGAAGTGTTTTTAAAATTAGTAAACAAAAAATGCGGAGGGATAATCGAATTTGGAAAGATTTAATGGTGTATATAAAGCAACAAAAAATTGATCCGCAATATATATGTAAGTATTGTGATAAAAAAATTTGTAGTGGGATGATGCCTGCTTATTGTATTCTAAATAATCTCTCGGTAAATGATGTGCCTGAGGTAATATCATTTCTTAACGAATTTGAGAAATTGTTTTTACAGAGAGCTAAAGCCTTTCAAACTGTTGTTAAAATGGGAACAGTTGTTAATAAAAAAACACCTGCACGACAAAGGATACAAAAAGTGAAAGGTAGAACATTTCATTTACCACTTCCTTTACAACAGACTTTCGATAAGTTATGTTCTAACACTGATCCAATAAATTTAAATCACGAATTTATTGTAGTTCGAAATGTTCCAACTAAAAAAAAAATTATCTGGGAAGATTTAGTGGACATTAAAAAAGTATTTGAAGCTTTAATATGGTTGAAAAACAATAATCCTTTATATTCTGAAATTTTACTGCCCGATATTCATGATAAATTGTTTTTAGAGAATTTGGATAATGTAGAATTTGAAATGCAAAAATCAGAAAATGATGCAAGTGATGACTGTGAACCATTAAATGATTTAGAATTACATGTGAAAGAGACAAAAGATCATGTAGAACTTGCATTGGATGATCAGCGCAAGGCAATGCTAACTCAAAAAGATAAAGATGATAGCTATTATGAGCAATATACTATATCTAGAGACGCGGTAGCGTCTCGACGCCAAGTACATGAAAGAAAAGACACCTTGTATATGCCTGTCGCTGCCGTGTATCTTTACTCGACGCACAGCTATTCCAACCTAACCTGAAACTTATTTCATTAATATCTCATCACGCTTGCAATATTTTCTAAATTTAAAGGCATTTTTCTTATGTAAACCGCATATAAGCTTTCGAATAAGACCAATTTCAATAAAATCGGTCCACGCATGACAGAGATATCGTAATATCATGTCATGGATCTGTCAGAAACGGTAAGATTTTTCTCCTGATTCTTCTCCACAAATTTTCGTCGATATAATACGTATACGCGTTACACACACACACCTTCAGCCAACACATGCTCGTTCTTCGTTCGTCGACTCTCGGGATTATTCGGCGGGGATCGTCGTCCGTCATTGTACATACATACTTATATATATACTATTTTGAATTTTATAACCTACCAAGTGCGAAGTGTCAAATAAAGTAAGTTGTCCGAATTTAGAATGTCACGAGTTTTTACACTACATAGAAGACTGAATTATTGTCTCAATTAATAAGGTAAGTCGCCAAAATTTTTTTAATAGATTTCTTATGTAGAGTCGCAGACTTGCAAGTTATCCGAAGATGGTTCGACTGAGAAGCATCTCCTTCACACAAGTTTCTGGAAATTTGTACCATGCATGTACAAAAAATTGCACTGCATTTAAATTGCCAGATATTTGTATTTGTATACCAGCAATTTAGAGTTTTTATGTAAAGCTTATTATATTACAGAAATGAAGGGGACGCACAGGACTCCGATAAAAATGAAGGGGACGCACAGGCTTGGATAGTAGAATTGAAGGGGACGCACAGGCTTGGATGGATAGAAATGAAGAGAATGCACAGGCTTGGAGGTTGTCTGGAGAAGATTAGATAGATAGACAAAGCATCTTGTGTCGCACAAGTTTCTGAAAATTTGTCAAATAAGGTAAATCGACAAAATTTGTCTAAAGACATAGTATATAATTAAAATGTGGCTTTATATATTTACAGATAATCAAAGCAGAAGATGATGCAGTTTGATCTACGTCGGACTATGTACGCACAAATTTTCAGTGATTCATTCAATGATTCAATGATCTTGACATATGAGCACGTGTGATAATTTACTTTAATAAAATCTACAATAGTTGCTACGCTATTCATTAATTCATTAATTTTTAGATTCCCATTAACAATATTTCAATTCACCAATAATTATACTGAACTAATTCGAAAACCAATCGTGTGTTGAAAATATTAGCTCGTTCAGACACATTTTGTTCTCAAATTTTGATCTCACCTCATTCAGACACATTTTGTACTAACACGGATACTTTTTGGAGTAACATTTCGGATGTTGCTGAAATTTGAATATGTTGTAGTCTTTAGTGATATTTAAACGTACCTCAAAGGATTTTGCAACATTTAAACGTACCTCAAAGGATTTTGCAACATTTAAACGTACCTCAAAGGATTTTGCAACATTTTGAAAAATGTCGATTTTACAGCTGTTTGAAGGTAAGTGTTTTTTTCAGTAAATTATAGCTATGGAAGTAGTAAACGGATGGATATAAGCTTTACGGTGCTTATAGAGAAGACATTGAAGTTTCAAAAAAAAAATTTCCAGTTGAAAAAATTATTTTAATCAAATGCAGTTTTTTAACATCTGGTGCGATTTTAAAAATCCCGCAAAAAAGGAGAATATAATTCAATCTTTCCCCTTGATGGAGAAATTTTAAAAAATATGGACATTTCAAAATTGGCCCTGTAAAAATTGCCGAAAGTTGACGCTGCGTCAAATCACACCGGCTCGACTGGCTGAGCCGTGCGGTACTCGCAGCGGCCAAGCGGCTATATCTGCTATTCTTATACAATGTTCTCGAATATGGTAAGTATTTGTAATAAACTAAAGATGGACAACTTTTACTGTTTTTTATACACAATATAATAGGTTACTCAATTTTTGGTGTTCGCAATATTTACCTTGAAACGAAGTTGACCCTCAGTTTTTTAAATGGAATGCTATGTATTTGATTAGCGAATATAAAAGCGACTGTCAAGGCAAATTAATAAGATCTATGTTAAGTGATATACAAATAAATAACCACATTTTTATATATTTAAAAAATAATTTTATTTATTTTATTTTTTATTTTAGTTAATGGCTGCGTCCGCCACCCCGCTCCGAGCCACGCCCGCGGCCCTGCTCCCAGCCCCGGCCCCGGCCACGGCCGCGATATTTTTCACAAATTAGTGATCTGAGGGTGCGGGCCTGGTCGCGTATAGCTTCTAAAACCGCTGTTTTTTCCTTCCTGGCCCTCACCCTCCACCCGCCCTTCATATACCGAGCCACGTGTGGTTCTGTAATTAGTAGTAAAAACAACAATAAATTTATTAGTATTTCAATTTATACTTATTTTCAAGCATTCTAAAAACATATACAGTCGGTGTAGAAAGTATTCGTACAGCGACCAATTTAAAGTAAAACTTTGCATATCCATGTCAGTAATAAATTTTAACGGAAAGCAATGATTAATTATCAATATTCTTCGATGTTTGTAGAATAAATTTTGTATAATTCAGTAATGCCCACAAATTCAAAATATTTGGGTCCGAAAAAAAATTTTGTTTATACAAAATCTATTCTACAAACATCAAAGAATAACGATTAATCATTGTTTTCCGTTAAAATTTATTACTGACATTGATATGCAAAGTTTTACTTTAAATTGGTCGCTGTACGAATACTTTCTACACCGACTGTAACTTCTTAATAAAATGTGTATGTACTTACTATCGGCCGTGGCTGGGTTCGTTGATGATTGGGGTGCTCGTGTTGGTGCTAGTGGTGGTGGTGGTGGTGGTGGTGGCGGAGTGGCGGGCAGTGGCGGCTCCGCCATGTTTAATATCGCCAATTCAGCGTCGATATCTAAATAAATTAATTTCATTATTAAATGACTGGAAAAATAAATTTGAATAAATGTAGGTGTATAAATAAATTTTTATTATTTACCATCTAATGACACGTCCGCCATATTTGCCTACAAAAATTAATAAACAATTAGTTAACCAAAAAGATCAACGGTTCATAAAAGCTGCATATGATAGAAGAAAGTCATACATGTAGCACAAGGGTACGTATTGTTCCATTGCAAATTGGAAATTAGGAAATATAAAAATTTGAAAACTGAAACAGTATATGATGTGAAAGTATAAAAATTACATTACATTACATTACAAAATATGTTTCTTCTCATTACTTCACAAGACTTTCCATTATTATTATTCATTCAATACAAAAAACTGTAACATATTATAACATTATTTTGTGAACGATTCGCAGTTGTAACTAGTAGTAAAACAAAAAGATATTGCACATGTTGAAGTATTCTATAACTTATAACGCCAATGATTAGAAATATATCAAACACATCTGAGTTGAACGTAAACGAACATGGAAAGTACCACATTTTGAAAGTCTTTGGTAGGCACTTTGTCTATGTTAACTATCAATGCAAGTAGACCGTAACTGTATAGCAATAGCAAGTAATACAACAAGAACATATTGGATACATAGGAGCATATTTTAACTCGGATGTGTTTGATACTTCTAATCGCTGGCGTTACAAGTTAGAATATGTTATGCTTCAACGTGTCTAATATCTTGTTGTATTACTTGCTATACAGTTACGGTCTACTTCCATTGATAGTTAACATAGGCAAAGTGCCTACCAAAGATTTTCAAAATGTTGTACTTTCCATATTCGTTTACGATCAACTCAGATGTGTTTGATATATTTCTTATCGTTGGTGTTATAAGTTATAGAATATGTTTCAACGTGTGCTATATCTTCTTGTTTTACTAGTTACAACTGCGAATCGTTCACAAAATTATGTTAATGTTAATACGTTACAGTTTTTTGTATGATTGAATAATTGAAAGGCTCGTGAAGTAATGAGAAGAAATATATTTTGTAATGTAATGTAATGTAAAGTAATTTTTATTTTTATAATCCGAATTTCCTATTACCAATTTGCAATTGAACAATTTGGTAGGTACTTTGCCTACGTTAAGTGTCAGTGGGCGTAGACCATATCTGTATAGCAGGTAATACAACAAGAACATATTGGATACATAGAAGCATATTTTAACTCGGATGTGTTTTATATTTCTAATCGCTGGCGTTACAAGTTATATAGAATATGCTTCAACATGTCTATAGAATATGCTTCAATGTGTCTAATATCTTCTTGTTGTATTACTTGCTATACAGTTACGGTCTACTTACACTGATAGTTAACATAGGCAAAGTGTCTACCAAAGACTTTCAAAATGTTGTACTTTACATGTTCGTTTACGTTCAACTTAGATATGTTTGTTATATTTCTAATCGTTATAAATAGAATATGCTTCAACTTGTGCAATATCTTTGTTACGTATGTGGAATTTCCCATACGCCGCTTTCAAACATTTTTCAAGCTCGCGTCTGCGAAGGGAAAACGCCCTAAAATCCTTTCGTTTATCAAACACTTCACTTAGGGGGTCATGATCTCGACCATCTAGATAACGACCACGGGAACGGAAGTGACACGACGATAACCCCGAAGGATTTCCTTATATGGAAAATTCCTAATGAACCCCCACTCATTTTTGGGAGTATATAAACCCTTTGTTTTCTACCCTCTGCGGTTAAAAGTTATAGAGTCACGCGTAGAGTCACGTCGTGTCACGCTCGTACAGAGTTGGTTAAATCTAGCAAGATCGGGCAAGTCTCCGTCAGAATCATAGTTAACCTCATAGAATCCGCAAGTCCGGTTTATATTCTATTTGGCACGTTGAAATAGCCGCTCGTACGCCCCGCATCGCCAGTGCGTCAACACCGTGCAATTATTGGTAAATTATACACTTTATATAATAAACGAATCGCGACACTTACATTTGTACAATAACTGATTATTGAATATACGAATGGTGTTCACTTGTAAATCGAGTAGATTCGTTAAACCCATCTTTTACCCAGCGATCCTTATAATATTGGTAGCACTCACCCACTGATACAACTTTACCGCTCGAGTTGTATTAACTTTAATTAAGAGTTACGAGGCTTTACTAACATTTCCTGCGACTCCCTGATTTCGCATCAGGTCCGTTCGCAAACCCTTTACCACAACAAACCATCTTCTCCAACCCAGTGGCTCCCCGATTTAGCATCGGGTTCGTCCACGAAACCTCACCTTCCTACGGCTCCCTGATTTAACATCAGGTTCGTCCGTATCCTACAGCTCCCTGCTTTCGCATCAGGTTCGTCTGTAAGTCTACCAACCTCCGAACAGCTCCCTGGTTTCACGCCAGGTTCGTCTGTAAATAATCCGACCTCCTAGCAGCTCCCTGGTTTCGCACCAGGTTCGTCTGTGAACGTTATCCTAGTGACTCCCCGATTTCGCATCGGGTTCGTTCACGACATTTCACAATCCTGCGGCTCCCTGATTTCAAATCAGGTTCGTCCGCGCTTGACTCCATTCCTAGAGGCTCCCTGATTTCACATCAGGTTCGTCCTCACCGTCAATAATCCTAGCGGCTCCCTGATTTCGCATCAGGTTCGTCCGCGCACCTAACTAATAAACTCATAAACCATATTCCCTAGAAAATATACCTCTCGCCGGCCTCTCGCGTTGCCGCAGCCCCGGCTCGTAACATCTTCTTGTTTTACTACTAGTTACAACTGTGAATCGTTCACAAAATAATGTTAATGTGAATACGTTACAGTTTTTTGTATGTTGAGTAATTGAAAGGCTCGTAAAGTAATGAGAAGAAACATATTGTGTAATCTAATGTACTGCAATTTTTATATAATTTGAATTTCCAATTTCAAATTAGCTATTGAACAATACGTATTCTTGCGCTAGATGACTTTCTTCTATAATACGCCGTTTGTAATCAGAATTTAAGTGACGAAAGTTCTCACAAATCACGAATAAATTTCTCACGAATAAAACTAACGCATAAAAATTAATCTCACGAATATCTCCCGAATAAAACTAGCGAATACAAGCAACAGGGCTAGAGCATATATGAATAACGATAGCTATGAATATATGAATAGTATTTTTTTATTACTTACATTTTCAGCCATTGTAGTGTGCAGCCACGATAGAGAATGGGCTTTCTCGCCATGTGCAACGATGAGGCGAGCTCCTCCGCTGCTCTTTTGTTTTAAGGAGCCCGCTTTTGGCATAGTAACGGACACATTTTGCCGCGGGCTTTTTGAATTGTTGATTTTTAAGCCGGGAAGCTAACAAGGGGACGCCACAGATGTGGAAATCGCTTTTGAAACAACAGTATACATGGGGGTCGTAGTATTTACGTATTATATAGTACGTTACATATGTTATTTATTTATTTTATTTATACTCTACACAAATTTTAACGTTAAAATACGGTTATTCCACTTTACCTGCTCGACAATTGCAGGCGTCGAAAGTTTCGGAATGAAATATTTTCGCAGTACAAGAATATGAAACCACCGGTGAAAGAGATAATGAGAATAATATGTTATGTTATAAATGCAGTTTTAACCTTAGTAACCATAAAAGTTGCGTAGAATAATATGTAACGTATATGATACGTAATATCCACAAAATATATTACCACGGGAAAAATTGTTAAAAAAAAAAAGTAGTATATGTTGTTGAATTGTGGAGGAACTCGAACATTGGCCCAGAGATGGGCAGAAAATTATTTAAAATAAAAAATTGAATACGACTAAAAGACGAAAATTTTATTCGAGACTTTTGAATGAGACTAAACCCGAGTCAATCTTTAATCGAAGCGCTCATGATTGAAACGATGGGAATTCAATCGCCGGCCGCGATTGAATACCTTCCATCGAGGGATATTATGTATTACAGGATTTCTACGTACGTTAAAAACTTTAAATTACAATATCTAGAAAACGAAGGTTCATTCGACAAAAAGCCGAAATGGTATTTTTTTCTAACTACATGAGTATTTAACTGTATGTAAGATCCGGACCGAATAAATAATAAGGCTGAAAGCGAAATCAAAAGGCGAGGGTAAAGAAGATTCTGTCCCGATCGCGGCGGTACATGACCGGTGGCACATTGCCTCGGTACGAGGAGGGTTCGCTCTGACCGACGGGCACGTCAAAAGACAAAGCGGGCGACCGAAGCTTACGTGTGTTACGGCGTCCGAAAATTCCTCTTCATTTCCTTGCATGTAAGTGTGCTTCATTATTATTAATTAAGGTGTACGCACGATGAAACGAACATATTTTCAACGAATAGGTTATTGTTTCATTACATGTGTAATAAAATAATAATAGTCTGCGCAGATTTTTGCTAACCTATATCTTTATTGAAATGTGTATCTTTTTAGTATCAAGTCCCTTTGAAGGAAATCCAATACTTCTCATCAGTAGGAGAAGTAAAAGAGAAAATATTATATTTGGTAAGTGACGTTCACATTTATTTATATATAATAAAATACTACGTATGATATTAGTTTACTGTTTATTACAAATTTTTCATTTTTTACAGATTGGAGTATTCAAGAATAAATTATACTCGCGTGGCTGCTTTGCGCTACCTTGGGTGCTTTGCGCTTTTGCGAGTAAGCTTTATTACTGGCTGCATCGCGCTTTATTATATTAGCGTATACAATAGAATAGTGTATACTCGAAAACTAGAATTATATATTAATAATATATATTATTATATATACTCGAAAACTAGAATTATATATATTATCGTATACAATAGAATAGTGTATACTAGAAAACTAGAAAAAAATATATACCCCTACGGTTAACCAATAACAAAACTGAGTTTCTCTGTAATAGAGTTATTATATTTCGTTATTTAGAATGTCTATTGTTCGTTGGGCTATATAGGGTTGTACCCTGAAATGCCATCTGTTAGTTTGTAAACTAAGAGAAAAATAAAAACCTAACCTAACCTATTTCGTTATTTATATCCTACTCAGGGGGGCCAAGCCGTCTTTGTTTGGCTGAAGTTCCCGTTTAGTTAGCACCAAATAGGTAGGAGGCGCTAGGTACATCACACACACATACCTAGGTGTATCAGTGAGCACGCACACAACCTTTCGACGTTGGTGAAATGTTACCATGACGACCGTCGTCATTTTTAATTGTGTGGGGCAGTCACGGGGAAGTGTAACCTACGTGGATCAGGACGTGATTCAAAGGACTCCAGTCATTTCTAAAATAAAATTTAAAAGATTAAATTTTGGAATGACCAGAAATCCTTCAAATGGCGTCCTCACTTTCCCTGGTTTACGTTTTCTAAATGTAGCCTGAAAGAAAATAAATACCTTAACCTTAACCTAACCTTTTCTAAGGCCGTCTAACCATGGATCGTCGCGTCAGTGACGCGTATGCAGCAGATAGAAGGATATACAAAGAAATTGAATATATTTTCTTTTCCTAAGAAAAGAAGAAATATTCAATTTCATTGTTTATCCTTCTATCTGCTGCATACGTGTCGCTGGCGCGGCGATCCGTAGACAGATTTTAAAGTAAGCGGTGCATTACACGTATACACATACACATACGTCCCGATTCACACTGATTTACACATTCACAGTTTAGTACGCACCTAATAGGTAGGAGGCGCTACAATCTCTGCTTCAACTTCTCAAGAGGGAAGCTTGGCCCCCCTGATCCTACTTACTATTATACTATTATTTACAAAGTTGCTACCTGTAATAAAGAAACGACATTTAATGTCATTGATCACCCTGGTACTAGTTTTATTACTAAGTTTCGTTTATAATTAATCTGCGTGTGTTACCACGTGCACATCTGTTTTGTTTTCTCTCGCGTTCCTTACACGCCCTACTTTATTAGCGTCCTGAGAGAGCGCGGCAATATTTGAATTGAAGGAATTACATTTCCTTTACATATAATAAAAGTATAATTCGTTATGTCTATAATTAATAGTATTAATAATATCTTACCACTCAGTTTTCGTAATTTGCAAATTATCATTAAAGACGAATGGTTAACAGATGATCATATCGAATATTTTCACAAATTATTAGAAGCTAACTCCAATTATAAACCACGCGAGACGTGGAGGGTTCAATTGCCTAATACAATTCAACCAGTTCCTGAAAATCAGGATCACATACAGATTTTGCACCAAAGCGATAAGATTGGAACCAATGCAGGGGGACATTGGGTTTGTAGCTTCTATAAACATGATGAAAGAAGAGTTTATATTTATGATTCTCTTAATTCCTCGAAGTTGCATAGTCATCATAAAATTTATCTGGAGAAGTTATACCCTTTTTTAAACAAACAAGACGGTGCAATTGACGAAGAATTTATTGAATTTCCACGTGTACAAACTCAACCTAATGGTCGGGATTGCGGAGTTTTTGCTATTGCATTTGCTGTCTCGTTATTATTCAAAATATTACCAGACAAAGTAACATACACCCATGCGTTGATGCGTCAACATTTGATCAAAATGTTTCAATCTAATTGTATAGAACATTTCCCAAGCAATCAGGATCAACAATTAACACGCTGTGTGCACGAATATGGATCTGCAATTGATAGTATAATTAATCAAAATCCTCCTTGTGGAAATGATCCTCTATTTAAAATCGGTAAAAGTGACATTACTAACAAAAAAGATGAAATAGCCTCAGTTCAAGATATACCACTTAGTGACAAAGAAGTCACTACACATACAAAACGTATAATTCAGACAGAACCACTATTCGTTTCAAAGTCCAAACTCACCAATGTATACGTTCCATGTAATAAGACAGAATACAAGTCTAATTATTATAAAAAACATAAAGAGGAAATTAATTTAAAAAGAAGAGCTGTTTATAAAGCAAAGAAAGAGGAGTGCAACATGAAAAAAGGCAAAGATTGTAAAAAAAGGGAGAAATGCAGAAAGAGAAAAAATAATTACTATGAGCTAAATAGAGAAGGTATACTCAAAAAGGCAAAAGTGCATTATGATGCAAATAAAGAACTGAAATGCAGAAAGCGAAAAAATTATTATGAGCTAAATAGAGAAGGTATAATCAAAAAGGCAAAAGTGCATTATGACGCAAATAAAGAAGTGAATTGCGGAAAGAAAAAAAATTATTATCAGGTAAATAAAGAAGTTATCTCCAAAAAGCGGAAAGTATATTATGATGAAATACGTAAAGGAGATGATTATAATAAAGTAGGAAAACGTCGTGCTGCTCTGCAAATAAAAAAAAAGTATCTTAATATTGCTGTAACAAATGACAATATAGCAACCAAGAATAACAAAGAAACTTATATTAGAAAACTTTCAAAAATTATTAGCATGCCGTCTGGAGAAGCAAGTAGATTGGAAGCTGAGCGTATAATAAAATGGTGTTTTCATATTAGGCAAAAGTACATTTTGGAAATGAGGAAACTGTTGAAAGATTGTAAACACAAAATGGAAGTTTCCTTAACGCACGCAGCAGAATGTTTAGAAGTTGATGACAGGATTAATGCTTTGTGAGGACAATCCAGACATACATCTTCTTCAGAATCATATTTTGCGGAAAGTTCGTACCATACTTTCACCGGTTCTGAATCAATTATATTGAATTCGGAAGGGAAAGCTATAAACGTGCTACCTGTATTGCAATCGAAGAAGACGCTAAAAGTATGGCATTGTAGTTATTTTTGTAAAACAAAAGATGTTGAAATTCTGAATAATTTACAGGATTTATTCAAACGATTGTTAGAATACTCATTAAAAAAGGTACATAAGTTGAACAACCATATCAGTAGCTGTTCTAATAAAGTGCATGCTGAAAAAGCTGGTCATTCTCATGGTTGTTACATAAACCCTAAACTATGTAAGTCCAATTTTTTAGCCATTGAGATTTTGGCACCTCACTTTCCGAATTTACGACATTTGAAGAGAATGATATACAAAATAGCGAGCATTTATAAAGACCAATTACATAATTTAGACAAAGCCTTAAACGATAATGACCTTGAAACACTTGAACGAATAACACTGCAAGCTCGGAAAGAAGCTGATGCGTTAAAAAAAAATAATACTGAAATATGTTTGAACGAAGAAGAGATTATATCTCGATATTATTTAGCATTTAGAGCTTTCACAAAGCGGTCTATGGACACCCCACGCATCCCGTGCGTTTCCTGCGAGAAACTCTGTTTTCAAAGAGAGGTTCGTAAGCTTGATATTTCTAAAAGAACATATAAGGGAAATGTACTGGAAACGTTGTTAAATCATATTGGATACAAAGTTGGTGACGTGCATTTTATTTGCAGATATTGCCACGATAAAATTCGCAAAGATTCAATACCACTAAAATGTATTTTAAATAAGCTTGATGTACGTTCAGTTCCAGAAATAGCAGTGTTGAACGATTACGAGCGAATTCTCATTCAAAGAGCTAAACCGTTTCAAACGATTGTGAGAATGGATACAGTAATGCGTAAAAATATGCCACATAAACATATGTTTCCAAAAGTAAAGGGGAGAACATTTCATCTTCCTTTGCCGTTAGAAGAAAATTTAAAAAAAATCTGTCCTCCGACTGAACCTTTAAATCAAAATCACGAATTATACATATTGGTGCGGGGCGTTCCAACAAAATCTAAAATAGTTTGGGAAAAGTTAGTTGATTTGAAGAAAGTATGGAATGCCTTAGTGTGGTTGAAAGCCTACAATCCTCTATACTCGGAAATTGTTTTACCACAATCGCATGATTTATTGCTGAGTGCCAAATTACCAGATACAGAATTTCAAGAAGAAGTTGTTGCCAATGATGATAATAACGAATCTATCGAGGACGTTGAAGGTGAAACACTTAATATCGATGAAAACCACAAACGTGCATTATTGACGCAAATGTCACAATCTGATTCATATTATGATCAGTTTACGATTTATCCAATGTATGACAAAAGGGTTAACGAATCTGCTACCGCACTCTATCAAATGCTTAAAGTTCATGACATTCCGTTGGGCCATCGTGCTGAACACTTAGATGTGAAATGTTTCCCAGATTTATATCCTTATGGGGTGAATGGACAGCATGAAGAAAGATTGGTACGTTTGACTGATCATGAATTCATTAAGTCCAAACTGATGTCCAAGCATTCGCAATTTCGATTGAACATGCAATATATTTTTCATTTATTACACGATACCAATATGCAGCAATTGAACGCTGGAATTTTTCACAAAATGAACGTCGTAAATCCACGTGAAAAATACACAGCTGCTGGTTTTCTACAGCAACTCTCTAAAGATCAGCTACAAACGAACTTGAACACTATTTTTTCCAGATTACGTAATACAGCACAATATTGGCGAAAACCGAGAAACGATTTGAACTGTATGATACATTATTATGGACCAGCTACATGGTTCCTCACGCTCAGTCCAAGTGAATGGTTATGGACAGATTTAATAGAATTCCTTCGTGAAGTAAACGGCCCATCGGTGGCTAAAATGTCCCCGAACGAACTTATTGCTTCTGATCCCGTTTCAACTGCTCGATTTATAGATAATACATTCCACGCTATGCTGGATTTCATATGTTCGCCAGACAATCCGATTGGCAAGGTCACTCATTACTTTTGGCGCAGAGAATATCAAAGCAGGGGATTACAACATTTTCATCTTTTAATTTGGATTGAAGATGCTCCCATAATCGATAAATCAACGAAGGAAGAAGTAGCAGCATTCATAATGAAATACGTCACTTGCAGATTACCATCACCGCATGTGTCGCCAGAATTATATAGACAAGTAATTGCACATCAAATGCATAAATGCAATAGTTACTGTCTACGCATAAAAAAAAATAAAAATTCCTTCTGTAAAGTATGTAGATTTTCATTTCCACGTCCAGTTACAGATACTTTGATAATAAGGGATGTGGCTGTTTCTATAGGTGCTAGAAAACAATTGAAAGCAAAAGGTAGACTCTATGATCTTCCACGTTCAATAAAGGAAGTCCGTATCAACGATTTTAATGCTCCCATTCTCACGGTTTGGAGAGGTAACATGGATATACAATATATTGGGGAAAAGACAGGGTTGGTAACATGTTACTGTACTAAGTATGTGTCAAAGCCGGAAAAAAGTTACGCTACGGACACTATGGCAGCAATCAATTCTACTAAGTCATTGGCTAGTCTTCTATGCAACCTTGGAATGCGCATGCTAAATCATAGAGAATGTGGAGCGCCTGAATGCGCTGATACTCTTTTAGGATTATCATTGCATGGAACTGACTACAGTACTACTATTTGATGGTTAGATGTAAATATAATGAGAAGTAGGAAATTGAAAACTCGCAAAGAGATTGAAGATCTGGAAGGTGAATCCACAGACATATTTTGTCCATCTCTCATAGATGATTACTACCCTAACAGACCTAGGGAATTAGAATCAAAGCATCTGTACGATTTTGCTATGTGGTATGACGTTACTAAAATTAGACCGTCTGAAAAAACAGAATATTATGAAATTCGTGCATCTTTGTTTGTGAAAAAAAGGAAAAGAGGCTATCTTATCAATCATTATAAGTACAATGTTCAAATCCAACCTGACAATTATTATTTCTCATTATTATTATTATTCAAATCTTGGAGAAACACCGACGAATTAAAAAATGGATTTAACACATATGCGGAAGCTTTCTTGTCGCTACAATCACAATTGACAGAAGCAGTTCAATATCACGAACGAATAACGGATATTCAAGAAGCACGTGATCATATAAAGGAAGAAATTGAAAAGAACGTGTTGAATACTGTAGAACAAGAAGAAAATGATCAAGGCGATCACCCAATAGAGTGTGTTCCCGTTGAAACTGTCGGTGCCATGAAAGATTTTAAAGACGCGGAAAACAAATTTGACTGTGGTGATCTTGCAGAAATGATTTTGGAATTGAACCATGATCAGAAGCAGATATTTGATAAAGTTACTAAGTCCTTGACGTCTAACGATAACATTCTCAGACTTTACGTGAGTGGCGAAGGTGGCACTGGGAAAAGTTTTTTAATAAAAACTATTAGACAGTGGATCAAGCAGATTATCGGAAAAGACACAGCAGTAACTGCTCCTACTGGAATCGCAGCTTTTAATATCGAAGGTCTTACCATACACCGATTATTCCAATTACCCGTAGAACATGGGCATACAGCCCAGTATAAGCAACTTAGCGATGCAGCCCTTCAAATTGTACGAGATCAACTCAAAAATGTTGCTTTAGTAATCATCGATGAAATTTCGATGGTTTCTAACGTAACTTTCCTGTACATACATCTACGACTTACAGAAATATTTGATACCGCAGATTCAGATGATGCTTGGTTCGGAAAAATACCTATGCTGCTATTTGGTGACTTACTACAACTTCCTCCTGTTCACGAAGAACCTGCTTTTATACAATTATCCAATAAGAGTATAGAGAAAAATGTTGGAGGGTTAGGTTCTTATAATTTATGGTCTGCCTTGTTTAGCTATGACGAATTGACAATAAACATGCGACAGCAGGGTGATAATATTTACAAAGACATCTTGTCGAGAATTCGCACCGGAGTAGTGACCGATTCGGATACAAAGCTATTAAAATCGAGGAAATTAAATTTCAAAGCGACATATTGTTGTAATGACCGATTAAACGAATTATGTAATTACATGCTTAATGTGGGATCTAATACGGTGTGTTTACTTCCCACATGTGTTCAGTGTGATGTTTTGAACGCTGCAATGCTGAGTCGATTTCCATCCGAAGAAATCCATTTGATCGCTCATGATACAATGAATTGTGCACCGTACTTGAAAAAAAAGGTGTCAAAGGTACTAAACAATAACGACGACGATAGCTCCCGAACGGCGGGACTTGCAAGGGTCGTAATTGTTAAAGTAGGAGTGCAAATCATGATTAGAAGAAATATTGATGTTACGCTGGGTCTTGTTAACGGTACCATAGCTAAACTTGTTTCAGTTACACGAGGTGTTGATAATGACGTTGAAAAATTGAAAATTATATTACCCACTGGGCAAGAACATATAATAGAACGTGTATGTGTTAAATTTGAAGTAATGGATAGAGCGTTCGTTATGAGAAAACAATTTCCGATTTGCCTTAGCTATGGTATAACTATTCACAAAAGTCAAGGACTAAGCTTGCAGAATGCTGTCGTAGAAGCAGGTAATTCAATATTTACTTGCGGACAAATTTACGTTGCTCTTTCACGGGTGACCACATTACAAGGACTGCATCTTATAAATTATGATCCATCTTCCGTAAAGGCACAAGAATCGGCTATAATAGAGTACAATAGATTGCGAAAAAAATATAGACCTGATCTTATGACTATTTCAATTTCTAAAAACCGCGTTCGCAAAGTTCGTGATGCTGTTTGGGCAGTAAATTATAATGTTTCCGAATGTCAGAATACTAATGATCACATCGCGGATACCACTCAATACAACGTAAGAGGTCTCCCGAATTCTGATGGTGTATCTTGTTATGCGAATGCCACAATCCAATGCATGTTATATTGTTCATCTATAAGAGAAAACTTATTTTCGACGGAAAAAGCTGATGATATTATAAAAGTCTTTATTAACCAATATAAATCGGATCAAAATCCAAACATAATATCATTACGGCAATTCGCAGGAGAAAAATACGCTTACAATCAGCTGCATGATGCAGCTGAGTTTATTACCTCTCTTTGCGATCATGAGATTCTTATTAAGAATGCAATACAACACGAAATAACAACAGTATTAAGATGTTTAGCGTGTAATTACACAAGTACTACTATCAGTACAAATTGTGTGGTACATCTTGCACTGCCCAAGATGTTAAAAAAAAAAAACATTTGAATTTCAAGATATAATAAAACACAATTTCACAGGATGGAAAAATCAGAAAGATCCTTGCAATAATTGTGATAATTCAAATTCAAATACAATGAAGAAAATCGATATAACTGCTTCCAAACAAATTCTTATTACAAAATTACATTTGTTCGATCACGATAGTAGTGGAACAACGAAAGATGAAAATTTCAACATCAAAGCAATGCCTACTACTAAAATACAATTCGTAGATCACTGTTATAAACTTAAGGCAGCGATTTTCCACGACGGTAAAAGTATTTCCGATGGTCATTACACGAGTATGGTAAGGGGTAAGGGCACAACGTGGGTATTCGTTGATGATTTACGAGTAGAAAAACAAGCTTGGCCACGAAATGCTAAAAATGCATACATATTTTTCTTCGAAAGATGTTAATTGTGGTTTTTATTACAGTTCAATGATAAATACGTTCAGCGCCAAAGGCTGCTTTCAGCGTCATAAGCTGCTTCGCGCACTATATACTGCACACAAAGTACTATACATTCATTCATATACCACATATAGATCGGCAATGCAGTGCACATGTTTTTTTGGGGGAAGGTGTTAAACTTACGTAGAACTTATCCTTAACCAAAAAATAATAAAAATACACTCGCTGGGCTGCTTTGCGCTATTCCGAGTATTCCCAGTAAGCTTTACTGGCTACAAACTAGCTTTATCTTCTAACATCACTCGATAGTCTGCAGTGCGCCGTAAACGCGTGGACGTGTAACGAAGATAGATCAGAATTTATAATTTCTTGGGATTTCCTTATTTTATCCTTACTTTTAGTACCCGTGACAGGGAAAAATTTGTAAAAAAGAAGAAGCTGAAATTCTAAATCCCAATAAAAAACTTCAAAAAAGTAAAAAAATATGACGCCAAGAACATGAATTATCTTTGTAAAAAGAAGTGAGATCCCCATAAAAAAACTTTAAAAAAGTAAAAAAATTACGCCAAGTACATGAATTAGCTTTGTAAAAAGAAGTGAGATCTCCCAAACAAACTTTAAAAAAGTAAAAAATACGCCAAGTACACGAAAATGTCGAGGACAAAAAAAGTATTATCCAAAATCACAAAAAAGAAGAAAATAGTATACGTGAAAAAGTCGAGGAAAAAGAGTATTATCAACAAATAAATATAAAAAAAACACAAAAAAGACAAAGAAACATGAAAAAGTCAAGAACGAATAAAGTATTATTAGCAAAAAAATATAATCACATAAATAAAAAATAAAAAATAAAATTACAATATAAAAAAAGATGTGAAATCAAAATAAGCTGCAAGTACATCACAAAAAAAAAGAAAATAATATAATCAGACAAAAAAAGAAAATAATATAATCACACAAAAAAGAAAATAATATAATTACAATATAAAAAAAGATGTGAAATCAAAATGAGCTGCAAGTACATCACAAAAAAAAGAAAATAATATAATCAGACAAAAAAAGAAAATAATATAATCACACAAAAAAGAAAATAATATAATCACACAAAAAAGAAAATAATACAATCACACGAAAAAGAAAATAATATAATTACAATATAAAAAAGGATGTGAAATCAAAATGAGCTGCAAGTACATCACAAAAAAAAAAAAATAATATAATCACACAAAAAAAGAAAATAATATAATTCCAATATAAAAAAGATGTGAAATCAAAATGAGCTGCAAGTACATAAAGGTACTTTCCACTGCGCTTAAGATGACACAACTACATATACACAGCTAAAATGCTGTGTTATTTCATTACTCATATCGCGGACATTTTAATGAACCCATCAAAAGGAATCCCATTTAAAAACATTGTCGTAAATTAATAGCTTTACAAAATTAATGATATACAAAAATTGCGCCAATCATAACAATGGCTATTCATACAACGAAAAAAATGTATTAAACAATACAACGAAAAAAATGTATTAAATAATATTAAACAGATATATTTTTATACAAATAATAAATATTTTAATACGAATAAATATTTTATTCAAAATACTTGGCGCTGCGCCCCGAATTGGTGTTGCCAAACTGAATAAATATGTATAAATTGAATTAATCTTTTTTTCTATCTTTCTTTCTTGTGCGTGCGTTCGTGAATGTGCGTATGTGTGCGTGTGCGTATACTACGTATGATATTAGAGTTAAATATATGTACAATAAATCTGACTGTGTTTCTAATATGTATATGTTTATGTATTTTAGATTGTAAGGGAGTTATTGTTAATTATTAAGACTAAGTCAATTAACATTTTTTCGGTTGCGCAGCGCCAAGTATTTTGAATAAAATATTTATTCGTATTAAAATATTTATTATTTGTATAAAAATATATCTGTTTAATATTATTTAATACATTTTTTTCGTTGTATTGTTTAATACATTTTTTTCGTTGTATGAATAGCCATTGTTATGATTGGCGCAATTTTTGTATATCATTAATTTTGTAAAGCTATTAATTTACGACAATGTTTTTAAATGGGATTCCTTTTGATGGGTTCATTAAAATGTCCGCGATATGACTAATGAAATAACACAGCATTTTAGCTGTGTATATGTAGTTGTGTCATCTTAAGCGCAGTGGAAAGTACCTTTATGTACTTGCAGCTCATTTTGATTTCACATCTTTTTTATATTGGAATTATATTATTTTCTTTTTTTGTGTGATTATATTATTTTCTTTTTCGTGTGATTGTATTATTTTCTTTTTTGTGTGATTATATTATTTTCTTTTTTGTGTGATTATATTATTTTCTTTTTTTGTCTGATTATATTATTTTCTTTTTTTTGTGATGTACTTGCAGCTCATTTTGATTTCACATCTTTTTTTATATTGTAATTATATTATTTTCTTTTTTGTGTGATTATATTATTTTCTTTTTTTGTCTGATTATATTATTTTCTTTTTTTTTGTGATGTACTTGCAGCTTATTTTGATTTCACATCTTTTTTTATATTGTAATTTTATTTTTTATTTTTTATTTATGTGATTATATTTTTTTGCTAATAATACTTTATTCGTTCTTGACTTTTTCATGTTTCTTTGTCTTTTTTGTGTTTTTTTTATATTTATTTGTTGATAATATCCTCTACATGAAAAAAAAGAAAATCAAACTGCGACTGCTTTATATCAAATGTTAAAAATTCAGGACATACCTTTAGATAATCGTGAAAAGAATTTAGATTTGATGTGTTTTCCAGATTTATTTCCATTTGGTTCTAATGGACAATGTGATGAAAATAGACAGATCAAACTTCAAGAGCACGAATTTATTAAATGTTGCTTGACATCTAAGCGTCCACAATTTAGATTAAATCAACAATATTTGTTTTATTTATTAAATAACGCCAATATTCGTCAATTGCGTCGCGGAATTTACCATAAAATGAATATAACTGATACACGAATTCGTTACACAGTTGCGGAGTATTTAGAGGCTATGTCGAAAGAAGCGTTGGAGTCCAACTTAAATTCAATGTTTTCTTCACTTCGAAATACGGAACAATATTGGCGTAGACCGAGAAGTGATTTATCGTGTATGGCACAACATTACGGACCTGCGACATGGTTTCTAACGTTAAGTCCTAGTGAATGGTTATGGGACGATTTAGGTGAATATATTCGTGACGCAAATGGATGGCCAGACTCTTCGTTAACCACTAGTTTACTTGTTGCTAAAGATCCTGTATCAACATCAAGATTTCTTGATAATAAATTTCGAGCAATGCTAGCTTTTATTTGTTCAGATGATTCTCCGATTGGTAAAGTAACACACTATTTTTGGCGACGAGAATATCAAGGTAGAGGTATACAACATTTTCATTTATTAATCTGGATTGAAGGTGCACCAATTTTCGGCGAATCTTCTACTGAAGAAGTCTCTAAATTTATTTTACAATATATAAGCTGCAAAATGCCACATGAAAATATTTCGCCATTATTGTACAGACGTGTTAATACGCACCAACGGCACAAACATAATGATTATTGTCTTCGTGCTAAAAAAGTAGGATCTAAAGTTATTCGTAGGTGTCGTTTTGGGTTTCCTCGCCCTGTTACTGACACACTAAATATGAGAGACGTGGCAACTTTGATAGCAGGTAGAAAACAATTAAAACATAAGAGTAGATTATACGATCTACCTCGAACAAAGAATGAAGTTGATATTAATGATTATAATCCTGTTATACTTACTGCGTGGGAAGGCAATATGGATATACAGTTTATTGGTGAAAAATCGACATTGCTCACTTGGTATGTTACTAAATACTTGAATAAAGCAGGGAAAAGTGAACTGTCTAATTGTGATTTTGCGAATAGTGTAAATAATAAAAATAAGTCATTGGCAAGTGTTCTTTGGAATTTTGCTTTACGATCAATAAGCAATAGAGAATGTGGAGCTCTTGAGGCTGCTGACACGTTGTTAGGTATGCCTTTATATGGAACTGATCGAAATACAACTATTAAATGGTTAGATGTTAATCCTATACGACAGAGGAAATTAAAAAGTCGTAAAGAAATTGAAGCTCTTGATGGTGAATCTACAGATATATTTTGTCCATCTTTAATAGATAATTATTATCCAAATAGATCTGAAGAATTAGAATCTGTGTCTCTTTATGAATTCGCACAATGGTATGATATCACGACAATCAAACCGAAACATAATAATATTGAATATTATAAATTAGATAATAGTCATTATCTTAAACGACGACAACGTGAATGTCTTATTAATCATTATAGACATAATGTTAATAATCGACCGGAAGATTATTTCTTTTCCTTATTGCTTATGTTTAAACCATGGCGGGAATTAAAGGATCTTAAAAATAGTTGTGATACTTATATGGAAGCATTTCATAATGTAAAACTACATCTTACGAAAGCATTACAATATCACGAAAAACTAGAAGAATTGAAAAAAGCGTTTGAAACTGCACAAGAGTTAGTTCGGCAATTAGATGAAGAATTACAAAAAAACGTGTCTCAGGATGACCCTGATAATCCGATAGGCGCTCAAAATGTAGAAGCTGGTGAAGCAATGCAAGATTTTAGGGAACTTGGTAATAAAATAGATGAAAAAATTGATGTGTCTGAAATGATAGCAAAATTAAATGCCGACCAAAAAAGAGTATTCCACAGAGTTATTGATACTGTAAGGTCAGATAATTCAATATTACGATTGTTTGTTAGCGGAGAAGGTGGAACGGGAAAGAGTTTTTTTAATTAAAACCATTAAGTGTTGGATAAAACAATATCTCAATAAAGATACCGCTGTAGCGGCACCTACTGGTATAGCAGCGTTTAATATAGACGGTTTGACAGTTCATAGATTGCTTCAATTACCCGTTGAACATGGTCCAACGCCAAAGTATAAACAATTATCTGATCATGTATTAAAAGTTTTACGAGCAAATCTCAAAGATGTTGTTCTTTTTGTGATTGATGAAGTGTCAATGATATCAAATTTAACTTTTATGTATATACATTTCCGATTGTCTGAAATATTTGATACCAATGATTGTGAAGACGGTTGGTTTGGTCAAAAGCACGTTCTTTTATTTGGCGATCTGCTTCAATTACCCCCTGTACACGAAGACCCAATTTTTGTACAATTATCAAATGATAAAATTAACAAATATGTCGGTTCTTTAATTGCTGTAAATTTATGGACTACATTATTTGATTATGATGAGTTAACGATCAACATGCGTCAGTAAGGGGATGATTCGTATCGACAGTTGTTGTCAAGAATTCGTATTGGTCTAGTGACAAAACCTGATTGCGAGATTCTTGGGAATAGAAAAATATCGTTTACTGGGGATTCGTTTGAACTCAGATTAAACGAATTATGCCAGTTTATTAATGATTTTCCGTTGGATATTGTTTGTTTATTGCCAACTCGTAATATGTGTGACGTTCTCAATGCTGCAATGTTAAATCGCATTACAGCAAAAGAGATATTATTAATTGCCGAAGACACAATTGACTGTATTCCGTATGTGAGAAAGAAAGTATCAAAAGTATTGTCTAATACTGATGACGATAATTCGAAAACTGCTGGACTTTCAAAGGAAATTGTAATTAAGATTGGAGCAAACGTTATGATAAGGCGTAACATTGATGCTACTTTGGGTCTTGTGAATGGTACCATAGCTAAGGTAATTTCAGTTGTACAAGATATGTCTACCGATAATGTAGAGAAAATTAAACTGCTTCTACCATCAGGATTAGAGTATTTCATTGAAAGAGTAAGCGTTAAATTTGAAGTAGTGGATAGAGCATTTGTTATTAGAAAACAATTTCCATTGTGTCTAAGTTATGGAATCACAATTCATAAAAGTCCAGGATTAAGTTTACAAAATGCTATTATGGACATAGGCAACTCTATATTTAATTGTGGCCAATCTTATGTTGCATTATCACGAGTAACGTCTTCAGAAGGGTTGCATTTGATTAATTTTGATCCCTCGTCAGTAATAGCTGACGAAAAAGCTATTAGGGAATATAATCGGCTAAGATCTAACTACAAACCAGACGCAAACATAATTACTGTTTCAAAAAAACGCTATTCGAAAGTGAAAGATGTTCCATGGGTATTGTCAAAAGTAATTGATTCTGTCCAAGAAAATTGTCAAAATAAAAAATTATTACAAAAAAATGTTTCTTGGGTTTTACATGGTTTTCAAAATACAGATAATGCTTCATGTTATGCAAATGCAGCATTACAATGTTTAATGCATTTGAGTGCCATTAGAAAACAATTGTTTAATTGTAATGAATCAACAAATGTTTTGAAGATATTAATGCATCGATATGAAAATGGAATGCGCAATTTAAATACATACACAGTACGGCAAAGTTTAGGAGAACATTTTTCAATAAACGTAAAACGAGATGTATTCGAATTTCTTATAACCCTGTGCACAGAATATGATTGTATAAGACAATTGGTAGAGCATCAAGTAACTTCTACTACTCGATGTAAATCTTGTGATTATACAAAAAGAATTACTTCTGATAATTTAGTTGTTTCAATACCTATTAACAATTTGAAAAAAAGCTATAATCTTAACGATTTATTAAACGTTACATTTTCACATTGGTATGAATCAGAAAACGGATCATGTGAACAGTGTACAGGAAAAGATATTATGTTTAAGAATGAATTAATATTGACGAAAGATATAGTTATTATTCGTTTAGAAGTATTTTCATTACAAGATGATAAAATAGTCAAAGCAATACGGAAATTTAATATATGTACTATTCCCAGAACCAAAGTAGTAATAGCTGGACAATCATATAAAGTTATGAATGCTATATTTCATAGTGGTTCATGTATTGGGGATGGCCATTATACCAGTATATGTAAAGAAGAAGGAGTGACTAGTAGTTGGATTGAAGCTGATGACGTGCAAATTAAAAAAAGGCAATGGCCCAAAGGCGCTAAAAATCTTTATATTTTATTCTTACAAAAAAATGATAATAAATAAGCATGGTAGTGAACCGATGTACAATCCAATAAAAAGAATCCCATTTAAAAAATTGTCGTAAATTAATAACAGTAAACACTACAAAATTTGTGAAATCCCCACAAAATTACCTTTTTACAAAAAGGTACAAAAAAGAGCGCCAAGTATATAATCTCTTCCCTTACACACATAACACATGTAACCCCATTTTGAGGCCGAAAGGCAAAAAATAAACCTATTTACTACTACTATATAATCTCTTCAAAAAGAATCCTTGTCGTAAATTAATATCCCATCAAAAAGAATCCCATTTAAAAACATTGTCGTAAATTAATATTACAAAACTAATGATATACACAAATTGCGCCAATTATACCAATGGCTATTTATACAAACAGGACCGTTCCTGGGTTGTTGGCCGCCCAGGTGCGAAAACAATATTGCCGCCCTTATTAATTTAATATTCTTTAATTAAGAATTTGATATGCAGTGCTTACTTTTACATCTATATATACAAAAAAATGTATTAACCAATATTAAGCAGATATATTTTTATTTTATTTTATACAAATAAATATTTCAATACCAATAAATATTTTATTCAAAATACTTGGCGCTGCTCTCCGAATTGATGTTGATAAACTGAATAAATATGTATAAATTGCATTAATCTTTTTCCGCCGGGCCGCGTGCCCCGCGGCCCGGAAAACTACATGAAGCCGGATCGTGGCGCTCCTTCGCGCGGGCCAGAAGGTCGTACCCGTCACTACTTAGAGACAGCGAGTTCGGGCTCCCATTTCTACGTCGACTCCACATGCTTTTTACACGATCCACCGCAGTGGTGTACTACTTGCTCTATGTATATCATTGATCTGCGAAACGATCGGCAAGACACGATCGCGATATACGTTCGCGAAAAGTATCTCAAATTCCTCGATATACCAGGCTTATAGAGGATATCATAAATGCTGTTACTGTAGGGTACACTGAAACATTTGTTTTTAGGAAGCTACGTTTGGTTGACCTGAAGGTGCTATAAATTCTGGAAATGATTTATGACTCAGTTGTAACGACTGTAAAATTTTACAAGGGTACTTTAAAAAATGTCCAAATGTTTCCCCGGCAATGCGGTGGCAAATGAAATTGCAGTTAAGTGCAATTCTCGCCCGGCGCAAACTGTCAACGTGAGTGCTAAAACTGCTAAATAATGCATTATACGTGGCGGTTGACTGATGGTTGCGCACGAGATTTATATATATCGTCATATCTTGTACAATTATTTATTAATCAGTGTGAAAATTGGTGAAAAACTTCCTTGTATATTAAGAAACAACTTTGTCGCTGCAAGTTATATGTTATATGTAACAAAGGATAGTTTTTAGCGTTCCTTACCGTTATTTTTAATTATTCTTTTATATATGTTATTACCATATATTTTAATAATATTAATAGTCGTTCGTGTTATACTGCATTCCATATGAGAGCATACCGACGCCCCTACCGATTTGCGACCGATCTGCGCAGCTCCCACTACTACCCACAATTTGAACTGCATGCGATTGGTTGTGGTAATTTCCAAGGAATAACTGGTACATCCCAAACGCGGGACCTGACCGTTGTCAACGTAAACAGTGCGCGAAAAATTAACAGAGAAAGTAAGTAGAAGGTCGTGCGACGGAGAGAAACATAGGCGGTTCAGTGGGGAGTCGAGCGTACCAACGCCTCCTGAGGGTCGTGCCTGCGCGAAATCGGTATGCTCTAATGTGGAATGCAGTATAGTTTAATATATTACGCAATATTATCGTTAACTAGCATTCTTAAGATGTCGTTCAGCGAAGAACAATCGGGTCTTGAGGCCCAAAATGCGACCGCTAACCAGACGCGAATCGATCATTATCGAGTTTCAAAGATTCCGCAGTTCTTTAAAGAGGACCCTGAGTTGTGGTTTGTTCAAGTTGAAGCTTCCTTGCGTTCAGCCCAAATCACTTCGGACAACACCAAGGCGGATATCGTTATAGCTGCGCTAGATTTTGAAGTTATAACGTCGATTAAAGATTTAATTACATTACATCCGCGGCCGGCAGACTTGTTTTCGCGGATTAAAAAACGAATAATCGCTATATTCGGTGCGTCGCCGGAATCAAACCTCAGAAAACTCTTAAAAGGGCAAGTAATTACCATTGGTAAACCTTCCCTAATTCTGAACCGCCTCCGTGGTCTCGACGACGGAAAATGCGATGAGTCCATCATCAAGTCAATTTTTCTCGATCATCTGCCGACACACACGCGGGCCATATTAGCGGCCAGCGCCATTGACGATTTGAATCGACTAGCGGACGTGGCCGATAAAATTGCGGATAATTCTGCTCCTCCCGACGCGGTTATGGCTGCGTCTTCGAAACCTGGCGAGAATTCGGGCACGATGTTTGCTGAGTTGTCCGACCAAATTAAAAAATTAACTGTTACCACTGAATCGCTATCAAAGAGACTGCGCCGAATGGAACAGAGCCGCGGTTCTCGAGGAGATCGATCTCAGTCGCGTTCGAGTCGAAATCGTAGCAAATCCAACGATAACAATAAAGAAAAGCTATGTTGGGCTCATAAGAAATATCCTAAAGACCCTAGGTCTTGCAGAAATTTGTGCAGTAAATTTAGCACGTGGAAATCGGAAAAATAGTCGGACCCTTTGTCGGGGAGACGGGCGAAGGGAGACGAATAGATTCAAAACTTCTTCACATACGCGATCAAGCGACCGGTCAAATATTTTTAATTGATACCGGGGCGGACATTTCTCTGCTTCCCGCGAACCAGAGAATTCGCGGCGTGCCGAGTAGTTTTGAATTGTTCGCTGTAAACAATACGCAGATCGATACCTTCGGCGAGTCGCTGAGATCGCTCGACCTCGGCCTTAGGAGGCCAATTCGTTGGAATTTTACTATTGCAGCGGTACCATATGCAATTATTGGTGCCGATTTGTTGGCGCATTACGGGCTATCGGTTGACCTGCGCGGACGACGCATTATTGATTCATCATCGGGCATTTTCGCTTCGGCAATTTTAAGATTGGCAAATTTCGCGACGCCGCGGTTGATAAGTGATATCTCACTGTTCACTAATATCCTTACGGATTTCCCCGAGATTACTGGGAATTCACGTTTGGATCCTCCGGATGTTTCCGAGGTTTTTCATCATATTTGTACTCGCGGACCCCCCGTTTCCGAGCGTCCGAGACGGCTCGGCCCGGGCAAATTAAAAGCTGCTAAGGCTGAATTCAGGGCGTTAGTGAAGGCGGGAATTTGCCGCCCTTCCTCTAGCCCTTGGGCAAGTCCAATCCATATGGTCCTAAAAAAGGATGGTACTTGGAGAATTACAGGGGACTATAGAAGGGTTAATAGAAGGGGAAAAATAATTTTTTCAACTTTGGATTTATTCCGTGCGTATAGACAGATTCTAATGGCCCCTGAGGACATTGAGAAAACTGCAGTAATTACGTCGTTCGGTCTTTTCGAATTCATGTTCATGACTTATGGGTTGCGGAATGCAAGCCAAACTTTTCAAAGATATGTTGATCGTCCGTTGGGCGATTTAGACTTTGTATTTGTCTACATTGACGACATATTGATTGCCTCCACTTCGGAGGAAGAACATGCTAGACATTTAAGAACTGTTTGTGAAAGACTAAAAAAGTTTCACCTCAGATTAAATACCAATAAGTGCATACTCGGTGCCAAAGAGATCGAATTTCTTGGTTATTTGATCAATCACACGTTGATCATTTTGGTCGGACGACGCTGTAGTCGCGTTTGATAAAATTAAAAGAAGCCTGGTCGAGGCAACGCTCCTTGTGCACCCTCGGGAGGGTGCAGAGACGCGCGTGATGACCGACGCGTCAGATTTTGCACTTGGCGCGGTCCTGGAGCAACGGTCGTTATCAGGTTCTTGGGAACCATTAGCATTTTATTCGAGGAGACTATCTTCTGCTCAGGTAAACTACAGCGCGTACGACCGTGAACTCACTGCGATCTATCAGGCACTCAAATATTTTCAATATTATATTGAGGGCCGTGTTTTTAAAATTGGGACAGACCACAAACTTTTGGTTTACGTATTTACACCGAAGTCTGACAAGGCATCGCCGCGACAAGTTCGTCAATTGTCATTTATCGTCCAATTTACGACCAGCATTGAGTACTTGCCAGGGGCGGACAACCTTGTCGCCGACCCATTAGCGAAAATCGAGTCGTTGAGACTCCCTGTAGAAATTAGTCTAAAGGAACTAGCTGAGGAACAGGAGAGCGATTCTGATTTGAAACTGTGGAAACAGTCGTCGGATCCTCCGCTGAAATTAACAAAAATTCAGTGGGGACCAGCTCATACCTCGGTTCAGTGCGAGTTGTCGGGTGAGGTAATTAGACCTTTTATTCCCGCATCATTGCGTGCCACGGTTTTTAATATGTTTCACAACCCTGCGCACCCGGGTGCTAAAGTGACAGATCGTACTATTCGCCAAAGATATGTCTGGCCAAATATGCACCGCGACATCGCGAAATGGTGTAAGCAGTGCCTCGAATGTCAGCGTTCAAAAGTTTCGCGTTATGTTAAGCGAAGGCCTGAACAATTCGTGGCACCAGATGGCCGATTTGATCACGTCCATTTCGATATAATTGGACCCCTGCCTGTTTCCGAGGGATTCTCTTACTGTCTTACAATGATTGATAGATTCTCACGTTGGGTAGAGGCGGTTCCTATCTTGGAAACCTCCGCTCAAAGAATTTCAAAAGCTTTTTACGATAATTGGGTCGCGCGCTATGGTTCTCCAAAGTCAATAACTACTGATCAGGGGGCTCAGTTCGAGTCGCGTATGTTCTCGGCGCTATTGGAATTGTTGGGCTGTGACCGTATTCGCACTACACCCTACCACCCCGCCTCGAACGGGATGATTGAGCGGTGGCACCGCGTTTTAAAGGCAGCAATTATGTGCCATACCGAGAAGGAGTGGACGCGAGTTCTATCAACTGTGTTGCTGGGGTTGCGCGCGCATGTTCGCGCGGACACTGATGCGTCCCCTGCCGAATTCCTCTTTGGTACAACTATTCGACTACCGGGAGAATTTTTCCTTCCGGAAGATTTCACTCCTAACACAAGGATTTTCTTGGAGGAGTTTCGCGAGCGAATGCGTTTGGTCAAGCCGGTGCCCGTGACGCGTCACGATAAAAAGCGTCCGTTTTTCTTTAAGGAACTTAAAACATGTACCCACGTATTTATGCGAAACGTGGCGAAGAAATCTTTAGAACGTCCATATACCGGACCTTATAAAAATGTAAAGCGAGTTTCCGACGCAATCTACGATATTGACATTGGTAGTTCGGTGCGTTCCGTGTCAACGGATTTGTTGAAACCCGCGTTTTTCTTGTACGGAGATGTGGCGGAGAGTCCGACGACTGTCGAGACTCCATCATCCGATCAATCGGTTGCGGTGGATGTTCCGCAACGTCCGGTTTTGCGAACTTACGCGCGTAAAGCGGTTACTTTTAAGCCTGGCACCAAACCACAGTCGTAAGATTAATCATTTTAATGCGACTGACCACCCTCGCTTGCATTTCGTGCAGTGTACAGAATGTAAATATTAACTGTAAATAGTATATTGTAGTCTACTAGTTTGTAAGTTCGTGCACGATTGCACTTGGGGGGAGTGTGTGGCGAGTGCGCCTTTCCCCTTCTCCGAGACCCGCTCGGGAGTGGGGACATGCGGCGCGAGGTGAGGGTCGCCATGTTGTCTGACACTACATTACAAGCCTTCGACACGAGACGTCGAGACGAATTGTCGATAGCAACCTCGTGGTGATAATCGTTGTAATAACGTGGTGGTACGTTATTCCTTGCATCGCAGAGGTCTTGCCAAACCAGATCTGATCGGCCGTGGTGCGATCAGTTGTGCCCTAATAATCGGCACGATATTAATAAAGAGGGCTTGGATCGGAAGAGTGTGCAGTTCATTATTCCTGCTACGGAGATTCCGGTTGTAGGGCCGGTAAGGAGGTGCCGGACCAATTGGCTCCCGACCCTTTTCCCTACACCGTTTCAGTCACAAAACTCTTTTAGTGACCTAAAAATACTTAATTAGGTAAACACGCCACGTGACACGGGTAATTTAGCGCGCTGCATACCGACACAATTTGGCCCGAAATACAGTATTGTCTCTGTATATGCTCGATTTTATGCACGCGATACAAGCTTGTCGCCATCCCCACCACTTTTGTCTCACTCTTGTTCGGCGAAGGCCAGAGCGAGATGGAACGCGTTGCGTGCGCGACGAACGAACACTCGGAATTAGGACTCTGTACAGAATATATGCTCACCACCGGTCCCGAGCAGCGAGCAAATACGGAGACAATACTGTATGGGTCTGGGAAATTACGTTGTTTGTTCTTATATGAGGAGATTTTGGGCTGGGTTCGAAAGAGGAAGGTTCAATGTAGCCCGCTCTGGTCATCGTTTGAGTCATAAAACTCTTTTAGCGACTTACAAATACTTGGAATCTGTATTTGTATTTTGGGAGTGTATTTTGTCGATTTTTTTTCTACTTTGAACACTCGTATTATCAGATATCAACACAATCTCGTTGAGCCATGACCAGAGCGGGCTGCATTGAACCTTCCTCTTTCGAATGAGACCTCGCGCAGCCCAAAATCTGCTCATATAAGGACAAACAACGTAATATCCCAGACCCATGTTTCGGGCCAGATTGTGTCGGTATACAGCGCGCTGCATTACCCGTGTCTACCCCCTTAAGACACGTTTATGAATACCGCCCTCAATGCGCGAAATGGAAGGCACCCGACGAAAGCGTTCAGAACGGCACGGATATGAACCTACAATTTTCAATATCGATAATTATCGATAGGGAGAATAAGCCATCGATAGTACGATCGATAATTCTGCACCACTTTCAGAAAGCAAAGCGGGCGTCCGGAGCTCACGCATGTTACGGCGTCCGTAAATTCTTCTTCATTTCCTTGCATGTAAGTGAGTTTCATTATTATTAATTAAGGTGTACGCATAATGAAATAATGAAATGAACATATTTTCAACGAATTGGTTATTGTTTCATTATATGTGTAAAATAATAGTCTGCGCAGATATTTGTTAACCTATTTCTTTATTGTGTTGTGCTTTCTTTTTAGTATCAAGGGACTTGGTAGTTTATTCAATTCTTCACGTCTGTTGAAGAAGCCAAAGAGAAAATATTATATTTAGTAAGTGACGTTTACATTTATTTATATATTAAAATAATACGTATGATATTAGTTTTGTGTCTATTACAAATTTTTCGTTTTTTTCAGGTTGGATTATTTTTTTACAAAGTAAAGTACACTCGCTGAGCTGCTTTGCGCTACACTTGACTGCTTTGCGCTTTTGCGAGTATTAATTGTTAATTAATTAATTAAGCTTTACTGGCTGCATCGCGCCTTATCCTATAAAAGCTATTTATAAAAGCCTTTATCTTATAAAAGTACTAATTGTACTGTGTCTGTATCGCATGTAAGAAAATAAAGAGGAATAAAGACAATTTATTATTAAAAGAGAGGTGGGTTTTCTATGGATAACGCCACTCTAAACCGATTATATTTATACCACTTTATTCTTCCAATACCCATACAGCCTAGGAGATCCAGATAATTAATTTTTAAATTTAGGGTAACTCAATATTTACCCCAGTTCATAGCAGACTTGAATGATTCTTTTTATTTACCTATCTAAATAAATATTGAGATAAATTAATTTATAAATTCTAGTTAATGTGTCTGAAAAGGCATATATCTTGAAAATAGATCATAGAATTAATACTGTCTATCAACTTTTGAGTCTCAACTGAAAAAAACACTATAATCAAAAAATAAACACTAAATAAATCAAAATATTCGTCATGTCAAAAATTAATAATATTAATAATATCTTATCACTCAGTTTCCATAATATACAAATTATCATTAGAGGCGAATGGTTAACAGATGACCATATCGAATATTTTCACAAATTATTAGAAGGTCACTCCAGTTACAAACCACGCGAAACGTGGAGAGTTCAATTACCTACAACAATTCAACCAGTTCCTGAAAATCAAGATCACATACAGATTTTGCACCAAAGCGATAAGATTGGAACCAATGTAGGGGGACATTGGATTTGTAGCTTCTATAAACATGATGAAAGAAGAGTTTATATTTATGATTTTCTTAATTCCTCGAAGTTGCATAGTCATCATAAAATTTATCTGGAGAAGTTATACCCTTTTTTAAACAAACAAGACGGTGCAATTGACGAAGAATTTATTGAATTTCCGCGTGTACAAACTCAACCTAATGGTCGGGATTGCGGAGTTTTTGCGATTGCATTTGCTGTCTCCTTATTATTCAAAATATTACCAGACAAAATAACGTACACCCATGCGTTGATGCGTCAACATTTGATCCAAATGTTTCAAACTAATCTTATAGAACATTTTCCATGCACTCAGGATCAACAATTAACACGTTGTGTGTACGAATATGAATCTGCAATTGGTAGTACAATTCATAAAAATCCTTCTTGTGGAAATGATCCTCCATTTTTAATCGGTCAAAGTGACATTTCTAATGAAACAGATAATACAATATCCCCAGTTCAAAATGTAGTACTTAGTGACAAAGAAGTCACCATATATACAAAAAATGTAATTCAGACAGATCCATCATTGGTTTCGAAGTCAAAGATCAGCAATGTATACTCACCAAGTAGTAGGACAGAATACATGTCTAATTATTCTAAAGATTATTATAAAAAACATAAAGAGGAAATTAATTTAAATTTTAAAGATTATTATAAAAAGCATAAAGAGGAAATTAATTTAAAAAGAAAAGCTGTTTATAAAGCAAAGAAGGGGGAGTGTAACACAAAACAGGGCAAAGATTGTAAAAAGGGGGAGCAAAGCATAAAACTTTATAGTTATGAATATTATAACGCACACAAAGAAGATATAATAAAAAAGAAAAAAGTGCATTATGACGCAAATAAAGAAGTGAAATGCGGGAAGCGAAAAAATTATTATCAGCTAAATAGAGAAGGTATAATCAAAAAGGCAAAGGTGCATTATGACACCAATAAAGTAGGTATAATTAAAAAGGCACAAGTGCATTATGCCGCAAATAAAGAAGCGACATGCGGAAAGCAAAGAAATTATGATCAGCTAAATAAAGAAGTTATCTCCAAAAAGCGGAAGGTATATTATCATGAAATACGTAAAGGAGATGGTAATAATAAAGTAGCAAAACGTCGTGTTGTTCTGCAAATAATAAAAAAGTATGGTAATATTGCTGTAACAATATAGCAACCAAAAATAGCAAAGAAACTTATATTAGAAAACTTTAAAAAATTATTAACATGCCGTCCGGAGAAGCAAGTAGATTGGAAGCTGAGCGCATAATAAAATGGTATTTTCATATTAGGCAAAAGTACATTTTGAAAATCAGGAAACTGTTGAAAGATTGTAAAGAAAAAGTGGAAGTTTCCTTAACGCGCGCAGCAGAATGTTTAGAAGTTGACGACAGGATTAATGCTTTGTGTGGAGAATCCAGACATACTTCTTCTTCAGAATCATATTATGCGGAAAGTTCGTACCATCCTTTCAGCGGTTCTGAATCACTCATATTGAATTCGGCAGGGAAAGCTATAAACGTTCTACCTGTATTGCAATCGAAGAAGACGACAAAGGCATGGCATTGTAGTTATCTTTGTAAAACAAAAGATGTTGAAATTCTGAATAATTTACAGGATTTCTTCACACGATTGTTAGAATGCTCATTAAAAAAGGTACATAAGTTGAACAACCATATCAGTAGCTGTTCTGATAAAGTGCATGCTGAAAAAGTTGGTCATTCTTATGGTTGTTACATAAACCCTAAACTATGTAAGTTCAATTTTTTAGCCATTGAGATTTTGGCACCTCACTTTCCGAATTTACGACATTTGAAGAGAACGATATACAAAATAGCGAGCATTTATACAGACGAATTACATAATTTAGACAAAACTTTAAACGATAATGACCTTAAAACACTTGAACGAATAACACTGCAAGCTCGGAAAGAAGCTGAAGCGATACAAAAAAATAATACTGAAATAAGCTTGAACGAAGAAGAGATTATATCTCGATATTATTTAGCATTTAGAGCTTTCACAAAGCGGTCTATGGACACACCACGCATCCCGTGCGTTTTCTGCGAGAAACTCTGTTTTCAAAGAGAGGTTCGTAAGCTTGATATTTCTAAAAGAACATATAAGGGGAATGTACTGGAAACGTTGTTAAATCATATTGGATACAAAGTTGGTGACGTGCATTTTATTTGCACATATTGCCACAATAAAATTCGCAACGATTCAATACCACTAAAATGTATTTTAAATAAGCTTGATGTACGTTCAGTTCCAGAAATAGCAGTGTTGAACGATTACGAGCAAATTCTCATTCAAAGAGCTAAACCCTTTCAAACGATTGTGAGAATGGATACAGTAATGCGTAAAAATATGCCACATAAACATACGTTTCCAAAAGTAAAGGGGAGAACATTTCATCTTCCTTTGCCGTTAGAAGAAAATTTAAAAAAAATCTGTCCTCCGACTGAACCTTTAAATCAAAATCATGAATTATACATATTGGTGCGGGGCGTTCCAACAAAATCTAAAATAGTTTGGGAAAAGTTAGTTGACTTGAAGAAAGTATGGAATGCCTTAGTGTGGTTGAAAGCCAACAATCCTCTATACTCGGAAATTGTTTTACCACAATCGCACGATTTATTGCTGAGTGCCAAATTGCCAGACACAGAATTTCAAGAAGAAGTTGTTGCCAATGATAATAATAACGAATCTATCGAGGACGTTGAAGGTGAAACACTTAATATCGATGAAAACAACAAACGTGCATTATTAACGCAAATGTCACAATCTGATTCATATTATGAGCAGTTTACGATTTATCCAATGTATGACAAAAGGGTTAACGAATCTGCTACCGCACTCTATCAAATGCTTAAAGTTCATGACATTCCGTTGGGCCATCGTGCTGAACACTTAGATGTGAAATGTTTCCCTGATTTATATCCTTATGGGGTGAATGGACAGCATGAAGAAAGATTGGTTCGTTTGACTGATCATGAATTCATTAAGTCCAAACTGATGTCCAAGCATTCGCAATTTCGATTGAACATGCAATATATTTTTCATTTGTTACACGATACCAATATGCAGCAATTGAACGCTGGAATTTTTCACAAAATGAACGTCGTAAATCCACGTGAAAAATACACAGCTGCTGGTTTTCTAGAGCAACTCTCTAAAGATCAGCTACAAACGAACTTGAACACTATATTTTCCAGATTACGTAATATAGCACAGTATTGGCGAAAACCGAGAAATGATTTGAACTGTATGATACACCATTATGGACCAGCTACATGGTTCCTCACGCTCAGTCCAAGTGAATGGTTATGGACAGATTTAATAGAATTCCTTCGTGAAGTAAACGGCCCATCGGTGGCTAAAATGTCCCCGAACGAACTTATTGCTTCTGATCCCGTTTCAACTGCTCGATTTATAGATAATACATTCCACGCTATGCTGGATTTCATTTGTTCGCCCGACAATCCGATCGGCAAGGTCACTCATTACTTTTGGCGCAGAGAATATCAAAGCAGGGGATTACAACAATTCATCTTTTAATTTGGATTGAAGATGCTCCCATAATCGATAAATCAACGAAGGAAGAAGTAGCAGCATTCATAATGAAATACGTCACTTGCAGATTACCATCACCGCATGTGTCGCTAGAATTATATAGACGAGTAATTGCACATCAAATGCATAAATGCAATAGTTACTGTCTACGCATAAAAAAAAATAAAAATTCCTTCTGTAAAGTATGTAGATTTTCATTTCCACGTCCAGTTACAGATACTTTGATAATAAGGGATGTAGCTGTTTCTATAGGTGCTAGAAAACAATTGAAAGCAAAAGGTAGACTCTATGATCTTCCACGTTCGATAAAGGAAGTCCGTATCAATGATTTTAATGCTCCCATTCTCACGGTTTGGAGAGGTAACATGGATATACAACATATTGGGGAAAAGACAGGGTTGGTAACATGTTACTGTACTAAGTATGTGTCAAAGCCGGAAAAAAAGCTACGCTACGGACACTATGGCAGCAATAAATTCTACTAAGTCATTGGCTAGTCTTCTATGTAACCTTGGAATGCGCATGCTAAATCATAGAGAATGTGGAGCGCCTGAATGCGCTGACACTCTTTTAGGGTTATCATTGCATGGAACTGACTACAGTACTACTATTAGATGGTTAGATGTAAATATAATGAGAAGTAGGAAATTGAAAACTTGCAAAGGGATTGAAGATCTGGAAGGTGAATCCACAAACATATTTTGTCCATCTCTCATAGATGATTACTATCCTAACAGACCTAGGGAATTAGAATCAAAGCATCTGTACGATTTTGCTATGTGGAATGACGTTACTAAAATTAGACCGTCTGAAAAAAACTGAATATTATGAAATCCGTGCATCTTTGTTTGTGAAAAAAAAGGAAAAGAGGCTATCTTATCAATCATTATAAGTACAATGTTCAAACCCAACCTGAGAATTATTATTTCTCATTATTATTGTTCAAATCTTGGAGAAACACCGACGAATTGAAAAATGGATTTAACACATATGCGGAAACTTTTTTGTCGCTACAATCACAATTGACAGAAGCAGTTCAATATCACGAACGAATAACGGATATTCAAGAAGCACGTGATCATATAAAGGAAGAAATTGAAAAGAACGTGTTGAAAACTGTAGAACAAGAAGAAAATGATCAACGCGATCACCCAATAGAGTGTGTTCCCGTTGAAACTGTCGGTGCCATGAAAGATTTTAAAGACGCGGAAAACAAATTTGACTGTGGTGATCTTGCAGAAAAGATTTTGGAATTGAACCATGATCAGAAGCAGATATTTGATAAAGTTACTAAGTCCTTGACGTCTAACGATAACATTCTCAGACTTTACGTGAGTGGCGAAGGTGGCACTGGGAAAAGTTTTTTAATAAAAACTATTAGACAGTGGATCAAGCAGATTATCGGAAAAGACACAGCAGTAACTGCTCCTACTGGAATCGCAGCTTTTAATATCGAAGGTCTCACCATACACCGATTATTCCAATTACCCGTAGAACATGGGCATACAGCCCAGTATAAGCAACTTAGCGATGCAGCCCTTCAAATTGTACGAGATCAACTAAAAAATGTTGCTTTAGTAATCATCGATGAAATTTCGATGGTTTCTAACGTAACTTTCCTGTACATACATCTGCGACTTACAGAAATATTTGATACCGCAGATTCAGATGATGCTTGGTTCGGAAAAAAGCCTATGCTGCTATTTGGTGATTTACTACAACTTCCTCCTGTTCACGAAGAACCTGCTTTTATACAATTATCCAATAAGAGTATGGAGAAAAATGTTGGAGGATTAGGTTCTTATAATTTATGGTCTGCCTTGTTTAGCTATGACGAATTGACAATAAACATGCGACAGCAGGGTGATAATATTTACAAAGACATCTTGTCGAGAATTCACACCGGAGTAGTGACCGATTCGGATACAAATCTGTAACGTTCAGCTGTTCAGGGACGACTGAATGTAGACAGGTTCCCGAGAGGAGAGCGGCTTCCTCCGAGAATAGGATAGGTGGGGGTTCCGTGTCGAATGAAGGAGTGAAATCCAACTTAAACTTAACAATGACTTTATTCAAATAACACTTAAACTAATAACAATAACGTTAATATAGCTTACAACTACGATTATATATATTGTGTTTTTGTGTTTTTTTTTGGGTTTTTTTTTATGCTAATGTATCCTAATGCGCTATATAAAATTGGATATATATATATATATATATATATATATATATGTGTGCTACTGCTGTAAGTTCGGCCGCTACCGTTTCCGGAGCGGTTCCCGTCACTCTTGGCAGAGTTCTTAATTTACTGTTCTGTAGACTTTGTCTTTGCTAAGCGGTTAAGCTGCTGCCTACTAGTAGGAGCAACGCTTGAAACCTCCGCAAAAACAAAGTTCTCAACTATTAAATGATAGATCCAAAAAGGAGCACCAGTATCTTGTACACTGAGAACCAGCCGCTACCGTTTCCGGAGCGAGCTAAAATCCTACTGGATAATACTTAAGCTACCTCCAGGAACTAGTATTCGCTAGTTGCAAGAACGTATCAGTATTCGAATGAGCGCGCTGAGTGCTGCGTGCGCCTCCTTTTATACTGGAGAATTGGCGGGCTGGCGCATGCGCAGTGTGTCGATATTTCTTATTTCGCAGTTTTCTTGCTTATTATATATTATTTTGTTTCGCGCTTTTGTCAGTAATTCTAATTAATTATTCTTAACATCCCTACAATAATTATTTCTCTAATATTTGTTTAGTTTACAATTTACAACTAAAAGTATGTGCAATGAGCCTGCGCGGTATTACAGATTTGCTCCGCGGTAGTGTAGATCGATTCTACTTTATCGACGGTCGGTAATTGTTGGTTTGAGTCCCTGTGGGACGTTACACCTCCCCCCCCCTGGGGAATCTCTCGTCCTCGAGAGATTTGAATATGGTAGGAAATGGAATAGAAGTTACTTATTTGTAAATATATTTATTTCTCTTCTGAGGGTTTATATGGGCTGGCTGCCCCTGATCCAAATAACGCGAGTAATCGCCACACTCTTTTCCTTGGATCTTTCTTAGGAAGGGTTCTATATTTTTCCCAGTCTGGTTTTGGGATGTCTATTTTGATGAGTATTGGCCATTTCATTGGTGGTATTTCCGGAATCTTAAAGTTCGGTGGTTCTGGGATCTTGATATCCGGAGTTTTGGGAAACTCCGGTGTTGTTGGAAGTGAATCCGGTGGGGTGTGAGGCGGAGTATGAGATGGTGTCTTGTGTTAGAAAGAGTTTTGTTAGTTTTTTGGATAAGAATAGATTTTATAGGAATTTTTACCGTTTTCTCTGGAGATATTTGAGTTATTAATAGAGGAATGTCTATCATTTCCTGAAGTATTGTTTCTAATTCTTTCCTTTTTTCTATTCTTTTATTGTGGCTGCTGCCCGATCGTTTCGGCATCTTGACGATGAATAACAATATGGCGCAAGCGTGGATTTGAAATAGGTTGTTAGGGGCCCTCTAGCGGAATTCTATATATGCAACCTTATAGGCTTTGCTGCTATGTTACAATTCTTATGGTGTTGACAGGTTATTTTTTATAGGTTATTGGTAATTTATGGATTCGGATTTTTAGGAGTTTTATATGTTTTAATTTTTATGTTTTTAGTAGAAAAATATTATTTTTTATTAATAGAAAGTTAAAAATAAATACATAAATACTTAAAACTAGTGTGTGTGTTTTAATTACATTTTGTGTGTGTGTGTATGTGTATCTGTAAGTGTTGTGTATAAAAATATATATATATAAAAAAAACTTATATACAAGGTGTAAGTGTTGAATACATTTTGTGTGTGTGTGTGTGTGTATGTGTACTTGTGAGTGTTGTGTATAAAAAGAATGTTTAAAAAAATTATTTTTGTAATGCCTGCCAGCATTCGGCACATTTTTCGACTGGTTGGCCTATGAAGAGTGTCCGGCGGCATAGGCGACATATCCTCCATCTCCTATTATTATTCCCCGTGAGGTGTCTTTCTAGTACCTCCTCGTCCTCTATTTCAACTTTCTGCGTGCACATCACGCAGATTATCCCTGTTTTATAAAAGTATACGTCTTTTTCGTAAATTTGTTTTAAACACGTGTCCATGTTGCTTGGTTTAGTACAATGTAACAATGATGAAATTCTTTGTCTGCTACTCCTTATATAGTCTTCCTCTGCAGGGTTGCAACTTTGTAAATTTCACTTTTGTTTTACTGAATTGATGTGATCGTTCTTCCTTTGTTATAATTCTTCTTCAGGTAAATATGCTTTTTTTATCCTGTTCATATGTACAATTCTGGTTTGTTTTAAAGTTATTGCTATTTTTAAATTACTGTTCCCTATAATTTCCATAATTTGGTATGGTCCGCTGTATTCGGGTCCTAGTTTTTCACGTCTTGGGTTTAATAACCAAACCCAATCTCCTACTTTGTACGTTTGAGGTTGTATCTTCCGGTCATAGTAATGTTTTTGTCGAACTTTTGATTCTTCCAAATTATTTCGCGCCATTTGTCGGATGTGGTGTAGTTTGTGTATTATTTCATCAACATAGTCTGGATATGTCTTGATATTGTCCGTTGGAGGCATACTTGAAGGAAGACGTGCTTTTCTACCGTAGACAAGTTCGTGAGGCGTAAATTTCGTGCCTTCATGAGTGCTTGTATTATAAGAGAACATTGCTTGAGGTAACCATTGGTCCCATTGTCTTTCCTTTGATACATAATGTCTTAGATATTCAATAAGAACATATTGTTTGATTCTTCATGAGGGAACTCATAAAATTTGGCCCTTGATCAGTCAGAATTGCTTTAGGACTTCCGAATATACAGATAAAATGTTCTGTAAATGCTTTAGCTATGTCCTTTGCAGTGATGTTTGTTAATGGTATTGCAAGGGAATACTTGGTTAAATTGTCTTGTATTGTAAGTATGTAACTATTTTTTATTTTTGTAGAAGGTAGTGGTCCTACTATGTCCATAGAAATTTTATCAAAGGCATCCAATGGTGTATCTGTTAATATCACAGGTTCCTTATTTTTTACCCTTACTAATTTAGTTTTTTGACATTCTAAACATGTTTTAACGAATTGTGCTATTTCGTATTTCATGTTTTTCCAATAATATATGCTTCTTATTCGATGATATGTTTTAGTAACTCCTTTGTGTCCTCCTATAGGTGTTTCATGAATTTCTTTGATAATATACTGCCTATTTTGTATGGAAGGAGTTATAAGAGTACCTTTACAAAAACTAAATTGGATGTCTTCGTTGATGAATATTAATTCTATTAAATTTCGTAATTGCCTAAGCGAAATTTTATTTTCTTCTCCTGATATATACACTTTTGTGGCTTGTTTAAGTACCAGGTATGTGTGAAGTGTTTTTAATGATGTATATAAATTTTCTTCTGTTGGGTAATTTGGTACGACAAGTCCAACAATTGTACGTTTTCCACTTCTTATTGTTACTGATTCTCCATTTTTTAGTGGGAATGCTATTTTGTCAGCTTTTATATTTCTTTCTTTATATAATTTATCTCCCATTGGTCCTATTGGTTTGCCTTCTGTATTTATAAATGTTATTATGTAATCCTTTCCCATCCATAAGTGATCTTCCACTTCAATATTTTGTTTTTTGACAGGAATATTGGATGTTACTCTTGGTTTGCCTGTGGTATGTTGTGGAGGTGATGTGGGTGGTACAAATAATGGTAGGGGAGTCAGTGGTGGGAGAGATAACGGTGGGAGAGATAATGGTGGGAGAGATAGTAATGAAGACGGAGGTGGTGAAGAGGGAGTGAGTATTTTCCCTTTCTTGATTTTAATGGGAGTTATGGGAGCTGTATCTGTACTGGAGTTTAATTTTTGCTTTTTCTTTTTAGGTGTGTGGTGAGTACTTTTGTCTGTGCTTGACTCTGCATTAATTTTTGGAGGATCTTTATAATTGTGTTTTGGAATTATGGTTGTCTCATCTATTTCTTCTATTAAGTCCTCTTGAAGTTTCTTGATGTGAGGTTTCTTTATTGCTTGTTGGTTGTTTTGTATTGTTTCTTGTGGTAATATTCTTTCTTGAGGAGTTTTATGTATTTGAGGTGGTATATGTACTTCAACAGGTACTGTGTTTTGGGGGGGGGGGTGTATGTACTTCAACAGGTACTGTGTTTTGGGGGGGGGTGTATGTACTTCAACAGGTACTGTGTTGTGGGGGGGGTGTATGTACTTCAACAGGTACTGTGTTTTGGGGGGGTGTATGTACTTGAGGAGATTCTATATTTTGTTTTTTACTTTCTGGTTGTGATGATGAAGTGTTTCTCTTTATTTTTCGTTTTAAGTGTTGTCGTTTAGTTCCTATTGCATCACTCTCGTCGTATGAAGAGTCGGAATCTGACGAACTAAATTTAGTTTGTTTATATGGAGCTGGGTTTCCTGAAGTCGAATCGGTTGTTTCTCTTTGTCGCGTATTATATTGATGAAATTGTTTCTGTTTTTTATTTTCGTGTGAATTTGTTTCTGAATGTGCTCGCTTTGCGTTTAATGGTAGTGCTATCGGATTTCTAGACAAGGCATCCGCGTTCGTATTGTATTTTCCCGGTTTGTACAATATTTTATAATCGTATTCCGCAAGTTTTATTTTCCATCGCATTAATCGTGATGACGGATCAGAGAGATTTTGTAGCAATTCTAAAGGTTTATGATCTGTTATAAGATAGAATTTTCTACCATAAATATAAGGTCTGAAATGAAATACTGCATATAATATTGCTAAAAGTTCCCGTTCTGTTGGTGAGTAACGAGTTTCTGCGTCATTTAAAACTCGAGATGCGTAAGCTATTGGTAAATCTTTTCCTATTTCTCCTTGACTAAGAACTGCACCTACAGCAATACCTGATGCGTCTGTCGTTATATTGAATGCTTTTTCAAAATCTGGATATTGTAATATGGGCTCCTTGCAGAGAGTCTCTCTTAAAGTTTCAAACGCCCTTTGTTGTTTATCTGTCCATTCAAATTTATAATCTTTTTTGTCAGATTAGAAAGTGGTCGTGCGATTTTTGAGAAATCTTTTATGAATCTTCTGTAATATCCGCTTAGTCCTAAGAACTGCTTTACATTCTTAACGGTGGTTGGTGTTGGAAATTCCTTAACTGCTACTAACTTCCGTGGATCGGGTTTAACTCCGTATTCCCCTATTATGTGTCCTAAATATGTTACTTCTTTCTTCAAAAATTCACATTTATCGGGTTGAAGGTGAAGATCTGCTTCTCTTAATCTGTTCATTAATCGTTTGAATTTGGTTGCATGTTCTTTTAGAGAGCTAGCGTAAATGACTATGTCATCTAAATATACAAAGAGTTCTACCCCTTGAAGCCCGGTTAAAACTTGGTCCATAAGCCTTTGGAAAGTTGCTGGTGCGTTTTTGAGTCCAAACGGCATTCTGTTAAATTCATAGTGTCCATATACTGTAGAAAAAGCTGTTTTATGACGATCATCTGGATGCATGGGAATTTGATGGAACCCAGATGCAAGATCGAACACAGAAAAATATTTCGCGCTTCCCAACTGATCTAGTATGTCAGTTATATTTGGTAAAGGATAAGCGTCTCCAATTGTTTTTTCATTTAATTTCCTGAAGTCAATTACTATTCTTGGTTTCCTGACTCCTTCTGAATTTTCTTTTTTTAAGACTATCCATATAGGTGAATTATAGGGAGACAAAGAAGGTTGTAGTAGTAAATAGGTTTATTTTTTGCCTTTCGGCCTCAAAATGGGGTTACATGTGTTAAGTGTGTAAGTGTTTCTGGGACTGTTAACTCAATGATGCGCTTTCAGTTTGATTTCTTCCTTCATCTTGTTCTTTTTTTCTTCTCCTTTTTTCCAGAACCATTCGCATCCACTCCGCTCCTTCTTCTTCTCCCTTTAGAATCGATCTGATCGTTGAATTCTCTCTTTTCAGCTCCTTACAGTCTTGTAGCATGTGACCCATCGTCTCTCTAGCCCCATTGCATAATCTGCATACTGTGTCTTTTTCCTCCTTCCAGTACTTGCTCCCCCGCTCTTCGTTTCCACATCTGAACCTAGCAATCATGCTTTGGTCTCTGCCTCTGTAGTTTCCGTCTAGGTAATTTGCTCTCTGGTCATCCCTGATTTCTGTGTAATGTACGTTGTATCTGCCTCCTTGTATTCTGTCGTATTGCCATTGGACCTGCTCTGCCCTGTCCCTTTGCGCTAGTTCCTCAGCGAACTCTCTTCCTCGCATTCTTTCTATTTCCATTTCTTGGATATCCATCATTTTCTGCCTGTAGTATGCATCTCTCATTTCCTCCCACTTCAACTTTTTCTCTGCTTGCTTCGCGTCTATTTCCCTCCAGCATTCTTGTACTATTTTATTCTTGTTCAGCCGTTTCGCTTTCTCCTCATATTTAATTGCTCTTTTCCCCGCTTCTATCCTTACTTTGTCCGTTTTTGTTTCCTCCAAGATTAGATATGCTGGTGTATTAAAGTCCAGACCTAGAGTCCACCTTATGTATTTCTCCTGTATCTTCTCTACCTTTTCTGCTTCCATCCAGCCCCAAATTTCTGACGCGTACAGCAAGATACTTTTCACTATGCTTCTGAATATTCTCATTCTTCTCTCAAAATTGTTCTTGAACATTCTTTGTCCTATTCCCCATATCTGCGCCATTGCTATTCTAGCTTTCTTTATGACTTCCCTTATGTGCACCTCTCTGCCCCCGTTTTTCTGAAAATTATACCCCAAGTATTTGAACTCCTTTACTTCTTCCAGACTGTTCCCCTGCCAGCCCCATTCTTCTCTCTTCTTCTTTCCTCTTCCTTTATGGAAAATCAGCACTTTAGATTTCTCTGCGTTCAGTTGTAACCCTTTCCTTTCAAGGTATTTTCCGAATCTGCGTATCATGTCCTTAAGATCCTTTGGTTCATTTGCCAATAACGCTATATCGTCCGCATATGCTAGAGTCCAGATTTTTTCTTTTCCTACTCTAACTCCTCCTGCTTGGTTTTTCCTCATGGTTTCTTCTAAGTCCGCTATATATATTGTAAATATCGTTGGACTCAGTGGGCATCCCTGTCTTACCCCTTTTGTGGTCCAGAATTTGGATGACATTTCTCCGTTTACTTTTATTGTATTTCTTGTTTCTTTGTAAATTTCTCCGATTCTCATTCTCAAGCGTTTACTTATTTCCATTCTCTTCATTATGTTCTGAAGTTTTACTCTATCCACATTGTCAAATGCAGCGCTTAGGTCCGCGAAAAACGTATATAGCTTCCCCCCTTTTTTCTGTATTTCTCTGTTAGCTACATAGTTCAGAATAAAAATGTTATCTGTTGTCGACCTACCGCTCCTGAATCCTGCTTGCGTTTCTGGTATTATGTGGTTCTTTTCCAGTTCCTCTTTTAATCTTTTTTTCTAGGACCATAGCATATATTTTGTAGGCTGTGTTTAGGATCGTTATCCCCCGGTAGTTGTTTACTTTTTTTCTATCTCCTTTTTTGAATATTGGTGAAATCACCCCTTCTTTCCACCTCTCCGGGAATCCTTCCCCCTTCCACACTTTATTAAAAATTTCTGTGATCCTTTTTACTATTTTCACGTTACTGTAAATCCAGGCTTCATTTTCTATTTTGTCTTCCCCTGCTGCTTTCTTTTTTTTTAATTTTCTGATTTGTTCTTTTACTTCTGCTTCTGTTATTTCCTCTTCCTCTTCTTCTTCCGTGTTGTCCATTTCTTCGAACTCCTCTACTTCCTTTTTACAGTCGACGCCTTCTAGCAATGCTTTAAAATGATCCTTCCATTCTTTTAAATCTATTTTATTGGAAATACCTATTCTTTTCTTTCTTTGTTTATTTATATATTCCCATATTTGATTTTCTCCCTTTAATTGCATTATCTCATTTTCTATACTTTCTTGTAATTCCCTTCTCCTTTCTTCACACACTTTTTTGTACTCCCTTCTTTTCTTCTGATAGTCTTCTTTGTCTCCTTTGCCCCTTCTCCAGTTCCTCAGTGCTTTCCTGGCTTCTCTTTTCTTTTTTGTACAGTTCGAATTCCACCACTTAAAGCTGCCCAATTTCCATTTTTTTATTTTTACTTCTTTCCGTACTGCATTATTTATTTTTCCTACCATTTCTTCTACCATTTCATTCACCTCTGTCCTATTAAATTTTATTTTGTTTAATTCCATTTGAAACTCTCTCTTTCCTTCCTCTGTCCAGACTCTTTTCTCTCTCCACCTCCCCTCCTGATCTCTCATTTTATTTCCCCTGTATAGTTCTGCTATCAGAGGCATATGATCTGACTCTACTTTATCTTCCACTGTGAATTTCTTGATATCTTCTTTCGTCTCGACATTTGTTAGTATATAATCTATTACCGTGCTACCTCTCGGTCCCGTGTATGTGTACTCTCCTTTCTCATCTCCCTCCATATTCCCGTTCAGAATATTCCATCCTCTTTCCCCCACCATCTCTAATAACACCTTTCCCTCCGTGTTTTTAACTTTGTCTTTTGATCTCCTTACGTCATGCTTTTCTTCTATTCTAAAGTCGCCTCCTTCCTGTCCAATTCTCGCATTGAAATCTCCTCCGATTATCAGTTTCTCCATCTCCCTGTCCTCTATTATCTGGTCTAGCTCTTTTTTCGTCTCCTTCATATCTCTGCTGTACACTGTTATTACTCTCCATTTTTCATTTTGTATCCTCATTCTTCGCTCTTGAATATGTTCCGTTCCTGCGTTCGCTTCCTCCTCTTCTATGCCCTTTCTTACACCAGTGATAATTCCGCCTATCGCTCTCCCTTTTTTCCTCTCTCTAGTGGCATATTTACATTTCCATGAGAATTCTTGTGGCAATTTATCTTTCAATCCTTCCCATTGTTTCTCTTCAATCCACGTTTCTACTAATCCTATTACGTCGAGATCTTTTAAGAAATCCCAAAACTGTTTGTCTTTGCTCAATAAACCTGCTACATTCCAGTAGCCTATTTTAAATGTATTTATTCCTTTCCCAAATCTGTGTACCCCCTCTCCCCGCATATCTGCATACGCAGGCGCGCGGGGAACGGGTGTTGGTACTGCCTTTTGTCGTGCGTTGGTTGTCCTTATAAGCTCTGTGATCATCCAATAATTTAGAGGTTCACAGAACTTTGCCGACTCCAAAAATTTACTTCCTTGAGTCCACCATCCTCTTTCCAAATAAATGTCTTATCATTGATTTTTACTTTCCTGTATCCAACTTTCACCTTTGCCCCTTGCTCCCTTTCCGCTTTGGCAATATCTTTAATATTTTTTTGTATCTCCCTTTCCTTTTTCGTCAGATCATTGTCAATAAACAGCCTCTTATCTTTCAATGTACTCTTCTTTTGCATTACTGCTCTTTTCTGTTGCCAGTTTTTTAATTTCGCTATCAGTAGCCCTCTTTTCTCTCCCTTTCCTACCCAGTAAGCTTCCTCGATTTCTGCTTCTACCTGTAATTCGTGCCTTAACACATACTCCACCGTATCCTTCGGCGTCTCTTTCCGCGGTAGATCCTCTCCTCTTAGGGTAATATTATTTCTTCTCACTCTTTTTTCTCTAGCCTCTTCCTTCCTTTCTAGCCCCTCCAGTCTTTCAGTCAGCCTCTCTGCCTGATCCTTCTCGGCCTCCAGTACTTCTATCCTACCTCTCATTTCCTTTCTTTCCTTTTCCCATATCTCATCCCTCCTCTTCCACTCGTCCCTCAGCTCCCTATTATCTTTTCTCAGCTCCTCCAATTCATTCTTAACTGCCATCACTACTTCTATCAATTTGTCTAATTTATCCATTTCTCTGTCCTGTTCTGTCTCCTGGCAGACCGGCGATACTGCAGTTCCTATAACTGCCTCAGTTTTCTTCGTTGGAGGCGACCTACCTATTTTCCTCGCTTTTAGGAATTCTTCCTCTATTTCCTTTTCGGCCCTTAACCTCTCCTGCTCCTCCTCGCCCTCCCGTTTCCTCTTGAACGTGTCCAGTATCGAGCCTTCGCTGCCCGTTCTGCTTCTTCCCAGCTGTTCTGCCAACGATGGTCTTCCCCTTCTTCTCGTTTCCTTTTGCACTTCCCCGCCTTCGCCTGCTCGGTTCATTAGAGTCTCTGCTCTTCTTTACCTACTGCTGTCTCCGTTTTGTCTTCTTACTTTTTCCACTCCCGTAGATGTCACTTATCCTTGCCACGTCTCTTACATTTCGTGCACTCGTTTCACACCTTCTCTTCTTCACCTTTTATTTCACCCTTCGACACTTTATTAACTGTCGCTTATACTTTCCACCGGAACCTTGTCTTCTCCCCGCGTTTTTCACCAAACCTCGTTATTTTCTGCGCACTTTTGCCACACACAAAGAAGGTTGTATTATTTCCTTTTCTAATAATTCTTTAGTTTGTTTTTTTACTTCCTCCTTAAATGACTGAGGATATCGATACTGCTTTGTAAAAACAGGAACATTGTTTTCTGTTATAATTTTATGATAGGCTTTATTTGTTGCTTCCAATTTTTAATATACCGTCCTGTCTGATAGGGAGGTCTTCTACGACGTGGATGATAATTTCTGTATTTAAAGTTCGTATTTTGATGTATCCCATAGTACTGAGTAGTCCGTCCGTGATGCCATTTAGGTCAAATAGTGTGTCCATGAAGATTGGAATATCGGAAGAAACAGCACATCTCTTGATTACGTTGAGGTCTGATCCCGTGTCGATCATTAATGTTGCTTGTCCTCCGCTAAATCCTATGTCAGAGAGAAGAATGCTGGGTGGTTTCCTAATTTGTTCTGTCTTGAGTCTGAGTATGGCTTGTCTACGTACCATACGGGGTTGTGCCTCTTCTTTTTCTTTCCTATCAAAATACATCTTTTTCCTGCATTGTTCTATCGTATGGCCTCGGAATTTACAATATTCACAAGATATGCTATCATAAGCTCGGTTTCTGCATTCTTGTATTGTATGACCTGGTTTCTGACAATAATCACAACGGGTGTTGGATTGAGGAGTTCTGTTCGTGTAACTTTGACTTCTACAATCTTGCGCCGTGTGACCTGTTCTTCGGCAGGTGCTGCATTGTTCGTTGAATCGAGGGGCTGTGTTAGCTTGGCTCCTGCAATCTTGCGTCATGTGACCCGCTTGTCGGCAGTTGCTACAATATTCGTTGGGTCTTGCGTTGTAACTCCGATTCCTACAATTTTGTGTTGTATGACCTGGTTTTCGGCAAAAGTCACAGAATGTAAGGCTTCTGCATTCTTGTATCATATGTCCTATTTTTTTACAGTGTTGACAGATTTTTTGTCGCCAGTCGGTGCGTGAAACTTGCTGACTACTGCAGTTAGTAATATCATGGCCGTATCCAAGGCAGTTTATACATTGATTAGGTTGTGTTACTCCAATAGGTATTTTTGTTCTTATTTGGTACTCGTTGTATTCTGCTTCTGCTTTAATAGCACTATTGATAGCGCGATCAAGACTGCTGAAGGTGTATTCGTGTATTCTATTATATATCTCGATTTTTAAACCCGTTAGAAAGGCTTTAACAGCATTTTGTTCTGCATTTATATTAAATTGAGCTTCATGTCCTGGTACTTCTATTGTGATACAATGTCTGATTTGTAAAAGTAAATTAGATACGCGGCTACTATAGTCTACTGTGGTTTCATTCGATAGTTGTGCAATTTTTGATAATTCGCCGTATAATTGAATTGATGTGTGTATTGGAGCAAAACGAGAGGTTAATACATTTGTAAGGTCACTGATTGTGTTGTAATCTCCGCTTGAAACTACTCTTGAAGCTTGTCCGTAAAGCTTATTTTTTATTAGTTGAACTAATCCATATTCTGCGTTAGGATTTATCATGCGCCGTGCATTTCGACAACTTTTAATAAATTGATGTAATGGTATATTTCTACCATCGAAAGAAGGTACTGTGTTGGCCGTATCGCGTAAACTAATGTGTGGTAAATGAGGATATACATTCGTAGCTGTATTCGTATTAATTTGAGGATTTGAAGTTTCTGGAGTATTTTCTGTTTCTGATGTTACTGGAGTGTTTATATTTTCTGGACTTGTTTGAGTCTCTGTATTGATTGCTAAAGCAGCCATTTTTTCTCCAATTGTGTCAGGCATTGTAAAGTTTTAAGTTTCCACAAAATTTAAGGAAAGAAAAAAAAAATTTTCTAAGAAAATACTCACTTTTGGAGTTATTTTACTAAGCGAAAATATCCTTCTCAACGAAATATCCCACCGCTGTCACCAAAAATAATCCGACCTGTAACGTTCAGCTGTTCAGGGACGACTGAATGTAGACAGGTTCCCGAGAGGAGAGCGGCTTCCTCCGAGAATAGGATAGGTGGGGGTTCCGTGTCGAATGAAGGAGTGAAATCCAACTTAAACTTAACAATGACTTTATTCAAATAACACTTAAACTAATAACAATAACGTTAATATAGCTTACAACTACGATTATATATATTGTGTTTTTGTGTTTTTTTTTTGGTTTTTTTATGCTAATATATCCTAATGCGCTATATAAAATTGGATATATATATATATATGTGTGCTACTGCTGTAAGTTCGGCCGCTACCGTTTCCGGAGCGGTTCCCGTCACTCTTGGCAGAGTTCTTAATTTACTGTTCTGTAGACTTTGTCTTTGCTAAGCGGTTAAGCTGCTGCCTACTAGTAGGAGCAACGCTTGAAACCTCCGCAAAAACAAAGTTCTCAACTATTAAATGATAGATCCAAAAAGGAGCACCAGTATCTTGTACACTGAGAACCAGTCGCTACCGTTTCCGGAGCGTGCTGAAATTCTACTGGATAATACTTAAGCTACCTCCAGGAACTAGCATTCGTTAGTTGCAAGAACGTATCTGAGTTCTTAACCATTAAATAAAAGATCCAAAAAGGAGCACCAGTATCTTGTACACTGAGAACCAGCCGCTACCGTTTCCGGAGCGAGCTGAAATCCTACTGGATAATACTTAAGCTACCTCCAGGAACTAGTATTCGCTAGTTGCAAGAACGTATCAGTATTCGAATGAGCGCGCTGAGTGCTGCGTGCGCCTCCTTTTATACTGGAGAATTGGCGGGCTGGCGCATGCGCAGTGTGTCGATATTTCTTATTTCGCAGTTTTCTTGCTTATTATATATTATTTTGTTTCGCGCTTTTGTCAGTAATTCTAATTAATTATTCTTAACATCCCTACAATAATTATTTCTCTAATATTTGTTTAGTTTACAATTTACAACTAAAAGTATGTGCAATGAGCCTGCGCGGTATTACAGATTTGCTCCGCGGTAGTGTAGATCGATTCTACTTTATCGACGGTCGGTAATTGTTGGTTTGAGTCCCTGTGGGACGTTACAAAGCTATTAGAATCGAGGAAATTAAATTTCAAAATGACAAATTGTTGTAATGACCGATTAAACGAATTATGTGATTACATGCTTAATGTGGGATCTAATACGGTGTGTTTACTTCCCACATGTGTTCAGTGTGATGTTTTGAACGCTGCAATGCTGAGTCGATTTCCATCCGAAGAAATACATTTGATCGCTCATGATACAATGAATTGTGCACCGTACTTGAAAAAAAAGGTGTCAAAGGTACTAAACAATAATGACGACGATAGCTCCCGAACGGCGGGACTTGCAAGGGTCGTAATTGTTAAAGTAGGATTGCAAATCATGATTAGAAGAAATATTGATATTACGCTAGGTCTTGTCAACGGTACCATAGCTAAACTTGTTTCAGTTACACGAGGTGTTGATAATGACTTTGAAAAATTGAAAATTATATTACCCACTGGGCAAGAACATATAATAGAACGTGTATGTGTTAAATTTGAAGTAATGGATAGAGCGTTCGTTATTAGAAAACAATTTCCGATTTGCCTCAGCTATGGTATAACTATTCACAAAAGTCAAGGACTAAGCTGGCAGAATGCTGTTGTAGAAGCAAGTAATTCAATATTTACTTGCGGACAAATTTACGATGCTCTTTCACGGGCGACCACACTACAAGGACTGCATCTTATCAATTATGATCCATCTTCCGTAAAGGCACAAGAATCGGCTATAATAGAGTAGAGTACGCCGGGGTATTCTGGGACACGGACAATTGTGGGACACCGCCATCTTCTTTTCCCTAGTACTTCTTGACAGCTACAAACGGCTGTCATCGCTTCGTCTCATGCTAAACTCGTTTTTTATTGAGCACTCGACTTGTGATAACGCTCTGTTACCTCGCTCTGATATCGAGTTAATTGTTATCCCTCCCAAAATTTTATTGCCAGTGTGCGTTTGGTTTATTTATTTTTGTGTTTTCCCACAAACCAGTTAGGGTAAATATGTTTATAATATTCGTGTAACCTTAAACCTTCGAACCATAAAAGAAATTTTGCATGAAGTTTGCATTGTGTTACTTATACGCCGCAATATTGTAAAGATAAGCATCTGGGGAATTGTGGGACGCTTTGTTCGGGGAATTATAGGACAGTCAGTTTTTTACGTTTGACAAGCTAAACTCGTGTTTTTTACGCATATAAGTGATTTTCCATGCATTATTTCAACACAGCATTATTATTTTGGCAAATTTCTATTGTTTTTTGTTTCAAAAATATTTTTTAACCATATTATGCCGCGTTATTACGCTAAAAAAGAAAAATCGTTGAATGTCGCCTCCATTTTGGAGGCGATCAAACAAATTAAAATCTACAACCGGTTTTTTTTTAAATTTTTAAATATTTTAAAAAAAATAAAAATTTAAAAATTGCGCCGGTCCCAACCCAAACACTTACACGTGTGTTCACTGCGATTCGGAATGATTCTGTTCGCCATTTTTCTTTTTTTTATATCAATTATGAATTATTATTATTTCGTTTACAATAATGAATACGCGTTTTCCTTCGATAACTTTAATTTTTTATTCGATTTAAAAGATGTCCCACAATTCCCCGAGATTTTTCAAAAACGCGCAAATTAGTTTTTTGCGCCAACTGATATAACTTGTATAATTTGATGGAATTGGATCAAGCCACTGGTATCAAAAGAATGGCTATTCTCCGTACTACAAAACCATGCCTTGAAATTTCAAGAAATATGATGTGACTTTTTAGCCAAAATAAAAGTGTGTCCCAGAATACCCCGCCGTACTCTACAATAGATTGCGAAAAAAATATAGACCTGATCTTATGACTATTTCAATTTCTAAAAACCACGTTCGCAATGTTTGTGATGCTGTTTGGGCAGTACCTAATTATAATGTATCCGAATGTCAGAATACTAATGATCACATCGCGGATACCACTCAATACAACGTATGAGGTCTCCCGAATTCTGATGGTGTATCTTGTTATGCGAATGCCACAATCCAATGCATGTTATATTGTTCATCTATAAGAGAAAACTTATTTTCGACGGAAAAAGCTGATGATATTATAAAAGTCTTTATGGACCAATATAAATCGGATCAAAATCCAAACATAATATCATTACGGCAATTCGCAGGAGAAAAATACGCTTACAATCAGCTGCATGATGCAGTTGAGTTTATTACCTCTCTTTGTGATCATCAGATTCTTATTAAGAATGCAGTACAACACAAAATAACAACAGTATCAAGATGTTTAGCGTGTAATTACACAAGTACTACTATCAGTACAAATTGTGTTGTACATCTTGCACTGCCCAAGATGTTAAAAAAAGAACATTTGAATTTCAAGATATAATAAAACACAATTTCACAGGATGGCAAAATCAGAAAGATCCTTGCAATAATTGTGATAATTCAAATTCAAATACAATGAAGAAAATCGATATAACTGCTTCCAAACAAATTCTTATTGCAAAATTACATTTGTTCGATTACGATAGTAGTGGAACAACGAAAGTTGAAAATTTCAACATCAGAGCAATGCCGACTACTAAAATACAATTGGTAGATCACTGTTATAAACTTAAGGCAGCGATTTTCCACCATGGTAAAAGTAATGCCGATGGTCATTATACGAGAATGGTAAGGGGTAAGGGCACAACGTGGGTATCCGTTGATGATTTACGAGTAGAAGAACAAGCTTGGCCACGAAATGCTAAAAATGCATACATATTTTTCTTCGAAAGATGTTAATTGTGGTTGTTATTACAGTTCAATGATAAATACGTTCAGCACCAAAGGCTGCTTTCAGCGCCATAAGCTGTTTTGCGCACTATGTACTGCACACAAAGTACTATACATTCATATAATACATATAGATCGGCAATGCAGTGCACATGTTTTTTTGGGGGAAGGTGTTAAACTTACGTAGAACTTATCCTTAACCAAAAAATAATAAAAATACACTCGCTGGGCTGCTTTGCGCTATTCCGAGTATTCCCAGTAAGCTTTACTGGCTACAAACTAGCTTTATCTTCTAACATCACTCGATAGTCTGCAGTGCGCCGTAAACACGTGGACGTGTAACGAAGATAGATCAGATTTTATAATTTATTGGAATTTCCTTACTTTATCCTTATTTTTAGTACCCGTGACAGTGAAAAATTTGTAAAAAAGAAGTTGAAATTCTGAATCCCCATAAAAAACTTTAAAAAAGTAAAAAAAAAATAACGCCAAGATCATGAATTATCTTTGTAAAAAGAAGTGAGATCCCCATAAAAAACTTCAAAAAAGTAAAAAAATTACGCCAAGTACATGAATTAGCTTTGTAAAAAGAAGTGAGATCCCCCCAAAAAAACTTTGAAAAAGTAAAAAAATACGCCAAGTACATGAAAATGTGGAGGACAAAAAAGAGTATAATAAAAAATCACCAAAGAAAGAAAAAATAGTATACTTGAAAAAGTCGAGGAAGAAAAAAAGTATTATCAAAAAATAAATATAAAAAAACACATGAACAAAAAGCATGAAAAAGTCAGGTGTGACGTCCCAATATTTTTCGCGCGGTCTTATTCTAAAATTCTATCATAAATCACGAAATCACTCCACCAAAAAGTCCTTCAAACTCAACTCTTACCCCTTTTCCCCAATCGCTGATCACCTTGACGATGTACCTTAGCGGTCCCCATCTCAAGATGGTCGGTACGAAACCTCCTTCGCTTAATTCGCCCAACGAGGCACAAATTCCCTCCTCAAACTAAATCTAAACAAGTCCCTCGCCCCCAAACTCTTCTTAAATCGAGACCACGTCTCACCCCATCTCTACGACCCTCCAAATCAAAACCACAAATACCCCTTTCCTGTTAAAACGACCAAAATCCATTCGATGGGTTGAGTATCTCCTTTCGCAGTCATAAAACCCCAAAAATCTAACTGCGACACATATTTGGCGTACGTGACATAAATATGTCTATTAATAACCATACCGTTTATAAAAACCCCGGAAGTCCTACCGTGACCCACTTATTAAATGTGTCAAGGCCGCTACCGCGCGTACCCCCGTGTAACGTCCCACAGGGACTCGAACTAACAATTACCGACCGTCGATAAAGTAGAATCAATCTACACTACCGCGGAGCAAATCTGTAATACCGCGCAGGCTCATTGTACATACTTTTAGTTATAAATTGTAAACTAAACAAATATTAGAGAAATAATTATTGTAGGGATGTTAAGAATAATTAATTAGAATTACTGACAAAAGCGCAAAACAAAATAATATATAATAAGCAAGAAAACTGCGAAATAAGAAATATCGACACACTGCGCATGCGCCAGCCCGCCAATTCTCCAGTATAAAAGGAGGCGCACGCAGCACTCAGCGCGCTCATTCGAATACCGACACGTTCTTGCAACTAACGAATACTAGTTCCTGGAGGTAGCTTAAGTATTATCCAGTAGAATTTCAGCACGCTCCGGAAACGGCAGCGACTGGTTCTCAGTGTACAAGATACTGGTGCTCCTTTTTGGATCTTTTATTTAATGGTTAAGAACTCAGATACGTTCTTGCAACTAACGAATGCTAGTTCCTGGAGGTAGCTTAAGTATTATCCAGTAGAATTTCAGCACGCTCCGGAAACGGCAGCGACTGGTTCTCAGTGTACAAGATACTGGTGCTCCTTTTTGGATCTATCATTTAATAGTTAAGAACTTTGTTTTTGCGGAGGTTTCAAGCGTTGCTCCTACTAGTAGGCAGCAGCTTAACCGCTTAGCAAAGACAAAGTCTACAGAACAGTAAATTAAGAACTCTGCCAAGAGTGTCGGGAACCGCTCCGGAAACGGTAGCGGCCGAACTTACAGCAGTAGCACACACATATATATATATCCAATTTTATATAGCGCATTAGAATACATTAGCATAAAAAAAACTAAAAAACACAAAAACACAAAATATATAATCGTAGTTGTAAGCCATATTAATGTTATTGTTATTAGTTTAAGTGTTATTTGAATAAAGTCATTGTTAAGTTTAAGTTGGATTTCACTCCTTCATTCCACACGGAACCCCCACCTATCCTATTCTCGGAGGAAGCCGCTCTCCTCTCGGGAACCTGTCTACATTCAGTCGTCCCTGAACAGCTGAACGTTACACCCGCAACGTCCTTATAAATACGAGGGGACCGAGACAGAAGTCCTCTTTCGACGATAACAATCCAACCAAGCATCATTGTTAAAACCAAGAAAGTCTATTATATTTTTGTGTCAAAAATCATCTCACAACTCATTGTAAGCATTTAAACCATACCATTTTCATTGCATATCATCCTCATCACATAATCTTGTATTATTATTGTTATTTTCGTGTCTATGCTTATTGCAATTCATTATTATATATATTTCATATTATTTACTTTATTTACTGCTTATTGCATTTTCTTGTCTACGCTTATAGCGATTTCATATTATTTACTTTATTTACTGTTTATTGCATTTTCTTGTCTACGCTTATAGCGATTTCATATTATTTACTTTATTTACTGTTTATTGCATTGTCTTGTCTACGCTTATTGCGATTTCATATTATTTCTTTCAATAACAATTGATTATTACTTATTCATATGTAATTCATATTCATACTCATACGTTTCAATAACCATTGTATATAATGAATATCATGTACTAATGCTAAATCCCTAGCGCATAATTATAACGTAAAAATCACCAACAGTGCATCAAATTGAATAAACAATTTCTATTCAAATCACGTTACGAGTTATTGTGTCTAGTCATCTGTTTGCGAAAATTCCCAAACGGAATCAAGCTGTCACAACAGCTGATTCCCGTTCATGAACGCGAGAACGGTTCTAGTGTTTACAAACATACTATTGCATGAGCCGTGCAATCCACGAAAAAACTAAACGTGGTTTCTTATATATATATGCAACGGTAAATCCTATTACCGAAACCAAAACAAATACAAAGTAATATAACGGGTGCTCTCCAAGTGTACATTTACCTTCCCTGGTCGATTAGAGTGACGGATTCAATATTCGCGCCTGATCGCCTCCAGAAATCCTAAGCGTGACGGATTATAGATTCGCGCCTGACATCCATTCCTTCCCCCAATTGTCATCGTTCCCAAAGACCTCACCCGGGACGTGACACAGGGACGAATAAAGTATTAAAATAAATATAATCACATAAATAAATAAAAAATATATAATTACAATATAAAAAAAGATGTGAAATCAAAATGTTGTGCAAGTACATCACAAAAAAATAATATAATCACACAAAAAAAAATAATATATAGTTACAATATAAAAAAAGATGTGAAATCAAAATGAGGTGCAAGTACATAAAGGTGCTTTCCAACTGCGCTTAAGATGACACAACTACATATACACAGCTAAAATGCTGTGTTCATACATTCCATTACTCATGTCGCGAACATTCTAATTAATCAATCAAAAAGAATCCCTTGAAAAACATTGTCGTAAATTAATAGCTTTACAAAATTAATGATATACAAAAATTGCGCCAATTATAACAATGGCTATGTATACAAAGAAAAAATGTATTAAATAATATTAAGCAGATTTATTTTTATACAAATAAATATTTTAATACGAATAAATATTTTATTCAAAATACTTGGCGCTGCGCCCCGAATTGGTGTTGCTAAACTGAATAAATATGTATATACATTGCATTAATCTTTTTCTTTTCTTGTGCGTGCGTTCGTGAATGTGTGTATGCGCGCGTGTGCATATGCTACGTATGATATTAGAATTAAATATATGTAGAATAAATCTGACTGCGTTTCTAATAAGTGTATGTATATGTTTATGTATTTTAGATTGTAGGGGAGTGATTGTAAATTATTAGTACTAAGACAATTAACATTTTATGGGTTGCGCAGCGCCAAGTATTTTGAATAAAATATTTATTCGTATTAAAATATTTATTTGTATAAAAATAAATCTGCTTAATATTATTTAATACATTTTTTTCTTTGTATACATAGCCATTGTTATAATTGGCGCAATTTTTGTATATCATTAATTTTGTAAAGCTTGTTACGTATATAGAATTTCTATATGCCGCTTTCATCGAGCTCGCGTCTGTGAAGGGAAGACGCCCTAAAACCCTTTCGTTTATCAAACATTTCACTTAGGGGGTCATGATCTCGACCATCTAGATAACGACCACGGGAACGGAAGTGACACGACGATAACCCCGAAAGATTTCCTTATATGGAAAATTCCTAATGAACCCCCACTCATTTTTTGGGAGTATATAAACCCTTTGTTTTCTACCCTCTGTGGTTAAAAGTCATAGAGTCACGCGTAGAGTCACGCACAGTGGTCTGGAATTAAGAATTTGGTGACATTTGTCTATAACTTTTGAACTATAAAAGATATCGAAACGTTCTTTGCGCCAAAAAATAGGAAAAAATTATCCCCTTCTAATGATGCATAACTTAATATTTTTTATATTTATTTATTTATTGTTTTTTAAATTTTTTTATGTTAATTGTTATAAAAAAAAATTGAAAGCTGTTTATTTGGTACCTTATTTAATACTCTTTTCAGTGGCTTAAGTTGCATGTTGATAAAACTTTTCGTTTTCAAGTTATAAGGAAAGTCGTATAGTAGAGGAAAGTAGTGAAAATCGCTTGTTTTTAAATTAAAGAGCAATCTTGTGCGATAAAATGGCATCTTTTATTAGTAATTAATGTAAATAATCCATTAAAAAAATAATGCTGAATGCAGCATGGTAAACTTTCGAAATTCTTTACTTTAAGAGAGGATATCTTTAAAGTCCCAAAGAGTCCCACATTCTACCGAATTGAAATATTTTCAGCAAATCTTCCTCTATGTAATCGCGTAACATCCATTTCCAACTTCGTCCAACTTCTCAAATTAATACAGTTTAATGCCGTCAGTGTTACGCCGCGCCGCGTCGCGTTTTACGTATCACGTCCGCATCGTCCCAAATTCGTAAGGAGGTATGGCGTTTGTTCGAAGAAACTGTTTATACCATAGATACTTGATCTGTTTATACTATGGTGTAGATAAGCCTACGAATTTGGGACGATGCGGACGTGATACGTAAAACGCGACGCGGCGCGGCGTAACACTGACGGCATTAAACTGTATTAATTTGAGAAGTTGGATGAAGTTGGAAATGGTTGTTACGCGATTACATAGAGGAAGATTTGCTGAAAATATTTCAATTCGGTAGAATGTGGGACTCTTTGGGACTTTAAAGATATCCTCTCTTAAAGTAAAGAATTTCGAAAGTTTACCATGCTGCATTCAGCATTATTTTTTTAATGGATTATTTACATTAATTACTAATAAAAGATGCCATTTTATCGCACAAGATTGCTCTTTAATTTAAAAACAAGCGATTTTCACTACTTTCCTCTACTATACGACTTTCCTTATAACTTGAAAACGAAAAGTTTTATCAACATGCAACTTAAGCCACTGAAAAGAGTATTAAATAAGGTACCAAGTAAACAGCTTTCAATTTTTTTTTTATAACAATTAACATAAAAAAATTTAAAAAACAATAAATAAATAAATATAAAAAATATTAAGTTATGCATCATTAGAAGGGGATAATTTTTTCCTATTTTTTGGCGCAAAGAACGTTTCGATATCTTTTATAGTTCAAAAGTTATAGACAAATGTCACCAAATTCTTAATTCCAGACCACTGTGCGGCATCGTGACGCGTCTCACAAAATGCACTGTATCTTCGTCAATTCTTCGAATATTAACTTGAATTTTTCAGACAATATTTTTGAAGAGTTAAACATTAAGAAAGTGAAGAAAAAAAAATCGAAATTTTTTCAACTTTCACAGTGGTGGTCCCCCGTAAGATTCTTATTTTGATATATTCTATAGTGCTGAGTAATCCATCCGTAATGCCATTGAGGTCGAAGGGAATGTCCGTGAAAATTGGAATGTCGGGAGAAACAGCACATCTTTTGATTACATTAAGGTCTGATCCAGTGTCAATCATCAATGTTGTTTGTCCTCCGCTAAATCCTATGTCAGTAAGAAGGATGCTAGATGGTTTCCTTATTAGCTCTGTTTTAAGTCTGAGTATGACCTCTCTACGTACCATACGGGGTTGTGCCTCTTTCTTTTCCTTTTTATCAAAATACATTTCTTTCCTACATTGTTCTATTGTGTGGCCTCTAAATTTGCAGTATTCGCAGGATATATTTGCATAGGCCTGGCTTCTACATTCTTGTATTGTGTGACCCGGTTTCCGACAATAATCACAATATGTGTTAGGTTGAAAAACTCTATTTGTGTAACTTTGGTTTCTACAATCTTGCGTCGTGTGATCTGTTCTTCGGCAGTTGGTGCAATATTTGTTGGATTGAGGGGTCCTGTTGGTGTAACTCCGGCTTCTACAATCTTGTGTCATGTGACCTGGCTTTCGGCAGAAGTCACAGAATGTATCGCTTTGGTTTTTATTAAGATTCCTATATTCTTGTATTGTATGTCCTATTTTCTTGCAATATTGACATGTTTTTTGTCGCCAGTCGGCATGTGAAATTTGCTGACTACTGCAGGTGGTGACGTTATGGCCGTATCCGAGGCAGTTTGTATATTGATTATTTTGTGTTATTCCTGATGCTAGTCTCGTTCTAGTTTGATACTCGTTATATTCCGCTTCTGCTTTAATAGCATTATTCATATCGCGATCAAGACTGGTGTAGGTGCATTCATGTATTCTATTGTATATTTCGATCTTTAAACCCGTTAGAAAAGCTTTAACAGCATTTTGTTCCGCGTTAATATTAAATTGAGGTTCGTGCCCTGGTACTTCTATTGTGTTACAATGTCTAATTTGTAAAAGTAAATTAGATACGCGGCTGCTATAATCTATTGTTGTTTCGTTCGGAAATTGTGCGATTTTTGATAGTTCGCCGTATAATTGGATCGAAGTATGTAATGGAGCAAAACGCGAGCAAAGTACAGATATGAGGTCGCTGATTGTGTTATATTCTCCGCTTAAAATTACTCGTGAGGTTTGTCCGTAAAGCTTATTTTTAATGAGTTAAACTAATCCATACTCTGCGTTTGGGTTTTTTATGTGTCGTGCGTGTCGACAACTTTTGATAAATTGATGTAGCGGTATATTTCTACCATTAAAGGAAGGGACTGTGTCTGCTGTGTCATGTAGGCTAATGTGTGGTAGATAAGGATATACATTCGTAGCTGTATTCATATTAATTTGAGGATTTTCATTATCTGGAGTTTCTATGGTTTCTAGAGTTTCTGGATTGTTTATATTGTCTGGAGTTTGAGTCTCCGTATTGATTGCTAGGGTAGCCATTTTTTCTTCAATTGTTTCAGGCATTGTAAAGTTTTAAGTCTCCACAAAATTTAAGAAAAAATTTTCTAAGAAAATACTCACTTTTGGAGTGACTTTACTAAGCGAAAATATCCTTTTCAACGAAATATCCCACCACTGTCACCAAAAATATCCGACTTGTAACGTTCACCTATCCGGGGACGACTGAATGCCGACAGGTTCTCGAGAGGAGAGCGGCTTCCTCCGAGAATAGGATAGGTGGGGGTTCGTTGGTAGAGTAAAGGAGTAAAATCCAACTTAAACTTAACAATGACTTTATTAAAACAACACTTAAACTAATAACGAAAATAATAATATTGCTTACAACTACGATTATATATTTTATGTTTTTGTGTTTTTTTATCTATGCTAATTTATTCTAATACGCTATAATATTGGATATATATATGTGCTACTGCCGTAAGTTCGGCCGCTGCCGTTTCCAGAGCGGTTCCCGAAACTCTTGACAGAGTTTATGTTCTATGATTCTGCTGTGAGAGCGGCCGCTGCCGTTTCCGGAGCGGTTCCCGACACTCTTGGCAGAGTTCTTGTTCTAGTGTTCTGTAGACCTTGCCTTCGCTAAGCGGCTAAGCTGCTGCCTACTAGTAGGAGCAACGCTTGAAACCTCCGCGAAAACAAAGTTCTCAACCTTTAAATGAAAGATCCAAAAAGGAGCACCAGTACCTTTGTACACTGAGAACCAGTCGCTGCCGTCTTCGGAGCGTGCTGAAATTCTACTGGATAGTACTTAAGCTGCCTCTAGGAACTAGCATTCGTTGGTTGCAAGAACGTATCTGTATTCAAATGAGCGCGCTGAGTTTTTTTTTTAAATTTTAAGTCAGTAGGGGGGAAAGGAGAGAGAATCTCCCGCTTTAAACTCCTCCCTATGGGTCGTCCCTCTAAGCTGAAGCCTAGTTACCAGCCAGTGCTACAGTTGGTATTACCGAATGGAAAGTGAGAGCCGTGGCTAAAGATAAGTCGCGGAAAATTTTCAAAACACCCCACGAGTCTGAATATTATAGACGAGGCTTAAAAGTTTTGAAGGCGCTTTGGACCAATTTTCGGTATAGGTCGACATAATATAATTTCCAAGAATATAATTTTATTTAATAATGTATTCCAAAAAAATAATTTCCTGTCGAAAATCGCAGCTAACGTTCAATCAATTTACTTATAGCTTTTGTATTGCAAAAAGTCTAATTTTACAAAACCCGACTTAGTTTTAGTACCGGCGAGAATGGGACATCTACCTACTGCAGATATATGCCAAGTTTAAGTACATCAGGTGATTGATTTTTGAGATATGCTAAGAAATTCGAAAAACATCGTTTTAAGAAAAACGCGTTTAAAGTTTCAGGTATCGTTTTTAATTAATTTTTTAAATGTTTTTTAAATTAATATAATTTGAGGGTTTCTCCTAAAAACACCAAATATCGCGCTCCTTTTCAGGCCGTCAAAGTAGGGAGACTCCTTAAGTGCAATAATGCCATTGAGTTTATTAAAAATGATAAAAAGTTGCTCTGTAATGATAAAGGCAATAAGAAATATGTTTGGAAGAAATAAAGACTAATAAGATTAAAATGTACTTTTAGTTTTTTCAAGCGTACTTTTTTTTATACTCCACGAAAACAAATTTACGTTATGTTCCTGTAAAAAAAGGTGGCAACCCGCGAGCAGCATTCATTAAAAGTATCTCTTTCTTTGAAACCTTATAATCATACGTTATTTATGTTTTACACACTTTTTTACAATCAACTGATACCTACAGTTTTGTACGCAAGTTCGGCAACATCTTGTATAATTTTGCAAAAAAGGTGTTGCCTCGATGATTAGTAAGACGTTCCCCTGTTAAAGCTACGTCAAACTCTCTTTCTCTCTCAGAAAATGGGAATTTCAGCACTAAATTAAATATTTTTCCTTTTATTACAGCCTAATTTTGAAACGACTGGTTATATCCTTTACGAACGGCAGTTCACGGAAAACGTGGAAAGTCATGTCCATATTGTGAACGCTAATCCATATTATATGTTTATAAATACGACGAAATGCTGTTGTTTCCTTGTAACGTTAAGATATCTAAAAATTACAATACATTTTAAAAAGAAAGTTAGCTGTCGATGTCTCAATGACTCGTTGCATTTCACCCCATTTCGATTCAATACGTTCTGCTGGCCGAGAGCCAGCAACCCACCTTACAGTTACACGCATACTACTTCAGCTAGTAGCCACAGAGTGGGGGAACAGCTCGCGGCGTCGCTCTTCGCTTTGCTCACGAGCAATCGAGAGCGCTCTTGCCCGTCACAGCCTTGCTGTGCAGGCCTGCCGTAGATTATATCGGACTCCTGATTCAGATGGCAACACTACGTGAAGAATCAAGTTCTTTATGACTCGACCAATATTACAAGAATCGATTCATTTTTAATTGCACTTACCAGGGATTATTTTAGTAAATTACCGAATATCAATAACGTAGTAATACAGTCTTTAGCATTCCAAAATATTACTATAACCAGAAAACAACTCGCCACAGGATACCTTACACCGCAGGCCTTCCCCTTGTGCAACTGCCTGGGTCTTATTCAGGATGCCGATAACATCCCCTTAATTTTCCATTGGCGGCGGAATAGGTCGGACAAGCGAATAGCATACTCGCATGAGGATTTTGCTGAAAACAGAGATAAATTTGAATATTCAATAGCTATGCCCAGGGTCGACTGTAACGATTTCCACCGGCTGAACCACCAAAAATATTGGTGGCTCTCAGTAGACAGTGTACACATGGCGGAGCTGGCAAATCACCGTAATGATCTCAGGAACAGGAGAGACTAACTTATAGACTGATCAATACTGATTCCTTAATTAATAAAGGGCGTTGTTGTTGGGACTCCGGCCCCTACGCTCAGATGTATATAGTAGCTCGTAATTTAGCCATAAGTTTAGACTAGTTCTTTCTTCTCTTCTCTTTTTCTTCTTTTTATTGTTATTGTAAGAGCGAATGTTAGAGCGGATACGGGGTTTTTGCCCTCCTTCTGGGTTGTTGGCTTTTTTCCTCCTTGGGTTTAGTTCCCACAAATTATTGTAACCATGAAAATGCAATTTTCTTTAGAATTTAAATTGATACCAAAAAAATGTATTTCACCAAAGAACCTCGCAACTGTATAGCTAAGAGTTTCCACGACTTGGAACAATTAGTACGTTATTTCTTTTTCGTTATTGTAAGGCTATTTTTTTGTTTTTAACGCCGTTTATTCATACAGACTGTACCAAAACTTGTTAATAAACATCTTTATAAAAAAAAAGTAAAGTGTTCATCTACGGTGCTACAGGGTCGAAGGTTCGAATCTCCTCGGGGTAAAAGAAATTTTCTATTTATAAAAAATATACACGGACGTTATACTACTATGATATTCTTCTCACAGCACGTGCGTTATATATATATATTATATAAAATATAATATATGAATATACGAACTAATACCGTTATTTTTATTTTTGCCCTACCGCCCGAAACGTTGCGGGACCATTGCTGTAAAATTTTGGAAATGTTGCGCGACCATTGCTGTAAAAAATCAGAAATGTTACGCTATCATTGCTGTAAAATCCTGAAACAATGTTGCAGAAATATATCCTGCAATGTTGTGTGACGTCCCACTATTTTTCGCGCGGTAACAGTACAAGTCTTTCCCAAACTCACTCCACCAAAGGTTGCATACCGCAACCGCCCTTTACCCCTAATAATCTTTTAATATGTATAAATACAAGGACCCATAAGGCTGAATCCCTCTCTTCTACGGAACTCTTCAAAGGAGAAAGACCATTGAAGAATAAGTATACTTAAACAGTGAATGTGATTAACGAATCATTCTACAACAACTCCTGTAAGCTATTACTATTACCATATTGTTTAACGGCATATCATCTTCATTTATAACATTTCATATTATTATTCTTATTTGCTTATTTCATACTATTACTCATTGCTTTGTATTATTATTTTTGCTAACGCTTAGCACCTTATAACATCCTGTATTATTAACGCTTATTGCAATTCATATTATTATTCTTATTTGCTTATTTCATACTATATTATCATCTTTTATTGTATCGCATGTCCATCCATAAACATTATATTTTATATACATTTATAAATGTCATACGGTAACGATCATCGCTTACTGCACCATTAACGCAGTGCATGATAAACGTTCATGTTTAACCTGAATAAACGACCATTTAAATCAACCGTGAAGGTACTGTGTTAATTCTTCGGCAACGAAGATCCCAAACATAACGGACCGCTGCAACAGCTGATCTCGGTTCGCGAGCGAGTGTTCTTATAGTGTTTACGAAACGTTCTTCTGCACGGGCCGCGTACCGACGTATGCCTAGACGGATTTCGCGGAACCATTGCGAGTGATTTCTTATATATATGCAGCGGTAAATCCAATTATCGAACCGGTACAAAAACCCACAAGGGTCTAACGGGTGTTCATCGGGTATAACTTCATCATTTAAACCCTCCTTGGTCGCTCAGTGTGTAGGATTCAAGATCCTCGCCTAGATTCCCTCGACCTCGGTGTGTAGGATTCAAGATCCTCGCCTAGATTCCCTCGACCTCAGTGTGTAGGATTTAAGATCCTCGCCTAAATTCCCTCGACCCCAGTGTGCAGGATTCAAGATCCTCGCCTAACCTCCTTTTACCCCAGTGTGCAGGATTCAAGATCCTCGCCTAACCTCCTTTTACCCCAGTGTGCAGGATTCAAGATCCTCGCCTAACCTCCTTTTACCCCAGTGTGTAGGATTCAAGATCCTCGCCTAGCCTCCTTTTACCCCAGTGTGCAGGATTCAAGATCCTCGCCTAGTTTCCCTCGACCCCAGTGTGCAGGATTTAAGATCCTCGCCTAAATTCCTTCTACCCCAGTGTGTAGGATTCAAGATCCTCGCCTAAATTCCGTCTACCCCAGTGTGCAGGATTCAAGATCCTCGCCTAAACTCCCTCAACTCTCAGTGTGCAGGATTTCAGATCCTCACCTGTGTCCAAAAAACCCCCCCAGTGTCATTGTCCCCCAAAGACCTCCACCCGGGACGTGACAGTTGCACAGGGGCGGACATAGCAATTTACTAGTAACTTTTCGGCAACATTGCATGCAGTGTTCCAAGTATTAAACCGCAACGCAACTGAGACATTTCTGCAATAAATGTGCTGTAGGGGAATATTCTCCCTAGCAACCAGCATGGTTTCAGAAATGGAAAATCTTGCCTTGATAATCTCACTATCCTAGCTTTAAAGGTTAATGAAGCTTTCGCTGAGAAAAAAGAGGTCCTGGCCGCTTTCCTCGATGTTCAGGGTGCATTTGATAATGTCTGTATTGACACCTTACTTTCCAAACTTGCGTCGTTAGGATGTTCATTCAAGATACTGAAGTTTATAAAATTCTTGACTCACGAAAGATGTATTTTTACAACTCTCTCTGGGGATGCACACAGAAAAGTTTTCAAGGGCGTTCCGCAAGGCGGTGTCCTTAGTCCGTTGTTATACATCTTATATGTCTCGAATGTTGCGGCTAATGTGCAAAGCTCTATCTCAGTCTCCCAATTTGCCGACGATATTGCTATCTTCCTCAAATTTACATCTATTAAGAGAGGTACCAAAGCTATTGAAAAAGCTATCAAAATAATAAAAGACAATCTCTCTGATCTGGGACTGGATATCTCTCCCTGTAAAACTGTTCTCCTACATTTCAGTAACAAAAAAATTGTCCCCGGTTCCACTGCCATTAAAATTGGTGATCACTCTATTAAATCCTGCTCTTCTGTTCGCTTTTTGGGCATTACATTTGATTACAAAATGTCTTTTATTCCTCAAGTTGATCGTATAATCAAAAAATGTTCGCTTTCCCTCAATATAATAAAATTTTTACGCGGTACTTGGTGGGGCTCTGACCTTGTTACCCTCATTTTTTTATATAAAAGTTTCATCCGTTCTATTCTCGAATATAGTAGTTTCATTTACTTCCCAAAACGGCAAAGTATGTCTGACAAGCTCGAAAAGCTTCAGTTTTCGGCTATAAAGCTAGCCCTTGGTTACCGCAGAAGCTCTTCCACTAACATCATGCTAGCTGAATCCAAACTTCTTCTCTTAACGGAACGTGCTATGTTCCAATGCAATTGCTTTCTTGCAAAAGTTTGTTCTAATAACAACTCACTTTGTCTCAATGCAATTAAATGCTATTTTAACATAGTCAAAAACAAATCTGTCTTTTCAAATGGAATATTAAATAAATGCATATCATACTCTAAGATTTACTCTAACAGTATAGATTCTCGAAATCACTTCAATATCTTCTGTCACGACTTCAGTATTCTAATCACAACAATTTCATTTGACTATTCTCTCGGCCTGGATCTCAAAAAAGAAAAGATCCTAACCTGTGTCTGAATGGATTGGTAAGAGATTCCTCTGCTTTCTCCATATTCACTGATGGCAGTAAAATCTCAAGTTCCAATTATGTTGGCTCCGCTTGCTTTTGCCCTGATCTAAATATTTGCTCATCAAAAACTATTGATCATAATGTTTCTGTGTTTACAGCTGAGTGTATTGCCTTAAGCGATGCCCTCGATATTGCGTTAAGCAATAACAACAAATTTTTTTTCATCTTTTCGGATTCTCTTAACGTGTTGCAAAGGATTTAATTCACTAAGTATGATGTCAGAACTAACATCTATATTCTTGATAGAAAAAAGAAATAGAATCAATTTCTCCACAACAATCCCAATAATGAAATCAAATTTTTTTGGATTCCGTCGCATTCGGGGATCCGGGGTAATGATATTGTGGATGGGATGGCGAAAGGTGCTACCGTCTCCTGCGCATTACACATCCCAAGAATACCTTTCACCGATCTTTCGGAATTATTTAAAAAAGAGCCTTTTCACATACGGCCCAAATAATAAAGGACCAAGGGATATATAAAGGTAAATTCTATTTTCAACACTACTATAGTGACAATCGTATGCCGTGGTATGGAAACAAAAATCTATCCCGGCAATTTATTGTTACTGTAAACAGAAGCAGAGCGGATAACTATCATTTGGCCGCTTCCCTAGCTCGTATTGGTTTTATCGACAGTCCTAAATGCAAATTTAATCTTGAAAACAAAACTCTCAATCATGTCCTATGGCAATGTAATTTATATAACGTTCAAAGAACGAAACTAATATTTAAACTGCGTAAAATAAATCTACATTTGCCGCTCGATGCCGCGTCGTTAATCGCTAGTCCTAATATTAAAGCTTGCCACTATATTCTTGTCTTCCTAAATAACTGTAATTTGCGTATCTAGAATGAATAATGGTTCAATCTTACTGTATACTTCTGTATGTATATACTCATATCTTTCTTTTTGTTGTTTCTTTCCTGAAATACTGTGTATTACCTGTAATACTGTTTTAATAAATCTCGTATGAGATTTGAATTAAAAAAAAAAAGAACATCGGTTTCAGCGTAATCCGCCTGTAGTTCTTCGCGAATCTTGTAACGAGTTCTTGTATGAGACTCAACCAATTTTGTATTACCCTCGTTGCATACGAAATTATTTTACGCACGGTCCGTGAATGGTTCGGATAATTTGAAGCAATCAAATTATCTGTAAAAAAAAAGAAAATCTTTCGCTTTTATTTTAATGCCTGTTCGGGTGATTACTTTGTTAATTAATCATGCCCGGGACAGAAGCCTCGGTCGGTCTCTCCTGAGGATATAGCTAATCTGACTTTGTCAATGGCCAACTCAATGGTTTTACTTACACAGCATACAGTACGCCGCAGCTTCAATTCCGATTCTTGACGGTGAGACTCCAGCCCTCTCATTTTTCACGCAGAATGTAGAAAACAGGTTGGCATTGACACCGCCAAATGCGGAGCCCGAATATCTAACAATCGTATTAACAAAACTCACGGGTCCTGCGAGAATTAGTATTCGGGATAAGTCATTTTCTGATACATCGGAGTTATTAAAATATCTTAAAAAACGATACGCTCCGGGACGTGATCTAGCCCATTTCCAAGGGGAAATCGCTCGATTCAAAATTCGTAGTGACGAATCTTTAAGAAGATATATTGACTGGGTTAGTCGCCTTGCTCATCGCTCTCATCACGGCAATTCGGGATCGGTACGGTGCGAACACCGATGAAATATCTAAGGAAATGGAGAAAGACATACTGAAAAACTTCATCGAGGGATTACCAGAACACGTTGTAACCGTAAGTCGCGGGGTTACCGGTGGGACGGTGGAGGTACCGTATCGCCAGCTCAGGACGGTGGTCCAGGGCCGTCGATCGAATGATCAAACGCTTGAGTAGAGTGGGGTACGGTAATTTATTCAACCTTATAACTAAATACAGGAGGTCCCGGCCAGGTCTATGCTGGCACACAGTGAAAGTACGGCTTATCCTAGCGCGAGTCCCGGTGTGTACGGCGGCGCGAGTCCCGGTGTGTACGGCGGCGCGAGTCCCGGTGTGTACGGCGGCGCGAGTCCCGGTGTGTACGGCGGCGCGAGTCCCGGCGCGTATCGCGTGGTGTATGAACGGTTGCGGCGTTTCGGCGGAGCGGTAAGGGAAAGACGATTTGACCGTTCGGTGTCTTGGCGGGCAAGCCCTGCCGTGGGACCCTGGTCGGGGAGTCTTTAGTCCGGTCACCCCGTGGGCACAACCCGTGGGTGAATCGGAGACTGCAGGGACGCTCTCGGGAACGGAGATGACTCCGTTCGGGAGATCGATATAAGATAACGGCCTGCGTCCAGAGGATGGCTCACGCTGTCCTTCTGGGAACCGGGGAGGAGGAGATTTCCAAAAGATGCAGCTACGCAGTCTGTCGACGCACGGGAACTGGTGCTTACAAGAGTTATTGTCTTTCGCAAGAACTAGTGTCGGCACGAGAACGTGGTATCGTACAGAAGGTTGCTGGAGAGATGTACTTGTCAGTACGCTTGCTCTAGGCGGTCTCTGCCAAATAGGCCCGCGCCCCCAGCTTATATGTCCTCGTCCGCGGATTTTCGGCGGCGAGAAGGACACATGCTGAAGTGCCCATCTCGCGCCGATTCTCGGTACCCGCGGACGAGTGGTGGGGGGCAAGACCGTTGGCAGAGTCGCGGTACGCGTCCTCGCGGCTGTGCGCGCGGTGGTGGGGGGGCAAGATCGTCGTCCCACCGACAATAACTCGTTACATCACCTCCTCCTTTCGGAGGACGCGATCTTACCCCTCTGTTTGTATGTTTTCTTCTTTTCGGTACTTATGCTACGGTTTATGGGTTATTATGTACAATCTTAAATCTACTTGTTTTATTAATTTATTTCTACCTTAAAATTACTTAACCTACGTACAATAGTAAGATGAGTAGTAGTGATACTACTACGGGGTTTACTCGGGTGGGGGCTGGGGGAGAGAGCTGAAGCGTGCTCGAAGCTGCTGGTTTCGCAGCATTTTCAACTCCATGAATCCCCCGGGGACGGGGATTCGGTATCTCCGGCCGACCTGAAAGGCCTTCAGGTCGAACCGGAGCTCCGTCGAGCTGCCCGGCTGCCGTTGCCACGGTACTCCAGTGGTCGATGGGGGGGCCGGGCCGGACGGTGCAGTGGTCCGTGGTGGCGGTTTTGGGGCCTCCAGCTCCATGGGCGTCGGCTTCGGCGGCGGCAACGAAGTCGGTGTCGGCGGAGTTGGGGCCGGCGAAGACGGTGGTGGCGGCGGTGCCATCCATCCCGGGAGCGTGGGTGTGGGTGCTGGCGTTGGTGCGGGCGTCGGTGCTGGTGGTGTTGGGGGGAGGGGGATGTCGAGCCCCATGAGGGCCGGGGGGTTCTGGGGACGGGGCGGTCGCTGACGGTGACTGTCTGGCTTCTCCTTCGGCAACGGCGGCTGCACTGGTGGGGTCGGCCGCGTCGGTGCCCTCGGTTGCGTCGGCGGCTGCGTCGGTGGCTCCCGTGGCTGCGGTGGCGGTGTCTCCATCGCCTTCCATGGTGGTGGCGGCGCCTGGAGCAACTCGCTTAGCAGCGAGACGGCTGGGCCCTTTTTGTCCGGCTTGTCCGTGCTGCTCCAGGGTGGCCGTGCTGGTGTCGGCTGCAGCGGTGGTGGTAGCCGGCTCTTCTCTACCTCCTCCACCAGGGTCACCCCTACGGTGGAGGGCGGCTTCCGGGCCGGTGGCTTCGGCCGGGCCGGTGGTCCTCGTGCCGGAGGGGGGATGTCGAATTCCAGCCTCCGCCTGGCTGCTGGGGTGATTCGAGGTGTTGGCCCTGGTCGCTTCCGGAGCTGGCACTCCATCGGACGTCTGGCTTCGGCGACCCGGAGAGGGACTGCGGCTTGCCTCGTGGCCTCGTGTGCGATTCGGGCTTTCGGTGGCATGCTGGCTTGCTATTTTCTCCTTGGAATCACCGCGGGGCTTATAGGATCCTTCGCGCTGATTACTCCAGCGCGAAAGTCCTCCCGCGCTATTTATCGTCGTGGCCATCTGGTGCTCGTCCTTTTGGGTTGATTTCAAAATTCCCGGAACGGTGTTGTCGTTGGCCTCGGTGTTTACTTGTGGGGAGGGGAGTATGGCCAGGTCGAGTGCGCCCGCACTCTGTGTCCCGTCAGGGACGCCTTCCCCCCCTTCTCCGCAGGGCTTCAAATCTTGTATGTGGGCTCTCCGCGGTTGCTTTCTGCCGTTTCGCAACAGGACTAGGTTGGGCCCTACGTATTCCTTGACGACGTGGGGTCCGGAGAACTTTGGTGCCAGTTTGGCTGCGAAGTTCTTTGCCGCGGACGACAGCGGGTGTTCCCGGAGCATTACCTTGTCGCCGATCCGCGGTCGCCAGTCTCGCCGCCGGAGGTTGTAGATTTGTTTCTGCGCCTCCGTTGCCTGAGCCTGTGCGTGGCGGGCGAGGCGCACGGCTTCCTGTAGGCGCTCCACGTCTTCGGCGCGGTCCGTGGTCTGCTCCTCGTCGCCGATCGCGGTTGTTGGTTGGCGGATCGCCCCGGGAATCGCTGGTTCCCGGCCATAATTTAAATAGGCCGGGGTGTAGCCGGTGGAATCATGGCGCGCGGTATTGTAGGCGAACATAATTTCGGGCAGCCAGTGGTCCCAGTGGCGGTGGTCTCCGTCGGTTAATTGCGCGATCATTGTCTTAATGACGCGATTGACCCTCTCCACTGGGTTGCACTGTGGGGTGTAGGGGGGCGTCCGTCGGTGCTCGATTCCGTAGCTTCGCAGCATTCCCGTGAATTCTTTGCTCTCATACTGGCGGCCGTTGTCCGAGATTACCCGCCGTGGGCATCCGAAGCGGAGGACAATCCGCTCCTTGAAAGCCCTGGTGACGGCGGGGGCGGTCGCCTGTCGCAGTGGCTGTAGCTCGACCCACTTGCTGAATTTGTCTTGCATCACGGCCAGCATGGTGAATCCTTTGGTTGACCGGGGCAGGGGGCCGACCAAGTCCACTGCGACTACCTCCCAAGGGTTGGCGGCCGGTGTTGTCTGCATTCCGCCAGCGGGTGCCTGTTGCGATGCCTTGTATTCGAGGCACTTCTGGCAACGGCGTACATATCTGGTTGCGTCGCGTACCATCCCTGGCCAGAAGTAACGTTGTGCCAGTCGCGCGGCCGTCTTACTGGCTCCTAAATGTCCGGCGGTGGGCGCGTCGTGATTCTCGCGCAGCACCGCTTCCCGGAGTGGCTGCGGTACGCACAATTTCCATTCGCCCTCAGATCGCGGGCCGTGGGTGTCCGAGATGTGACGGTATAGTCGGCCCTTTACGACGTGGTACTCCGGGTAGCGGTGTGGAGCGTTTTCGGCGGCCGTTCGTATGCGGTTGTACCAGGCGCATCCGGTCGGTGCCTCCACGTTGGTGACCTCGGCTGCTTCGGAGTCTTCGTCGGGCTGCCGAGAGAGAGCATCGGCGACCAGATTGTTAGCTCCCTTTCGGTACTGGATATCGAAGTCATATTCTTGCAGTTCTAGGCCCCAGCGCGCCAGCCGACCGGAGGGGTTGTCCATGGTGCGCAGCCATTTGAGTGACTGGTGGTCGGTCAGGACGGTGAAACGATACCCCTCCAGATACGGCCGCATTTTTCTAATGCCTCATACGACCGCAAGGCACTCTTTTTCGGTCACCGAGTAGTTTCTCTCGGCGGGGCTTAGTGTTCGGCTCGCGTAGGAGATCACACGCTCCTCGCTGTTGACCTCCTGTGTTAAGACAGCGCCGAGCCCCTCGTTGCTTGCGTCCGTTTGCAGTGTGAAGGGCAGGGTGAAGTCGGGGCAGGCGAGCACGGGCGCGGTGGCTAATTGTTGTCGGAGCCTTTCAAATGCTGTTTCTTCTTTTTCCCCCCACGTCCACCGTACCTTTTTCTGTAGTAGGTGGTTGAGGGGGGCGGCGATGTCGGTGAACCGTGGGATGAAACGCCGGTACCACGAGACCATGCCCAGGAATCGTCGTAATTCCTTCAGGTTGGTGGGGGCCGGTATCCTGGCGATGGCCTGAACTTTTTCGGGGTCGGTGGCTACTCCCTGGTCGGTGACGGTATGGCCGAGATACTGCAGCGTGGTCCGACCGAACTGGCACTTCTCCTTATTGAGCCTGAGTCCGGCCGCTCGTAGGCGCTGCAGTACCTCACGGAGGTTGCCGAGGTGTTCTTCGAAGGTTTTTCCCAGTACGATGATGTCGTCTAGGTAGGCGAACGCTCGTGGCTCCAGTCGCGGGCCGATGACCTGGTCGAGCAGCCGTTGAAAGGTGGCTGGTGCGGAGTGTAAGCCGAACGGCATTACCCGGAACTGGTACAGCCCTCTCCCTGGTACTGTGAAGGCGGTGATCGGGCGACTCTCGGGATCCAGGGGTATCTGCCAATACCCATCGGCCAGGTCTATGGTAGAAATGTACCTCGCTCCCCGCAGTTTTTCTAGCGTGGCCTGGACTTGCGGCAGTGGGTACGCGTCTTTCTCGGTTAACTCATTAACCCTGCGAAAATCAATGCAAAACCTTCGTTTGCCATTTTTCTTTTTCACCACCACCACTGGGGAGCTCCACGGGCTGTTGGAGGGTTCAATTATTCCTTCCGCGAGCATCCGGCTTACCTCCTCGTCAATGATGGCCTGCGTAGCTGGATTGCGGGGCGAGTATCGGTGTTTGACGGGCTCGGCGCCCGGTTTTAATCGGATGCGGTGTTCGGCCATATGCGTAAGGCCAGGTAGCTGGTCGAACTGGCCGAGTTCCTCCCCGAGGAACGTTTCCAGCTTTCGCCGCTGCTCCGATGTGTAGTCTCGTAGTCCGAGGGGCGAGTCCACTGCGGTGGCCTCCTCTCGTGGGCTCCACTGTTGTCGGCCTATTCGCAGGATCATCCCCATGCTTCGTTGGGCATCAATGCCGAGGAGCACGTCGCAGGAGAGGTTGGGGAGTACTGCGCACCGGAAGAGCATAATGCTCCCCGCGACTTGGGCGAGGAATGCAATTTCCTTGTTGACCTGGACTGCCTCGCCGTTGGCCACCCTGACCACCCGGCTTGTTTTGTACGAGGGGCTTCCGCGCTCTCGGCACCAGTCGGCCATGTTAGGGCTCACATACGACATTTGAGCCCCGGTGTCGATAAGCGCCTGAAACCAGTGGCCGAATATTCTTAGGAGGATGTATGGTCGGTCGTCATCGCTGCGTTTCGCTGAGGCGGTGGTGGTGGAGTGTTCCGGATGGTGCCTCTGCCACCGGCTCCGTTGTCGTTTCCCGAGGGCCCCGGGCATTGACACTCTCGGGACGTTCGGCCCGTGGTGCCACAGCGGCTGCAAAACAATTTGGCCGGCCGGCGGCAGTCCTGGCGGTAATGACCCCGCTGACCGCACCTCCAGCAGCAATCCTCCCGTCGGTAACCTTCTCCGACGGCATCCAGCTTCTGGCCCCCTCGGGATTTGTGGTCTTCGGCGGGTTTGGCGGGGGTTCGGGCTGCCTCTTCCTTTCGGGCCAGTTCGTGATCGGTCGCCAGGTCGATAAGGTCAGGTAACGTCGAAAAGTCCCGGCGGTGTATGAACAGGCGGTACTCGGGGCGTAAGTTGGAGTAGACCCACTCCAGTTGGTTTTCATCGGATATATTGCCGTGGCGGTACATTAGCAGCCTTAGGTTGTCGGCGAATTCTGCGGCGGTTTCGTTCGGTCCTTGGAGACGGCGGTGGATCTCCTTTTCTAGGTCGTGCTGCCTTCGCCGTGGCAGGAACCTCCGTTTGAACGCGGACAGGAACGCGTCCCAAGTCAGGAGATTCTTTTTCTCGTCTCGGAACCAATGCAGCGCCGTTGCTTTCAGTATGACGGGGAGGCAACGGAGAATTTGCTCCGGGGCTACTTCGTAGCTGAATTGTAGATCGTCCAACTGCTCCAGGAAGTCCTCGGCCCCTTTTCCCCCGTCGTAGTGTCCCCCCCATCGTCGAACCCGGTCCATCATGTGTTGGACAGGGTATATCCCTATGTCGCTCGTGGTCTCCGTTTTCCCCGAATGTTTGGGGGAAAAGGTGACCAGTGGCGTGTCCGTGGGGCGTGGCGGATCCTCCAGTGTGGCTATTCTGGTGGACGGGGGGGCTGGCTCCCTGCCGATCTCATCGTCCTCCATGATACCGTGGGCACGTACGTGTGCCACTATTCGTGCACGCAATGCGTCGATGGTCCCGGTGTCGTCGAGGTTGTAGCGTTGCGCACGTGCGATAAGTTCGAATTTGGTTTTATCGTATACCCAACCTACCCTGATCATTCGATCGTCCTCCGTACTTCCTCGAGTCCCTGTTTGGGCGCCAAATGTAACCGTAAGTCGCGGGGTTACCGGTGGGACGGTGGAGGTACCGTATCGCCAGCTCAGGACGGTGGTCCAGGGCCGTCGATCGAATGATCAAACGCTTAAGTAGAGTGGGGTACGGCAATTTATTCAACCTTACAACTAAATACAGGAGGTCCCGGCCAGGTCTATGCTGGCACACAGTGAAAGTACGGCTTATCCTAGCGCGAGTCCCGGTGTGTACGGCGGCGCGAGTCCCGGTGTGTACGGCGGCGCGAGTCCCGGCGCGTATCGCGTGGTGTATGAACGGTTGCGGCGTTTCGGCGGAGCGGTAAGGGAAAGACGATTTGACCGTTCGGTGTCTTGGCGGGCAAGCCCTGCCGTGGGACCCTGGTCGGAGAGTCTTTAGTCCGGTCACCCGGTGGGCACAACCCGTGGGTGAATCGGAGACTGTAGGGACGCTCTCGGGAATGGAGATGATTCCGTTCGGGAGATCGATATAAGATAACGGCCTGCGTCCAGAGGATGGCTCACGCTGTCCTTCTGGGAACCGGGGAGGAGGAGATTTCAAAAAGACGCAGCTACGCAGTCTGTCGACGCACGGGAACTGGTGCTTACAAGAGTTATTGTCTTTCGCAAGAACTAGTGTCGGCACGAGAACGTGGTATCGTACAGAAGGTTGCTGGAGAGGTGTACTTGTCAGTACGCTCGCTCTAGGCGGTCTCTGCCAAATAGGCCCGCGCCCCCAGCTTATATGTCCTCGTCCGCGGATTTTCGGCGGCGAGAAGGACACATGCTGAAGTGCCCATCTCGCGCCGATTCTCGGTACCCGCGGACGAGTGGTGGGGGGCAAGACCGTTGGCAGAGTCGCGGTACGCGTCCTCGCGGCTGTGCGCGCGGTGGTGGGGGGGGGCAAGATCGTCGTCCCACCGACAATAACTCGTTACAATTTTATTAATGTTCCTGTCTATATAACCGTTAGCTATTAACAAGTAATATAAAAAAAAAAGTACTCAAAAATATTCAGAAACACCGAAATTATGAGCTTTTTTTCGCGAATCCTATGTTACGTACCCCACTGTGCGGTGTGTTGCCGGTGTGGCAGCAAGGACCATAGAGTTGCAACTTGTCCAAAGGAGCAGGCGACGGAGCAACCGCCGACCGCTGTGGCAACTACGAACGTCGTCCAGTCCATCGCTGGTGGTGAGCCGCATACAGCGACCCTGAGTTACATTATTAAGGACAGCAGTGGTAACCCTTGCAATTTTAACGTGGGCGCGATGATCGATTCGGGCTCTCTCATTAGCTTGATTAAGGATGATTTTGTTCCATATTACGCGCGCCAACCTGTTCCGTCGAGTATGACTCCGTATCATGGCATAAATGGATCGAAATTGAATGTATTAAGCTAGTTCGAGAATTATTGTAGCGTTAATGAAATACCGGTTAGTCTGCGGTTTCATGTTGTGCCGGCCGAGACAATGGTCTTTGCTGCGATACTAGGTAGGAACTTTATGTCTTATCCCGGTATTAACGTTTCGTTAAGCGGGGAAGCCACCATTTCACAAGGGATGGGTGGTAAGGAGGAACAGGTCGGTGGTGTCAATGAAATCTTACACATTGCTTGCGATATCGTTGGCGAAAGGGTGTCCCAGGACTTGAATATAGACCCGCAAGTTGACCACGACGTAAGTCAAGATCTTAAAAATATTTTTGAAACAACTTATATTAACCACGCGGTTGCTGATCTAGATCCGAGCGAAACCGAGATGGTAATTGAGGCATTTGATGGAAAAAGGGCACATAAGCCTATGTATAAGCATTGGCTTATGTGCCCTTCAACCACAAACACAATCAACCCATTAGCTTTCGTCCGCGACGACTATCTTATTTTGATATAGAAAGGTTGAGAGTCGTCTTGGACGAACTGTTGAAGGATGGTATCATATTCGGCCTAGTAATTCCCCATACGCTAGCCCCATTGTTCTCGTACTGAAGAAGAACGGAGAAGTGCGGTTATGCATAGATTACCGAAAGGTTAATGAGATTACAATTAGAGACAACTTCCCGACACCCCTGATCGATGACCATTTAGTTCGGTTGCGCGATAAGTGCTACTTTAGTTGCCTCGACTTGACAAATGGATTTTATCACGCGAAAATAGCCGAATCGTCCATAAAGTTCACATCTTTTGTGACCCCTCTTGGACAGTTTGAGTATAAACATTTTGAGTTGCGCGACGGTTGGTTTATCGGAAATGGAAAGATAAATTGCTCTTTTATGTTCCCGAATGTTTAGAGTCCAACGTTATTCGAACGTGTCATGACGATCTTGGCCACGTTGGCTCTCGTAAGGCTGTCGACAACATAATGCAGATTTATTGGTTCCCGAGATTGCATGAGAAGGTGAAAAAATATATCGCCAACTGTCTCAAGTGTGTTGAGTTTTCACCGATTAGAGGTAGACGTGAGGGATATTTACATTGCTTACCGAAGGGGAATTTACCGTTCCAGACGCTTCACGTCAATCATCTGGGTCCACTTGAAAAGGCTGGCCGGGGGTACAAACATATCTTGTCTATTGTCGACGGCTTTACAAAGTTCGCGCGATTGTACCCTTGTAAATCTACGACTACGGACGAGACATTAGGACATTTGACCGACTATTTTCGAGCGTATAGCAGGCCCAAACGCTTAAGGCGACCACACGCGGTCCGGCCGTAGTGCCTCCACACGCTCCGTCCGGCCTAGCAGGTTGGCCGGATGGTGCATCCACACGCTCCGGCCGTTTCAGAAAAAAATAATTATTTATTCTTTATCGTATCGATATGGAAGTGATGCCGATGGATTCCTTATGTTTTTCCGATGAAAATCATACCAAATTTCATGTAAATCGGATTATTATTAACGAAATTAGCTTCAGGTTATGGGAATGAATTTTTCATGAAATTTCCTTCATTATTTTTCGAATTACGTCATTGTTGGTGTCACTTTCATCAGCGGAACATAAGGAATCAATTGGCCTCATTTTCGCAAAGATCTGATGAGAAATGCGAAAGTCAACAATTTTTCTGACTTTCCTTTGGTCGAGGGTCCCGAGACCCCTTCCTCAGTATCATATGGCAGGCAAAACTTTGGTCTCCACTACTCTAAACACTCTCTGTCCTTCAATCTTTAGCTGTCGCGAGCCACGAGTCTCTGTCTAAACTGGTGACGATCGCGAGAAATATAGCTTGGCATTAGGGAGAATAGGGAGTCTCAAGTGGCATTCGGCCTCAGGCCGACCGAATCGTTTTTCGATTTTGCTCCGGCAGGCCTGCACAGTCCGGATTGCGCAGGAAAAATAAACTTTCTACTACCGAAATCTACTGAATGTATACTACAGGGTGATTCTCCAGCGACGCCTGTCAAAGAGATGCCGCATGGTACTCCGTGGCGAATACAGGATCCTCCATTGCCTCACCGAATTTGGTGGCTCTCGATCTTCGAAAGGGTTGGAATACCATTAAAAAGTCAGAAATATCCAGGATTTCCGCATTTCCCATCAGATCGTTACGAAAACGACGCCCATCGACTCCTTATGTTTCGCCGATGAAGTTAACACCAATAACGACATAATTCGGAACATAATGAAGGAAATAAATATGAAAAATCGGTTAAATAATTTCAAGCTCAATTTGTTAAAAATAGTCCGATTTACATGAAATTTTGTATGATTTTCATCGGAATATCATAAGGAATCCATCGGTATCACTTCCATATCGATACAATAAAGAATAAAGAATTTTTTAATACACTGAAATGAATAAATCCGTTGAATAAATTAATAATAAATAAATATTAATGTTTAACTAAACTGTAGATTTCGTCAAAATTTCTAATAGTACTCTTTGGTTTTTCCTTATAATCAGAAACTAAAACTTTCCCCAACAAGCTATTTAAACGCTTAAAGAGCATTAAATAAACTACTAAATAAATAGTTTTCAAATTTTTTATAACAATTAAGTTGAAAAAATTGAAAAAAAAAACATTAAATGAACGTACAATATATTCAATTATAAATCATTAGAATGGAATAATTTTTTCAATTTATATTTTTTGGCGCCATTCCGATCTCTTTTATAGTTCAAGGGCGGTATTCAGAGTCGTTGCTTAAGCATGTGCTTAAGAATGTCTTGACAAAGTCGGCCTTATTCGAATAAGCTAAGCTTAAGAAGTCGTGTATTCATAGTCCGTACTTAAGATTTGCTTAGTGAAGAAAATGGTGCTTAAGCCGTGCTTAGTCAAGCAAATGGTTAAGCAATTCTTATATTGCGTTCGGTAAAGGTCGGAAACTTTCCCGTGTAGCCGAGCGGAATTACCCAATCAGGAATGATATTGAAAATACATCTTGTTTCTTTTCCCGCACCGCCACAAGGGGGTTCCTCGCCCGTCATTTTTTTATTTAACCACGCGATCCCTATTGTACAGACGTAATAAAATTGAATAAAATAAAGATGAGCGCAAAAAAGCATTATACAGATGTAGAAAAACGTCTCTTTTTAAATATTTTAAAAGAATTCGCTTATATTATAGGAAAAAAAAGAGTGATACGACTAATTTAAAAGATAAAGAGGAAGCCTGGCGAGAGATTGTCGAAAAATATAATACATCGAATCTAATTACTGGACGGGTAAGAAATTAGTTTCTTTGCATTATTATTAGTTTGTATTATTTTATTTAATCATTGCAGAGAACTGTACAATAGTTGAAAAAAATGTGGGCCAACCAGAAGAGCGTGCAAAGAGATGCTATTACCAAAGAGAAACAGGCATTAATGAGAACAGGAGATGGTCCACCCGAAAAAAACTGTCGAAATCGACCCCGATGTAGCCCAAATTACGCCACATTTAATGAGTATGGCTCCTGTGCTCTTCTCCTCGGATGTAAGGGACGAAGAAACAGTAAAGAGTTAGTTACTGTAACTTTATATATTGATACAATGATGATGACATTAGCTTAAATATATCATAAATATTATTTCAGATTTACGAGAATCGGTTTTCAATGGATTCCCACGCGTTCCCAACCTGTGAGGAAAGTAACACACGTCCCTCACCGTCTTAAGTCAACTAAAACCTTGATTTGAAAATCTAACCTTACTTTTCGAGAATAAGATCGCTTTATCCTCCAATAAGAAGTTCTTACTCGACTATGAATACTTACGTTCTTAAGATCATCTTAAGAGCTGACTATGAAACATGATTCAATAAGGATTGCTTAACAAAGTAAATACTTGAGTAAATGCTTAAGGTGATGCTTATTTGCCGAATATGAAACTAGGCGGGAACTTATGCAAATGCTTAAGACGATCTTAGTCTTAAGCAACGACTCTGAATACCGCTCTAAAAGTTATACAACACGAATGTCACTAACTATTCCTATCCCGACCACTGTGCGGCGTCCGGCCGGCTTGCACAGTTCGGCTTGTGCAGGCCGGCCTGACGCCGAGTGCATCCACACGGTCCGGTCAGCCTGCACAGTCCAGCCTGCGCAGGCCAAACCGTCAGTTCGGCCGGACCGTGTGTGGCGGCCTTTAGTGAGCGACCGAGGGACTTGTTTTACATCCATTAAATTCACCTCATATCTTGAAGAACTGTCTGTTGTGCATGTACTGGTTGCGGTCGGCACACCGCGTGCGAATGGGCAGGTTGAGCGATATAATCGAATTATTTTACCGATGTTATCGAAATTAGCGGAGGAGCCAAACAAGTGGGATCGCGTTCTGGGCTCAGTCGAATACGCGGTCAATAACACGGTTTGTCGTTCGATAGGCGACACGCCATGTAAACTATTGTTCGAGATCGATCAACGAGGAGAGTTGAACGATTGAATCCGGGACGTGTTGCAGAATTTGTTGGAGAGCGATCGCGACCTCTGCGCAGTTCGAGAACAGGCGTCGGAAGCGATAGTTAAAGTCCAGGAGGAAAACGTGCGTAATTGTAATACTAAACGGAAAGTAACGCAAGTATATAAAGAGGGGGACTACCCCATACAGCACAACGTCTGGTAAAGTCTTAAAGACGTCCAAAAAGCGTCTTAAAGACATCTCAGAGACGTCTTGTTACAAATCAAGACGTTCAGACCTAAAATGGACATCTCTCAGACGTCTCTAAGACGAGGTGTGCTGTATGAGACGTGATGATCCGCAACATCGATATCACGGCTGGAACAAATAAGAAACTTATTCCGAAGTTCAAAGGATCGTATGTGGTCAAGAAAGTGTTAGATTTTGACAGATATGTGGTTACCGATGTTGAAGGGGAAGAAGACGCAAAGCTCGGCGCAGAGGACGCCAATAGCGCATGTACTGCGGTTTTGCATGAGAGTGCATCTGTGAATGATTTGTGCACGAATTTTTAATTTGTGGAATGTATGAAGTATGTTATTAAGGTTTTGTATCGAAACATTGTAATTCAATTATTTTGTTAGATATAATAAATATACAGACGTGTTTTTCTTTTACAAATTACAAATAAATCATCCACATACCAAATTAAAAACTTTATTTATTAAAATGAACCCAAAAGATGAATATTATGGTAATTTAAACGATGTTCAATTAAAAGATTTATTACGTAGACGTGGGGCTTCGCTTAAAGGCAAGAAAAAAGATCTCACTGACAGGTAAGCAGTTTTTGTTTTACAAAATCCAAACATAAAATGCATTATGATATATTAGTTTCATATTTTTTACATGGCAACTTTACATGGTTTATTTCATTTCAGATTAGTCTTTTACGATAAAAATGACAATTTTACAACAAAAGCACCTTCCTTACTTAATAATATTGATTCTTATTATTGAATAATAATATTCTTACATAATAAATGTCCAAGTGTTGTCAAATGCAGTGCTGGATTTAGCCCTTAGGCTAACAAGGCTGAATCCTAGGGCCCCGTTTAGCTGGAGGCCCCTCATTCTAAATATTGTTGCGAGCACCGGGTATAGGCCCGTGCATAGCCTGCTGGTGCTCGCAGCGGAAGACAGAAGAGGGTCAACTCCCTTCGAGAAGATTATCAGGACGACGCCGAGAACTGTCTTGTACCGAACGCCATAGCGTTCGGACGTGCGGGTTGTACCGATTTACTCTGTACATCCAAATATAGTCATGTCGTGCACCCGTGTTTAATCATTCTATACTTCCTTTGCGTCGAGGTGGCCTGTGATGAAAACGCCCCGGCGCAACAATATTTTCTTCGAAAAATCAGCATTTTTTCATATTATCTTTATTAACTTGTATCTTTAATGTTTATTTAAGTTAACCCTTCGTTAACACTCTGGGTGTGAAACACCCATAAGATGATATTGACGGTCTGAACCTTTTATATGCAAAACAAATGTCCTTTTTTTTTTCAAAGTCGATTTACAAACTATTTTTTCTCTCAAAATATTATATCCGAACAGGATATTGTAAAAGTTTTTTCTCGACATGTGGTAATCTAGAATTATTTTACAAAATCTGTGATAAAATTTCAATAAAAAAATTATTGGAATACATTCTAGGGACCTTGAAAATGAGCCACGATTTTTTTCATAATAATTGGATTCTTTGGATGAGAATGGCAGTCGTTCAAAAATTGTTCTGGGTGTGAGCCACCCAGGTCTGTCAAAGTTGATCGAAAAAAGTGGTGTGTCAACGAAGGTTTAATGTTATCTTCAGTTTTCATATTCTTTGTTAATTTTGAAATTAAATTCTTATTTAGATTATACGACTAGGTATTATGATAAAAGAAATCAAATCAGCGTCGTTTGATTTTTCACATTTAACCGAGGGCCCACCAAATAGTCAGCCTAGGACCCCCCGAAAGGTAAATCCGGCTCTGGTCAAATGGTTCTATTGAAGCTTGCCAATGTGATTGTGGTGTTGGAGAGCCACCAAATGCTCACTGTAAGCATGCTGTTCCCTTACTTTTGGCTGTTGAGCAACTTGTTCGGGAATCTCCCCTAATGAAAAGATTTATCCCGAGCCCAAGTTAAATTTACCGGTTCTCGATAGACTAAGATCTTTAAAGACCGGTATTCGACTCCAATTTACGGAATACGGATTGTGGCAAAATAACGTACACAATTTGAAATGAATTGTCGGAGCACTCGAAGAAACGAGGTATACCGCGTCGTCGCTATTGAGACAATAGCAGGCTCGCCTAATATAGACGGTAATGAGGGGGCCAATTCCCCCCCCCCCCCCCCCCGCGGCACCCGCGAGAGCCGAGCTACCCGGTCCACCCGTGGTCCCGCGGAACGCGGGGGGGGGCACGTCCGCCGATGCCTCAATTCCGTCGTGCGAGCGCTCCTATTTATTGTAAAAACTGTCTGTATGGAAATAATACACAATAGCATAGGTATAATGTAAGATAGCATAGCGTATTTTAAGCTAGAATAAGCGTAGATTAAGATAGCATAAGCGTAGTGTAAGCTAGAATAAGCGTAGGTTAAGATAGCATAAGAATAGTATAATATAATATAAGAGTAATATAAAATAATGTAGGAATAGTACAAGAATAAAGAAATGGGAATACAAGAGAGCCTCTTATGACTCGAGATACGGCCCTCAAAACTCCCGCTACTATCCGTTTCCGAAACACAACTGAAAATGGAAAGCAAAATTATTTTACATACTACTTGTACCCAGGGGCTTCAAAGTTTTCACAAACCAAAATGTCAATATTTTGGAACACCACTAAGAACTAAAGACTTGAAAAAAGGAAAATGTAATTTTAGTGACTCAATCAATTTTAAACCAGTGGATCCAGTAACTCTTAATGTTAACAAATATAGAGAGAGAGAGTGCGGAACATGTGTGTAAATTTTATTGCGAATTCAAGAAGTATTATGCCTTTCAAACATACAATAATGCCTGCGAATACATACGCTGTTGCTTTAGATCGTAATTATGTATTAGACCCAGCAGAAGAACTTTTAAGATCACTTAAAGTCTCAAACGTTAATGATTCTGATATTCACGAGATTGAAATGTCAACAAGAGACCCCAATCTGATTGTCCAAAATGGCATGATTTACGGAGAAATCATACTACAGCAAGCAATTTTTACAGTTGTTGTAATACCGTTTCTAATGCAGCAAAAATTAATCTTGTTGAAAGAATTCTAAATCCAACAACGTTTAAAACCAAACAGACACAACATGGCAAGGACTGTGAATTAATAGCTATTAAGCAATATGAATCATTTGGTATTAAAATTGATAGATGTGGTTTAATTTGTAACCTCGCTCCGTGGAAGTTACCTGTCGGAAGTGTAATCGAGGTGACCGAGAGAGTGAGGCAAGGTAACCTGTGTAAACGGTATTTATTCCGACGAGAATACAGAGTCGCCCGGCCAGGTCTGTGCTGGCTAACAGAGGTGTTTCGGCTTATCCTACGGCTTAAACTACCGGCGGTACGCGGAGAGATCGCGGCGGAGTGCGGACGGCGCATCGCGGTCGCGTTCGCGTGCTCGGAACGTTTTGGCGGCAGAGAGATAGGAGTGGGGGGTGGTCGTTCTGGTGCCTCGGCTGTGGTCGCCACCAATGGCCCTGACCGGGAAGTCTTGAGCCCGTTCGCCCAGTGGGTATAACCCGCGGGAGAAACGGAGACTGTAAGATGTCCTCCGGAGCCGACCAAGTCCGCTCCTAAAGGTCGAGTTTCCTAGCCGCGATCCGGCGGCGGCGGCGGCACAGCGGCCGCGGCCAGACTCCGACCGCGCAGCGTTCAGGGTCACACTTTGGTTCAAGCGCACTTAAAAGGGTCTACGGCTAAGGATTCATACCTGGTTCAGAAATAAAATAATTTTTTATTCGTTATCGTTTCGATATGGAAATGACACCATTGGATTCCTTATGTTTTTGCGATGAAAATTATATGAAATTTCATGTAAATCGGACTATTATTAACGAAGACAACTTGAAATGATATAAATTAATTTTTCATGAAATTTCCTTCATATGGTCCGAATTGTGTCGTTCGTGGTGTCAATTTCATCGGTGAAACATAAGGAATTCATTGACGTCATTTTCACAAAGATCCAATGGGAAATGCGGAAATCCTGGACATTTCTGACTTTTTAATGGTATTCGAATCCTTTCGAGGGTCGAAAGCCATAAAATTCGGTAAGGCAATTGTCCTCGTCACGGCCTCCATCGAGTTAGGTAAACGACAAACAGCGGTGGTCGTTTCGTCGAACCCTATTCTGTCGTGCTTATTATCAGTAATATTCATCAAGTCCACCATCAATACGCCTCGCAGAAAGACACAGGAAGAAAAGTGGTATATTTTATAAAACACTAATACTGGATCTGAATAAAAAGATAAAAAGTTTAAAATATCTTCGTTTGTATTGCAATGAGATTATTTTGCGCGTACAATATTTCTGCACTTTCCATAGTAATATAGGTATATTTATCAAATTGTTCTAGTTTTATTGGAATTATTGACATCATTTTTTTAAATAACGTCAATCCTTCGTATGTGTTGTACCTATATTAATACTTTCTTTTATGAACTTTCTTAATTATCTATTTCTTGAAATTCAGCCTCGCTGTGCGACATAGAATACAGATAATTACTCCATTATTGGTAAATATTGCCAAATCTTGTTTTCGCAGTTGCAAAGCCAAATAGATGTTGATTATATAACAAAAAGAAATTTACTCGGAAGTTCCCGGAGGGTAACTAAAAAGCCAATAATTGCTGATATTTCTTCAATGGGTTTCTTATGGAAAAGTACTGTATGTAACTAACTAATTGTTTGCTATTGCTTACCAAAAACGATACTACTCATTTCGGTTCTCAAAAAATATATATCATCACGATTTAAAAGACTCGATTCAAAATTTTCCACCAGAAAAAACATAGAAACTTTGACACGTGTTTACACACAGATCAGACGTAGTCGCCACGATATTTTTCCCTTTTTTTAGGATCTCATATTATTAGTTTACAATATGTAAAAAAAATCATAATCCCATAACTTTCGAATTCTGCCTTGTTTCCTTATTTTTGGGATTCTGTCGCATTGTGGCGTAGGATCGCAGCGCGGCCGCGGCTATGACTCAGTTTGGAGGAGTCACGCGATTTGCCGCCGTGGCTAGCCGCGCGGCTAGTAGATTCCGCCATCATGGCGGAAAACAGACACTCATCCCATTGTGTTGCGTCTTGAGTAGCCTAGGTTGCTGTTGTAACAGACGGGCGGCCGCCGCCGCTCGAAAACGCGGCTAGGAAAACGGTTACATGCTTCTCCATAAGAACGGTGCTTAGGATTTGGCCGCCGGCCGCGGCCGCTGCCGCCGCCGGACAAAGGGTATCGACCTGTGTCTAGAGATCGGCGAACTCGCGTTTCTCTAGGAGCCGTGGAGGTTTGGGAATCCAATAATACGCAGTGATACAGCTTGTTAACACAAGAAATCGCTGGAGAATTCGGACCGTTTGCCTGTAACGCTCGTGGCAAACTCTGTCTGACGGGCCCGTCGCGCTGGTCTATATCCAGCTCGGCGCTCGGCCATCTCGCGGCCGCACTCGGTAGCGACGGGCCGCGCCAGGCGCGCGTGGTGGGGGGAAGGTTCGCGTCCCACCGTAACTAACTCGTTACAAATTATTATGAAGAAAAATCCATTTTTAGGTGCATCACCAGATGGTTTCATTGGAAATGAAAAGGAATTTTGGAAATTAAATGTCAATGGAACCAAAGGTTTTCGTTGATTAATAACGAAACTGTACCATATTTACAAATAGATGGAAGTGGAAATCTAAGTCTTGATCCACTACATCCATATTACTTCCAAATTCAAGGCCAAATGATGGTGACAAATCGCAATTTTGCGAATCTGTTAATTTTTAGCTTTATTGAATTCAAAATTATTAATGTTATACGTAACGAATCATTTATAGCAGAGCTGGAAGAAAAATTAATGACATTTTACAATGACTATTTTAAACCAGCATTACTTAAAAAATATCTATATAAAAATTATGATAAATGTTTCTTTAACTAAGGAAGGTGCTATTTTGTGAAGGCACGTCAAACGACTAAACTGTTCTTCGCTCCCGAACCGATCGGCCACACGTGGTCACATGTTCAGCTCGTGTGGGGTGCGTTCCACTTGAGCCCAAATCGCCCGCAACACCCGTGATTTCCATTACATATCGCAACCGTGCGGGCGATTTGAGCCTAAAGGCAGGATCCCACTAGTGCAAATGCGCGCCGCGCACTTTTTTTCGACGCGCAAGGCCGATTTGTTGCAGAAAGACGTTCCCACTGGTGCAACTGTGCGCCGCGCACGGGTTAGATTTACAAGTTTCTCGGATTTTCGAGGAGTTTAGAACACTCGAAAGGGTCGACTTTTACGACAACCCGTGCGTCGAAAGCGATCATGTGCGCGCTATGCCGGGATTTTTCTGCCAAGCGCGCACGCGAATGCACGCCGCGCATCGTCGAAAAGACTGGAAAAATGTGTGTTTTTCAACGCAAATGTACTCTTTACTCCTACATATGTTTAACTTGCATACGTGTGTTTATGGTCTATCATTTAGTTTAGATATTAAAGCAAACAATGACATGATAATTATTACTGTAAATAGCAACAATTATAAGGGAGAGCGGGGACAAACGTAACACTTTTTACATTTGGCCTAGCCCCAATTACCTCTTACAGATATAAAAACGAAAATTATGCCTTAAGATAGTGTGTTTCTTGGTCTATCATTTGAGCACAAATTCAGCCTTCTATGATAAGTAGTCAAAGAGTTACGATAATTTTCCGCAGTGACTGTCATTGTTACTTTTGTCCTGCAGAGGTAGGACGAAAGTAACATACCATGGGGACGAAAGTAACACTAATTATTTTGAGGAGAATTAAGTAAAAACACTTCTTCCAACGCAAAATAGAATTTTTTATTATAAAGAAATAATTAAATAAACAGTTACTTCTGGGGATATTACGTGAGAATCCTCTCTTGATAGATATTTAATTGTAGGTATCTACTCTAACCTACAATTGCAACATAGATTGTGAACATCACCCATACAGTTTTCGTGAGACCAGCCCTTACAATTTAAACACTGAATCCACTTTTCTCGTGGACAGCCTTCACTAAAAGGGTCCAGACAAACCAGACATACACAGTCATTGTCATCTGGAAAATTGTTATGCTGTGTGCTATTTTCATTGCTCTGTTTCTTCACCATTTTCTTGCCTTTACCTTTTCCTTTCGTGGATGTAAAAATTGCTTTTTTTACATTTTTTCTATTCTCGTATTCCTTTTCAATTGCCATTTTTTTCTGGAGTATCTGTCAGAATCGTTGTCTTCCGCTTCTTACGTCCCCTATTTGTTTGCAATCTCGGACCAGCTCGTGGAAAAGGCCTAATTTCTTCGGATGAGAAAACATGTGGTTCTAAGGTAGTACTTGGTCCTGGTTCAGCATTGCTGGATATAGGGTTAATCCGAGCTTCTTCTGTATTATTTTCAAATTCTGTTTCAATGTTTTGAGGAGAAGTTACTTCTCCAACGTTTGTTGAATTTTGGACTATCCTGGTATCGTCACGAGCTGGAACTGATCGATCAGTCACAGTGGAAGGTGCGTAGTCGACTGGTGTAAATATATTTCTATTGAATGGACTTATTCCAGCACATTTAAATCCCGCTACGGCATTAGTGTCAGTGACTGCAAGAGGAAAGGCCACCTTTACAATATTTGGAATATGGTGAATTGTCATCGTTTTACCGGGATTAGTAAGCATCCAATTATCAGAGGCAGTATTAATCATTTTTTTAAAAGGTCCGAACACCGCACGATCAATTTGGGTTAGGCATAATAACAGCTGTGCTGAGCCTCGCCCATTCTGGATTATATGTTTCAAACACAACTGCGTTGTAACACATATTTAAAAAAAGAATAAAGACGACTTATTATTATTATTATTATTATCAAGAGGTTGTAATTTATGCGTGCAGTGTGGAGGGAACGATAACAGGACAATTCCATTATTCTTACAAAAATCAAGGGATTTTATCGATAAATGGGACTCGTGATTATCCAGTAAGAGTAGACATTTCTGTTCAAGCGACGGTTTTGCTTGTTTTTTGAAGTGTTGCAAATAAAGCAAAAATTCTCCTTCTTGCATCCAACCACTTTCATTACCCGCACCTGCAGGTTCTTTACTTACCTCGACTTTACATTACTTTTCGCCAGGGAGTCGAGACCGATAGAAATTCGGTTTCGGTCGCGGTCACGGTCAGTGAGACCGACCAATATGGCATTTACAGTTCTCTCGACCGAACTAGAGAGCGACTGCACGGTCAGGATTTTTCTCTCGACCGAACTAGAGAGCGACGAGCGGTCAGGAGTTTTCTCTCGTCCAAAACTCGAGAGAGAATTTCTCTCAGACTTTCGGTCCTGACCGGTCGCAAATGGTCGCAAACGGTCGAGTTAATTTATGGAGAGATTTCTGTTCCTCTCCATAAATTACGAGTTCTGTTTTTTCCACACTTGGACATACTTTTAAAATAATCACATGAAGAATTATATTTTCAACCATTTTCTTGTTATTTGTTTATTAATAATAATTTATTTGTATTAACTACTTCTATTACAATAATGCATAACTAGTGTTTGAAATACAATAATATCTCGGCAGATCGACATAGTTTGGAATGGACAGTGTTACAGTAACAAATAACTGCAAAAGTCTGCTATCACCAAACCCGTCACCAGAGTGACAAACAGTGTGAGCGGCAGGAATAGCATCCATACCTTCCCGGCTTATTCAGCTAGGTTGAACCGATCCGAACAGAACCGAACCGCTCCGAACCGCTCCGACTCGTAATTTGTGGAGAGGAACAGAAATCTCTTCATAAATTAACTCGATCGTTTGCGACCGGTCAACCGACCAGTCGGCGGACTGGTCATGCCTTCGGTTTGGTTTCGATTGGTCTCGTTAAAAGTACGGTCTAAGATTCCCGGTCGAGAGGCAATCGGTCGGAGTTCGGTTTCCCTCCACAACCTCTCACTGTTACGGTCACAACAGCGGTCCCTTTTCGCCTCGGTTACTGGTCGCTAGACCGGTCGCGACCGGTCTGAAATTCGGTTTCTGCTTCGGTCTCGACTCCCTGCTTTTCGCTTCGTAAGATGGCGTTGCATAAAATAATTTAAACAGATTTAAATTCAAATAAAACACTCGGTAACTGGTGACACGTGCGTTGGTGGCGTCACAGGTGGGAAGAAGTTGCAGTCATCTTCCCCATTGACACAAATCCTCTACACTGGCACGATAAGCGTAGATAATATGCGGCTTTGGAATGAAAAGTCCTAAATACGCCTGTATATAGTGTATTGTATAAGAGTTGATGTAAAATTTATAGCTAATGGTAACAAGAGTTGTGTGTGTTTTATCTGTGTGTGTTGTGTGAAATCTTGTTACACTGTTTGCATTTAAGTGCATGGTCGGGACGACCATATTGTCAGGAGGGCCGAACTGTGGGAATATGTATCTGGGAGGCCCGGTCCTTAGTACGTGACTCGCCGTCGAGAGATCGAGAGTCAGTCCGGTGACGATGCGTAGTCAAGTAACATTGTTGAAATACAAAGAATTAAATAGACACTGTGGGTTTTACATTCGGCTTTGCCGTTTCTCAATCCTTATCTCCCACACTATGATCATCACCGATACGCCTCTGGAGCTCTTCGATAAACTCGCGTTGGACACCGTTGGACCTCTTTCGGAGACTCCTGCTGGGAACCGTTACATTCTAACAATGCAAGACAGCCTCACAATGCAATACCGAATATTCGAGCTACTACAATCGCAGATGCTTTTGCACTGACATTTTATTTCAATTTTTGGGACACCTCGTTCAATATTAACAGATAATGGAACCAGTTTTGTGGGGAAGATAATGACACACCTCGCTGAAATCTTCAAGATAAAACAATTAACTACTTCCGGATACAAGTCTCAAACAAACGGATCTTTGGAGAGAAGTCATATCGTCCTTACAGAATATTTAAAACATTACATGGAATCGCATGAAGAATGGGATCTCTTCATTCTATTTGCCATGTCTTCCTGTAACACAGCAGTGCACGACGCCACTAACTTTACATCACACGAGCTAGTATTTAGAATAATGGCTCGTTTTCCCAGCGCTTTTGATGTGGACCAAAATACAGAAACCTGCGAGAGTTATCTTACAGAACTAATCACTCTGATGAGAAATATCACGCAAATCGGACTACTTTGACACAAGCTATTGTATTCCCTATGTAAAAGTTGTCCGATTTGCGTGATATTTGGCATGATTTTAATCAGAAAAACATAAGGAATCCGTTGGCGTCACTTCACTTTCGATACGATGAAGAAAATAATTTCTTAATACTCTGTATTGGATACTTTACCCTCGACTGCGGGGCTCGACCCCAATTCGCTACGTTCGACCCAGGATTCGTACCTTTTTCCGGAAAAAAACATAGAAATCGGGCGAGGGTCTGCGAAGGGTTGCCCTCGCCACGGGGTACTGGGTCGCATCCTTCGACGGGCGTAGCTCAAGAATCACCCTGTATCATTTGTGCAGTGTGTGGCCCGACTATCCTCCGTGTAATCGGTCTACACGAACTGGGGCGCAAGTTCGATCATTATCAGTACTCCTGCCCGAGAGGAATGCGATTTACTTTATACGCCTTGTGGAGAGATACAGGAAGAAAGGGGGTAGCCCGCTGTCGATGCGTGGTCATCTCGAGTATAAACACGAGCTTCAATATCAAAACAAAAGCGTGCGTTAACGTATTCCGTGCGAGAGAACCTGGGCATTGGGGAAGAAGTATTTCTGTGAAGAGGGCCTCTTCAAGAGAGCATCCGTTTCGGAGGGATGCAAATCCGATTGGTCCTAATACAATCTGCCACGTATGGTTGAAATTTGGTCTAGCAACTTTTACACCTCCTAACTTAATCGTCCCTCCGAGTGAATGTTATGATGTTTTGAAACATTAACGGTACGCTTTTCGATACCGCAGATGTACCTACCTAAGTAGCATTTCTGAAATTCGGAAAAGTATTGTCCAGCCTTTGGTCCTACCATCCCTGGCGTAGACTTTCGGCAGGTAGGTATCGGTTTCAACGGGCCATGCCACCCGTGGCGCCTGAAAGGCCGTCCCCGGTTCTTGCCGTTTTCAGAGGGTTTCATTCCAGTGAAAAATCAATGAAAATCAGTGATTTTGCAAGCGCGATATCTCAAAAACCAGTGGAAATCAAGTGTATACATTAAAGCTTATTGAATTTGTCTTGGAACGCACTATCGACCCAGGACTTCAGAAAACGTAGTGCCATTTATAAATCGAAACTTGACCATCGTATCTTTTAAAATAATAATCGATTAAAAAATTCGCTTGGGCTAAGTTGGCTGCCCCATCGAACCATGAATTTACATATTTTTTTCAAATTTTTATCTCCATTAGTTTAGGAGATATCGCGCTGTCCACTCTTAGCTGGGACACCCTGTATAAAATAATTGACGTATCAGATTTACATAACGTAGTCCTGAGTACTGATAATCATAAATTAATTACTAAACATCAGGATAAAGTGAAGCTTGCATTTCTTTCCGATGATTCTTCGGAATCAGAATAATTAACATTATACTCCATTCTAATCATTATGCCAGTGCTACACAATCTTTTTTGATCCGAAGAAGACGAGGAAGAAGAATTTTATGGATCCTGGGATGGAGTAAGATCTGTAGATTATCCACACGCACGCACGCACGCACGCACGCATAAAGCATCGTAAGAAACGATGTTTTATCTAAGGGGGGAGGTATTACGTACTCAGATCTATCTTTGCCTTTTTAACCCTTTCAGGTGTCCGGAATGCACGTGACCCGACGGGGTCACCGTTTCCTGCAGTGGTGTGATGCAACCGAGGTTTCCCCGAAAACCTAATATTCAATGAAGGCACTCATGTCCCCACTACTTTCTTGTGGTATATGAGGAGTGGATATTCAATACAGCACTCAATATACAATGACAAATTTAATAGTAATATAATAATGATAATACTGATAATGGTTAAGTCTCTTTGAGTACAACACGCTTCCTCCTTCATAACCCCGAATACAAGGACTGCGTCTTTTCGCCTTCACGCAGTACTATCAACCTCTCATTTCATCATTTCCCATACATTCGGTCCATTCACACACACACACACTCATACCAACTCTGAGATGAAAAATAACACCACAATTTCCCCCCTTGTTTTCATCGATCTCCAATATCTAAGAGCAGTTTCACATTCTTTAATAGACTTTTACCACTAACAGATTTTGTCAGACAATCCGCAGTCATCCTGTCACTCGATACATGTGATATCTGCAGGTCCTCCTGCTTCATAGCCTCTCGAATAAAATAACATTTTCTATTTAATAATTTAGACTTTGTTTTATAATTACCACCATTCGCCAGCTTCACCGTATTCAGACTACCACTTCTAATTTTTCTTGTTCATTTATCTCCCATCTCAATGTGTTCGATTTTGCAATGATATTAAAGGATTCTTAGACAGGTTGATTTAGAAATGAATTGTTTGCGGTGAAAAAACACGTTGTCTGTTTTATTTTAAACAATGATTCTGAGTTTGCACTTGTAACCGGCACGCGGTGATTTTGAGTGTTGATTCTACCGGATTATATTAATCCTTTTTAAGGTAAAGGGAATGATTGATTGATTCCCACGCGGTGGCTCACCCCGTGGTGTCCTCGACAATGTTACTGATTGGGGACTGAGTGTAATAAATGCAAAAATGCGAGAAACAAAGAACGCGTCTCTCGATTGCAAGATCACACAAAAGATTGATTTTAATGGCGGACTTCCGCTTGCGCTTCTTTTCGATTCCCTTAGAGCAGAAATGCTGATCTCTCATTGGCTCAACGAGTGGCGCTGATTGAATCATCGATCGGCGTTCATCGCTGACTCGCCCATCGTCCAGTATTGATTTGTCGACTCGCCCATCGACCGCGTCGCTGAATCGCAGTCCGTGTGGTGCTGCCGCGAGTGTGAGTGTGGCGGCGTGGGGAACTATTTCATTCCCAAACACAATGTCTTTTAGTCGATTTAGTCGATTTAGTTGCGACATACAGCGGGGGGAGCTACGGCACGTGCCGAGGTCCCGGGCGTCACTCGGGCCATACAGCCAGTGAGTGTACAAACATTCGGAGAGCGGGAGTTCCCCCAGAGCTGATCATGCCATCCGGTATGACCGCATCTCTTTCCCCTGCACTGCCTGGGGGTTAGAGAGCCTCCCTTCAACGGCCAGGGCCGAGAAGAGAGGGATGACTTGCCACCTGGTCCAGAGGACCACACCCTCTACCCTGCACGGCCTGGGAAGACGGGCCTCCCCCCAGGGGGGAGGGAATGGCTATGGATGGCCGTCTCCTCATGGTACGCATTAACCCGCCAGGATTCAACCCCGTTTCTCGGGTACGCGTCCGCTTTTTATAGGCCCGGGCCAGCTTGCGGACGGACCGTACTCGCAGGGGTGACCTTCAACAAGGATGGGCGATCCCTACCTAAGACGCACGCATAGGTGCGTCGGAGTCATTATTTGTTGCGCAAGCCACCCTCTCCGGTCTTGACGGTACCAGCCCGTCGCTAAATAGATTCGCGGTATATGGAACCGTGTCTCGACGCCGCTCTACCAGATCTCCTGTCAACCCCGTAAGCTCGCTTTTACTCATCGTCCTGAACCCGGAGTAGCCAGGTCCCCTTCACGTCCCCGCTGGAGGCACCGTTAGGCTGCACGGGCACGCGCATAACATACCTTCAGCTTTCTAGGGTGACGGCTTGTTTACCCTCATAAGACTAGCTATCCCACCCTACTATTCCCCCCTCTCTCCCCGTTGACTCAACGCCCTAGTACTCCCCCCCGCTTATTCCTGTTTCCTGAGACTTCCCACAGCTATCCTGCACTGCAACACTACCCCATTGTTTCTCCCCCCCGACCCCCCCCCCTCGACCTACACTCTTTAGTCCTAAGGTTATAGTTTTAAGTTAATGGTCCCCCCCAGCAAGAGGGCCTCAGGGACACACCACCCCCCCCCCCCCCAACCACCCATTCCCATATTAAATCAATTCTTAATCAAACATTGCGAGATCTGATAGCGAGGCACGGTCCAGAAATGGGGGCGGTCACCACCCGCCCCTAGCGGCACCCCGCATTTCTAAAGAGGTGTGTAAAATCCGGTGCCCCGGTATCGCTTAGGTGCTTGAAGCACTAGAACCATTCTTGCTTTCTTACTCTTGGCACCGCTACCCTTCCGCAGTCCCGGATCGAGCTTTCCAAGGCTCGATCAACCACTGGACTACGGTCAGAATAGCTGCCTCACCATTCTGCTCTTCTGCTCTCATTGGCTACCTTTCTGTTTGAGATATGAAGGGGGCCCCTACCTCCGCCCCCCCCCCCCCCCCGGTGAACCACGCCAAGGGGTAACGATCCCCTTTGAATCGCGGCTCCAGCCTCCTTCTCAGTCTACTTCCGAGTCACTGACCGAGAAGGGGGCCAACGTGAAGGTCCTCCCCTTCTGGTGGAGATGAGCCTTAGGTATATTTCCATGGGTTCACCTCCTCCAGGAAACTCGCAATCTTGTCTATACACAACTTGCTAACCTCTTCCGCTCTAATTATTTCCGTGCCAAATATCCTTCTCCGGGTTTCCATTGTACGTGGACACTCGCACAGAACGTGCACAGAATCCTCCTTGCTGACTTCGCATAGCGAACACATTTCCGTTTCACTAGCCATTATCCTATGTAAATGAGCATTCAGTGGTGCATGCCCACTTAGAATACCCACCACATTCCTTGCTTCGACTCTTTCCATTTTTATTAGTTTCCTGGCCCTGGCCCTGTTTGGTTCAGGGCCCAACAACAGTTTCGCCGTCGTACAATCAGTTGTGTCTTCCCACTTCCTTTTCCTGACCTTGTCTCTCCATTCTCTGATAACGGCCTTGAAGGCCACATCTGCTATCGATGTATAGGAGCCATACTTGACCCTGCCCTAGCTAGTCGATCTGCCCTCTCATTACCCGCTGTCCCTTCATGTCCTGGTACCCAGTATATGGTGATCTTGGCTCCTCTTTTCCCAAGTGCATTCAATGCTGTTTTACATTCCAATGCCAACTGAGACATATACATACTCCTACACAGTGCTTTGATAGCTGCCTGGCTATCCGAACATATCGCTATCCTACTATTATTCCAATTTCTTCTGACCATTCCAATGGATTCTCTACCGCCTACCGCTCTTCTCCGGTCTCTCTCTTCCTCCTCCTCCTCGTCGAACTCTTTTTCAATACACCGAACGCATTCTAGAATGGCAACGATTTCCGCCTGGAACACCGTTGCATATCTGTCCAACCTCTTTGTTCCCCACTTCCTCCCATCATTCTCTTTACACCACCCTGATCCTGCCAGCCCGTCCTTCCTTTTCGATCCATCTGTGTACCAGACCGAGTCATGACTGTTCCTGATCCTTTCTTCATTCCAATCCTTTCTATCGCCGATCTCCACCTCAAACTCCATGTCAAACACATACTTCTTAACTATTAAATCCCTAGGCATGGTCTTCATCTTATTCAACTCTTCACCACCTTCTTCCTCCAATATCCAACTGTGACTCTTCTCGTTACCTCCAGTCCATTGATCCCAACTCTGCAATCTCAACATCATCCTCATCGCGAGCTCCTTCACTCTTACCTCCAGTGGTGGTAGGTCTGCTAGAATTTCCAGCGCCCTAGTTGGCGTGGACCTCATCACACCAAAAATCCTTCTAAGCGCTGCACCCTGGACTTTGTCCATTTCAGCCTTGTATGTAGCCATATTTGCTGTTCTCCACCAGATCCCTGCTCCAAAGGTCACCCGGGGGATTACTATCGCTTCATATATCCATTTCATCGTGACCGGTGTCAGTCCCCATGTCGGTCCTACTGCTCTGCACATCATATTCAAATTGTTCTTAGCCCTGCGAGTCTGTTTACGGACGTGATCTCCCCATGTTAGCGTTTCATTGATAATGATCCCGAGGTTCCTCACCTTCTTTGATAGTTCCAGCCACTGACCTTGATATACGATCCCTCCATATTCTGGCCTTCTGTTCTTATTTGCTATCCGGATCAACTCCATCTTGCTCGGATTCACCGATAGACCGTTATTCGTACACCATTCTTCCAATGCATCCAATGCTCTCTGCATTGTTATCTCCACCACACCTATATCTTTGTTCGAGGCCATGAATACCACATCATCTGCATACGCCGACGTGGTGACTCCACAGTTCTCAAGGGTGTACAGCAGATCATCCACCGCCAGACTCCATAAGAGCGGCGATAAAATTCCCCCTTGCGGACATCCTCTGTTGACCACCCCTGCCGCTGTAGTCTCACCCCTACTAGTCCGGACCTTCCTTGTGGACAACATCTGTGTAATCCATTCCACTATGGTGTCACTGACTGCAAACTTCCTTAGCGCATTTATAATGACATCCGTGGGGGTTCTGTTAAACGCTCCTTCGATGTCTACAAAACATGCCAACGTCACTAGCTTTTCTTTGTTTGCTGTTTCAACCTTTTTTACAAAGTGATGAACCGCCACTTCCACTGATCGCCCCACCCTAAACGCATGTTGGAATCGATGCAAGGGTCTTCTCTCCAAGTACACATCTTTTATGTACCTATCTACCAGTCTCTCCATTGTTTTCAAAACGTTCGACAGCAAGCAAATAGGTCGGAACGACTTGGGCGTCGTATAGTCTTTCTTCCCTGGTTTCGGAATGAACACTACTTTTGTGGTTTCCCATGCCCCTGGTAGTCGACCCGATGCCAGGCTGACTCTCATCATGTTCACCATAGCACCACTTATCCACGGGAGGGCTTCCTTTAACAACTTTGGGAAAATCTCATCGACTCCCGGTGCCTTATAAGCCTCAAAAGATCCCATTGCCCATTCGACTCTCGCCTCTCTCACTACACTTCTAGCCTCTGTCCAACTAGCCTCACTGATATCCGGCCAAGGAGTAGACTTCAGATTAAATACTGGTACTTCCACCATCTCTTCGTCTCGAACCATATCTCTCTGATTCCCATTTGCGCCCTCTATCTGTATTCCTGGAAAGTGTTCCTCCAACAGCATGGTAATTATCTCCTCATCATTCTCCGTGAATGTACCATCGGATTTCTTCAGATCGCCAAGCATCTCCTGGGCATTCCTCTCAAGAATCCTAGTCAGCCTTGCTGCTTCCGGTATTCTACTGACGCTGGCGCAGTACTGTCTCCATCCGTTTCTCTTGGCCTTAAGAACCGCCTTAGTAAACGCTCTCCTTGCTTGAAGCCCCTTGGTCCTCCAGACCATCTTCCGCACTCCATGTCTTGTCGTTCGGGCTTTGTTCGTGAGAGTTTTTGCTTTAAGCTGTAATCTCCTTAGCTCCCCATTCCACCATGGCGTATGGATTTTATTCCTAACTTCTTTGGCCTCAGTCGCGCTTTCCCACGCTCGCATCATGGTACCTACAATGGTTTCATTCGCCGTATCCAGCTCCGCTTGATTGTTGATCCTTGTCTCCATTATGGGTCCGATTTTTTCTAGTTCCGTCCTATAGACCTTCCAATCTGTAGCCCTAGGATTTCTCTTCCATATCTTCTCTACTTGCGAGACGTCTCCTTTTTTTTTTTTTTTTTTTGACTAGGAGGAAATCCCCACGGATACCCTCGGCCCGCGGGGGCGGGCCGGGGGTTATGTGGGACTCGAACCCACTAAAACCTCCTAGGTGATCTACCTCAGGGGACGGAGTTGCGCGCCTGAAGGGGAGGACTTGCACGAGAACAAGCTAGTGATTTCATTCGCTTGCCCCCCCTTCATGCGCATTCGCCACTCCGCCCCTAACAACCCCGACAGGCTTGTCGGGGTCTTCCCTGGGGGAGATAACTCCTCCCCCAGATCTTCTCCGGCGACGCGCGACGGATCACACGCCCGCGTCGCCACTGGGGGGGCCGCTGCTGCAAAGGTGGGTGGTGTCCCCCGACACCCCCCACCCCACGGCCCCGCGATCGAGGCTGAACCCGACCCCGCTTTGTGATAGTCAAGGGGCCGGGCGGGGGCACAGGCTGGCCCAGGGGGGCCGCTCCAGGGCGTGGGTGGCGGCCCACCATGACGGGCCGCCTATTCGTCCCCCAAGCCTCGTTCGCAACACGGAGCGGCCAGACGCGCCGCTCCTGCGGGGAGGACCCGCTGTTTTTATTTCGGGGCCCTCCCATTTCCACCCCTGCGAGACGTCTCCTACATCAAACCTGTTGTATTTGTGATCCGACACACTATCCTCACTCAGTACTGTCCATCCTCTAATGTCACCAATCATTCCTGCTGTGGCCACTGTGATATCCAGTACCTCTTCCCTGTCGACCGTGACAAAGGTAGGTTCATTTCCCACATTTAAACAGATCACCCCGCTTTCATCAAGGTAATCTGCAAGTTGTTCTCCTCTGCGATTCGTGTCCGTGCTACCCCACATCTCGTGCCTAGCATTCGCATCCATTCCTATAATGGCACCCATCTGCTTTCCTTCGCACCATTCAATCACCTCCTTACACTTGCCACCTGGTGGAGCCTCATCCGCGTTCCACGGCAGGTAGGCCGAGGACAGTATTATTCCTGCTCCTCCAGTGTTACTAACACCCCTCCTAGTAATATTGATGGTGGCCACATCCGGATTGCTCAACTGGGGTTTAAATGTCGCATGTATTCCTTTTCTTGTGACTATGCACGCTCTTATCCTCCCCTCGCTGGCACAGGTTGCGTATGTCATGCCAACCTCCCTCAGGCCCCTTGGTGCCCCATGCGCGATTCAGGGCTCCTGAATCAGTGCCACGTCCAGATCATGTGTCCGCATTAGCCTCACCAATGTTTTGGTGGCTGCGGACGAGTGGTGCAGGTTGATTTGGACCACTCTCAAAGCCATTTCGAATGTCGCTGATGATTCCCTGCCTCCGGTCTCTTCTTACATTGGGTAATCCGCCTGCGGACACTGCTTTAACCCCCTCCCCCACACATATGTAAATAACGGATGACAGATGACTTAAGGTTGGATGAGAATTGAATGCCCGAACTCCGATTACCCAACCTATGGGATCCCCACTTAAATTTTTCACAACTTCTCCTCTCCCCTTCCCACTGTTCTCACTTCCCCACCACTATGTTGTATTTTCGATTCACAGCTGAAAAGGAAATAATGGCACGGGGCATCCTACATCGGACAAGCCCCTCTTCATTACATACTTACAGATACCCTACCTTTGGCCGTTCCATGCTTTCCCAGGCACTTCCTGTGGGATGACTCTCACCATGAACCCACACCGGTGATCCACCAATCATTGTTGCCATTATCATTTACTGGTCAACCCCAGTCCAAAGGGTTCCAGAGAGCGACGTCAATCCTCCTCCATAACCACCACTCGATAAACCTTCCTAACCCCAAAGTCCCACCCTTCCTCTCCCCCGTTTTAGTCCCCACCTCCTCCCATTCGCTGTCGATTTGTAGAAGATGGCAGAAAGGACAGAATATTGTTCCAAGGACTATGCTCTTGAGATAACCACAGTACCACCGACCAACTCGCATCCCTTCATGTGCCCAATCATCTAAGTGTAGTCCCCGGGGGCCAGCAGGAAGGGGGCACCGCCCCGCCCCCTCCTGTGAATTCCTACCGACGTCTCTGCCTGTTGTACTACATAAGACAATCATACAAGGAGGGACCACATTCCGACTCCCATAATAAAGTGAAATATCAAGGCTTCCACGAATCCTCCAAACACTGCTGGCCCCCGTGGACCCCCATCATCCCCTCTCCCCCTAATCACGAAGCCCATAGAGCTTAAGGATAAGGTACCAGGATGCAAATGACTAAAGGTCAGTCTCAACGTTATCCTGTTGGATTAATTAAATGGGATATCTGTCGAGTCTACGTAATCGGTTCCATGACTTAATAATGATTGCTCCATTCCAAGCAGAGTCACCACCTTTTTTTTTCCAAGGCACCTCGAGTTGTTCCCCCTCCCCACCCCAACCCCCAGCCCCACGCAACAGGTCGGTCCATACAGGACACAGTGTGATACCAGAGTAAAATAAGTTGGCCAAGAGAAGAGTCAGCCTCCAGCTACAAAGGTCAAATTCCCTTGTGGTCTATCATCCCATGCATTCAATTATCGACTATATGACTGGCGCCCAAATCCTACATGGAAATTAGAGGGCCTACCCCTCCAAGAGTCCAAACAGTAATGTATGTATGCTTATAATACGATATCATGTGACCCATGACAGTGCTATATGTCCCCCATATCATGACACCCAAAGACCCAAGTCACTCAGCGATGCTTCCACACCTATTTGTAGAAAAAAACGATATCATACAAGGGCCAAGTGGCGTGGTCCCAATCCCTCCACACCCCCCAGATACCCAACGCTTTTAACAATATCCATATAAACACACATACATAGGGACTATTAAACCATCCAAGATCACCCGCCTGCGGCCACAGTCCCTGTCCAGAGTTCACCAAACCCTGCCCCACAATCCAAGGAAATACAAGCCTACGCACTCATAAGGAATGTAACACTCAAGCCCACACAGCCGAGACACCAGTCCCATACCCCATTCAGGGAGCTCATACTGCTGAACCCCTACATTTATACACCCACGTACACATTCGCACATGTAACCATGTACATACAACCACGTACCCACGCATTCATATGCATGTAAGGAATGCAGTCCCGTATGGAATTGAATAACAAGAACATGAGCCTTATATAGGTCTCAAAAAGCTTAATTTATTGATACTCTGTATATGTGTGGCACATTGTGTCATATGATACTAGAAGACAAGGACATGAGCTTCATATTGAGTAATTATCAGGTCTTAACATCCCAGACAAGAGAAATGTATCTATCCCTTCCCCCGGGAGCACACCTCATTGGGTAACGACAGAAGCATCAGTCCCACACTGCAATTAGGGAGCTCAACCCATTTGAACCATGCTCCTCCATACCCATGCTCATTTGAGGATTAAATTGTCATACGAATTCAGTTGACACCAAGTGTCAGGAGCACGAGCCCTATTGCCCCTACGAGGCAACTAGTCCTCTGTAACGCTTAGTGGGCCCAATCTCCTAAAACTATATTTATATTTATATATAAGAAAATGTAATATAATCCACGTCCTGATGATAAAGGCACAGGACTTATGAAAAACAAAATAAAAGGAGTGTAATCTCACTAAAAGAGGAATGTACACGTATGTGCTCCCAAGTAACACTCTCCCGGAACGACATAACATAGACAATTAGTCCTCTGTAACGCTTAATGAGCTTAATCTCTTAAAACTATATTTATATTTATATGTAAGGAATATTATATCACCCACATCATGATGATAAAGGCACAGGACTTATGTAAAGCCAAAACAAAACAAAAAGTGACCTCACTAAGAGGAGGAATGCACTCGTATGTGCTCCCTAGTAGTACATCCTCAATTGAACATGACAGAGGCATAAATCCCTTAAAGTAAATTTACTGAATGTTGAATAATGAATATTAATGTGGAAGTTTAACCTATTATAGTTATATACACATATACATGTGTACGCGAATAGTACGAAACCCCAGAAAAGGCCCGCCCCACCGGGCGCAAACACCCCCCGAGCCCCCGGGACTCGGACACCAGCCGAGCGCGGGACCACCACACCGCCACCCGCCGCGAAACCCGCGAGAGAAACGCACGAGTGCGCGCCGCGGTACGAGCCCGCATAGACGGCCGCACACCCACGCAGCCCCCCCGCAACTCACGCCGCGGCCAGCACACAGCCAGCCCCGCGCCCGGCCGCCGCCCGGGCCCCACAAACCCGGAAGGCACCCGCACCCGACGGGGCAGGCCCGCCGCAGAACATCCCACGGTCGCAGTACCAATCCTATAAATGATTGAGAGACATAAACACCTAGAAACAAGAGCACCCATTCCTTCGTAGGGAATGTGCTGTACGAGCTTGTACAACCGGACCCTAAATCCCGCACAAAATACAACATACGATCTTCAAGAGGCTTAGCTTACATTCACTATATGTCTATACAGGGTGTCCCAAAAATGCTGCGGGTCCTTAAAGGGGGTGATTCGGGGGATGATTGCAAACAACTTTTTCCTTTGCAAAAATGCTCTCCGAGGTTTCGTTAACGAGATATTAACAAAAAGCACCGACCAATCAGAGCGCGCGCATTCCGTCCGAGCTCCCGCGGTAGCGTTGGCTACGCGGTAGGCGACTGCGCTTGTACTACGAACGTACGAACAAGCAAGTCGGCATGCAAACCGCGTTACACATTTTTTTTTAAAGTATAATCTTAAATAAGAATTATTTGAAGTGAGAGGATAAGAAGTATGTAAATTTCGATTTTAAATAAGGCATAAACGAAAAGGTAATGTAGCAGAAAATGTACGACATGTGATCGTAATTCGTTATTGAGGTAAAAATCCGTAGTTTAATAACGGCCAACACAACTAAATTTAAACAATAATATTAGGTGTATGAATAAATTCTTTCCGACTGGATTTACATAATCAGTACAAAGGTACTGAATTTCTATCGCGGTGGTATTCATAAGCTGCCAGAAAAATGGCAAAAGGTAATGAACAATAATGGAAATTATGTCGATGATTGAGTTGTTTTCATATTTTTTAAATCGAACTGTTATTGTACCCTAAAATCGGAAAGAATTTATTTCTACACCTAATAATCACCAATAAATTAAATAAAACACCCATTCGGACATTCCTTTCCTTCCTTTTCGGAAACCTGTGTCACTGGGTCACTGTACCGATCCTGGTCATCGGTGGACGAAAAGATTTATGGTAGGGTAGCGCCCAGTGCTCAGCTGATCGCAGGTATTCGCAGGACACCATCCGAAAATAAGAGTCGCAACGTCAAGTGCGTCCGGGTAAATGTACCGAATATTCAACTTCACTGCACTGATACTAACACTGATCACATAATTTATTTTCTACGGAACGTGTTGTTCCTACGTTCCACTGCCAACGCTCGTACGGTAGCACTCGCGTCCCCGTCGTTCCGCGCGTACACCCAGAACATAGCGTAATACACTTCGGCGGAGTACATTTCTAGGCCGAGATTACTAGCTGACTGACAGGATTTTTTCCCAAACAACTTCCTCTACCTCCAAGTAGTTTCTCTCGTCCCATTATGAGTTTACTCCCACCAGGACAAGAGGCTTTAGGTAAAAAGAAGCCAGCACCGTCCTTCTACTGCCAATGTACCCATTGCTTCGAGATAGAAAACAGACACCACGTGTATCGGTTCGAAAGTGTCCGAAGGGAAGACAAGCAGAAAGTCTTCGAGTTGCTATAAAGAAGAAAATTCACGTCTGCTACGAAGTGGAACCAATTAAGTCATAAATTATCCGAAACTGTAGGAAACCGTTCTCTAGCGCCGACTTGCGGGACAATACGGTCATAAACCGCGACCCTGGCGAAATGCTCTGGCTGATCAGTCCGATTAATTTTGGAGAACTAGAAATTACAAAATATTATCCAGCATCAATACGTCTCGCGGAGACACACGTGAAAAGAAGGGTAGTCCGCTGACTGCGCGTAGTCCCGCCTGCTTCGTCCTACCCTCAAATTAAAGACGGATCCCTTATCTCTCGAGTATAAACACGCGCTCGAATTTCAAAACGCAAGCACGCGTCGACGTATTCGGTGCGAGAGAAGGTGGGCTTGCAATTCGATTGGTCCCAAACTAACGAATCGGGCCTGCTTATCTCTCGTGTCTAAACACGCGCTCGAATTTCAAAACAAAAGCACGCGTCGACGTATTCCGTGCGAGAGAAGGTGGGCTTGCAATTCGATTGGTCCCAAACTAGCCAATTGGGCCTGCTTATCTCTCGTGTCTAAACACGCGCTCGAATTTCAAAACAAAAGCACGCGTCGACGTATTCCGTGCGAGAGAAGGTGGGCCTTGGGGAGGAGATATTGCTGTGAAAAGGGCCTCTTCAGGAAAGTGGCTGTTCGGAAGGGATTCAGGGCAGAATTTCGAGCGCATGTTTAGACACGAGAGATAAGCAGGCCCAATTGGCTAGTTTGGGACCAATCGAACTTCGAGCCCACCTTCTCTCGCACGGAATACGTCAACGCGTGCTTTGTTTTGAAATTCGAACGCGTGTTTAGACACGAGAGATAAGGGATCTGTTTCGAATTTGTAGGGTGGACGACGCAGGCGGGACTACGCGCAGTCAGCGGACTACCCCTTTTCTTCCAGTGTCTCTCCGCGAGGTGTATTGATGTTGAATAATACCTTTTAAATTCTAGATCCCCAAAATTAATCAGACTGATCGGCCAGAGCATTTCGTCAGAGTCGCGGTTTATGACCGTATTGTCCCGCTAGTCGGCGGTAGAGAACGGTTTCCTACAGTTTCGAATAATTTATGACTTAATTGGTTCCGCCTCGTAGCAGACGTGAATTTTCTTCTTTATAGCAACTCGAAGACTTTCTGCTTCTCTTCCCTTCGGACCCTTTTGAACCGATACACGTGGTGTCTGTTTTCTATCTCGAAGCAATGGGTACATTGGCAGTAGAAGGACGGAGCGCAGGCTTTTGTGAAAGTGTTCGTTGCACTTCTGCAAAACACGTGTGTTTCGAAAATGTGCTGGATTCTTTTTACCTAAAGCCTCTTGTCCTGGTGGGAGTAAACTCATAATGGGACGAGAGAAACTACTTGGAGGTAGAGGAAGTTGTTTGGGAAAAAATCCTGTCAGTCAGCTAGTAATCTCGGCCTAGAAATGTATTCCGCCGAAGTGTATTACGCTATGTTCTGGGTGTACGCGCGGAACGACGGGGACGCGAGTGCTACCGTACGAGCGTTGGCAGTGGAACGTAGGAACAACACGTTCCGTAGAAAATAAATTATGTGATCAGTGTTAGTATCAGTGCAGTGAAGTTGAATATTCGGTACATTTACCCGGACGCACTTGACGTTGCGACTCTTATTTTCGGATGGTGTCCTGCGAATACCTGCGATCAGCTGAGCACTGGGCGCTACCCTACCATAAATCTTTTCGTCCACCGATGACCAGGATCGGTACAGTGACCCAGTGACACAGGTTTCCGAAAAGGAAGGAAAGGAATGTCCGAATGGGTGTTTTATTTAATTTATTGGTGATTATTAGGTGTAGAAATAAATTCTTTCCGATTTTAGGGTACAATAACAGTTCGATTTAAAAAATATGAAAACAACTCAATCATCGACATAATTTCCATTATTGTTCATTACCTTTTGCCATTTTTCTGGCAGCTTATGAATACCACCGCGATAGAAATTCAGTACCTTTGTACTGATTATGTAAATCCAGTCGGAAAGAATTTATTCATACACCTAATATTATTGTTTAAATTTAGTTGTGTTGGCCGTTATTAAACTACGGATTTTTACCTCAATAACGAATTACGATCACATGTCGTACATTTTCTGCTACATTACCTTTTCGTTTATGCCTTATTTAAAATCGAAATTTACATACTTCTTATCCTCTCACTTCAAATAATTCTTATTTAAGATTATACTTTAAAAAAAAATGTGTAACGCGGTTTGCATGCCGACTTGCTTGTTCGTACGTTCGTAGTACAAGCGCAGTCGCCTACCGCGTAGCCAACGCTACCGCGGGAGCTCGGACGGAATGCGCGCGCTCTGATTGGTCGGTGCTTTTTGTTAATATCTCGTTAACGAAACCTCGGAGAGCATTTTTGCAAAGGAAAAAGTTGTTTGCAATCATCCCCCGAATCACCCCCTTTAAGGACCCGCAGCATTTTTGGGACACCCTGTATATACGTAATGCACAATAAGTACCGACCATCAGGTACTGAAACTAACGCTCAGGAGTCAAGGAACAGTCAAAAGCCTATCTCCGGACTCAGTCAGAGAAAGAACTCGCGGTGTGTGACCAGGGACTGAGTCAATCCATCTTAGGGGTGAAGCTCACCCGAACTGATCCCCCAAACAACTTAAGTTGTCGCCCTTTACCTCTTATGTAGGCCCAAGAATTTGCACTCATCTTTACCGTGAATTCCCTACTATGCTCTTGTGGTCCTCCCCGATGGGTCACCTCCCAGTCCCTGGTCCCACACCGCTCGTACCTCCCGTCCAACTCCTTGAATACTGATCCGATCTTCAGGTGCGGCTCCGATACCACTAGAACCACTCTACAACGTTTTTCTACATCCCTCTTCCGCACGATCTTCAGTCTTTCTTCCTCATTTGTGACCCTCCCTTGTTCCACTTCTGTTCCAATCCATTTGCTGGTGGTCTCATTTTCCGTGGTCAGCAACAAGCTGCCATTCATCCATCCTCTGCGAGATATGGACAGCGTAACGTCTGCATCGGTAGAATGTTCCAGCAGCATTCCGAAGACCACTGATGCTTGTGTCCTGTTTAGTTTAGCCAACGGGTATTCCTTTGGCACGATTGCCAGTACTTCCTCACATCGTTGTTTTCCGCTCTCTTGATCCTGAGCACGAGGCGAAGCCCCCTCCCCCATGCATGCTCCCACCCCAGCCCTGCTGGATCCCACTTGTGCTGCTGCTTCAGCTTCAGTCATGATAATACTGCACGTATGATTCCACTAGCCTACCCCACCACCAGTAGGAAATAGGGAGTGAAACAAAACAAAACAGAAGGAACATCATCAGGACCCGATGAGCCACTGCTTAGCTATGAATCCAATGAAACGGTCCGCACATCCCGCAGGAGGCATTTGTCACCGTGTCTACTCAGAGTTTTCCGCGACTCTGCCCACATACCGACTATCATTCCCAAAGTTCAAACGAATTTCATGCCGGCTCTCAGGACTCATTTATTCAATGCCTCCCTCATATCCCTCTACACTAGAGCTGTTCGAGCACCCGGAACAAGCGAGCCGGGATATACCCAGCCCGACTAACCGAACCGGGCCGAGCGCCCAAAGACCAGATCCCGGCCCGATCTGAGCCACTCGAATATCCGAGTACTCGAACATCTCCACCCTATACTTCCTATCATGTACAAATCCAAGTCTAAGACCTCACAAGCAACCCAACCGATCATTCACCAGGGTGCACTAACAACACCGATCATAGACTCACAGATCACAGCTCCCTCGGCACACACTTGCCGGGTACCCCCATCATCTACCTCTCAAATAGTACGTCAAGGCCAAGAGTAAAAGGAGAAAGGAAGTTATATCCCATACACCCACGTGTCCGCCAGCGCAAGTACAACGCAAGATCCGAAGTTCATGTACATTTATTCATCTTAGCCCTAAGGCCAAGATGCGAATGAAATACATATATAAGATTCAATCATCAAAAAGAAGGGAAACAATCGACAGCGAATAAAGTAAATGCATTTTCCATAGAACACGTGTATAACCTAAAATCCACTGAATGTAATATAGCATGTGAACAAGTCCCCATCTGACTTGTCCATACTTACAGTTTCTCACTTACTCTCCCGTGCAGCACCCCCGTCAGGTAAAATCACTTTTTCCCACACAATGACTGAATGGTATCAAATGAAATTGAACTGTCCGAGATACCGGCCCTGTTCGTATCAACGCAAAGCACTTTGTCGGACCCCAATGTCTTTTAACAGTCCATCAAACCACACCACTTCTTTCATAGCTTCAGTCATTGCTTCTAATTCACTCTCTGTTGAAGATAACGCTACACCTAACTATTTTTTGCTTTTCCAGTGAACTAAATCACCATTCACGTAAACTAGCAGTTCAGTAAACGATTTCGCGTCTTTTGTACGATCCCACGAGGCATCTGTTTCACATTCGATCCCTTTGGTTGTATCCGTTACTCTGAATACCAATTGGTAGTCAATTGATCCCTTTAAATATCTTAGTACTCTCTTCAATGCTGTCATATGGATCTCCTTTGGATTGCTATTGAATTGTAATAGGCAACTCAATGCAAAAGCTATATCAGGTCTTGTATAAACACTAAGATATATCAATCTGCCCATGAGCTCCTGATATGTCCTGATATCACAGCTTCTGCTTGTTTCATCCTTTTCTATTTTTACATTAGCGTCGATTGGTGATGTCATGGCATTGCATTCTTCCATTCCATACATGTCTAATAGTTTCTTTATATATTCTCTTTGGTGCACATAAATATTCTCTTTTTGTTGTTCTATCTCCATTCCTAAAACCACTTTGGCGTTTCCCAAACCTTTCATATCGATTTCTCTGCTCATTTTCTTCATACATGTTTTTTCAAATTCTTCATTACTTGCCATTACTACCATGTCATCTACATGGACTCCACTAAACATATAATCTGCCTTATCTTTGGTATAGAACAAACAGGGATCACCTGGGGACTGGCGCATCCCATTCTTCTTTAACATATCAGTCAAGAATTCATTCCAGCATTTTCCATCCTGTTTCAGACCATATATGCTCTTCTTTAGCTTGCATACGTGAACTTTCTTCTTTTCACATCCCTTCGGCAGTTCCATAAAAATGTCTTCCTTTAGAATCCCATGTAAAAATGCAGTCTTCACGTCGTACATTTTTATTTTTTTCTTTTCCCTCGCGCTCAGGCTAAAAAGTAGTCTTATTGTCTCCGTTCTGATGACTGGGGCGAACGTTTCTTGATAGTCAAATCCCGGTCTCTGCCCACATCCGAGTGCCACAAGGCGTGCCTTGTAACGACTACCTTTCGTATTTGGGTCTTCTTTAATGCTGAATACCCATCTGCTTTTTATCACTTTTTTGTTTTTTGGGCGTGGTACTATATTCCATACTGCATGGTTGTCCATCGATCTCATCCCGTCGTTCATTGCCTCTTCCCATTTACTCCAATTTGCAGAACCTTTGGCCTCCCCTACATCTTTCGGAATTTCTTCATCTTTTATCATCATTGCTGACTGCTTATTCTTTGTTCTTTCCGATCTTCTCACCCCTCTATCCTGATCTCTTTGCTCTTGATTCTCTCTTTCCAGATTCCTGCGTACTTCCATAACTGATTGTGTTATCCCTTTAGGTCATCCTTTATTTCTTACTTCGGATTGTTGTTCTTCGATTCCTATGTTGTCCTGATCCTCTTCATCTTCATGTGCATCTTGGTATTCTTCTTCATCATCTCCAGAGAATTCTTCATCTTCTTCGCGAAATCCTCCATCATTTTCATCTCCAATTTCTTCTACTTCTTCTTCACGATCCTTCCCTTCTTCTCTATTTTCATGATCTATCCCCAGAATAATCAGATCACTATCACGAACATTCTTCTCTTGCTGCTCATTATGTAGTAAATCTACTCCCTTTTGATTATCATCAAACTTGACGTCACAGTCATTTTTTATTTTTCCAGTTTCAGGGATATACACCCTGTATGTATTATCTGGAGCGTAGCCAACAAAAATCCCTTTGAGAGTCTTTGGTTTAAATTTTCCTTTTGGAACCTCCTTATTTAGCACATATGCTGCGCAACCAAATCTCTTCATGTAGGTTATGTTCGGTCTTCTGCCGTGCCACATCTCATATGGTGTTTTTCCATGGACACGCGATTTTATTCTGTTCCTTATATGTGCTGCGGTGCACATCGCTTCACCCCAAAATGGCATGGGCATCTGTGAATCCGACATCATTGCTCTTGTCATTTCAATAAGCGTCCTGTTTCTTCCTTCCGCTACTCTATTGCATTGCGGCGTCCTTGCTGGACTGAACTCGTGTCTAATACCCCTTTTTTCCAGCCAATCTTTTAAATCCTTCCCAATAAACTCACCGCCATTGTCTGATCGTATTGCTTTCAGCTTCATTCAAGATTAATTTTCCTTTAGGGTAATCAATTTCCTCAGCTCTTCAGGTGCTTCACTTTTTGTTCCTAATAATTGTACAATAATCACTCTGGAATAATCGTCAATAATCGTAAATATGCATTCTTTACCTCCTTTAGTTGATGGTTTTATCGGTCCGATTAAATCTATGTGCCACAACTCTAATATTCTGCTGGTTTTTCTTTCCACTAACCTTGAGTGGGTTTTCCTGCACGTTTTTCCTTCCACACAAGATTCACATTGGACATTGATCTGATTAGATTTCATCATTCCATCCACCAAGCCTTCATTCTTCATTTCTTCTATTATTCCCTTGCTTGCATGGCCCAGTCTTTTATGCCAAATGTCGTTTTCATTCGCTGTGTTTATCCTTTCTGCCCTTTTTACGATAGAGTTGACATAATAACTATTTCCCTCTCTCACTGCCATCAATTCATCTCCTCCTCCTTCTTTATAAACTATTGTACCATGTTTATCATATGTTACTTTGTATCCATAATCAGTCATTTTTACTACTGACAACAAGTTTGTATTCAAACCTGGTATGCTTAACACATTCTTTAACCTAATTCTGTTTTCAATGTTTGATTGTTCTAATACTACTTCCCCTATTCCATTTGAAGTTAACTGTTTTCTTTCCTTATCAGCTAAATATATTTCTCTCTCATCGTTTTCTAATCTATCAAATATCTTTGTATCACTTGTCATATGACTCGTTGATCCTGAATCGGGCAACCATGTAAAGTCATTATTGTTTTTATTTTCTAAATACCTCTGTTACGTCCTAAAGGGACTTTTTGATAAATCACCCCGAGCGGCTGGAATGATCTATCGGGTTCTTGCTGTTTTAAAGTGCTGAAGTACACCTTGACTATACTTACTATAATTAGGATAGGGAGGATAAAGGGGTTGCATAAATCGTTGCACAGAGTTAGGAATAAAACTGTAGGATATAATGTATTCTCGGATAAAATATTATAATTGGGGCGAACAAAACATACCGAAGAGACGGCGCTTACGTATTCGTTATCGCTGGGCACTCTCGTGTCGCTGGACCTTGAGTCGGTCACGGCCGTCCGGAGTTTCCCTAGACGCACGGCACGCTTGCCGTCTAACGTTTCGCTGTTTCTGCTGTCTCGCTGAACATCAGGCAGGTCGTGGTCGCTCGCTCGTCTTACTGCTATCGCTTGGTCACTCGATTCCTCGGCGCACGTTCTCTCGCTCGCGGTGACTCGTTCGGCTCGTATGTGCACTCCCGGCTAGGCTGTTCTCGGTGCGTCGGATGGAGTCACACTTCCGCGGATCGGTTCGGCCGTGCGCGTTTCGCGATGAATTTAGGCGCGGAGAAGAGGTCGCGATATCTAGACAGCCCGCTAGCTCGTCGCAACTTCCTAGCTCAAGCTCTCAAAATCGAATCTCTCTACTAAGTCTCGCTGTTACGGGCCGCGCCTCGAATAATCCCTATGAATGGGGGGAACTGCCTCGTCGACACCTGTCGATCGCTCCTTATTAGGAAAATGTCCGGGCCCAGGACGTTGACGATCACGTTGTGCTTACAACGATCGCTTCGCGGTTCGGCGACCTGGTTGCCATACGCGGGGCGATTCCGCTGAATCGCCGATGTCGAAACGAAAAGCGACTCGCGGACAGCAAGCACAGAATAAACGGATAGGGGCATGTAACACCTCTGTTCATTGTCCATTGTTTCCTCACTTACAGATCGTACAACTTCCTCATCTACTCTCATCGTTGCTTCGCCGCGTCCATTTCCACGTCCTCTTGCACGTTGATTTCCATGAAAATTTCCACGACCTCCTCTTCCTCGTGATGATTCAGGTTTTCTTGGCTCCTTACAATTCGCTGCAATATGGTTGTATCCCTGGCAGTTGTAGCATTTTTGTTTCCCGTAGCACTCATCCGACTTGTAACCCTTTTTTCCACAGTTATAATAGTATAAGTCACTCTTCATTTTTTCTCTCACTTTTCTCACATTTTCATGGTCTCTAGACGCCTTCTCTTCTCTCCTTTTTTCTTTGCGTAGTTCTGCCTGTTGAAGTGTATACCTTACATCAGGCGTGCACAGCTGAATGCCTGCCGGGGAAAAATTTTTGGCCGTGTGTGGAGAGAGCATCGTAAAGCGCTAGGCCACGCCTTTATGAGCAACAGTGCCGTGGTGGGGAGTGTTCGTGAGTGAGGAGTCGGATGCCCATTAAAGCTAGCAACTAGCTTTGCTCAGATGTATGACGTATAGCGAGAAATTGGATGTGTACAGAAATTTGTTTCGCTATTTCTTGAATGTTTTTTAACTTCCCGAACAAAATTAACAGAGCCACTGATACTGATAATATTGCTGCATACATCGCGCATAGAATTATTTAATTAACAAATTTTTGTTTAAAGAAAGGAGTACATAGAGGTAATAATTATATATAATAAACATATATCATACATATGTATGACCAGAATATTTACATATAATAACAGATAAGTAAAAATAATACAAGTACTACATGTAACAGCATGTACAATATATACAAGTAGTAGTAGATATACATCTTGTGGCTACATTTCCCTAAATTATTATTTTTATTGCATGATAATTCAGATTTACAACATTCTTAATAATTGTTGTATATTTGCAACGAAGAATTGTCATCATGTTCTTGAGATTTCATTGCATTACAAAGTGATTGTCGTATAGTCGTAATATCATTTCAAAACAGATATCAAATACATAAATATGCAGCGAAAATTTAAAATATTTATGGATGCTTAGCACATGTCCAACAATGATTATACATACTGTGAAAACCTATCTAGACTACGGCGGGGGCGTCTGCAATACATTTTTGTTTTGCAGCCCGTTTTCCCTCAACTAACTGCGTTATATTTGGTTGAAATTTTTGACATGCCCTAAGGATCAATGAACATTTTAAGTTATGATCAGTCAACGTGGTTCGACATACAGATTTTGTTCTTTTCATGATTGAAAATAATTGTTCACAAATACATGTCGAACCAAACATTGCTAAGATTCTCGCTGCATATTTATGTATTTTCGGATATTTGGACTGAGGAAAATTTTGATAGAAATTAACGATGTCGGGATTTTGGGAGAATTTATGTTTTAAAACCACATCACGTTGGAGGTCAATCAATTCCAGTTGTAACGACAATGGGACTGTGTTTACATCAATTGAAAATGGTACTGTAAGTATATCGAAATCATTTTGCAGTGCCGTTAAATCCTCAAACCGCGATGAAAATTGTTCATGCAAAGTATCCAAAATTTTTCGATAACGTTGTAAATCTGCATTGCCATCTAAAACCGATAATAAGTTAGAGAAATGATAAGCATTTCCGGCTTCAAATTGCGCCATCCATAACTGCAATTTCGCTTTGAACCCGTCAATGGACCTATAATAGTCCATTATCGTTCTAGTTCGCCCTTGTAGAGTAATATTCAACGAGTTCAAATAATGTACTATGTCTGTTAGAAAGGCTAAATCGCATATCCAAATTGGATCCCGCAATTCTGGTACAGGTTTCATTGCCGTTTCCATAAAGACTGCGATGACTTCCCGGAGTTCAAAAAATCTATCAAGAAATTTTCCGCGGCTGAGCCACCGCACCTCCGTATAAAATAGCAAGTCACCATATTCAGAATGCAGATCCTCTAAGAATGTAGTAAACTGTCTGCGTTTTAAGCCATTTGTTCGATTATAGTTTGTGACTCGAACAGCCACAGACATAACATTATCTACTTCCAAATGCTTACTGCATAAAATGTCATGAGGAACTGCTAAATTTTTTAACTTAGTTCGAAGACGGCCGACAAACCCTATGTACTTGCCAACCATGGCAGGAGCGCCATCAGTTGTGACACAAACAAGTTTGTGCCACTCTAAATTATTTTGTTCGACCGCATATTCTACACAGCAGATGATATCTTCTCCTGTATATATTCCTCTTTATTGTTCCCCTAGGGGTTACAATCTCCTCCGACCTCGCTCCTCCATTCTTCATCTCTTCCTCTCTACACCACCTTAACCTAACTTAACTTATCTTAATCTAACTTAACCTAGCTTACCCTAAATCTTTAATATTACACTATTTACAATATATACATTTAAAACGAATTACGCTCTGCTCGCACGCTCGCTCGCTCTCTCCTCCCCTCCTCCGCACCCCTCCGCCAACCTATCCGCCCTCGGACCTCCGCTTCCACTCGTCTCCCTTTTCACTCCATTCCTTTTCACCCACCTCCACTCCGCTACACAGCTGTCTCCACTCCTCTAACTTCCTCATGCATTCCTCCCCCTCCCCTTCGTCACCAAGCACCTCCTCCACCGCTTCCTGCCACCCCCTCTCCATACCCCAACCCATGCACTCCTCCCACACATGCTCCCATGTCTCTTCCCCCCTTCCACATACCCTGCACCTCCTGTCCTCTCTATCCTCCCAGTACCTACCCCCCCTCATGTCGTTACCCAATCTAAACCTGACCACCCTTCTCCACCTACTTTCCCCCCACCCCTTCTTCAGGTAGCCAGGTAACCCGTCCCCCTTCACCCTTCCGTACCACCTATTGTACCCTGAATCCTCTATTCTTTTCCACCTCTCCTCCTGCTGCATTTTCCTTTCCCTACTCACCAACTCTTCTCCTTTTATTCCCCCAGTCTCCCTCATCCTTTCTATGTTTTCCAGCTTCCACCCCCTCTTCTCGAAGAACTCCTTCCTTTCCTCCTCCCACCCCTCCAGCCCCTTTCCCCTCTTTAATCTCCCCTTCACCTCCTCCCAGCACTTCCTTGCCAGCACCCCCCCTGCCCCTCCTCCAGCTTCCTCTCGTACGCCCAGGCCTTCATCCCTGCCCTTCTCTTTAACATCTCTCTTTGTGTTTCCTCCCTCACTAAGTACCCCGGCGTACACCTATCCACTCCCATCACCCACTTCAAAAATCTTTCCTGTATCCTTTCCACATTCTCCCTTTCCTTCCACCCCACACTTCCGCCCCGTATCCCACCACCGGCCACACCAATCTATCAAATAGCCATATTCTTCTTTCCCAGTCATTTCCAAATAACCTCTTCCCCATCCCCCATACCTTTCCCATTACCGCCGCTCCCTTCCTCACCCTCTCCTCCACATGCCCCCCTTGTCCCCCATTCCCCATCATCGTGTAGCCCAAATACCTAAAACTCCTAACTACCTCCATCTCCTTACCCTTCCATCTCCACTTCACACTCTTCCACTCTTCCCCAGCATTCCTTTCATCCCTTCTTCGTCCTCGGCCAGCACCGCCACATCGTCAGCATACGTCAACGTGTATACTCTTCCCCCCCCCCAGCTTCTCCCCTCCCCACCCTCTTTTTTCCAGTTCATCGTCCATATCCGCTAACAGGAGTGAAGAGGCTCGGGCTCAGCGGGCACCCCTGCCTCACCCCTCTCGCCGTCCAGAACCTCTCCCCCTTCTTATCCCCCACCCGCACCCTACATATTGTCTCCTTCAACACCTCCTCACACCTTACCACCAGCTCTTCACGCACCCCCCTCCCCCTCATTGCCTTGACTAACACCTCTCTGTCCACCGAGTCAAACGCAGCCTTCACATCTACAAATACTACAATCATATTTTTCCCCTTTCTCCCCAACTGCCTATTTATTAAATAATTTAATACATAAATGTTATCTCTACATCCCACCCCCCTCCTAAACCCCGTTTGACTCAGTGGCAGCAGCCCTCCCTCCTCCACCTCCACCCTCAACCTCTCCGCTAACACAGACGCATACACCTTGTACGCCGTCTGCGTTAGGGTTATCCCCCTGTAACCTTCCACCTTCCCCCCTCCCCCTTTTTCAATACCGGGACCACCACCCCCTCCTTCCATCCCTCCGGCCACCCCTCTCCCCTCCACACCCTATTACATATCCTCCACAACCATTCCTCCACCTCCGCTCCTCCATACTTCCACACCTCATTTGGGATTCCATCCCCCCCTCCCGCCTTCCCGTCCTTTAGGTTCCTTATGACCCTTCCTATCTCTTCCTTTCCTATCTCAGCCTCACGGTCCTCCCTCCTCCTTACCTCATCACCCTTTCTCACTCTCCATTCCACCCCCCCCCCCTCCTAGCAGCCTCCTAAAGTATCCGTCCCATTCCCCCATTGCTATCCCTTCGTTCACCCTCCTTTTTCTCACCCTATTTACCACCTTCCACACTTGCCCCTTCGTCCTTACACTTTGCATATCCTTCAACCACCTCTCCACCCCCTTCTTTCTTTTTTCTTTACATAACCTCCCATACTCCCTCTTCCTCTCCTTATACTCTCTTGCCTCCCCTCCTTCCCTTCTCCACTTTCTCAGCTCTCTCGTTACCTTCCTCTTTTCTTCCCTACACTCCCCATCCCACCACCCTCCCTTCTTTTCTCTCTCCCCCCCTATCCCCATCTTACTTATCGCGCCCTTTATCCTATCCTGCAACTCACTCAATTCCTCCTCCACTCCCCTTTCCCCCCCCCCACCTTTTTTTATCAAACTCCCTAAAAAACTCCCTCCTTCCCTCCTCCGTCCAGTTTCCTCTGCCCCCTCACCTTTCCCCTCTTTGTTTCCCCCTTCCCTCGTCTTCCCTCCCCTCCCCTCTCAGCCACACCACCACCGGGTGGTGATCCGATTCAATCCTATCCCCAATCTCTAGCCTTTCCACCTTTTCTCTTGTTTCCTCGTTCCCTAACACATAGTCAATTACGGTATTACCCCTCCCCCCTGTGAATGTCCATTCCCCCTCCTCGTCCCCCTCTGTATTTCCATTTAGTATTCCCCACCCTCTTTCCTCTAAGCAGCTACACAGCCTCCTCCCTTCCCCATTCAACACCTTGTCCTTGGATCTCCTACTCCCCTCTGCCCTTCCCTCCTCCTCCTCGCCTTCCCAGACTTCTCCCCCCTCTTCCCCCGTACGTGCGTTAAAATCCCCACTTATTACTACTCTAACCCCCGCCTCCTTCTCTTCCATCTACTCTTCCAGCTCCTCTAGCTTCTCCTTCAGGTCCCCATTCACATAAACCCCCCTTTTTTCCACCATCCCCCCCAAACTTCACTTTCTTCACCATAATCCCTTCCCCCCACCTCCCCCTCCCCTCGCCCACTTCCAACCCCTTTCTGACCCCCAACATCATTCCCCCTATCGCCCTCCCTTTCTTTCTTTCCCTCGTAGCCCATTGCTTCTCCCATACAAACCCCCTAGGCAGCCTCCTTTCCACATACTCCCACTCTTTCTCCTCCACCCAGGTCTCACACAACACCATAGCATCCCACTCCATCAGCCCCCTCCAGAACTCATCGTCCTTCCTCCTCAATCCTGCCACTTTCCAAAACGCCACCCTCCAACTCCCCCCCTTCCTTTCTATTCCCCTTTTTCTCTTCCACACCCATTCCCCCTCCCCGCATCATTCGTTTCCGTGCTCCTCACACCATTTCTCCCTTATCTCGTCCCACCTTTTTACCTTCCCATCTACCCACATCTTCAGGTATCCCACCTGCACCCTTCGTCCTCTCTCTCTCTCCTTTTGCGCCTCTCTTTCTATCTTCCACTTCGCTCTCCTTTCCTCCTCCGCGAGGTCATCCTCCACCCTCTCCTTTCTCCCTCTTAACTTACTTTTCGCCTCCATTACTTTCTTCTTTTCCTCTCTCCCCTCGAGCCTAACCAACACCATTCCACCCCCTTCCTTCCCCGCTCTTCCCAATCTCACTACTTCCTTTATCCCCCTCACCCCAACCCCATTTTTTCCCACAGTTCCCACCTCCTCCATTGCGTCCTTGCTCTCTCCCCCCACCCCCCTTACCACTACATTACTTCTTTTCCTCTCTCTCTCCTTTTTATCCTGCCCCACCTCTCACTTTCTCATTCTCAGTCTCCATTCCTCCTCTTCTCCATCCGGCAGCTCCCCTTTCCCTACACTTCCCATTCTCTCCTTTTCCCATCTCCCTACCTTCTCCATCACCTCCTCCACCCTTCTCTCCCTTTCCTCTAATTTCTCCAACCTTTCCACCAAACCCTCTCTCCCCCCTCTCCTCCCTCATTTCCTCCTCCCACCTCCTTCTTTCCACCCTCCACTCTTCCCCCATCCTTCTTCTTTCCTCCCTCTCCTTCTTCCTTTCCTCCCTCTCTTCCCTTATTTCCTCCTTCAGCTCTTTTCTCTCCTCCCTATCTCTCTTCAATTCCTCCCTCATTCTCCTTATCTCCAGCATCATTTCCCTCATCATCCCCACTAAACCTCCACCCGCCTCCACCAACTCTTTCTCCCCACCCTTTTCCCCTTTTTTGTCCGGCGACCTCCTTGTCTTCCCACTACTCTTAAACCCTGCCGCCCCTTCCCTAGTCTCCTCCCCCGCGTCCTCCTCCCTCTCTCGCTTTTTTCCCCACAGACTGTCCACACTCCCCACGCTGCTGCCCACACTACTCATACTGTCTTTTCTTTTCCTTTCTTCACTGGTACCCCTTCCCCTTCCCTCCTCCATCTCTACCTCTTCCCTTCCTCTGCAATTTGACCTTCTCTCTTCCTCTCAACTCCTCCCTATCCTAGTAACCTTTTCTCCTTCTACCTTTCGCCTTCTAGCCCTTCAAATTTTTTGCCCGCACACTCTTCTACCTAACCTCTAACCTCCCTACAAACCTCCTGTGTCCCTATCACCGCCAGTCACCTGCCGTCTACCTTTATCCCTCGCCTCTTCCTCGCAACTCCACCACTTTTCACCCACACTCTCCAGCCCTCCTTCACCACCTCACACACCTTTCTCACACCTCACCTAACCGCTTACTCGCAAACGCACCTGACACACACGCGACCGGAAACGGAAGTCGATATCTTCTCCTGTAGTTGTTTCCTTTAATGGAAAAAAATCTAGCAGTTCCTCAGTCACTTTTAAATGTATATCTACTCCACGTATGAAGATTGCCAAATTCAGCGTTCCGCTGATGTCTGTACTTTCATCGAGTGCTAGTGAGTACGCAATGAAGCTACCGCAAATAGCCTTAATTTGTTCAAACACATTAGAGGCCATTTCTTGTATTCGCCGCATTATTGTTGTGCGGAAAACACTGATCGCGCCAAATAAGTGTGACGATCCTGAACAAAGTTGCTCCGCTGATTGGACGAGACACTCCTTCACAAATTCCCCGTCGGTAAAAGGCCGCGAATGTTTAGCAATTTTCAGGGCAATTTGATAACTGCACCGTATGACATTTTCATTCTGGCCCTATAGGTAACGAAAATAATGGTTTAGTATACTACTTTATGCCTTCAAGAGAGTAAACTCTATGGCGGGTCGAAAGGAGAGTCAACTTTACTATATATTTTTTGTATACTACTATTTTTTATGAAATAGACGCAAATGAGGAAATGAAGAAAAAAATCGTTGTCCTCGACCTAATAAAGTAGCCTTTTTAATTGTTAAGTAATGTAACAATCATATAATGTTCTTGGGACTAAATTAAAATAACTTACCTCTGCTAATGATTCTGCTGCTTCTTCAAATAATCGGCCCTTTAAGCGGTGAATTTCTGAAGAGCGTTCTTCCACATTTAATTTTTCGAAATCTTTTGCTTGGAAAAGCGCATAATGGCGCTGTAAATTATATTTTTTTATTTGAAGTGTCTTATTACATTCTAAACATTTGGCTGCACTATCATGTTCTGTAAAAAGATAACTATCTTCCCACGAATCTTTAAAACCCCCTACAGATGAAGACTTCCTTTTCGACCCCGAAACTTGAGTCATAACTATTAATATATATTTCTTTATAGGAATAGGTTTCGACTGTGTTTCGACTCGTGATTCCTAAATATTCTGTCGTTTCCAAAATTCTCGCTCCATATATATCCCCTTTGTTACTTGACCGGTTGCCCTGGTGACCAACGATTAGTATTGCCGATCTGAGATCGAGTAATCGAATATAATTTTCAGTATAGGTCGACATAATATAATTTCCAGGAATATAATTTTATTTAATAATATATTCCAAGAAAATAATTTCCTATCGAAAATCGCAGCTAACGTTCAATCAATTTACTTATAGCTTTTGTATTGCAAAAAGTGTAATTTTGCAAAACCCGACTTAGTTTTAGTACCGGCGAGAATGGGACATCTACTGAAGATATATGCCAAGTTTAAAGTAAATCAGGTGATTGATTTTTGAGATATCATGCTAAGAAATTCGAAAAACATCGTTTTGAGAAAAACGCGTTTAAAGTTTCAGGTATCGTTTTTAATTAATTTTTTTTAAATGCTGCTTAAATATGTAAAAATTTAGGCAGAAAATTTTCAATTAATATAATTCGAGGGTTTCTCTTTAAAAAAAACACACAAATATCGCGCTGTTTGGGAATGCAGAAGTTCCCAAAGCCGCCGCACTTACGCGCGGCGCAGCACCTCCTGGGCGTCAGGCGCGCGGCTGATCGACGATCGATTTCAGATCGATACTCGCCGTCAGGCGGTGAGCCAATCAACGCTCGCCACGTCCGCTCGATCAGCCAATCGACACTGGCCTTGTCCGTTCGAGTAGCCAACCGACGCTCGTCTTCACCGTTTGATCAGCCAATGAGCCTCCACCTCATAGCCGTTGCTTTTTGGGTTTTTCAAAAAAGCGACGCTACTTCGCGATTCTTTGTTCACAGCGAGTAGAGTAAAGACGTGTCTAACAATTCTTATCTTTAACGTTGTGCACTATTCACAAAGGCTCAAAATCTTTGTGCTCATTGAACCCTTGTGCTCACGGTTCAATTACGTTGTGTTAAGTGTTTTGTGGGGGCTCAATGGCAATCTTCGCGATCGCGCATTAGACAATTTGTATCGCGATAGAATTGCATTGTGTAAGAGGGCTCAACGCTCACTCAAATCGTACACCGCGTTAACATCGTGCAGTGTTTTTAAATAAACGGACAAGAACGTTTTAAATCAGTGTGCTTTCTTTGCACCTTTCCCACCGTCCTAACCTCACTTCTGAACCACGTGCTCAATCGTGACCTTCGCGAACACGCTCCTTTTCAGACCGTCAAAGTAGGGAGACTCCTTAAGGGGGTAGACACGGGTAATGCAGCGCGCTGTATACCGACATAATCTGGCCCGAAACATGGGTCTGGGAAATTGCGTTGTTTGTCCTTATATGAGCAGATTTTGGGCTGGGCGACGTCTCATTCGAAAGAGAAAGGTTCAATGCAGCCCGCTCTGGTCATGGTTCAAAGAGATTGTGTTGATATCTGATAATACGAGTGTTCAAAGTAGAGAAAAAATCGACAAAATACACTCCCAGATTCCAAGTATTTGTAAGTCGCTAAAAGAGTTTTATGACTCAAACGATGACCAGAGCGGACTGCATTAAAGCTTCCTCTTCCGAATGAGACCTCAGCCAGCCCAAAATCTGGTCATATAAGGACAAACAACGTAATTTCGTGACTGCATTCCCAAATCAGAATTCCGCCATATTGGCGATAATACAGAGCAAGTCACGTGACAAATTTAGTTTAGCTAGTGGATGCGAGATGGCGCCTATTCGAGAGGACTGCCAACGTGGAATCATAGCTGAAACTAAAACTGAAGCGTTAGCTGGACACATGTGCCACAGTAAAAGCGTGCTGCAGTCAATGCAAGTCAATGTATGAATTTTCGGACGATTGTAGGTTAGGTTATATGCATTTTAGGCATATAACTACTGGGAACTGTGTACATTTACTAAGTTAACGCTTTTATTGTAACACATACATCACTTGAAATCGCTGTCGAATTTATGTTATAATTATATGGCCACATTATTTAAAATAAAAAAGAGATTGGAACTTTTTTATTAATACTGGAAATATTGATTTACTGATATCATATTTTCAGAATGTGGAAGTTACAGCAATTATTGCACTTATTATTATTCTTCCGACTATTGTATATAACATATGACAAGGAAAAGTCTCCAAATCGGTCAACAGTTGACTCCCTGATTTTTTTTTGTAATTCTTTACGGTCCTATGCAGAGATGGGCATTATTTACATAAAAGAATATACATCCGAATGGCCCTAGTGGCCGATCGACACGAGGTTTGGGGGATTGTGTGTGAAACCCTAAATCAAAAATTCTATTTAGCTTCGGGTATTTATTAGTTTCCTTTGTTTATTCGAAGGACTTTCATCTTGGGCTTCGAATAATTTTGCATCTTTAATTATATCTTTATCCTAAGGTCGTATTCAGATATATTGGTCGATCGATTCGTTTTCGTGAACACCGATCTAGGAGAAATCAGCCACCACCATCTGACGATCGTGGATTTGTCAGTTGGAGTTACGTGGCCACTCAAGGGTATGGTGGGGTAACGGGAATGCTGCACGGCTCCGTCTGAACGTAGCCGTTAGCGTAGTAGTTGTGTGCATTACGAAGCTATGCGTAGACCAATACGAGATGAAGCTATCGAGAAAGAATCAATGTTCTGACCAATAAAGCTCCTGAATTTTTTCGGAGCTAAGGCATATCTATTCTGATGTGTGTATTTCTACGCTGACAGCTCGATTTGGCCTATACACACCAGAAGCTTGGCGCTATCCCCACCACTTCTCGCTCATTCTTATTCTGCGAAGGCGAGAGTGAGATGGAACGAGAGCGAGTCAGAAAACGTTGCGAAAAGGAGCACCGAGGCAGGCAAACGTTACCAATGGTGTGAGAATACGCGTTACGAAACTCAACGGCCAATATATCTGAATGTAAAGTCTCGTTAGCCGCTCGCTGGTCGAGACCAGCGTTGAGCCCGTATCATGAACGGAGCGTTAATTCCGAGACTGAGTTTCTCGCTTCTTTCTGACCGAAGGGAGGAGCGGGATGGAACACTTTGCGTGCGCGGCGGGCGATTTTGCGAAGCGGTTCCCGTGCTCATCGTAAGCGCTGACGACTATCACGCACGCCCGTCGCGCACACAAAGGACGGAGTGTCAGGCGTCCGAAAGACGGAGCGAGACAAAATATCAACGCGTCGTCTATCTCGTACTGGCCTCGCTCGCTTTCAGTGCCTTCGCTCGTTCTCTTTCCATCTCGCTCTCGCCTTCGCCGGACAAGAGTGAGACAGAAGTGGTGGGGATAGCGAAAAGTCCGTATTGTGTACACCAAACCGAGCCCGAACGATCTTAGATCAGCGCTGTCCAGTGTAGGGGCCCCTCATGCGCCTGCTTCCCCTTCCAATCTTTATCTCGCACAGCGTGCCTTCGGTTGTCAAGGAGACCCCGCGACGCTACGAAGGCTGCCACGACGGACTAGCCGGGCAAGCGTCTTCGCGGTTAGCGTCGCGCGGTGTCCCTGGCAACGCGGACGAGAGTGGGAGAACCCTAACCTCCCGCGGGAGCGACCTTGAAGAGCGCTGATCTTAGATGCTCGAATAACCGACGAGAACCTTTCTGGCCCGAGCTGCACGAGATCGCTATTACTCGGCGATGTGTCATCGATTATATAGAAACAGAATTTTTTTTTCATCGTATCAATATGAAAATGACACAAATAGATTCCTGGCATTCTCCCGATTAAATTGATGAGCTTTCAATTCTGTAAACAAATTTTCACGTAATTTCCTTAATTATGATCCGAATAATATCATTTATGGGGCCAATTTGATCGAAGAAACATGACGAATCGATTCACGTCACTTCCATAAAAATCTGATTAGAAATGCAGAACTGAAGATTTGTCACTGCTTAGTGCGTAACATTGTATGGCCCCGCTGCACAGTGGTCTGGAATTAAGAATTTGGTGACATTTGTCTATAACTTTTGAACTATAAAAGATATCGAAACGTTCTTTGCGCCAAAAAATAGGAAAAAATTATCCCCTTGATGGTACAATGCACGAATATACCATCAACGCCGGTGGCGGAGAATCCTTGAAGCTTCATTCTGTCATTCCTCGAGTCTGTTCAGTACACGAGTCAGAAATTCATTATTATCTCAACGTGCGGTGATTATTAGCGCTCATACGCACCAGACCACCCTGCACAGATGTCTGCTGAAGGCAACTATACCCGCAAAAACTTCTTTCATGCCGATTCCAGGGCGAAAGTTGTAATTTACGGTGTGTTTACTACATCTCGTATGCGCAGGGCTGGTGGAACCATTATGCAAGTTAGGCGCCGCATAAGGGCGCCAGCCGAATGGGACGCTAAAAAACTGTCTCGCACGCTTAATAATATAGGAATACAACCCCCACATAAACGAAATGTTCATCTCGTAAAAATAAAACATATTAAATAGAAAACAGGTGCAAAAATTTGGGGCACCAAAAATTTTCTTGCATAAGGGCGCCAACTAACCTCGCGTCGGCCCTGCGTACACGTCACGCTGGTGCTACGAGGCTAGACTACGCCATTAGCGCCACCAACGGACAAGCCTTGAAGTTTCATTCTGTCAGTTTTCGATTCATAAATTCATTATTATTTCGACATACGGTGGTTATTAGCACTCATACGCACCAGACCACCCTGCACGGATGTCTGCTGAAGGCAACTATACCCGCAAAAACGTCTTTCATGCCGATTTCAGGGCGAAAGTTGTAATTTACGGTTTGCTTACTATACGCGTATATGTACACGCTCAACTTAGCTTGTGTGAGCGTACGCACACATTCAACGCCCGGTGAGACGGCAGCCTTAATGATCAATTTCCTATCAGTGATGCTTGTTTCTGATTGTTTTGGGCACATTATTACCAAAACTGTTTTAATTTTATTAACACTCACAGTACTTAACGCGGGGAGTGTGAAAAACCAACTAAGAACGCCAATGTTTACATTTTATCATACTCAAGAATTGTTTTGTATTAGAAGGGTCGCCGTTCGAATACTTTCGTGATGGTCATTTGGTCGATGTTACCAAGAAATGTTTTATAAATATTGTTGACAGCGTCAGAGACACTTCAAATTTTACATGTATAATCATGATACTTATATGTTATTATAGAAATAAAAGTATTTTATAATTCGTAATAGGACTCATATTTTTTAAGCCTGGAACTTTTCATTTCAGGGTGTTCGAATACTTTCGTGACTCACTGTATATATAGATCGGCAATGCGGTGCACATGGTTTCTTTTCGTAGTTTCCAAAAAAGTAAAAAAATTACACCAGGTACATGAATTATTGACGGGGTAACCAAAAGGCGCGGGTAAAGAAGAATCGCGCCCGACGGCGGCGCACAGTGGTCTGGAATTAAGAATTTGGTGACATTTGTCTATAACTTTTGAACTATAAAAGATATCGAAACGTTCTTTGCGCCAAAAAATAGGAAAAAATTATCCCCTTCTAATGATGCATAACTTAATATTTTTTATATTTATTTATTTATTGTTTTTTAAATTTTTTTATGTTAATTGTTATAAAAAAAAATTGAAAGCTGTTTATTTGGTACCTTATTTAATACTCTTTTCAGTGGCTTAAGTCGCATGTTGATAAAACTTTTCGTTTTCAAGTTATAAGGAAAGTCGTATAGTAGAGGAAAGTAGTGAAAATCGCTTGTTTTTAAATTAAAGAGCAATCTTGTGCGATAAAATGGCATCTTTTATTAGTAATTAATGTAAATAATCCATTAAAAAAATAATGCTGAATGCAGCATGGTAAATTTTCGAAATTCTTTACTTTAAGAGAGGATATCTTTAAAGTCCCAAAGAGTCCCACATTCTACCGAATTGAAATATTTTCAGCAAATCTTCCTCTATGTAATCGCGTAACAACCATTTCCAACTTCGTCCAACTTCTCAAATTAATACAGTTTAATGCCGTCAGTGTTACGCCGCGCCGCGTCGCGTTTTACGTATCACGTCCGCATCGTCCCAAATTCGTAGGCTTATCTACACCATAGTATAAACAGATCAAGTATCTCTGGTCTAAACAGTTTCTTCGAAGAAACGCCATACCTCCTTACGAATTTGGGACGATGCGGACGTGATACGTAAAACGCGACGCGGCGCGGCGTAACACTGACGGCATTAAACTGTATTAATTTGAGAAGTTGGACGAAGTTGGAAATGGTTGTTACGCGATTACATAGAGGAAGATTTGCTGAAAATATTTCAATTCGGTAGAATGTGGGACTCTTTGGGACTTTAAAGATATCCTCTCTTAAAGTAAAGAATTTCGAAAATTTACCATGCTGCATTCAGCATTATTTTTTTAATGGATTATTTACATTAATTACTAATAAAAGATGCCATTTTATCGCACAAGATTGCTCTTTAATTTAAAAACAAGCGATTTTCACTACTTTCCTCTACTATACGACTTTCCTTATAACTTGAAAACGAAAAGTTTTATCAACATGCGACTTAAGCCACTGAAAAGAGTATTAAATAAGGTACCAAATAAACAGCTTTCAATTTTTTTTTATAACAATTAACATAAAAAAATTTAAAAAACAATAAATAAATAAATATAAAAAATATTAAGTTATGCATCATTAGATGGGGATAATTTTTTCCTATTTTTTGGCGCAAAGAACGTTTCGATATCTTTTATAGTTCAAAAGTTATAGACAAATGTCACCAAATTCTTAATTCCAGACCACTGTGCGCTGGATTCGAGCGTCGAAACCCACGAAACTCAGCGAAGGAAAGTCAGCCTTCTATAGAACTCAAATCGGGAAAGACTTTGCTGAGAAACTTTACACATGTATATTCACATCAAATAAATACTTCAATTGTAAAATTTTGACGACAAACTATTGTGGAATTTCGCCAGTTCTTACATATGCATCACTTGGTTGGGAATTCTTGATCCCAGAGTTTCATGCATTTACCTATTGAAATGTTGCTTCAAGTCATCGGGAAATTGCATTGCTTCTTCTCGTACATACATATATCTGTTCGCGAGTAGGTGTCACGAGTGACGCGGCTTTGGTTTCCCAAATAAATGCACATTTATTAAGACCCTCGGTCGACGGCGACTTGAGTCATCCAGTACTGAATATGAAAATGTTCATATATCTCATTACACCTTGATAAGCAGCGGGCGCACGGGCAATACTGGGGGAACTGAATTCCCTTGATGTTCCAGTTTCGACCACGTACCGTATAGGGAAACGGGCTAATGGAAAGGTCAGACCACTTTGTGTCCGTCTAGGCTCTGCTGAGGACGTTAAGAAGGTCCTCAAAAACAAACATCTATACAAGGGACCTTTCAAAATAGCTGAGGATAAAACACGACTGGAACGAGAGACGCTGACGCAGCTTAGGATGAAACTACGGGATCTTCATGAGCAAGGAGAGTCACAAATGACCATCCGGTACATTCGTGGGACTCCAAGAATCGTGAAGAGCAACCACCTAAGTGATGTGTCTCAAAAAAACTGATGCGAAACCCTTTAGTTTACTACCAGAATGTCCGTGGTTTACGTACGAAACTTGATTCCTTGTGTAATGCCTTACTTACATCCGCTACGTCATTTGATGTTATCATTTTAGTAGAGACTTGGCTGAATTCAGCTATCTCCTCAGTCGAATTAGGGTTAGTCAATTATGTGGTTTTTCGGTATGATAGATCCCACGCAACAAGCTGCTGTGCGAGAGGTGGCGGTGTACTCATCGCAGTCAAGAAGACGTTACCTGCCTGTTCTCTAAGCGTCAGCTGCTCTGCTATTGAACATCTTTTTGTCCGAGTCCGCCTTCATAGTAATAATTATTTAATACTGGGTGCTGCATATATGCCGCCAGCATCTCTCCCCACTATTTATGCCAGCCATGTGGACTGTATTGCGGAACTGTATCACAAATATAGTGATGACAGCTTTGCGCTGTTTGGTGATTATAATCTTCCACATGCGGTCTGGTACAATGACTCTGGGATAGCGTGCTTTAGGAAGCCGGGGATATCGGCAAACGAATCGGAGGCTATTGACCTTCTCATGGGATGCGCCGGCTATTGTAACCTAGACCAAGTCAACTCAGTATTTAACGATTCCGATGGGAGGCTTGACCTTATTTTCACAACAAACGCTAACGTGACAGTCGACCGTGTTATTGATGCTTTAATCGAACCTGACGCCTATCACCCACCGTTGTACTTGTTATTTAACGGCTTAGATGTAACTGTCGATTGCGCGAATGAAAATGTTATATTCAGGGACTTCAAGCGTGGTGACTACCAAGGAATGATAGGTTACTTTAACTCCGTTGACTGGGATATCGTGACCAGTAATGTTGATCCGTGTATAGCCCTTGAACGTTTGTATAGCCTTATCAACTGGGCAATTAATATCTTCGTTCCGATAAGGAAGGTTGTTCGCTCCTCATTTCCGTTCTGGTTTTCCCCGGGGCTGAGGGCCTTAATAAGACAGAAGAAGAGGGCTCATAAGGCGTACAAGCGTTCAAATGCATACAGTGACTATATCGTCTTTTCCCAACTACGATCGAAGAGTAAAACAGTCTTGTTGCGTGACCATCGTGCTTATACTGACCGGGTCGAGAGTGAGGTCACTGACAATGTATCTAACTTCTGAAAGTATGTTAACAAGAAACGTGGCGGGCAGGTAATACCTAAAAAAGTGCACCTCGATCGTTTGTCTGCCTCGACGCATGGGACGGCCGCTGACCTCTTCGCGAAATTCTTCGGCTCTGTTTATGTTCCGCAGTCTGGTGCGGCGCCTGCCGTTAATCCCGCTCTTTTCTCGGGCAGTAATGTAAATATTCATGAGCTAACCATTCCTATAGGTGATATATATGCTAAGTTGGATTCACTTGATATTGACAAAGGTCCCGGTGTGGACGGCATTCCTCCTTTATTGTTAAGGGAATGTCGCTTCATCTTATCGAGGCCCCTTTGGCACATCCTTAATTCCTCTCTTTCACGGGGTATCTTTCCTACAGCCTGGAAAACCAGCATTGTTACGCCGATATTTAAGGCAGGTGACCGCTCAGATGTGACGAACTATAGACCGATATGTAAACAATCCATTCTGCCCAAGATGTTCGAGGAAATGGTGATGGAATTTTTGATGCCATGTCTAACAAATGTCATTTGCGATGAGCAGCATGGTTTTGTCCCTGGTCGATCGACGGTAACCAATCTGGCGGTTTACCATAGTTTCGTTTCGGCTGCTCTAAATGACCGATTGCAGGTTGATACGGTTTATACAGACTTCCGTAAGGCCTTTGACACAGTTGATCACGGTATCTTGTTACGGAAGTTGGATTTGATTGGGATCGGTGGATCACTCCTGTTGTGGATCCGTAGCTACTTGGAGGGCCGTGTGCAGGTGATCAGGGTGGGGGACCAGCTGTCGACACCGGTTAAAGTGTGCTCAGGGGTCCCTCAAGGATCGCATCTTGGTCCCGTCCTATTTTTACTCTTTATTAATGACCTCAAAGATGTGTTCCGTAACAGTAAATTTCTCATGTATGCTGACGACTTAAAAATATACCGTCCCATTCGCTGTAACCTTGACGTGGTTAAGTTACAGGATGACCTCTCCAGGTTCGAACAGTGGTGTGCCACCAATATGATGCAGCTAAACATTGCGAAATGTGTCGTGATGAAGGCGCATAGAACTGTCAGTCCAATATTATCGGCGTATACTCTATGTGATACCCCCTTGACTGAGGTGGGCGTAGTGGCGGATCTCGGTGTAAAGTTCGAGACGGGGCTTGATTTCCGTAATCTTTACCGGGATATTGTTTGTAAGGCGATGAGAACCATAGGGTTCATCGCTCGATTCGCAAAGCATTTTAGGAGACCAAAGACGCTGAAACTGCTATATGTTGCACTTGTTAGACCTCAAGTAGAGTATGCGTCGGTAATTTGGAACCCCAGACATTTGGTATACATCAACCTAATTGAAAGGGTCCAACATAAGTTTTGTAGGCTAGCTATGAGAGCTACTGGTAGCCCTATGCGGATTGATGAACATGACTATGATCCAGCCTTACAAAAGTTGGGGCTTATCTCCCTTAGTGACCGTCGTGTCTGTTCTGACCTCCTGTTTCTGTATAAATTAATTCACGGTCAGATAATTTGTCGTGAGCTGGTATCGGATATAAGCTTGTATGCCTCTCAACGGTCACTGCGTCATCGTCCCCTTTTCGTAACAAGGGCGCCTGTATACAGACACTGCACGGTGGATCCGTTAAACCGTGCTATGGAATCGATTAACCGGCTTACCGTAGATATTGACTTATTTTCGAACTCGTTGGATGCATTTAGGAGGCAACTGGTTAATCAATTCACGGTTTAATTGATATTGATTACTGTTTGATTCTGTCGACTATCCATTCGTGGCCAGCAGACTGTTTCTCTTCTGTGCTTTTGTGTTGTTTTGATTACATTTCTGTTTCTGTTTATGTTTTGTTTTTATAATGTATGAATTAGTTGTACTCTATTTCTGTTAACAAACTATTTTTGTTATATTCTTGTACACTAAAGGGGTTTCCCGTTGACAATAATAATAATAATAATAATAAGAGTGTTACCACCGATGGATTGGTGAGTTTATATCCACGAAAATGAGTCGAGACGCGAAGCAATTCGATCTATTTTTCCTTATGAATACATGATTAGGACACACACACTACGTTCACTAAAAATAGACTAAATTCATCAGTAATGCAGTGCTCTTGTGAAGAACATCGTAATACGGAGCTAATATTCTAGGCCCTAGAATCTACGATATTGTCAGTTTGCAGTTGAAACGCACGCCACTTCACACTATCGTTTCTTAGCATTTATACGGGGTGATTCTCTAGCTAGAGACGTCAAACGCGATACTCGCCAACAATCATGTGTCTCGCTGAGTTTCGTGGGCTTCGACACTCGAAATCAGCGGGACTATATATACAATGTTGCACGCTAAGCAGTGACGAATCTGAAGTTCTGCAATCTCTAATCAGATCTTTGCAAAACAGACGTCAATCGATTCCTTACAATTTTATATATGATGTTTGTTCATAACTGCTTTCTGCATAAAACGTGTAATAAGTGTATTTCATGTTCTGTTTCGATGATTTGCTAGTAAAAAAATCTCTAACCTAACAAACTTCATTTTCTGGGGACATCCCCTCATCTATTTTCCCTTTTCACTTATAATTCCTCACTGCTAACGTAGAATACTGTAGCATAATCACATTTCAAGTAATTAAAACGTACAATGAAGTTTCTACGTTTGCAGTACCAGCCGACTTTCTGTTTAAATTTTTATAAGTACAATGCAACAGCTGAGAATTTCTTTCCTTATTCAGAATAGAATACGGAAATAGCAAACAGCACCCTCTCGTGTTTACCGGGCAATCGTCGATCTATCGGTATTACCATTTCTGTGCAGAAAAAACCTGCTGTAATACCGACCTGCCGAATCGGCCAGGTCACGTGACGTGTCTACGCTCTTAAGTGCAATAATGCCATTGAGTTAATTAAAAATGATAAAAAGTTGCTTTGTAATGATAAAGGCAATAAGAAATATGTTTGGAAGAAATAAACACTACTAAGGTTAAAATGTACTTTTAGTTTTTTCTAGCGTACTTTTTTTTTATACTCCACGAAAACAAATTTACGTTATTTTCCTGTAAAAAAAAGGTGGCAACCCTACGAGCAGCATTTATTAAAAATATCTCTTTGAAACCTTATAATCATACGTTATTTATGTTTCACACACTTTTTTATAATTAACTGATACCTACAGTTTTTTACGCAAGTTCGGAAACATCTTGTATAATTTTGCAAATAAGCTGTTGCTTCGATGATTAGTAAGACGTTCCCCTGTCAAAGTTACGTCAAATTCTCTTTCTCTCTCAGAAAATGGGAATTTCACCACTAAATTAAATATTTTTCCTTTTATTACAGACTAATTTTGAAACGACTGGTTGTACCCTTTACGAACGGCAGTTCACGAAAATCGTGAAAAGTAATATCCGTATTGTAAACGCTAATCCATATTATATGTATATAAATACGACAAAATGCTGTTGTTTCCTTGTAACGTTAAGATATCTAAAAATTACAATACTTTTTAAAAAGAAAGTTAGCTGTCGATGTCTCAATGACTCGTTGCATTTCACCCCATTTCGATTCAATACGTTCTGCTGGCCGGGAGTGCCCCTGAACGCTAGCAACCCATCTTACAGTTTACACGCATACTACTTCAGCTATACTGCATTCCACATTAGAGCATACAGATTTCGCGCAGGCACGACCCTCAGGAGGCGTTGGTACGCTCGACTCCCCACTGAACCGCCTATGTTTCTCTCCGTCGCACGACCTTCTACTTACTCTCTCTGTTAACTTTTCGCGGACTGTTTACGTTGACAACGGTCAGGTCCCGCGTTTGGGATATTCCTTGGAAATTACCACGACCAATCGCATGCAGTTCAAATTGTGGGTAGTAGTGGGAGCTGCGCAGATCGGTCGCAAATCGGTAGGGGCGTCGGTATGCTCTCATATGGAATGCAGTATAGTACCCACAGGGTGGGGGAACTGCTCGCGGCGTCGCTCTTCGCTTTGCTCGCGAGCAATCGAGAGCGTTCTTGCCCGTCACAGCCTTGCTATGCAGGCCTGCCTTACATCGTTCACTGTTACATCTCTCTGATATTCCAACACCCTAACATTCTGGTCAAACTCTGATCGCAAGCCCCTCAATATGTACATTATTAACTCATAGTCATCTACGGTTTTTCCTAACTGCATACACTGATTTTTGAGTGCTTCAGCACGGTTTATAAATGCGTTCACAGTCTCTTCCTTCTTCATACGTAAATTGGATAACTCACTCAATGATCTGGCTTTTAATTGTTCCGTTTCTGCTGCCATATTATTCTTTATCATACTCCACAGCTTGTCTGCGCTTCTCTCATAACTATATTTTAATAGTTGTGCTTTGTTCATTGTATTCAGGATTATCGTTCGTGCAGCATAGTTATCGTCGTCCCATTCATTCCAGACTTTGAATTTAACCTCCTAATCTCTCGCACTTTCATCCGGTTTTTCAGGCAGTTTCACTCCGATTACCTTCTTTCATATTTTCTTTGACCTTAAGATACCCTCGATCTTTTCCTTCCAAAGAAAATAATTTGTATCGTCCAACGGTTCAACACTCATTAGGTTCCAATTGTCCGCCATTGCGAAGCACGTGTTTTTCGTGTTCGAGTCTCTTTTTACACGAAAAAAATATTCTTCCAGAACCGTTAACCACGCTCTGCTACCAATTTGTGGTATATGAGGAGTGGATATTGAATACAGCACTCAATATACAATGACAAATTTAATAGTAATATAATAATGATAAGACTGATAATGGTTAAGTCTCTTTGAGTATGTTACGTGCCGGTTACTTTTTCCAAATTCATTTTTAAATTTTACTAATTTTTATAATCATTTCGCAGATGTTCTCTATTGATCCAACCGCTTAGCGTGTTATGGGAATTTCCCTCAATCAATAGTCGATTATCTGTAGATATTCTTAATAGTGCTTGACTTATTTCTGATTTATTTCTGCTTGAAGCCGGTCACGTCGGGGCAGGTACTCACGAAGGAATATTATCAACGATCCTTCAACGCCATCGACGTTCCTGGAATGCGTGCTGTGACAAATCTTTCGAGGCATTGTTGTAGACTACCTTATATTTTTTCTTCCCTGTTAAAATTTTATTACAGTATCGTTGACATCTGATCCTACCATTAAGTGTTGTGGGAGTTTCCCTCGATCATTTGTCAATAAACCGATATGGTATATTAACCAATTTAAATTAATAACTGCTACGCCACTGCGTTCTTCCATGAGAAGGTCTTTCATCAGCATCAGTGTTCTTGGAACGCCGGATGCGATAGCATTCGAAAACCTAAGCATTGCGAGGCTGGGAACGGTCCGAGGCGACGACGGTTGGGCCTGTGTATACGAAATGCATGCTCAGCAATTTGACTCTCTTTGTCCAAAGTCCCAAGTGCTCGGGCCTGCCCTGCGAACGCTCGGGACAGTCGCCTGTTAAGTCGCGTAGTGCGTGGTCGATCTGTCCGAGGGACGTATCTATTTTAAAATAGTCGTGAGCCAGAGTTCCAGTGAATCGAATCTACGCGATCGTGGAAGGACTCAGTCCCCCGTAGAGACTTGTACATTTTTGCATTTTCAAACAATATAAATTTCCTTTAGCTTCAAACCGTATATGTAATCAAACTCTAATATCTTTTTACTTTATTCTACATTGAGTTTCGACATTGTGTGTGTGTGTGGTGCGTTCACTCCTGCGCTTTACCATCTCAGACGCGGGACCCTCTAAGACATACGGAGAGAGAGAAACATCAGAGAGAGAGAGGACTCGAAAATACGAATTTAGAAATCTCTTGTACTGAGTTGGTGAGTCATTAGGTTTGTCATGATATTGTACGGAAACAACAGTTGATTCAACCACCTAGTGGGTTGTGGGTTTTCCCTCAATCGGCTGTTGCTTTCCCTTCGCCGTGTGACACGTTTTGTTTTTTTAAATTTGGCTTGATTCATGTAATATAATTGTAACAACACCAACTATTCGAGTGAATGTGAAAAAGGAAAACGATTTACACGATTATTGATCCAACCACGTAGTGGGTTGTGGGGTTTCCCTCGATCAATTACCGTTGATCATTCATTGTCTCAAATCCATGTAATTTTCACCGTTTTTGTTCCACCCTTGAACCCTCCTATATATATATATATTGTAATACATGGTATATTATTCCTCAAATTGTCTAATTTTGTTTCGAACCAGTCTCCTCCAAAGTACCACATCCTGATTGGACAACCTGTATAGGTTGTAGACGAAAGCAGCGCCCCCAAAATAATCCTGATTTTTGCGTAATAATACGATTATGTCGAAATTATAAAATCTCTTTAAAATTCGTTAAGCGTTACTCGAGGAAATTAGACTCAACCGCTCGATCACTTTTAAAATTAACGCCCTCACGTAACAAGTACAACACGCTTCCTCACTCATAACCCCGAATACAAGGACTGCGTCTTTTCGCCTTCACGCAGTACTACCAACCTCTCATTTCATCATTTCCCATACATTCGGCCCATTCACACACACACTCATACCAAGTCTGAGATGAAAAATAACTCCACATTTCTAACCAAATTTCACCGTATAAAAAGGACCACGAATCCACACTCGGGGGCTCATTTCAAATCTAGTAGGTACTCATAGACGAAAGAGGCTTATTACTTCAACTTAAACCAGACAGTACATAGAGCTGCTGATAGATGTTGTTACTATTAAACTCTTTGAGACCCCCGCATTTCTCAGTGCGTCAAAACCGAGAGGTGGACTTAGGTACCGCGACAATTAAACACTGAAACAATTGTAAAAGACTGAGCTTATAGAATATAATTAGTTATTTCTAATTCAGAGTTCTTTTATTTAAATCAATCATCATCTAAATTTCCTCTTCGAGATAAACCCACATAGATACTCCTTTACCGCTCAAGGTGTATCACATTATAAAGTTACGAGGCTAAACTAACATTCCTAGTGGCTCCCGGGGATACCAGATCCCGGTTCGTCCACTATTTCCACCTTCCTAGCGGCTCCCGGGGATACAGGACCCCGGTTCGTCCGTGACGCTTACCTTCCTAGTGGCTCCCGGGAATACCAGACCCCGGTTCGTCCGTTACTAACAACCTCAAACAAACAAATTCAATCCTCGGCCTCGCAGCTGCCACTCTCATTACCCTCAGTCTCGGCTCGTAACAAATTATTCAATAAATATAACACATAACCACATAGCCAAACGACTTGAAATCAGTCACTCGCGGTTTTGCGAAAAAGAGAAAAAGCCGCTGCGTTCAGGTCGCTAGTCGCATCACGAGTTCCGTAAATACACAATTTATGTCGAGAAATGATTCGTTACGAACGAAAAAAAAAAATAAAACATTAAAGGTATTCTCAAACAGGAAAGGATGACTTTTGACAGCATTAAAGATTGCAATGGAAAAATGTACAATTTGGAGGAGAAAAAAAATTGGGACGTAGTATTATATTATTATAAATTAAACGATTTTAAATTATGTGGGGAAAAGTACATATATACTAGAGGTCCTTATTTCACGTGTATTTACATACACGTGTACACGTGTAGTAAACGTATTCGAACTTGAATCCGTGTAATTTTTAATACACGGATACCCGTGTAGTTCTGTTCACGGATATCCGTGTATATAGTTCTGTTCACGGGCAACGTGAACGTTGCCATGCCGACGTGACAACAAAGTATGTATTTCTATTTAGTTGTATTTTACGAGGCGGTATTTGGCGACCATACATCCGTGTACTTATAATCCATGTACACGTGTATTAAGAACACGGATTTTTAATTCCTTAATACACGTTACACGTGTCCCGTGTACACGTGTATTTAGACATACGTGAAAAGCCACGACCTCTAATATATACATCTTTTTTTACATTGTCTATTTTCTTCTATCTTTTTTGTGATTTACTCTTTTCCGCCCTCGATTTCATCATGTACTTGGCGTAAGTTTTTACTTTTTTGAAGTTTATTATGGGGTTCTCACTTCTTTTTACTTTGTATAGTACTTTGCATACAGTACATGGTGCGCGGAGCAGCTTATGGCGCTGACAGCAGCATTTTGCGCTGAATGTATTTCACATTGAACGTATTTAACATGGAAGTGTAATAACATCCACAATCAACACCTTTCAAGAAAAAATATGTATGCATTTTTAGCATTTCGTGGCCAAGCTTGTTTTTCTACTCGTAAGTCATCAACGGATACCCACGTTGTGCCTTTACCGCTTACCATCAGGGAGTCGAGACCGAAGCAGAAACCGAATTTCAGACCGGTCGCGACCGGTCTAGCGACCAGTAACCGAGGCGAAAAGGGACCGCTGTTGTGACCGTAACAGTGAGAGGTTGTGGAGGGAAACCGAACTCCGACCGATTGCCTCTCGACCGGGAATCTTAGACCGTACTTTTAACGAGACCAATCGAAACCAAACCGAAGGCATGACCAGTCCGCCGACTGGTCGGTTGACCGGTCGCAAACGATCGAGTTAATTTATGAAGAGATTTCTGTTCCTCTCCACAAATTACGAGTCGGAGCGGTTCGGAGCGGTTCGGTTCTGTTCGGATCGGTTCAACCTAGCTGAATAAGCCGGGAAGGTATGGATGCTATTCCTGCCGCTCACACTGTTTGTCACTCTGGTGACGGGTTTGGTGATAGCAGACTTTTGCAGTTATTTGTTACTGTAACACTGTCCATTCCAAACTATGTCGATCTGCCGAGATATTATTGTATTTCAAACACTAGTTATGCATTATTGTAATAGAAGTAGTTAATACAAATAAATTATTATTAATAAACAAATAACAAGAAAATGGTTGAAAATATAATTCTTCATGTGATTATTTTAAAAGTATGTCCAAGTGTGGAAAAAACAGAACTCGTAATTTATGGAGAGGAACAGAAATCTCTCCATAAATTAACTCGACCGTTTGCGACCATTTGCGACCGGTCAGGACCGAAAGTCTGAGAGAAATTCTCTCTCGAGTTTTGGTCGAGAGAAAACTCCTGACCGCTCGTCGCTCTCTAGTTCGGTCGAGAGAACTGTAAATGCCATATTGGTCGGTCTCACTGACTGTGACCGCGACCGAAACCGAATTTCTATCGGTCTCGATTCCCTGGCGAAAAGTAATGTAAAGTCGAGGTAAGTAAAGAATAAATTATCTTATTTTACTTCTTAATTTCTATTTCTATAATAAGTGCATGTATCTATAATTATTTTTGTTATTATTATATTATTAGCTGTTAGTTATGTAGATATAAAATTTAATTTGCATTATTTAGGTTATATAAAATCTTTAATACTGTATTACATGTTATAAATCATTGTTATAAATCTTTAATACTGTATTACATGTTACAAAACACTGTATTTTCTTTGAATAATTCCCAACCATTCTCATTTAGGTATGTCGTGTTACCAAGTTTCAATCCCCATACCCTTGTCAAAAGTATAAGTCTGGCGAAACCAAGTTGATGGCCGTTTATGTACTCTGTTATTTCTTCTTCTTCTTGGACCCCTTTGTTAGTTACTTCTCATTTCATTGTTGCATCTTCATATTACAAAAGTAATATCGTGCTCCTCTTCTTTACAGTTGCATGTTGTTTGACTGTTATTCTACTTTACATACTGAAAATAATCATTATGGTTCAATGCTCTACTTTTGAATGCCACAATCCCGGAGTTCACTTATTCCCTAAAATATTTGTATTAAAAAAACAGTGGGAACTTGCCATGAATCCTAAAAATTTCCAGGCAACTAAGCATTCGAAGGTCTGCTCTGACCACTTCAAACCTACAGACTATTTGAAAGAAAGTTTTTATTCAGGTATCCAGCACACCAAAAAAATATTAAAAAAAGGTGTGGTTCCTTCCGTTTTCATTTGGACAAAAAAAGATCATGCAGTTAAAGTATTAAAAGAACCAGCAGTAGATCCTAATATTAGACACAGTTTATTGCATGATTTTAAGAATAATGTAATTCAAGATAATATAAATTCTGTGGATCAAGAGGCAGATGTCCTCAATGAGGTATTAAAAAAACCAGCAGAAGATCCTAATGTTAGACACCGTTTATTGCATGATTTTGAAAATAATATAACTCAAGATATAAATTCTGTGGGTCAAGAGAAAGATGTCCTCAATGAACATATTGATGTTACGACTGATGTGAGCTGTGCTACAAATGATACTCCAACTCCAACTTACTGTTCTATTGGCACTCAAAAAGCATTTCAGTTTTATACATTAGAAACATTTAGAAATGATAAAGCAATACACTTCTATACTGGCTTAGAAACATTTGAAAAATTCATGTCTGTGTTTCATACACTATGTCCAGAGGCCTATTCTTTACGCTATCGTAGAAGCCAGGTACTAAATATAAGTGCTATAGATCAGTTTCTCATGACTTTGATGAACCTGCGAAGAAATAAACAAGATTATGAATTATCATTATTTTTTAACATTCATCAAAGTTCAGTCTCTAACATAGTTGTCACCTGGATAAATTTCATGCACCAGATGTGGAAAATGTTAGATACGTGGCCAAGTAGAGAGATGGTAAATTTTTACATGCCAGAAGGTTTTGCTAAATTTTACCCTTCAACCAGAGTTATTGTGGATTGTACGGAAATTCCCATTCAAAAGCCAACAAACCCAGCTGTTCAGCAAGCTATTTGGAGTTCTTACAAAAATCGGTCTACTGTAAAGTTTGAAGTTGGAATATCACAAAGTGGCCTATTATCCCATTGTTCAGAAGGATATGGAGGAAGCACAAGTGATCGACAAATGGTTGAAAGCAGTTCTCTTCTACAGAAATATGAGCAAAACGACAGCATCATGGCAGACCGAGGATTAAACGTGCAAGATATGTTTGCTTCAAAAGGTGTTTCTATAAACATACCATCATTTTTAAAGGGTAGAAATCAATTACCAGGATTAACAGTCTTACAAGATAGGAAATTGTTCTCAAAACGTGTCCACATCGAACGTATGATTGGTTTAACAAAAACCTATAACATACTGCAAGTACCTGTAAATACATTTTACATTCCGTTACTTTCCAAAATTTACTTTGTTTGTCAAATGCTATGTAATTTTAGAGAAGGCGTCGTTTCAGGAAAGCATGATAAAAATAAAGTTTTTATTAATAATATTACATTAAACACATAACATTAACTATATAACAAATTAATAACATAACATTAACTATATAACCTTAATTATTACTGTTACAAAGCGAATTAACGGATCGACGCTAGGAAGCGGTAAGCGTATTAAGGCGCACAAGTAATTAGCAATTATTACAGGAGCACGAGGACAATTATATTTAAGAGTTGACGACACAAGGTTACAGTTAGAGTTTGAATTTATGTACATAGTCACAGGAAAAATATATACACTATTTACACTAAAATGCTTAACTGTTTTAACTACAATTATGTCCGAGCAAGCGTTAGTAAGTAAGCAGCTAGTAAGCGCGAAGCGAGGTACCCAGCAGATGGGGAATCGTCGCGAAGGCGAACCGCGAACAAAATGAAGCGCGTAGCGTAAGCAAAGAAACCTTGTTAATCGTAGCAGAACCGCGAACAGAGTGAGGATCCAGGAAATCGCGCTCGATTTCCTGGAAAGAAGAAGTCCCCCTTCCATCGATTGCGAATCGATACCTTCATACAACTTCAATGGTGCCGTCTTTAACAGTTTTAAACGTTCTTAAGCCTGAGTTAATCCGTATATTGCTCTGTCGGCTAGTGGTATACACGGTCACTTCAGACCGGCACGTACCGTAATCCACTGATGACTCGCGGGACAATAGGTACAGTATAAACCACGACCCTGACGAAACATTCTGGTCGATCAACCTGGCTAAGTTTTGTCAGCAGATGTCCGGTTTTTCCTCCATGATATGAATAATGAAATATAACGTTTCATTTAAAAAAAACAGGTTGCTCTTTAAATCTGCTCCATTCCTCCACCTGTAGAAAAACTATATATACCACATAATGTTCCCCTCCATATGAAACAACTTTCGTAACAACAATTTTTTAATATCTTCACTTCCTTGCGAGATATTCCACCCCATCCAGTTAAAACGGACACACTATACAATTACAATTCAGTGTCACATATCTGTATTACAATTATGATGCATCTAGAAACAAGTATACCTCTCGCAGCAGTATAATTGTTGCTATTTACAGTAATAATTATCATGTCATTGCTTGCTTTAATATCTAAACTAAATGATAGACCATAAACACACGTATGCAAGTTATACATATGTAGGAGTAAAGAGTACATTTGCGTTGAAAAACACACATTTTTCCAGTCTTTTCGACGATGCGCGGCGTGCATTCGCGTGCGCGCTTGGCAGAAAAATCCCGGCATAGCGCGCACATGATCGCTTTCGACGCGCAGGTTGTCGTAAAAGTCGACCCTTTCAAGTGTTCTAAACTCCTCGAAAATCCGAGAAATTTGTAAATCTAACCCGTGCGCGGCGCACAGTTGCACCAGTGGGAACGTCTTTCTGCAACAAATCGGCCTTGCGCGTCGAAAAAAAGTGCGCCGCGCGTTTGCACTAGTGGGATCCTGCCTTTAGGCTCAAATCGCCCGCACGGTTGCGATATGTAATGGAAATCACGGGTGTTGCGGGCGATTTGGGCCCAAGTGGAACGCACCCCACACGAGCTGAACATGTGGCCACGTGTGGCCGATCGGTTCGGGAGCGAAGAACAGTCTAGTCGTTTGACGTGCCTTCACAAAATAGCCCCTTCATAACGAATGTTATGTATTTCGTAGAGATGGCAAGGGTTAGGAAACCAGAATACTCAGATGAAAGTCTTGTCCAAAGTAAATAGATCAACGGATTTATAATGGAAGACACAAATAAATAAAGCGGGATGGTGTAGACCACTCAGATCCAGGTAGGCGGTCCGAGGACGCTAGCCTCCATAACGTCTTCTACGTGCTGCGTGGAAGGGGGTGCTCGAAGCCAATGAAACGGCGGGCATGACACGGATAGGGAAGACTCTAGTAGTGTGCGTGTAGGCTCATGCCCGTAGGGTAGGCTTAAATGACTGGGATTCTTGGGGGCCCCAGTGTTCGGTGTACAAGGGGTCCCGTTTCCTCGGTTTATGATACAGCAGTTGCTATTGAAAGGTAGAAAAAACTCCAAGTCGCCTAAGGATGCAGTTAGTATTTAAATTTGTTCATGCTCATAAAATAATAAAATTGCAGTGGCAAGTTGGCGAACACATGGCTGACAGTTCCCGAAAAAGCGCTAAAAAGCAGTTTATATTATATACCCAGTAACCTGAATAGAAGACGTCACGAGACTGTTCCATCCTTCCGCTTTCTTTAGCATTTGACTCACAAGTCAAAGACTTATAAACTTTAATGTTCCTTAATGCTACATTTTATTTATTTGTATAATACCAATTGTGAAGGCAAATTTTACGACCTGAAGGCTAAGTTAAACAAACATTTCTAAATAAGTAGAATACTCTCAATAGTCGGTTATTAACCCTTTTGCTACGACGGAATTGGTCGCCAATGCGCCATCGCTGCTGAAAGGGATTCCGAGCTATGATCGTGGATTTATTTTACTGCGTGGGTCGTGTCCGGGCTTCATGATAACGAAATAAAGTAAAAACAGAAGAACCTGGGATATGTTGTGAACGAAAGACGCTCATTTATTTAAAATGATTTTAATTTTCAAATGATTAGATTGTATCTGAAGATGCGAGGGCTATTCTAGGGTGATTCTCTCGCAGCACCTGTCAAAGTGATGCCGCCTGGTGCTTCACCAAATTTTTTGGCTTTCGTCCCTCGAAGGAGGTTAGAATACCAGTAAGAAGTGAGATCTTTGCGAAAACGATGCCAATAAATTCCTTATGTTTCGCCGTTGAAACTAACACCAAGAACGACGTAATTCGGACCATAATGAAGGAAATTAGATGAAAAATATATGTATATAATTTCAATCTGACTTTGTTAAAAATAGCCCCATTTACTTAAATGCAATTTGGTATGACTTTCATCAGAAAAACATAAGGATTCAATCGATATCACTTCCATACCGATATGATAAAGAGTAAAGAATTATTTTATTTCTGAAACAGGTATGAATCCCCGGCTGACCGCAGCGAAACGAGGTCGGCGCTTTGCTGGCGAGGATGAAAGTGTGAAATATTCATTTCAGTGTATTAAGAAATTCCTTATTTTTTATCGTATCGATATGGAAGTGACACCCATGGATTCTTTATGTTTTTCTGATGAAAATCATACCAAATTTCATTCTAAGTAAATGGGGCTATATTTACACAAGCAATAAAAATCGCTTGATCCGTCCCTCTGATTCGCTCTCGCCATCGGCAACAAAGGAGCGAAAACTATCGCTCAGAATTGTATCCCCTCTACTTTTAATATTTTCTACTTTTTAACGTATTTTCTTTTGAAGAAGTCGGTTTTAATTTGTTTAAAAATTGTTTTTCTTTTATTTATTCAAGCTTAATCAGGTGTATGAAGGATCGATAAGACTTTCAGATTGTATTTCATTAGCTGTTAATAAATTTAAAATATTTAGTTCTTCACCGAATTGACCTTCGTCGAAGATGTTGCGCCGTAACATTAGATTCGTCTGCGGCTGCTGCAATTTACCGTCTAACGATTTCTTTGATTCACTATTGTAATTTTATCTACGTGGCCAACAGTAAATTTCTTTGATTGCCAGCTGGAACGCTACAACTGCACATCTGCATGGCAGACCTCCGTCCGTAACGTACATACCTACCACCAATAAATCATAAACCAATAAAATCATAAACGACCTTCAGGTCAGTCCTGTTCGCGACTTTTCCGGCTGTCTTCTTACCTCTTCGCTTGATTCGGTTCTTTAACCCCCCGGCCGAGCGACCGAGCGTACGCGCGTAAACAAACCCCGCAGGTATCTCACGGGTACCCATCTCCTGGGAATCTACAGCTCCAGTATATGTATGTATATGCAAAGTGATCCCGTGATTATATTTAGAATTAAGTAACCGAACTACGAAAAAATTACGTTCTGTTGGGTAGTATAGTTTTAATATACCTACTATAGACTCAAAATACCCAAGCGTAAAATTATAAGAAAAGGTACGAAAACATTTTACGACCCTTATCTTCGCGGTTGCGTGCAGACATCCGTCGTGACCGTTTGCTTAGCACTAAATATAGCTAATTACACTACCTATGTAAAAATACCGCGGGAGGACAGGATAATCGAAACCAGCGAATATCGCGGTGTTCGGGTTCACCCCGCGTCTTTACAACTTAAGAAGCATAAATAACTGTCATTTCTTTGACCTGCACCACGTGAAATTTTATTGCCTGCCGAGCGTACGAATTGCCCCCCCCCCCCCCCCCCCCCCCGCAATTAACCTCACCATCCCCAAGTTCCGCGGAAAGGTAACTCATTCAAACACATCTGGCTATGGATGAGTAGGTAGGTAGTTTTTATTATTTTTACTTAAACCAATGAGGAAACGTCCTCAGTCAACTCCGCCTACCTCAGAAAACTCGTGGTGTAGGAGTTTTCACAAATTTGTCAGTGACATCTCATCGTCCGCTAGCATTATACGCATCTCCGTACCGCGGTACCAAGTACTAAATTGTGTTCCGCGGTTGTGAACGGTGAAAAATGGATCGACCCACTTTGAAACGTAAAGCTGCGTCTAGCGGGCTGCAGTTCGACGAATCTTGGGAAGGATTATACCTTTTATCCCAGCGAAATCAACAAATACATTGTCTTGTGTGCCAAAAATACTTCCATCCAAAAGGATATACGATTTGAAAAGGCATTATAATGCCTGTCATTCCAAAGAGTATGGCAATGTGTCGGATGACGACCGCCTCAAAGCTATTGAGTGCTTGAAACGGACCGTAGAAGAAAAAGAAAATCAAACGGAAGACGTAAGTTTTTGTAAATTCGTCCTAGAATATTTAATGCTTCTCAGTTCTTGTATAAGATATGTACACTATTGAGTTCATTGGTTTCATTGTAGCAAAGCAGTGTCGTCAAGCAGCACAAAATTTTAAAGTGCAGCTACGAGATCGCGCTTCAGATTTCCAGGTGGGGACGCTCATTCTACGATAGGGAATTTATAAAATCATGCCTCAACACATCATCGCAGCTCCTGCTCCCCAATTACGGGCAACAATTCCGCGATATAACTTTATCGCGGAGTACCCTTAAGGTAGGATTTCCAAGACACGATTCGCCAAGGCGGCGGATCGCGGCGGCGAATTCTAAGCACCGCTCTTATGGAGAAGCGTGTATCCGTTTTCCTAGGCGCGTTTTCCAACCGCTCTGTCAGTGTGTCTGTTTCGGCAGCTACCTAGGCTACTCGAGACGCAACACAATGCGATGAGTGTCTGTTTTTCGCCATTATGGCGGAATCTCCTGACGGGTGGCTAATCGCGGCGGCCAAAAGCTTGACTGCTCCAAACTGAGTCTAGCGGAGACCGCCGCGCGATCCATCCCAACAGTGGGACAGAATCCCTCGATATAAGGAAACTAGTTGAAATCCAAAAGTTATGGGATTATGTTTTCTTTATATATTTCTTGTAAACTAATAATATGAGCACCTAAAAAGGAGAAAAATATAATGGCGGCTAATTCTGATCTGTGTGTAAACACGTGTCAAAGTTTGTATGTTTTTATTTTGTGCAAAATTTGAAATCGAAGCGAATGTGGAGAAAAAATTGTAAACCTGTATCCATGTTATTCCGATACCAATATACTAAATAAATAGGTACTGTTCACAAAGTGTTAATACATTCCTACGAAATTATTCAATATTTGGGCAACCTGCCACTCGGCTAATTGGGAGAAGGGACTCAACACACCAGATATAAAGATTTTAAAAAGTATAGAATAGATTGTATGTACGCACAAAATAGTCACATTGCAATACAAACGAAGAAGTATTAAACCTTTTATCGACTTCTTGAGGTCCAGTAGTATTCATCTGTGCAATGAATGTTTCATAACTTCTACAAATCTAACATGTATATTTTTATTGTTTACAGTTTTATTCTTTAGGTATATCTTTTTTTTACGGGTGGACAAACCAAGCTTTTGTTGGACAAATGTCGGCAAACGAATGCCATCATTATTATATAAAAATTCGCAATTGGGGGGTGGCAACTTCACAGACCTCGAATCGTCGTCTCATTTCGTCCTCGAGACTATATGTAAATATGTATATGTACATACTGTATTGTACAGGGTGATTCTGAAGCGACGCCTGTCAAAGAGATACCGGCTGGCACCACGTAGGCAAGTCAACCTCCCGTGATGCCGCACCGAATTTTATGGCTTTCGACCCTCGAAGGATTTGGAATACCATTAAAAGTGGAAAAATCCAAGTTCCATATGTCTCATCAGATCTCTGCGAAAACGGTGCCAATCGATTCGCTATGTTTCGCCGATGAAACTAACACCAAGAACGACGTAATTCGGAGCATAATGAAGGAAATTAGATGAAAAATTCGTTTGCATAATTTCAAGCTATCTTTGTTAAAAATAGCCCGATTTACATGACATTTGGTATGATTTTCATTGGAAAAACGTAAGGAAGCCATCGGTGTCATTTCCATAGAGATACGATAAAGAATAATCAATCTGATTTTTCTGAAACAGGTATACCGACCTTAGAATAGACCCTTTCAAGTGCTCGAACCCAGTGGGTCCTTTAAAGGTCGAGTTTCTTAGCAGCGGACGGCGGCGGCGGCCGGCAGAGGCGGCCGGCGGACGCGGCTGGCGGCCAAATCCTAAGCACTGCTCTTATGGAGAAGCATGTAACCGTTTTCCTAGCCGCGTTTTCGAGCGGCGGCGGCCGCCCGTCTGCTACAGCAGCAACCTAGGCTACTCAAGACGCAACACAATGCGATGAGTGTCTGTTTTCCGCCATGATGGCGGGATCTACTAGCCGCGCGGCTAGCCGCGGCGGATTTTAGCTCGACTCCTCCAAACTGAGTCGTAGCCGCGTCCGCGCTGCGGCGATCCAGCGCCACAGTGGAATAGAATCCCAAAAATAAGGAAACAAGTCAGAATTCAAAAGTTATGGGATTATATTTTTTTAATATATTTCTTGTAAACTAATAATATGAGTTCCTAAAAAAGGGAAAAATATCGTGGCGGTTAATTCTGATCTGTGTGTACACACGTGTCAAAGTTTGTATATGTATTTTTCTTGTGGCAAATTTTGAATTGAGTCTTTCGAATTTTGATAATATAAAAGATACACAAATATTTTGGGAACCGAAATGAGTAGTATCTTTTTTGGTAAGCAATAGCAAATAATTAGTTACATACAGTTATTTTCCATAACAAGCCCATTGAAGAAATATCAGCAATTATCGGCTTTTTAGTTACCCTCCGGGAACTTCCGAGCGCATTTCTTTTTTGTTTTATAATCAACATATATTTGGCTTTGCAACTGCGAAAAGAAGATTTGGCAATATTTACCAATAATGGAGTAATCACCTGTATTCTATCACGCACAGTGAGGCTGAATGCCAAGAAATGGGGGAAAATTCAATAACATCACATTTTTCGCACTGAAACTGCGGAATATAATTAAGGAAGTCCATAAAAAAAAGTATTAATATACCACTCATACGGTGGATTAGCGTTATTTAAAAAAATAATGTCAATACTTCCAATAAAACTAGTACAATTTGATAAATATACCTGCATACTGTGGTAAGTGAAGAAATATTTGCAAACCTGTATGCATGTTATCCTATATAGGTACCAAATTCTGTTCAGAAAGGGTTAATACATTCCTATGAAATTATACAATATTTGGGCAACCGTCCAATCGGCTAATTGGATGAAGGGATCAAAGATGCTAGAAATAAAGGTTTTAAAAAGTAAAGAAAAGATTGTACGCTCAAAATATTCTCATTGTGATTCAAACGAAGATTTTCTAAACTTCTTATCGATTTCTTCAGATACACTACTGATGTTTTGTAAAGTAGCTTCATAAGATTCGACATGTTGATTGGAAAAAGTGGCACGTTGAATTTTTTCTCTATTCTTGAGATTGACGCCCATTGGGCGTTTGAACAAAACCGGGATCAGAGCCAAGCGAGAATTAATGCGTTGTTTTCGACCGATAATTTCATATTTACCCAAGAACGTTTCGACAACATCTGTTTGCCAGCATTTCTAAAGGGCAGTTAAGGACGTAGTACCGTCTTTAATTTTAGACATTCTTCAGTCTGACAATGAGTTAATCCGTATATTGCTCTGTCGGTGCTTTCGTACGTACGATGGGTTCGGACCCGGTCGTAGGTACTACTATTAACCGCCGCGCCGACTCGTGGGACAATATGGACATAAACCACGACTCTGGCCTGACGCTTTGGTCTATCAGTCTGAGATATTCTTAAATGTTTATAGAATAGATCTTGTATAAACAAATTTTTATTCCCCTTAACATTAACAAAAATATGAATAAAAGGAGATAAACGTGCAGAAGTAGACGCGCAGTAAGTATTCGTACTGTTAAATAAAAGATCAATAAACTATGGAAATAAACTAAATATTTACTGTTTTAATAATTTGTAGAATTGCCTTTTGATTTTATAATAGCTTCGAGCCTTCTTGGTGTAGAATTTTTTTAGTTGGATGTTATGGCAGGTTGTATTTTACTCTACTACTACATACAGGGTGATTCTCCAGCGGCGCCTGTCCTTTGAGGACAACCCGTCGCAGTGCTTCACCGAATTTTATGGCATTCGACCCTCGAAAGGGTTCGAATATCATTAAAAAGTCAGAAATGTGATATATTTCTGCATTTCCCATCAGATCTTTGCAAAAACAACGTCAATGGATTCCTTATATTTGGCGGATTAAACTGACACCACGAACGACGTAATTCGGACCATGTGAAGGAAATCCCATGAAAAATTCATTTATATCATTTCAAATTGTCTTCGTTAATATTAGTCCGATTTACATGAAATTTCGTATGATTTTTCACCGGAAAAGAACATAAGGAATTCATTTGTGTCACTTCCATATCGACACGATAGAGAATAAAAAATTATTTTATTTCCGAAGCAGGTATGAATCCTGAAAGACGCAAAATATCTTTTGTCTAATTATGAAGATGTAGAATATGTGGAAGAAGAATAACTTGTTTAAATTTGAATTGTTTAATTTATATTTCTTTTATTTTATCTCGTTTTAATGTTATATGAAATAACTGGTTAATAAACTCGTTCTTTCTGAACCAAAAGTTCAGAATTTGTTTTTTTTTAATCCCTAAAGAAAATTTTGGAAAACTACTGTGTGACATATTAGCAAATTTAATTCCCTACAAAGTGAGCCAAAGAAATGAAAAATCGGTTGAAAATTGACGGAAATACGGAATTTTGTCCGCAGAAAGGCACTTCGAGCGCTATCGCTAATTAAACAAAATCGGATTGACACCGCAGTGGTACATGGTAGCAGCTAATTCTTTTTTTAATTTGTTTATTACATTCTTACCCACATTTCATATGCCCAAACTGAGGATCGGGAAGAGTCGATAAAGTTTTATTAACTAATAAACAATAATAAAAACGTAAAAAAAAAATAAATCGCGGTTGTGACGTTCCTCTTTATTTCTGAACGCTATTAGGTTCCAGAATCATACATTAAATTGATATTTTAGACGGTTGTGATTGTAGTAAACTCAGTTGACATTCCAAATGTTCAGCCGTTGTAAAATTGTATTTTGAACATTCTGACGTGTCAACAGATCGCCTGTTTTATGTTTCCGCTATTGCCCAGTGCCAATTGAAGATTTTACGTAAAAACAACTACTTAGATAAGCAAAATCTTATCAAATTAGCCCCAAAGATTGTTCTACTATAGTTTTTATCCAACTTTGTCACAAAAAAGGATAGAAAAAAACCCGTTTTGGTTGCAATTCAGGTATTTGATATTATAGCAAATTTAATCCCCTACAAAATGAGCCAAAGAAATCAAAAATCGGTTGAGAATTGACGGAGATACAGAATTTTGACCGCAAAAAGTCACTTTGGAACCACTGTGCGCCGCCGCCGTCCGCTGCTAGGAAACTCGACCTTAACGCGGGACCGGAGGTCTGCTCGCCGCGGAGACGGGCTGCGATTCACCGCCACGATTTCGCCGCCGCGGCGAAAATTTTATCTACATCCCAAGCATTTTCTCCTGACATAGAGTATTTAGCTCAGCGAAAGCGGCGTTAAGTATGAAGGCAAATCACATAATTGGCATAACACATTCGACTGACATAACGTTATCTGCAAGTGGAGTTGGGCAGTAATCGAATATTATATGTAGTTATATGTAACGTTATATATGCATATATTTATATTTTATCGTTTCTTATGATTAGTATCGCCTATTGCTGAGCAAGTAAACTTCAGTGAACCGATGCGAATGTTCAGTATCATTGTAATTAGCATAATACCAAATTTCCCACTTAACCCCTTCGGTACCAGCGCTCGATATATCCGGTGTCACGGAGCGAGCCGTCGTTCCTAGCGCCGACTTTAATCGGCATCTCTGACAGTTAAAAAAAAAAGATAAAAGCACTTTCGCGGAAATGTACGCGGTACTGAAAGGGGTAATCATAATCAAAGGCGTAATAATTTTGTGATCAATTAATGAATATTCAGTCAATCATGCCCACTGATTACATTTTCTTTGAGTACGTCAGTTATTCATTAATAATGATTGCTGCATTACTTAGTAATCATAATCATTCATCATGAACAGGATATCAATCTAGTTTTAATCGCTAATCATCCGTCAGATTACTTTTCGCCCAACTCTGCCAATATGTATAGTACAGCTTGTAAAGCGTGACAATGGGAAAGATGACTACAAATTTTTCATACATTTCATAAATGAAAAATTCACGCACAAACCATTCACACAACGCGCACTCATGCAAAACCGCAGTACATGCGCTAATAGCGCCTTCTGCGCCAAGCTTGGAGTCATCTTCCCCACTGAACATTATCGACAATATTGGTGATATAAAAAAATGTTATTAGGAAAAATCGAAGTGTGTAAAAGGCAGACTTCTGCCGTGATTTAATTTGTGCGTGAAGATGTCAAAGACGTCACATGGTCATCATACGCATCCTTTTCCAATTACAGGTTATTCTCGTTCGCGTTGTTAATTTTACTCTTTTCATGACAGAAAATAATTGCTCGCATACATAGGTAGAACCAAACATGGCAAATATATTCGCTATACACTTATGCAAATGTGGAAATCTACATACCGGAAAGTTTTTGTAAAATTCGGTGATATCACTTGTTTCGTCAAATTTTTTCTTAAGTGCCCGATCATCCTTTAAATCTATTAATTCTAATTTTAAGTCAGATGGAACTGTTTCGACGTTTACTGAAAACGGCGATGACACTATATCCAGAGACTGTTCTAATTTATCTAAATCTCGAAATCTGTTTGTAAACTCTTGTTTTAAAGTTTCTATTGTTTTGCTATATATATATATATACATCTGTATTTATGTCATCAGTGAGCACAGATGTCAGTTTATGAAACTGACAGAAATTGTTTTCGCGCAATTGTAAAATCCATAAATCGAGTTTTACCCTTCCCTTGTAAACTTACATTTAATACGTTCAAATGATCAGATAGGTCCGACAGAAATGTTAAATTACATAACCACATATTGTCATGCAATTGCAGAACGTCGTGGTTCATCGTGCCCAGGAATACAATAAATTCGTCTCTAAAATTAAAAAGTATATCTATCTAGCTAGATCTACATATATTACATCTGTAACAGCAGTTTTTTCGTTGGGGAAATTACGGCCAAAAGTCTGCCCCTCATATACTTACATTTTTCGTAAAAACATTTTTCATATCACCAATATTTTTGATAATATTCAATTGTCATTCAATCGATCCGTGCAATGTGTGGTTGCCTGCACGTACGTCGTACGGTGACCTTCATATATCGCGAATATGTATGGATATATGTATGTATGTATGTATGTATGTATGGATGTGTGGATGTGTACATCGTACACTGCGATTTGAAACCAAAGACTAAAGTACCAAAGACGCGTAATTTGTAACTAACTTTACTTATAACGCCTACTGTAGCTCGCCACGCCGGTATTGAAACGCTCCACGAATATTCATTTCTCATTGAATAACAGAGCGAAAAGTGGTCATGATCAACGAAACCTATACAATGACCTCCGGTCGGACGTGTAGAACATATGTGCCAAATTGGAATGAAATCCGCGCAGCAATATAAATTTATATTACGAACAAAAAAAAAAGAAAAGCAATTTTATATGTATAGATAGATAGATGTATTATATTCAATTTTATATTGAAGAAACGTATACTTGATGCCGTTATTGTATAGTGTTAAGTTTCAACTCGTGTAACTGTAAATAAATCGTGATAGCTAACGAGGAGACATCTCTACGTTGCAGCAATATTTATTAAGTAGGTATGTAATCATAGGTACTTATAAGTATCGATCTGTGCAAAATGTTTTGTGGAGAACCAAATATTTTTATTATAATTAATTATTCAATTGAATGTGTTAAGTGTCATTTGATTCTATTTATTTGTGCAAAATGAAAAACTGTGATTACCAAGGCATAAGAAACTTTTTGTTAATCGGAGGTGTGAATGGGACTGTTCAAGTCTATTCCGTCCAATTATATTATATTATTGTGTATTCATTAGTCAATTCCTGTTTATTTCCCAATTCCTAAAATGTAGAACACTGGGGCCCCAAAAGTCCCAGTTATATAAGCCTAAAGGGTACGAGCCTACACGCACACTACTAGAGTCTTCCCTATCCGTGTCATGCCCGCCGCTTCATTGGCTTAAGCTTCATTGGCTTTAATACCCCCTTCCACGCAGCACCTAGAAGACGTTATGGAGGCTAGCGTCCTCGGACCGCCTATCTGGACCTGACTGCTCTAAGTAGTGATCGGCAGATGTGTCCACCATTTTGGCCTAAAGCGGAAGTCGCAAATTGGCGGACACATTTTGAAATAACCGAGAAAACTGAAGTTGTACTATTTCCTTCTGCCGTTCTTGATACAAATTAAAACATGTTAGGTTAAATACATGTAGGAATGGTAGTAGCGGCCGGGAATACGACACGTTCCCGAGCGAAAAGACGAACGGAGATCGGCGGAGAACGAAGTTCCGCGAGAACAGCCGAATCGAGACGGTCCTCAACGGTCATGCTGATCGGCATCAGTGCTTGGCAAAAGCGTGCTAGAGATACGTTGACATTCTGTACTTTATTCTTTTATTATACTGTTATTGTTTTTATTGCACTGGTGTTTTTTTTATTACTCCTTTGACGGAACTCCGACGATCCTACATACATTAGACTGTTTCTAGATCTCTACGGAGCACGTAGGGTTGTATCGAATATTATAAATTATTATTATTATTATTATAATTATTAATATTACACTAAGCAGAAAATATAAGACAAAAATATAGATAAAACAGTGAGTCCTGGGACTCCACTTATGTACATTCGGAAATATTTTTCACTCGTGCATTGACGAGTCAGCTTTATCCTAAATTTTGCCTCATAAATATTCATACTTACAAAATCTGCACGCGTTAGCAATGCAGATTTGCTAATCAGAACGTCCGATTCCACTTTTCGCTCAATGTTGTGGAATCCAATTGGTAGATGTTATTGCTTTGCCCAATAGGAAAAATTACGCAGATAAACGGTGGTGGGGCAAGGCACGTACCAATTACGTGCGAGCAGTATCTCTTTCTTTTTCTTCTTGTTTACTTGCTCTCTCTATTTCCGGTTTCGGTCACTAATGGTGTCGACCAATAGAAAACGGCGGCCACATCTGCCTATCACTACCTAGAGGATCACTACTTTTGGACAAAAATCGCTACACAGCGCAAATCTTGACCGATTTCAATAATTTTTTTTTTTAAATACTCGTAAAGGGCTCAGCAATAACGGAGGGATGCAGTAAATTGTGTAGGTTTTGGACTAATCTATGAGAAACATTATTTAGCATAACATGACATAAAAACGTAAACTTTGGAAATTAACCCCTTGGCATACAACAACGTGTGAGACCCGTGGTAGCGGGATCGGGCCAAAGATGGAAAGCACGGGTGGGACCCGTGGTACGGCGATCAGGCGAAACTTAAACCAGGTGTACCTTACACATGATTGATAACACCTTCGACCGCTGAGCCGAACCGTGAAATGACTTGACGCGTACCTCACCTCTGGTATTGGTTTGGCTGCGACCGTCGGCTTTTAACTTGTATGCCAAGGGGTTAAAGATATTAAAAATTAATTTTTTGTAAGTTTAATATTAACTATAAAATAAAAAATTTAATTCAAATTTACTAAATTTATGTTTTAAATAAACTGTAAGTGTAGCTGATTTAAATCTAATATTTTAAATTATATTTTATTTTTATTTGTTTTGATTTTATTTCTAATTTATTTATATATTTTTTTTATTTTTTTTTTTTAGGAATTATAATTAAAGTAGAATTTGATGTGGCAACTAATTTTATAATAATTTGTTAATATGAATTATATGTGCCATGTTACATGCATTGAATTGTTATGCATGAAATGTTATATGCATTGTGGCTTATTTTATAATAACATTTCTTCAGCATCAACCGTTAAGGGCTTAACTTTTTTATCTTCTTTCAGTCTGAGAGAGCTAATTATGGAATCTGCTGAGATCAAGAGATAATGTAAAATATCTTTGTTACTCATTTGCCTGTTACCCATTCTGCTATGTTTAGCTCGTGTTTTACGAAAATTTTTATTATTTCCATCTTGTGGCTCTGCTGATAGCCAGCCAAACGGTAAATCAAATGATTTAATAATGTCGCTTACATGAATAAAAACTTTATGAAGGGATGGTGGCATTTTATAACATTCATACAATTCCACACAAATATCTGCAGTATTGAAGCAATATGTTTTAAATTTACTACAACTGATCATTCTACCATAAGTTAAATCTTACAAAATATTATATAATCTTTGGATCAAATGTTGATCTAAACCAGTATATTTCGCAACGGCTTTGGCTTGGGCAAAAAAGGAACGAGCTACATTACCAGTGTTGGTTGTTCCAAAACCTTGCTTAACAATATCTACATGTAATGAAAGATTAATTTTTAAAGAATTTTGTATACTTTGTTTCCATAATTTCTTTAACTGTTTTCCTTTGATTGTCCTTGCTGAACCTTTTTTTTAAATCAATATGATACGAGATTATCAACATTATATTATATAATTTTTTAAGTTATTGTAAGTAAACAAAATAAAACAATTTATATAATCAATATTAAGAAACAAGTTGTAAAGAACCAGGTGCGAGGGGGGATACCGATTGTTAAGTGTCGAGAGTCTCGAACACTTGAACTACGAGGCTGTCACCATTCCTCCACTATTGGGTGATGGCGTGAGCCCCGAGAGTCCCGTATCTTAAATTCACAAATCTAACCCAGATCCCACGCGAAACTAACAATCGGTACTCCCCCCCCCCCCCCCCCCCGGAACTCGGTTCTTTACAACTTGTTTCTTAACACTGATTATATAAAATGTTCTTTTTTGTTTACTTACAATAACGAGTGCCGACCAAAGTGTTTGGATAAAATTGTACAAAAGAAGCTCTACAATGGTCCACGCGCAATAAATTATTTAAAAAAGGGACATATGTTACACATATTGTACACGTATCCTACCAATTCATCATTCCATTTTCACTGGTATTAGGACCTGCAATAAAATAGAAGATCACGGTCCATTTTAACAAAATGAAGAAAGGGTGGAACATATTATAGTACATATTATTCAACAGAGAACATATCATTTTAACTACTTCGTAATGTTATTATCGTAAAACTGTATTCATTAAATGCTTATAAATATAATAGTGTATAATTTCTTCCTAGATTGTATGACACTTCTTTTTAAGTTTATACATATTTATAATGGTAGTATTTTGAGCATTTAAATGTGTTCCCACAACTGCAATATATGTATATGTAGAGTTTTCTATAACAGAAAAAGCAAAACATTACATTACGCGGAAAAAAAACAAAATTAACCGCTAGCTCTCCTCTACGCCTCCATCTGTAAAGAAACTATTACCTCCATATTATGTCTTTCTTGCAACCATACAGATTTTATAAATAACATAGTCGCTTATTACTTGTTAGGCCCGGTGCACACGAGCGTCACGCGTCATTTTGCAGTCGCGTCAATATGACGCTGCGTCTTGCGCGTCCAATTTTTGAGCGGTATGCGTCAATTTTCCAGCACGTCAGTACGACGCTGCGTCCAACGCGTCGTTTGATACGATCGGCAAGTGTTAATTTTGATTATCCATCAGTTTCAATCTAACCATGGAGACGTTAGCACGTACGGAACAAAGAAATAAATTTATTCGCTTGTATATTTGTTATAATATCCTATATGGATCTCAAGGAAAAAGAAAATATTGGGTTCATCCTTTCAACAGTACACGTTTCCTTAAAGGTGCATTCAGGACTATGTTCAGTGATTTAAGAGAGGATGAGTCAAAATTTTTTAACTATTTTCGTATGAGTGTGAAATCGTTTGACGAATTGTGTATAAAAATTAGTAGAAACGTGGAATGTCAAAACACTGCTATGAGACATGCTATTCCACCACTTGAAATGATTGCAGTTACATTGAGGTAAGTATACAATTTATTTTTTTAAATTATGAACAAAAGTAACTTATTACTGTACATTAAATTTGTACAGTAAATTTCTTAAACAGAAGAGGGTTAATGAATTAATAATTAATGAAATAACTAACAATAATAACTAATAATAATAACTAATTAAACCAGCTTGATTATTGTAACCGGTCGATAGATATTGTAGTTGAGGGGGTTCGAATTTTTTGTATAATATTTAAAATTTCTATCTTAAATTGAATTTTCTGATCCTCATTAAATTTTTTTAATGTTGGGACTAAAGATTGCAGAAATAACTCGTCTTCATTGGGTTTTCGTTTTGTTTCCGGCGCGGTCATATATTGAATCATTGTATCTTCTAAAATTTTTCTCCGTTTGGATGCAGAAGCGGGAATTTCTGTAAACGTTGGTAACGAGCAGGGATTGTTTGGCGACCTTGGGGAAGAAGAATCTTCCTCTGGTGTTGATTCTGAAATAGCTTGATTTTGATTTTCTTCTGCAACCTCCTCTTCGATAATGTCATTTGAAATACTATTTGTTGTTGTCACTGAACTCCGTGTTATATTTAAAAATGATAATTGTTGTGCATAAATATATTTTCGAAATTTTGCTGCACTTCCAGACTTTTTTTGTTTTCTCTCACTTCTTAAATAATTGTCCTTTAAGTTCTTCCATTTTTTTATTAACCGTAATCCTAGAACAAAAATAATTTGTACCTTCTTTTATAGGTACTTGGGAAGTGGATGCAATCTCATTGATTTGCACTATTCGTATAGAATTGGCCAATCAACATTGTCAAAAATTACACGAAAGGTCTGCTCCGTAATTTGGTCAACTTTGAAGGGAGAATGTATTCCTCAATTTAATGAACAGAGGTGGTGTAAAATTGCTGAAGGGTTTGAAAAACGTGCCAATTTCCCAAATTGTTTAGGGGCCCTTGATGGGAAACACATCCGAATTTTAAAACCTTCCATGAGCGGATCTTTATATTATAATTATAAAAATTTCTTTTCTATTGTTTTATTTGCTATAGCTGATGCCAATTATCGATTTATTTATGTAGATGTTGGCTCGGCAGGCAAAGAAGGCGACAGTACTATTTTTGAACGCTCATGTTTTTATGAAAAGTTAGAAAATAGTACGTTAACCATACCCAATGGAAAAGCACTTACTGGAACAGCAGGACCTATCATGCCCTATGTTTTCGTTGGAGATGAAGCTTTCTCGCTCTCTCAGCATGTATTAAGACCTTATGGTGGACAATTTTTGCCCCATAATAAAAGAATATTTAATTACCGACTGAGTCGAGCTCGTAGATACGTAGAATCTACGTTTGGTATTCTTTCAAATAAGTGGAGAGTTTTTCATAAAGCGATTAATGTAAATGTGCAATTTGCGATTGACATAGTAAAATGTTGCTGTGTACTTCACAATTTCGTTAGAGACCGTGATGGACACAGAGAAGAAGATACCTACTCAATTATCGGTTTACGTGATGTAATCAATGCGGTACCGCCTGTGCAAGGAGGCAGATTATTAAATCGAAGAAGAGAGGAGTTTGCAAAATATTTTTTGAGTGATATTGGGAAGTTGCCATGGCAAGATAATTTTGTATGAAATTATAAGGAATTTTTTGTAGTTTGAATGTATATATTGTATGTATTGTATCAAATCATTATTGTTATATTAAGAAAATTATTAAATTAACAGTTACCATAGTCTTTCTTTTGCTTTTCTCCTAATTCTTCAAACAATGGATTCAATTTTCGACAAATTTCTATCCACGCACTTTGCTTTTTTATTTTATCGTGGTATTCTTCTTTTAATGGATTCCATACTTCCTCATAGTTCTTTACTTCATGAATAAATATCTCCATGTCAAGCTCTGCTTCCATCTTGGAGGATTGTTTACAAATGTCGCGCAGCGGATCTATGCATTGCTCGATGAAAAAAAACAACGAAAAAAAAACATCCGCGTAGAGGCAATAGCCGCGTCCATTTCATAAAACGCAAACACGACACGAAGTTGCCGCCAAAAAATGCGTCACGTGTGAATCCCTCCTATATAATTACACGTACTGCTGAAACGCGGCGTCCTAGCTGCGTCCTGGCTAAACCAGCCCCATTTTTTAAAACGCAAACACGACGCAAAGTTGCCGTCAAAAAATTCAGTTATGTGTGAATCTTTCCATATACATATATGTGCTGCTTGAATGTGGTATCATATTGACGCGACTGCAAAATGACGCGTGACGCTCGTGTGCACCGGGCCTTAGTGGGACATCCTGAATGTACACAGCTTTTACACTGTTTTCGGTGATAAGTTAGAAAAATTTTCTTCATTACTAGCTTCACTAATGTCAGTGATGGAAACACAATGTGTTCCCCGCATCCAGCGTGCAAAACACATAGAGGGCGCTCTAAAAGCAATGGTAATTCAAAAGATTGGTATTGGAGAACGTGAGACATGAAAGTCCATAACATGTCCGGTCTATCCTATACCTCATCTGTGACGCAACGCTTATATGAAAAACTTGCACGCTCGTCGGGAGTAATTTCAGCGGAGACGGCCATGTAAAAACCAAGGCCCGACAAAAGAAGTCTGATACCTGCGAAATTACCTTGCGACAACCTCACACGGTCATGCCTCAGGGTATCCTAATAAGGGCCGACGGTATAAATAAAGTCATTTGCGGTAGTTGCCAGTCGTCCGTAGACCCTTCGTCGAATCGGGTCTTTCGTCGCGTATGGGAGACAGACCATGACACCGTGGACGTCTCACGAACGGATTGGGCCGAACAGGGCCGGCGGGATCGGTTTGTTTTGTGGATTAGGCTCGTTTTAGCTGCAGGCCGCGCCTCACACCGCGACGAATCGAGAAACGGGGCCCGGCGCACGTCTTCGCTTTTTGTCCGCACGAGAATCAAGTTGTCCTTCTTCCAATGGCGTAGTGTACCTCCAATCTAGCGTTCAATGGTCAAATGTTTCTCGAGTTTAGAACGGATTCAGATAACGGGGTAATTGAAAATTTGGCTTTCGGGGAAGACGATATTGTATCAGTACATGCGATCAGTATGAGTGTAAGGATATACATGATACATTGGCGTAACGTACCTTGATTCAGGTATTAAAATTTGAAAATTATGGAGTTTTTGAATATGAAATAGGCGAATTTGTAGGTTATCGGATAAATATCATAGATGAATATATTCAATCATTTTTTTCAACGCATACATATATAGGTATATTTATGTATACATGTAATTAGTGTTTGGTTATTCATTATTTTATTATTACGTTATGAATAAATTGGTGGTTTTATGACGATACCAAAAAATATTTGAAGTCTGAGTTAAATAGGTCTCCAACGTTAGTTTCTCTGTTTTACAAAATTACGGTCCCCGACGACATTTTTTTAAATGGTAGTATGTACATATATGTACACTTTTTTCTTGCACATATATTTTTCATTGCATATTTACATATTGTAGCTGTCATTACTATGTACTTATCTGTATACAATAATGTGATCTTAAAGTGATTTCGAACCCCAAAATTAAAATAAAATACAAAACTTAGTTTGATGTGACTTTTTACATTATGATATAGAACATATTTCATTAGCGTCACGCAAAATGAACGGAAACGCCATTCTTAGAACATTTCAACTCTTGCATTCTATTGTTCTTCCGGTTAATCGTATACAGATCTTCATCTTTTATTCATTTTATTGCCAGCTGTTGCAAAATTAATGCACTGAAACAAGTTTCACTATTATTTTTAATTGTTTCGAAAACCTTGTACCACATTATATAGCTTACTCAGCACATTTACGATAGTTCTCTGTTTAAGGGAAAACTATGTTCGCTTTAATTAATGGCGTTCATACTGAGTTGACGGGAAAAATCTCTAGAGACTGACATTGCTTTTTAGGATGCAGAAGTAATTTGATGTAATCCGTAGTTTCGCGTTAATAAGTACTATAATTGATACAATTTAAGGAGAACAGTGATAGAATTATGTAAAACTAACATGGCACTGGACTTAGTCAAATATAATGTTGATATCACGTTGCAGAAAATTGAAAAGGAACAAATATGTTTGCTAAAAAGGAAGAATAGAAAAAAAAATGGAATAAGTATAATTCGATGGACGGAAGATCTGCTGAAAATGTTTACAAATGTCAAGTAATAAATCAAACATTTTGGAGCAGACAACACTTCTATAATTCCTTTTCATTTATAAAAATATAAAATTCAAATTTCATAAATGCCTTTTCAAATGGGAAAATCTGTTCATACTCTTATTATAATTTTGTTAACACTTTGTTTTACTAAATGGTGCAGTAGTTGTACAATTGCGGCTACACTAATTTATATAATTAAGCTCTATTGATATAATGCTACCTTAGTTAATTATTCATCAACAAGAAATGGGAATGTAAGGAAACTACGCCACTATCTCAATAAATGTATTAATCTCAAATAAATGTATTATAATAAAGGGCTAAATTGGACAAGTTCGCCTAGGGCGCAAAAAAGACTTGAGCCGGGCCTGCGTCAAGATTTTGCGAAGCGGTTCCCGTGCTCCCCGTATGGGTTTGCGACCATTACGCACGCCCGTCGCGTACGCAAAGGGCGGAATATCACGGCGTCCCACAGTGGTTCGAGTATACAACATGCTAGCAGGACAAAATTATTTTTTGGCGGGTTTGGGTTCATATGGAGTCCAAATTGTTAGAAAACATACCTGATTTGTATTACAGTTTATTATTTAACTAAAAATAGCAATAATATAAAAATATGACTAATTCACTAAAGGAAAAAGGACAAAACGACAGTATTGTACATTAAATATAATTAACAATTATAACATTATGTCTATTCCTGTAATTTCTGAGATTTTAAGTAATAAAACCTGGTTTTTGAACTCAGTTTTCTCTGCATCGCTTTTAAAATAGTGTTTTACAATATGTTCCACGTCGATCCACGCGACAAGAGTTGAATGTACGGAAAGTAGAGACATTCTAGTTTATTTTAATCAATCGGTCGATCTGCAAAAATTTGCAAAACTATATTTTTTTAATTGTTTTTTTGCGCGACGCTCGGTAGCACCACTCCGTGGATTACAATGGTGTTTTTCTATATGTTCCATGTCGATCCACGCGACAAGGGTTGAATGTACGGAAAGTAGAGACTTTCTAGTTTATTTTAATCAATCGGTCGATCTGCAAAAATTTGCAAAACTATATTTTTTTAATTGTTTTCGAGCGCGACGCTCGGTAGCACCACTCCGTGGATTAAAATAGTGTTTTACTATATGTTCCACGTCCATCCACGCGACAAGGGTTGAATGTACGGAAAGTAGAGACTTTCTAGTTTACTTTAATCAATCGGTCGATCTGCAAAAATTTGCAAAACTATATTTTTTTAATTGTTTTGCAAATTTTTGCAGATCGACCGATTGATTAAAGTAAACTAGAGAGTCTGTACTTTCCGTACATTCAACCCTTGTCGCGTGGATCGACGTGGAACATATTGTAAAACACTATTTTAATATCGATGCAGAGAAATCTGAGTTCAAAAACCAGGTTTTATAACTTAAAATCTCAGAAATTACCGGAATAGACATAATGTTATAATTGTTAATTATATTTAATGTACAATACTGTCGTTTTGTCCTTTTTCCTTTAGTGAATTAGTCATATTTTTATATTATTGCTATTTTTAGTTAAATAATAAACTGTAATACAAATCAGGTATGTTTTCTAACAATTTGGACCCCATATGAACCCAAACCCGCCAAAAAATAATTTTGTCCAGCTAGCATGTAGTATACTCGAACCACTGTGCGTCCGAAAGACAGAGCGAGTGCCTCTCGCTCGCTCTCGCCTTCGCCGGACAAGAGTGAGACAGAAGTGGTGGGGATAGCGAAAAACCCACATCGTGTACACCAAACTGTTTGAAATTTCTAAAAGTTCTCAGCTGAGCGCGTCGCTGGCAAGTGAGGTTAGGATGACAGTAAAAAAGCACATACAGCACAGTTGATTAAAATACAGTTAGTCTTTTATTTAAATCACACGCGGTGAGAATAAGCTTGATGTTGTGTAGATTGAATGCGAACAAGCACACGTGATGAACACAAAACAATTATGGATGAAATACTAAGCACGTGGTGAGCTTCGTGGAAACCGACGGTTTTCATAGGAGCAAAATTTCACGATTTTCACAATTATATGATCGACGTAACAAAAGGCGTTGAGAAGTTGAGCACGTCAGATGAATTACTGGATGAATAAAAGCGCACAAAGTTAAAGATAAATTCAGCTAAGCAACGAAGCGTCCTCTAAACTCGATGTGAGCGGTAATGAACAAGATGGATGATCGCTTCCGGTACGCGGCGTCTCGAACCCACTCGAGTACCAACCGACGTGGGTAAATCTGATTGGAGGATCGATTTGTCGTTGACTATTGATTGGCCGATCGATTGTGGATCAGCCTTGCGTTACGCTGCCCGAGAGGTGCTGTGATGAGCCTGGGTGCGGCGGTGAAGAGAACTAATCAATTTTCAAACATTCTCCCGCCATCAATAGCTGAAGATGATGTTGATGTTAACCTGAAACAGGCAAAACAGTCAATTTCGCAATTGGCCTGATTAGAGTTGTCGTGGCGGTCCTGAGAGTGACCACCCTGGTGTGTCCATCCTTCCCTGGGTGCAGAGTTAACACACGAGCAAGTGGCCACTTGCTCGGTGGAAATCGCTCATCTGTGATGAGCACCAGGGAGCCAATTTTGACGTTGTTTGATGGATGATGCCACTTTGAAATGGACAGCTGACGCTGTAAATAGTGGGACGACCATTGAGTCCAGAAGCGTTGAGTTCTTTGTTGGATGAGTCTCCATCTGGCTGATGGCGATATCGTTGCATGTTTGATAGAAGGTTCCGGTAGAGTTGAAAGCGGATGATCGATGAGGAAATGCGCTGGGGTGAGGGTAGAGATGTCTTCTGGGTCATCACTGAGAGGCTCGAGAGGTCGTGAATTAAGCATTCCTTCTATTTGAGAAAGAAGTGTGCTGAATTCTTCGTAGGTGAGTTCCCTAATAAATTATTTGCGGACATGGGCTTTTATAACTTTTTCAACTTTTTCAATTTTTTTTCAACTGTATACCCGGGATACTCTGTGTACAGAGATACACTTTCATTTATCATTTAGAACACTTCCTATAATAACTAATTAAAAAATGATTAATCAATTATGGTGATCTTATGATGTGTCTCGTACCAAGCAGCAGAGTAGGGGTGTAATACTTTTCAACACGCAGAATACGTTGATGTAAAAAAAGTGGTAAATTTGTCGAAAAGCTACCTATTCACCGATTTCAATGACCCTTCACATATGTTGTCAATGTCGTCATTCTGAACGACATTTCCCTTTAAACTTTTTGACGGTCAGCCTCAGTTTCGGAAATAATAAAAAAAAAACGTTCGGCATAATATATTGAATGCTACCTCCACACCGATATCAATGAGCTTGACATATGTTATCAAAAACATATGAAAAACTTTCGGCATAATATAATGAAATCTGTTTCATAGCCGACGATATTAGTATTGGTGGGGGCTAGATTTGGGCGGGATACACGTAAAGCATGGTAGCGAACCGATGTATGTGTTAAACTCTTGGTAATTCTAGTGTTAAGTAAAGTTTTTTGCGAATATTTCGTAAACTAAAGCCGACCGCCAAAAAGGTTAAAGGGAAATGTTCAGAATTATGACTTCGACAACATATGCGAAGGCCATTGAAATCGGTGAGGAAAACTCCAGTTTCGAGAAGTTTACCAAAAAATTTAAAGTTAACCTTCCGGTACTCGCGCCTATTTTTGTAACACGAGCACTCGCGTCGTGCACTGAGTGCACGGTCACGTATTATTAACCTTTTTGGTTGAAAAAACCGGTTTACCGTGATGTATTGTATCCAGCACCCCTATGTATTCTTCCAGCGGACATTTTTGCATAATGCTACGTACTTGTCAGGTTCAAATTCAGTTTGGAAATGTTTCTGATTGAATGAAAACGAAAGTATGCCGCGTATCTTGGCAGCGACCGCGCCCGTGTACTCACAAGTACACCTCCAATTGCTTTGATTTTTGGATATGTTTTAGAGGACCGAAAAATAAGATATACGTATTTTTTTATTTTGGCCTGTTGTCATGTTTAGGGGGTGAAATCACCCCTCAATGGTTTTCCAGGTAATTCGCCACCGATTGCTTTGATTTTTTGGCTATGTTTTAGAGGACCGAAAAATAAGATATACGTATTTTTTTATTTTGGCCTGTTGTCATCTTTAGGGGGTGAAACCACCCCTCAAAATTCATAAGGGGTACAAAATTTTGTTGAGTCAAATTTCATATGGAAAAACATATCCAACAACCAAAACAATCGGAGATGATCACCTAAAAATTTTATACCTTGGGGAAGCTTCAACCCCGTAAACATGCAAACAGGCCAAAATAAAAAAATACGTGTATCTTATTTTTCGGTCCTCTAAAACATATCCAAAAATCAAAGCAATCGGTGGCGAATTACCTGGAAAACCATTGAGGGGTGGTTTCACCCCCTAATGATGACAACAGGCCAAAATAAAAAAATACGTATATCTTATATTTCGGTCCTCTAAAACATATCCAAAAATCAAAGCAAATGGTTGCGAATTACCTGGAAAACCATTGAGGGGTGGTTTCACCCCCTAAACATGCAAACAGGCCAAAATAAAAAAATACGTATATCTTATTTTTCTGTCCTCTAAAACATATCCAAAAATCAAAGCAATCGGAGGCGGATACCTGGAAAACCATTGAGGGGTGGTTTCACCCCCTAAACATGCAAACAGGCCAAAATAAAAAAATACGTATATCTAATTTTTCTGTCCTCTAAAACATATCCAAAAATCAAAGCAATCGGAGGCGAATACCTGGAAAACCATTGAGGGGTGGTTTCACCCCCTAAACATGCAAACAGGCCAAAATAAAAAAATACGTATATCTTATTTTTCTGTCCTCTAAAACATATCCAAAAATCAAAGCAATCGGAGGCGGATACCTGGAAAACCATTGAGGGGTGGTTTCACCCCCTAAACATGCAAACAGGCCAAAATAAAAAAATACGTATATCTAATTTTTCTGTCCTCTAAAACATATCCAAAAATCAAAGCAATCGGAGGCGAATACCTGGAAAACCATTGAGGGGTGGTTTCACCCCCTAAACATGCAAACAGGCCAAAATAAAAAAATACGTATATCTTATTTTTCTGTCCTCTAAAACATATTCAAAAATCAAAGCAATCGGAGGCGGATAACTGGAAAACTTGTGAGTACACGAGCGCGCTCGCCGGCGGAATACGCGGCAATACTTTCGTTTTCGTTCAATCAGAGACACTTGCAAACTGAATTTGAACCTGACAAGTACGTGGCATTATGCAAAAATGTCCGCTGGAAGAATACATAGGGGTGCTGGGTACAATAGATCACGGTAAAACGGTTTTATCAGCCAAAAACTGAACTCCGTGCACACGCGCGAGTACCGGAAGGTTAATTGTCAATGTTATAAACAATATCGAGGACAATTTTTTTTACAAATGTCCACCGATCCAGAGGTGTAGACCAATAAATTTTCTACACACTGTACAATGTGTTGTGTGCGAACACTTCCCATCTGCGTAACAAACATATTTACATTTTGATCTCACTTATATTCTAAAACTTCTTCCTTGAAGCCGGATAATAAACTCGTAAGGTTAACAGACATCGCAGCACTCTAATCTTCTAGCCGTTATAAATCTTGAGCTTTACCCCTTATTAATGAAATTTCTTTACAGTCACCAAATGTTCCCAAGGTCTAAGACTTTATGAGTTTATTACCCGCCCGTGGCCCGGAAATCCCCCGATGACTGTGAAAATGCAAGGGCTAACGGTTTAAAAGCACAGGATTGGAGGTATTGAGGTATTAAAACTGACGCGTGTTACCGTATATAATTAGGTAAAACATAAGAAAAATACGGATATGCTTGATTAAATTTTCATCATAAGATGGAGGCCATAATATATATATACTGTATATACAGAAATAAAAGATTATTAAGAGTAAGGCTAATCCGATCCCCGCCTGAGCCTATCTTTTTCGACCTGTCACGGGCTCATTACGAAGTCCTTAACCCGTAATTTTAAATCATAATTCGCACGTATTACATTATTCGATAAAAGAGTGCAGAAATGTTTGTATCTTGCATCAGCTTTAATGCATGGGTTTGTTTGTGGGCAAATGTAATTGTTACGTTTATTTCGTGAAGGAAGAAACAAAAGACGATAGCTGGCAATAAACCAGGGGTGACCAGCAGTGGGGCCCCTCACGCGCCTGCTTCCCTTTCCAATCTTTTTCTCGCACAGCGTGCCTTCCGTTGTCAAGGAGACCGCGCGACGCTATGAAGGCTGCCACTGGCTGCCACCAGGGGGGCCAAGCCGTCATTGTTTGGCCGAAGTTCCCGTTTAGTCAGCACCAAGTAGGTAGGAGGCGCTAGGTACTATTGCCCGATGAGAAGATGAGCCACTACCCACAAGCTGAAATGTCACAGGGGCAACGGGAATCGCCCGCTCGCTCCACCTTTTCCCGTCCAAGAAATTCTACTTTTCGGTTCTTAGCGGCTGTCCATATCCGCTGATTGTCGCGATTGGTATCGTTCGCGTTCTACGTCACGGGACGAACTGTGTTGGAGGGGATAGGTTGACGCGAGTGGACGATTCCCCTTGCCCCTGTGACATTTCAGCTTGTGGGTAGTGGCTCATCTTCTCATCGGGCAATAGTACATCACACACACATACCTAGGTGTATCAGTGAACCCGCACACAACCTTTCGACGTTGGTGAAATGTTACCATGACGACCGTCGTCATTTTAAATTGTTTGGCGCCATTTGGCGCAATTTGGCTGAATATGGCGCAGACACTGGCAGACACGTGGATCAGTCAATATAAGATAAGTAATTTTTGTAATATAGCGTCTTTGAGATAGTGTAAGTTTTTTTATTAATTTTATAAATTTGAATTTTAGATTATGTCCGGGCCTAAGAAGTGCGAAGTGAAAGGTTGCGAATCGGGAAATCCATTACTAAGAGCATTTCCCGATATTGTTAAAGACCGAGAGAGGTGCTTAAAATGGATTGCTGCTTGCGGCAATCCATTGTTAATGCACCAATCTCTTCGCAACAGGAAGATCTGCGATGCGCACTTCTTAGGCATCTACAAATTACAGAGGAATCTTTGTAAAACTGCCATTCCAACGCTTCAACTTCCAGGTATGTTTAATATATACCCATACAGCACACCTCGTCTTAGAGACGTCTAGTTTATGTCCATTTTAGGTCTGAACGTCTTGATTTGTAACAAGACGTCCCTGAGATGTCTTTAAGACGCTTTTTGGACGTCTTTAAAACTTTACCAGACGTTGTGCTGTATGGGTAGGGTGTACGTTTCTTAAAACGTGCTGAAAATATTGTAAGGTGTGATTCTAGAGGTGAAAATAAGACGAAAATCAAGAATAACGATTTCGCGTTTGGGCCTTCATTTTGCAGTAATAATGGTTTAAAGTTAAATTTCTATCTCTTGAACAAATAGTCGGAGGACACTGCGCTTTTATAGTTGCATTATCGACTAGCAATAGAACAAAAAAGTATTCATACATTTTTCTGTATCTCTTAGGGTTTAACATTTATAAAGTTTATAATATTCGAGATTTTTTCCTTACCGATATCTCGGATTTTAAAAGCTTTATAAATGTTAAACCCTAAGAGATACAGAAAAATGTATGAATACTTTTCTGTTCTACTGCTAGTCGACAATGTAACTACAAAAGCCCAGAGTCCTCCGACTACTAGTTTAGGAGATAGAAATTTAAATTGAACCCATTATTACTGCACAATGGAGGCTCAAACGTGAAATCATTATTCTTGATTTTCGTCTTATTTTCACCTCTAGATATCATTTGCATGGTTTACATATAATTTACTTTGCTAAAAACTATTTTAATATTTTGTAGCACCAATTGATGTAAGCTGCTTGCCACAGCATGCAGTTGACCATCAGGAGGTACCGGAAGTAAGGGAACCGTTGGATGTACATATTGGTAAGGAAATACAAATATATACTTATTATAAAATTTAGAATGCATGTGTTTGTTTTATTTAAACTTAGAATTTAACTAGTTTATACAATACGAATATTTGTAATTTGTGTTACAGATAATAATGGACTCTCTGGAGGGATTGGCCGCCTGGAGGTTCAGCAAGCAGCTGAACGTATGGAGGTCCATACTGGTAAGAAAATACAAACATTCAATACTGTCTCCCTTGTTTCAACTGTTAGAATAAGAGATATTTTTCACTAATAATGAATAGTAGCGTAGTAGTACAAATTGAATTTTTCTATCTTTATGCCATTCCGATCAGCGAATTATTCATTTTCGTACAAAGCCTCTGTAATGGCCGATTTCTTTTCTTCAGATTCGAGTTAACGAATTAATCATTTGCAATAAATTTTACAGATACTGGATATGCTGTTGCTGCTACTTCCGGACAATCGTTGCAGACAAGGAAAGGCACTGTGACGTTTTATATTAGAAATTATTCTTAAGGTACTCCACTGTGAACGGTCGAAAATTCAAGCTATTTTTAAAGATTTTTTTCTCAGTAAATACAACATATAATGAAATAAATCTTTTTGGTTTTTGTAAAGCTACTTTTATATTATACCAAAAAAATTAATAAAATATTTTAATTTGTTTTACTTGTTTTTTACAAAGCGTCAATATGGCACCTAAACAAAAACGTGGTGCGGGTGATTTCCCGGCTCAGGCTTATCTGAAACAAAAAATCCGAAAAGATTCTTAATCTGTACGAGTGTCGCTATCGTCCGTAGCTCAATTAACAATTTTTGTTGAAAACTAACAAAATGGCGCCTGTTTGAAGGAAAAAGTTCCCCAAAATAGTGTTTCTCGATTATTCCCCGAGAAATATCTCGGTTATTTTTTGGCAAAAATTGTTAATTGAGGTACGGACGATAGAGACACTTATACAGATTAAGAATCTCTTGGAATTTTTTGTTTCGGATAAGCCTAAGCCGGGAAATCACCTGCACCACGAACATACCGTTTTTGTTTAAATGCCATATTGACGCTGTAAAAAAACAAGTAACACAAATTGTAAATATTCTTTTTAATCTTTTTGGTATAATATAAGAGTAGCTTAATAAATATCAAAAAATTTATTTCATTGTATGTTGTATTTACTGAGAAAAAAATCTTTAAATATAACTTGATTTTTCGACCGTTCACAGTGGAGTACCCCCTTAAGGTTGTTTTATCCTAAATCCGGCTAAAACTCCCTTTACTTCAGCTATTTGTTTGTATTTTTTGCACGCATAAATTATTTTATTTTTTACTATTTAGCATCTGTACTAGAATTGTTCAGGACGAATAGGAGGTCCAGCCTTTCTCCGGAAGAGGCGCGGCAGTATGACGTAATTGTCTCCTTGATGAAAACAAGGAGACAAATGCGTCAACGCCATATAGAATGTAAGGAACGTTTGCAACATACCGAAATGTTGTTAAACCGTGGCTTTGCGGAACGCATTGAAAGTCTGCCATCAACTGTGCGAGACTTTTTTGCATTACAAGTCCGTAACATGGGACGACATAAGTTGAATAGAAATGACACTTTAGATGATAAAATTTTTGCCCTTTCATTGCTGAAGCAAAGTCCAAAGGTTTATCGATACCTTTCCAATATTTTCCTCTTACCAAGTACAGAGACCTTAAGAAAACTGGTCACTAAAATCATTGTATCTCCAGGTATTAGTAAGTCTGTCTTCAACAGCATCGAAAATATACTCGACAATTTCGAGGTTTCGCGGTACAGATATTGCATCTTATTATTTGACGAAATGAAGCTTAGTCCCCGGCTTCATTATAATGTCAAATCCGATACTGTAGAGGGACTAGTATATTTCGGGTTTTCGCGTAATAGAGACATTGCAGACCATGTTCAGATCTTTATGTTAAGAGGGATATTTGGAGATAAACCGTGGAAGCAAACAGTGTCGTACTCCTTTTGTAGAGGCACCGCTTCATGGGAGTCGATAGCGCGTACATTTAAGGCCATAGTACGGGAATGCACTCTTATACGCTTAAGAGTTGTTGCTTCGGTTTGTGATTAAGGGTCAACAAATGTACGCGCGATTAAGCAATTACTTTTCGATACGAAAAGAAATTGCACGTCGGCTGAAGAGGGGTTCGTTATGGTAGATGAACAAAAGTTAGTACCACTGTTTGATCCGCCTCATTTATTGAAATGTATTAGAAATAATTTGTTAACGAAGGATCTTCGTTATACTCTGGACGGTGTAGAAAAAATAGCAAAATGGTCCCACTTGGAGGACACTTATTTCATTGATCGATGTAGAGGTGATTTTAGAACTTTGGTAAATATTACGGAACAGCATGTCGTTCCAAGTAGAATTAAGAAGATGCGTGTCAAGTATTGTACACAAGTCTTCTCGCGTAAAGTAGCATCTCTTATGGAACTTATGAGCACTACTGAGGCGGAAAGTGCTTGTAAATCCAGAAAGATGTCAGCTTCGGGAATAGATACCGCCATATTATTTCTAAATTTAAATTCACTTTTCGACAGTGTCAATAGTATGGCCATTTTGGATAACGAAAGTAACGCCGCAGATATTTGGAATAAGTGTATAAACTTATTCCAAAGTATGCGATTTATCAAACGCAAAGCGGGAGATAAAGAGTATCCTCCGTATTGCAGAATTGGGTACATACCCTGAAAGGGTTCAAAATTCTTAAAAATTATTTGCGGGATCTTGGGTTTACAGGATTCAGAACCAGAGATTTTAACCAAGATCCTTTAGAAAATTTTTTCTCGCTTGTAAGACAACATGGTGGAAGAAATACAAATGCGACTTGTTCAGTATTTACCGGATACTACAAGTCATTGCTTATAAATTCATTGTTTTCTAACTCAGGAAGACAAAACTGCGAGGCAGATTCAAGTGAAAATTTGTTAAATATTAAAGAAATTTTCGAATTTTCCTCTCGCAATCAAAATTCTCAAATTTGTAACAATGCAATACCAGTAGTAGCTGTAGAATCGATAGAGTCAATTTTGCAAAATTATGATGCTACTACTGTCAATTTAGATTACTTAGAGCCGTTTATTCAAGCTTGTGCTACGTGTTGCCAAGCTTTTTTAACACAAAAGAATTTAATAGCACAATTTATGCGAGAGGTTTATGTTTTAACTAAACACTGTTTTGATAACTTCGCGGAACATTGCAATTTAAAAATCTTAATTCAAACTTGCATAAGCCTTTCAGTTGATGTTAACCTGAGCGATTGCCCTTTAGGGCATCTCAAAGTGTATTTGACCGACAACTATGTCGATCATGTATTAAAGAAATGTATTTCTTCCATCAATAGGCTACTAAATTGCTCCGAAGAACCTATGATTCCAATGTCTGGTTTGTCATTATGTGCTTTGACGTATGTAACGTACCGCTACCAACCGCCACAAATTTTTCCATTTATATTGTTAAATTCCTTATATTAAATGTAAAATAGTGTATAACGCATGCTAAAGCATTTCAAACAACGCGCTAGAAGATATAGTAACTAGCAACGCAGGCGCGTAGCCGCCGATTCAAGCAACAGAGTCAGCGCCGCGAGTGAGCCGAGCGCGCATGCGCATATCATACGAACAACCGGACGCCAAATATTCCGAGCGTAATACGCGAGTGGCGCGAACCGGAAGCTAATTTTCATTGGTACGCATAATCGCGAAAGCCTGTGATTGGCGCAGGCCAGTCAGCACCCCGGTATAAATACCGGCCCGCCGGCAGCTGAAAAGCAGACTTGGTTCTGCCACCGAACCTACCAAATATTGGTCGCTTTAACTAGCCCCCTTGTTTGGGAAAAGTCTGAGTATCTCCTAACCTCCCCCACAGCACCAAAACGTATCATATACGTAACTGCTGCGTAACCATCTTTTTTTGGTTACGTCACGTGAGGGTCACATGAAGGTATCATCAGGGTGGAAATGTCCGCCTCATTTACATAACAGCACGCGTCACATTAAGGTCACACTGTAACATAAATTTTACCTTTCTCTGTTATCTCTCTGTTACGTAGCAACAGGATAACAGCAATAACTTTATTGTTACGTTATGGATAATTACACTATTGGTATTTGGAAGGATTATTTTAATTAAAAAAAGTTAAATATCTGTTAGAATTTTTTTAATAAACTTTATATTATATATAACATGTCATATATACATAAATACATATATATATATATATATATATTTTAATAGAAACAAATATTTTAAAAACTATATATATATATATATAAAAGTGGATTAATATTTTTTCTCCTCTCTGCATTTCCTCTGTAATCCAAGACGGAACCATTCCGCTGCTTCTTTATTGAAATCCACCTCGCGGAAGTCAGAATAAGTATCTATTATTTTATCTGAATAAAAAAATAATATTGTATATATTAGCTCGCAGTTTTAATATAAAGGGTTCATAAAATAAGTGTGTAAATACCTTTTATTATTCGCACCATTTGTAATTGCGATATATTGGTTTTATTTTTCCTCCCTTTCCACGTATTTAACGCAGCGAATTCTGTGCTAAAGACTTTGCTGAATATTTGCCGAACGTTGTCTGCCGGCGATTTGCCACCAAATCTATCTATATAAATAAACTGCAAAAGGAAACACGAAATAAGACATCTGAATCAATCATTTCATGTAACTGAATGTTAACACATGCATTCTGTATTGAATGTATAATATTTCTCTTTTACTTACAAATTCCTTAGCAACTGTCGCATTTTGTAATTGCTTCTCAAAATTTGTAAGATCTTCATTTGTTCGAAGAGGGAAGTATTTTTTAACTACCTCTGTAGAACCCACTAATCTATTATTGTTTGTTGTTATTTTGTCCAACCGTTGATTGAGACTTTCTATTTTAATCTCTATTTTCGTTAACATTTTAATTATTATCGAAAATTGATCTACAAAGAATAAATGAATAATTTATGTACACTCAAAGACAATAATTAATTACGTGAAGACATAACTGAACAATGATTCAATAAATTTATTTCAAGTATTTACCTGCTGTCACTAATAAATTGTTTTTATTAGTATTGTTCCTTACAGGTACATTTTCCTCCTCGATAACCTATAATAAATTTAATGTGTGAATTTTTCAATTGCTATTAGATTAATATAACACATGTTTGTAAACTGCAGTGTAAATCACCTTTTCAACAAGTGGAGAATACTCAATATGCGAAAGATGTTCTTTAACAGCATCTTTCGACGAAGCTGTGTCATAAAATATGTCTTCCAGAAGTGGAGAAAATTGAATTGGAGAAAGATGTTCTTCTATACCATTCAACGAAGCCTGAGATTCTGTAAAACATATGATTTTGTAATACGTTAGTAATATTATTGTTGTAAGGTAATATAATACGCAGATCGGCTGTTCTGCCTGCCACCTCCAACCTCAACAGGCCGAGAGAGCAAGCAAATTATTATTACTATCGTCATTATTATTATTATTATTGTGCACGTTTACCTGATTCAGACATTATTTTTTATGGTTTTTTGTCATTTATTGCTTGTGGATATGCAGGTAAAGACACTGCAAAATATATTGAATCAATTAATGAATAATGTATTACACATATTTAAAAGCATACAACTTACAATCATTTTTTTCACAATTGATGGAACGAGGAGTTCCCACTAGTGTGCGTGCATCTTTCGGTAAATGAAAAGTTGGTGCATATGAAGATAAAAGTTGTAATAATTCATTCATTGCTTTATGTGTAATGTTATTATTTATTGCCCAACTACCCAAATCCATTCTTAAATTGTTCCATTCTGGTTTGTCTGTCTTATTAGAGCCAGTATTCAATGATTCTTCATTGCTCATATTGGCATTATATTCGCATTGATATTCTTCGTTTTCTGGTAAATCCTTATGAAAATGTGCAATATTTTGAATGGAGAGTGATTGTGCAATATCTTGAACAGAGTGTGATGTTGAAGTATCTTGAAAGTATCTATTATCTGATATTAGATCTTTACGTTTTGTAAAATCTTGAATATTATGCCTGTTTTCTTTATCCTTGTCTTCAATTTCATTTATTTGATACTTCATATATTGGTCGACTATCCTCCTTTGATGTCGAGAAGTATATGATTTAAAATCTCTTTTCAAACGTTTTCTGTCTGACATATTAATGAAAATATCTATCCAACTTAACCTAAAACCAATGTAATAATTGTTTATTGCAACACGCCACGTTTAATCTTCGCATAAGCGTTACATTTTATACTCTAAACTCACCGATGCTAAACGCAGTCCTTATTTTAACACGTTCCGTGCAAGAGTTTTGCAGCAGGCAGCAGGAAATGGCAGGAAACGTTACCACGTTTCGAAGGTCACGATCAGTCACCGATCAACCGTTAAATTATATTTATCAGTTATGTCGCTGTTATGTTCTATTTATGAAATAAAAATTACGGAATGCGTGTGACACCTAGGTTCCATGACATTTACATTTGGATTAATATGTTGCCTATACGTAAGAAGAGTTACGTAAAAATTATATGTTTTGTGTGACTTTTCAGCTATGTTCATAGGTTATGTTGCTGCTATGTTCTATCTATGTAACAAAAGTTATAGAACATTGTGATACCGGTATTACGTAGCGGTTACATTTTGTACATGTAACACAAGTTACAGAATTTGTGACTTCCATGTTACGTAGTATTTACAAGTTGTGCTGTGGGGGCTACTACCTAAATCCTTCGAGGTCGCTTTAACTAGCCCCCTCAAAATCCTTCGAGGTCGCTTTAACTAGCCCCCTCTAACATCTTCCCAACATCTTCCCGAGATTGCATTACTTAGCTCCTCATCTATACTCGAGCTCATTTAAGAAGGAACTGAATTCGCGCATGTAGAATTCGCTCATTGGCTCCGAGGGAGCGTTTGTTTGTGGTGTAGCCAATAGTAACATGTTTCATCGCCAACATGTGCAGAACCGATCTAAACTCGTCGATCGGCAAGTTCCTTCTTAAATGAGCTCGAGTATAACCTAAGCCTACACCACTACCACAGCGTGGGGCCAGCTTATAGGCACCCAAATTCAAAACGACTCTCCACTAAAACCAAAAGACCTAGCGTCAAACTCTTGTATTATATACCGCATCCGACCTAGCGTTAAAACCGAACACTGCGATACGTCAAACGAAACCACCATCATCTATGTTCATTATAGACCTAGTGTCTCAACAATTTATTTGAATAAATCTTTGTTAAGTATTGTTAAAGGAAGGACTCTAGTATCTTGAAATTCATTTCTTAATCGCACGCCACCCGAACCAATCCTACAAATTCACAAGTAAACCGCTCTACTTGTGAAAACTCCTGTAAGAACGGCAACGTCTCGTTCGAGAACGTTACACGTATGGCAGATCACATTGAAAGCAAAGGTTCTAATCGTGCTTTTATGTACCTATTCGAATCTACTTTTAAGTCTTTTTGCATGTATGCGTTTGCAGTATGAGAGTGTAATGCGTTTTTTATTATGTATATATATTTGGCTGTCGGACTGTTGCATGTGTGTTTAATTTTTTATATTGCATGTCTGTTTAATTTTGTATATTGCCTGTGCGTTTCATTTTTTATATTGCACGAGTGTTTGATTTTTTATATTGCACGAGTGTTTGATTTTTTATATTGCATGTAGGAGTGGCAATGAGTGTTTTGTATGAGCATGGGGTTAGCGGTTTTAGTCGGTATAAATCCGACACTGCCTAGCAGTGCGGATCCTACTAGGCGTCTTTTGAAAATTCCCGCTGTTTTCCCTCGTAAAAACAAAAAAAAAGAAAAAAAATTTTGTAAACAATTTAATTATTTCGCAGATTCTACCCACACAGCACACATCCGTCCTCAAAACGTCCCCGGGACGTACGTCCCGGACGTACCGTACGTCCCGGGGACGTCCCGAATGTCCCACGAACGGCTCATATACGTCCTCTGAAGGTCGAATGTTACCAAAAAATTAGTCCCGGGTACGTCTTTTAAAGCGCCTGGATTCGGACTGAACAATCGTCCTCAAAACGTCCCGGGGACGTCCTGAATTTCCCACGTACGGCTTATATAGATCCTCTGAATGACGAATATTACAAAAAAAGTGGTCCCGGGTACGTCTTTAAGCGCATGGATTAGGATTGAACAGGTGTTCGGAAGACATAATTAAGACACTTGAAATCGGGTTTAATTCATACTTTTAAATGTACAACTTAAACAGAAATAATATTGGCATAAATTAGGTAGTTAAAAATAAACATATACATACAACTTACAACAACCCACACAGCACACGGCGTTCTGAAGGCGCCTGTTTTCGGCCTGTTTTAGGCCTGTTTTAGGCCTGAGCGCCTGACCGTCCGGATTTGTAACAAGGCGCCTTGAATGCGCCTTAAATGCGCCTTTTAGGCGTTGTAAAGGCGTTCGGGAGGCGCTCGGGAGGCGTTCGGGAGACATTCGAGAGGCATTCGGGAGGCGCTCGGGAGGCGTTCGGGAGGCGCTCGGGAGGCATTCGGGAGGCGCTCGGGAGGCATTCGGGAGGCGCTCGGGAGGCGCCGTGTAACTACCCTGGCGCCATCTATACAAAATTTCAGAAGCGTCTATAAGGCCGTCGTCACTGTCGTCAGTCGTGTATCTGCACACCGGGTTTTCCGTTCCTTCTTCTCGTGTCGGATCTTGTCGTAAACGGTTGTATGAAAGTGTGCTCGCGATTCAAGTATTATAAGAAGATTATAATTGTTCGATATTACGTTATACAATAATAGTGTGTTACTTTCTTTATTCTATTAAGTGCTCACGCTTGTTATACAAATAAGAATAAATTGAATGTTGATTGTAATAACCAATCCTAGTATAATTTTTGAACACAGACAGTGACTACCTCGTACGCATAGTAATGGCTACATTGTAGGCATAGTACTGCAGGCTACATCACTGCCACCGTCCGCTTGGAGAGAGAATAGTGGCACGCGACCGCCGCATCGTCCGCGTAGAGAAATTGTTAAATTCGGCGCCATCGTTGAAACGTTAAGTGTCTTTATATGTATATTCTGTATATTCTGTACATTTTGTATACTTTGCATACGTACATGTGTATCACCTAGCTATACTTCTTATGTAAGTGCAGTCTGTATTCATTGCGTGCATAAAGTCATATTGTTATAGAAATATATACATATATATATATACAGGGTGTCCCAAAAATGTCGGAGTTCCTTGGAAGGGGTAACTCAGGGGGTGATTTGAAACAACTTTTTCCTTAGCGAAAATATTGTCCGAAGCTTCGTTAAGGAGATATTAACAAAAAGCCCCGACCAATCAGAGCGCGCGCCTACCGTCCGAGCTGCCGCGGTAGCGTTGGCTACGCGGTAGGCGACTGCGCTTGTGCTACGAACGTACGAACAAGCAAGTCGGCATACAAACCGCGTTACACATTTTTTTTTAAAGTATAATCTAAAATAACAATTATTTGAAGTGGGAGGATAAGAAGTATGTAAATTCCGATTTTAAATAAGGCATAAACGAAAAGGTAATGTAGCAGAAAATGTACGACATGTGATCGTAATTCGTTATTGAGGTAAAAATCCGTAGTTTAATAACAGGCAACACAACTAAATTTAAACAATAATATTAGGTGTATGAATAAATTCTTTCCGACTGGATTTACATAATCAGTACGAAGGTACTGAATTTCTATCGCGGTGGTATTCATAAGCTGCCAGAAAAATGGCAAAAGGTAATGAACAATAATGGAAATTATGTCGATGATTGAGTTGTTTTCATATTTTTTAAATCGAACTGTTATTGTACCCTAAAATCGGAAAGAATTTATTTCTACACCTAATAATCACCAATAAATTAAATAAAACTCACCCATTCGGACATTCCTTTCCTTCCTTTTCGGAAACCTGTGTCACTGGGTCACTGTACCGATTCTGGTCATCGGTGGACGAAAAGGTTTATGGTAGGGTAGCGCCCAGTGCTCAGCTGATCGCAGGTATTCGCAGGACACCACCCGAAAGTAAGGGTCGCAACGTCAAGTGCGTCCGGGTTAATGTACCGAATATTCACTTCACTGCACTGATACTAACACTGATCACTTAATTTATTTTCTACGGAACGTGTTGTTCCTACGTTCCACTGCCAACGCTCGCACGGTAGCACTCGTGTCCCTGTCGTTCCGCGCGTACACCCAGAACATAGCGTAATACTCTTCGGCGGAGTACATTTCTGGGCCGAGATTACTAGCTGACTGACAGGATTTTTTCCCAAATAACTTCCTCTACCCCCAAGTAGTTTCTCTCGTTCCAATATGAGTTTACTCTCACCAGTACAAGAGGCTTTAGGTAAAAAGAAGCCAGCACATTTTCGAAACACACGTGTTTTGCAGAAGTGCAACGAACACTTTCACAAAAGCCCGCGCTCCGTCCTTCTACTGCCAATGTACCCATTGCTTCGAGATAGAAAACAGACACCACGTGTATCGGTTCAAAAGGGTCCGAAGGGAAGAGAAGCAGAAAGTCTTCGAGTTGCTATAAAGAAGAAAATTCACGTCTGCTACGAGGCGGAACCAATTAAGTCATAAATTATCCGAAACTGCGTAGGTAACCGTTCTCTACCGCCGACTAGCGGGACAATACGGTCATAAACCGCGACTCTGACGAAATGCTCTGGCCGGTCAGTCTGATTAATTTTGGGGATCTAGAATTTAAAAAGTGTTATTCAACATCAATACGCCTCGCGGAGAGACACAGGAAGAAAAGGGGTAGTCCGCTGACTGCGCGTAGTCCCGCCTGCGTTGTCCACCCTACAAATTCGAAACAGATCCCTTATCTCTCGTGTCTAAACACGCGTTCGAATTTCAAAACAAAAGCACGCGTCGACGTATTCTGTGCGAGAGAAGGTGGGCTCGAAGTTCGATTGGTCCCAAACTAGCCAATTGGGCCTGCTTATCTCTCGTGTCTAAACACGCGCTCGAATTTCAAAACAAAAGCACGCGTCGACGTATTCCGTGCGAGAGAAGGTGGGCTTGCAATTCGATTGGTCCTAGTCTAACCAATCTGCCCTGAATTCCTTCCAAACAGCCACTTTCCTGAAGAGGCCCTCTTAACAGCAATATCTCCTCCCCAAGGCCCACCTTCTCTCGCACGGAATACGTCGACGCGTGCTTTTGTTTTGAAATTCGAGCGCGTGTTTAGACACGAGAGATAAGCAGGCCCAATTGGCTAGTTTGGGACCAATCGAATTGCAAGCCCACCTTCTCTCGCACGGAATACGTCGACGCGTGCTTTTGTTTTGATATTCGAGCGCGTGTTTAGACACGAGAGATAAGCAGGCCCAATTGGTTAGTTTGCGGCCAATGGGACTTCAAGCCCGCAGTCTCTCGCACCGAATACGTCGACGCGTGCTTGCGTTTTGAAATTCGAACGCGTGTTTATACTCGAGAGATAAGGGATCCGTCTTTAATTTGAGGGTAGGACGAAGCAGGCGGGACTACGCGCAGTCAGCGGACTACCCTTCTTTTCATGTGTCTCTCCGCGAGACGTATTGATGCTGGATAATACTTTGTAATTTCTAGTTCTCCAAAATTAATCAGACTGATCAGCCAGAGCATTTCGCCAGGGTCGCGGTTTATGACCGTATTGTCCCGCAAGTCGGCGCTAGAGAACGGTTTCCTACAGTTTCTGATAATTTATGACTTAATTGGTTCCACCTCGTAGCAGACGTGAATTTTCTTCTTTATAGCAACTCGAAGACTTTCTGCTTGTCTTCCCTTCGGACCCTTTCGAACCGATACACGTGGTGTCTGTTTTCTACCTCGAAGCAATGGGTACATTGGCAGTAGAAGGACGGTGCTGGCTTCTTTTTACCTAAAGCCTCTTCTCCTGGTGGGAGCAAACTCATAATGGGACGAGAGAAGCTACTTGGGGGTAGAGGAAGTTGTTTGGGAAAAAAATCCTGTCAGTCAGCTAGTAATCTCGGCCCAGAAATGTACTCCGCCGAAGAGTATTACGCTATGTTCTGGGTGTACGCGCGGAACGACGGGGACACGAGTGCTACCGTGCGAGCGTTGGCAGTGGAACGTAGGAACAACACGTTCCGTAGAAAATAAATTAAGTGATCAGTGTTAGTATCAGTGCAGTGAAGTGAATATTCGGTACATTAACCCGGACGCACTTGACGTTGCGACCCTTACTTTCGGGTGGTGTCCTGCGAATACCTGCGATCAGCTGAGCACTGGGCGCTACCCTACCATAAACCTTTTCGTCCACCGATGACCAGAATCGGTACAGTGACCCAGTGACACAGGTTTCCGAAAAGGAAGGAAAGGAATGTCCGAATGGGTGAGTTTTATTTAATTTATTGGTGATTATTAGGTGTAGAAATAAATTCTTTCCGATTTTAGGGTACAATAACAGTTCGATTTAAAAAATATGAAAACAACTCAATCATCGACATAATTTCCATTATTGTTCATTACCTTTTGCCATTTTTCTGGCAGCTTATGAATACCACCGCGATAGAAATTCAGTACCTTTGTACTGATTATGTAAATCTAGTCGGAAAGAATTTATTCATACACCTAATATTATTGTTTAAATTTAGTTGTGTTGCCTGTTATTAAACTACGGATTTTTACCTCAATAACGAATTACGATCACATGTCGTACATTTTCTGCTACATTACCTTTTCGTTTATGCCTTATTTAAAATCGGAATTTACATACTTCTTATCCTCCCACTTCAAATAATTGTTATTTTAGATTATACTTTAAAAAAAAATGTGTAACGCGGTTTGTATGCCGACTTGCTTGTTCGTACGTTCGTAGCACAAGCGCAGTCGCCTACCGCGTAGCCAACGCTACCGCGGCAGCTCGGACGGAAGGCGCGCGCTCTGATTGGTCGGGGCTTTTTGTTAATATCTCCTTAACGAAGCTTTGGACAATATTTTCGCTAAGGAAAAAGTTGTTTCAAATCACCCCCTGAGTTACCCCTTCCAAGGAACTCCGACATTTTTGGGACACCCTGTATATATATATAACACACACATATATATATATAATAAAATATGCCTCCGTATAACAAACTAGCCTACACGTTACCCGGTTTCACCCGGGAATTATTTACGATGTTTCCAAAATAACAAAGCCTAAAAAAATAAATAGCCTATAATCTAATCTAGGACGTACGTAATGTATATTCAAAATTTCATTGAAATCCGTTCAGCCGTTTAGGCGTGAAAGAAGGACAAACAAACAGACAACGAATGACTTTTATATATTAGTAAGAACAAGTAATGTAACACAAGTATTGTATAAGTATAGCTTTTAAATATTTGTAAACACACTGTGCATTATATATTTTATATCAAAGCATGGCATGTAATAGTAATAATGATAAAAAAAGAAATATATGTGTCCAACTGAGAACCTCCTTGTTTTATCAAGTATCTGTAAACAAATTTTAAATAAATAAATATAGTAAATGAAAATGAAATTTTATCCAGTCTGATTTCATTTTAATAACCCTTTGTTTCATTAAATTTAGATTAAAATTAATCAGTATCGATAACCATCTTACATACGCCCTAATGGCAATTTTTAAAGAGCTGCATTTGACCTAATTTATCTATAATTAAGACGCCTGTCAATCCTAATCCAGGCCCGTTCCAGGCGCCGTTAACACGCCTGTTCCAGGCGCCTTTAAAAAGCCTGTTCCAGGCGCCTTTTAGGCGCCCATTTCAGGCGCCTTTGAAACGCCTGGCAGTCCTAATTCAGGCGCTTTAAAGGCGCCTTTAAGGCGTCCCGTTTTGTAACATCAGGCGCTCCGAAGGCGCATATTGGACGCTGGTGAGGCGCTCGCGGCGCCTCTAAGGCGCCTCGAGCGCCTGGGACCATGCGCCTGAAAAGCGCCTTTAAGGCGCCTGTGTGCTGTGTGGGAAACATACGAACAAATTAAACATAGACAGGAACATAACGATTTAAAGTTAATAATCAGACACGTTTAATGATTCCCAAAAGGCAAGGCGATTGATTACAATTTCGTAATTAAATTTTCTTTTCTCTCTGCTGAAATTCCTTTACATTGAACTCTGGCTTTTGGTTTTCATAACTTAGTTTTCATTGTTTTCGCATTAAGAAAATTTAACTCCTTAAATTCAGCAGAAAAATCATTTTTATATTTCAAGATTTTTCCCCTCTTGTGAATTGCACAGATACAAAATCATGAATCTATGATTTAGGAGAATTTCTTTTTAATTTGTGCTGAGCAGTGAAGTTTTCCCAATTAAAAAAATTATTAATGTCCATTTCACAAACGTCTACTTTAGAGGAATTTGCTCTCCGCATGGCACATTTAAAATCACTAAAATTAAACACCTTACGTAAACTTAGGACAATCTAATTTAGTAGATAATACATAAGACATTATAAACTAGTAAAACTATTTGAAAAGCAGTTAGGATGAATAAATTAGACTGTTTCTAGATCTCTACAAAGCACGTAGGGGTTTCTAACTTTACCCAGCCAGACTTTCATGAGTTAAATTCTTGATCATGCAATGAATCAATACATTTACTACATGTTTTGATGAATATTGCTATATCGTTAGACTCATCCCACACAGCACAACGTCCGGCAAAGTCCCTGGGACGTCTACAGACGTCTGCAGACGTCCCAGGTACGTCCCTGGTACAGTCTGTCGACGTCCCCAGGACGTTGTGCTGTGTGGGATGTTAATTTACTAAATATGACTAAAATATATGTTGTAAATATAATGTAAAGTGATGGTGGCAATTTGCAATCATTGTGTGCTGCATTGATTGCTATATGTTTGTCTGCCACTGTGTAGTGTATCTACTACTCTATCACTACCGTATATTTTTGTAAAAACCGATATGTGTATTATGTACACTAACATATGTTATATTTATATATTTCATGTATTGTATATATATTTTAAGTGCGTACGCGATACGTGTATTCTGTATACACTTTGTATATTCTGATTTGTATATTCCAACCAACTACAGGTGTATCCACTACTCATTCTAGGTGCATTCTATAGTCATTTCGCGCATGCACGCACGAGCAATTTGATTATAGAAATAGAATAATTTAATTTATAATTTATAACAAATAGAATAATAATATTGTAGTATTGTAGTTTTTCAATATTTGTAAACACACATAGTGTAATGCAGTGGATGATATAATTTGTAGTGTACTGTAACGAAATAAATGGAAATACATTTTTATCAAATTTCATTTTATTTTAATCGTATCGATAACCGTCTTCAACACCGTCCCAATGCATTTAGCCTAATTTAGACCCTACATATATATATATATATATATACAAACCCTCAGGATGTACCATATTCGGGTCCATATGACTCCTCACTCCCCGCATAGATTTTAGGAAAGAAATTCGCACACCTCTACACCTGCCGCCTGTTTCGAACTCTCGCTCCAAACAAATCTTTCAACATTTCAATCCATTTTAGAGTAGTTCTTGAATTGAAATATCCTTTGAAACTGAAATGCACCTCATAGTATAGACGACGTTCTATAGATGGCGCCTATATAACAGGTAGCACTCGACGTCTTAAAACGTCCCAAGCCCGTCCCAAATAAGTCCCAAGCCCGTCCCAAACACGTCCCAAGCCCGTCCCAAATACGTCCCAAACATGTCCCAAACACGTCCCAAGCCCGTCCCAAACACGTCCCAAGCCCGTCCCAAGCCCGTCCCAAATACGTCCCAAACACGTCCCAAGGCCCGTCCCAAACACGTCCCAAGGCCCGTCCCAAGCGCATCCCAGGGACGTATTTAGGACTTTGCACAGATGGCGCCACTGTAGTTACACGACGTCCCAAAACCGTCCCAAAATCGTCTATAGACGTCCCACAACCGCCCACGGACGTCCCGGGGACGTTTTGTTACCAACCGGGACCTTCAGACCTACGGACCTAGAAGGGACCTAAAACGTACGTCCTCGGGACCTCGTGTGCTGTGTGGGTATTGATGTCAACGAATTGAAGCAATTTGGGAAATAATGTAAAATATTTTAGGAGTTGTATCAATTTTGTAATATTATTGTTGAAGTTAATATGATTTTTATTGTAATAATTGTAATAACTAATATTATTTAAAATTAATAAAGAACATTTAACATATATTTATGTATCTAATTTTACTTTTAATTATATTTATATTTTCAGAAGGTAAATCGGAGGAAGTACGGACGTGATTCAAAGGACCCCTGTCATTTCTAAAATAAAATTTAAAAGATTAAATTTTAGAATGACCAGAAATCCTTCAAATGGCGTCCTCACTTTCCCTGATTTACCTTTTCTAAGGCCGTCTGACCACGGGTCGTCGCGTCAGTGACGCGTATGCTACAGATAGAAGGATATACAAAGAAATTGAATATATTTTCTTTTCCTAAGAAAAGAAGAAATATTCAATTTCAATGTTTATCCTTCTATCTGCTGTATACGTGTCGCTGGCGCGACGATCCGTAGACAGGTTTTAAAGTAAGCGGTGCATTACACGTATACACATACACATACGTCCCGATTCACACTGATTCACACATTCACAGTTTAGTACGCACCTAATAGGTAGGAGGCGCTACAAACTCTGCTTTGTAGGGATATGTATTATAAACTGATAGCAGCCCTACGCTGCTGTATATGTACGTCGCACAGGTAAATATTTGACTCAAGTTTAACCAACGGAATACTGTTTTATTTCAGGTTATATGTACACGCACGTGGCGTGGCGTGACTCGAGACTTCTTCTCCCAGGCACAAGCCAGGAGAACCTCTTAGTAGCAGCATGCGTATTCGAGTGTCTGCCCGCCAGGGGGCTACAACTCTGTGCTGTTGCGATGCTCGCTGGTGTGCATATGTGTAATCGCGTGAAATTAGCTGTAGGACGTAGTGATATCGAAGTCAGATAGGGAGCGAAATTCAAAAGCCTTTGTAGTAGATTTATTGCAGGCGTATGGATTTGAAGCGAGCAACACATCTGGAAAGTTTTAAGCATAATTGAACCAAGGGACAAGGAAGAGTTTATTGTCAGGACTCATAAAACGTAGAGCGCGTTGTGTTTTCAAGGTTCTTTTTGCCAGTTTTCGAACGTGCTCGTACAATAGTAATAGCTGATACCCAAATTTAGAAAGCGTTCAAGAATCTGAGAGTGCCTTCAGTAATTTTCAAAACTACAGTTAGGCGAGGCTAGGATAATAAATAGCTTGAACTTTCTTTCCACATCTGCGTGCCAAACATCGTCGAGCGGGCAGCAGTTTGTCTCGTAAAACCATTTAAAACTCATTTTCTCTTTCGATATTTGCCGATGCCCTGTTAAGGTAAAAACTCAGCTCAGGAAAGGCTGAAAGTCATAAAATCATAAATCTTGCGCCGGCGACATCGTCTTGACCCTGAGGGTTGCGCGCCTACCTACCTGCTAGAAATGTATGTACTGTACGCAGTTTTAGTATGTAAAGTATGTAATCGGAAGGCGGGCCTCGACCACCAGCCAAGGGAAGCGTGGAGGAAGAGCCAAGGACGAAGAGAGGGATGAAGGACAACCCACTGACGAAGCTAGAGGGACGACACCTTCCTGATTGGACTGAGGGACTAAAAGAGGGAATCGAAGGAACTCGCCAAAACTAAAGGAGTAGGGCGTCCGGAGGTGACGAGCTAGAAGTTAATTTGTAAAATGTTAGATCTATCCTGGCAGCAGGACAGCAAACGTTGTTTAATATACTGAGTTCTACCCGATTACCAGAGTTTATATTATTCAAATTCCCGCACCAACTCGCGAGCTGAGTGCTTTCAGCGCTCCACGGGCACGGACCCACGGTTTAACTAAAGTCCCCACGGAATCGCGCAACAAAATTGGTGACAGCGGTGGGATATCTAAATAGATATTCTAATAAAAACATTAACGCGATTTAAAAGTGTGGGCCGGAGTTGTGTATTAAAGTTTACGGACAATTGACTTTGCCGGTTCGCGAGTGCGCTTTTTATATAAACTATTGTGTTTGAACACTGAATTTTGGAACTGTGCGCGAAAAGACGCTTAAATTAAATTAGACTCTGTGAGCTCTGCGATTATAATAACGGAACTGTTGGCGATTACGGAGGTACCACCTCTCTCTCCCTGGTTTTGGCACGGTTTTTCCTGGGAGCGAAAGGGTGAATACCGGAGACGGGTGTTTTCAGTGGCCGTGCTTGATACCCTGAAAAACACAGGTACTGATCACTGTTGCTGCATTACTGGATTCAACGGACTCATATTGGGAAGTCAACTGGACCTGGACTTCGTCGACCATCCTTCGCAGCCTCTAGGAAACGGACGGACGTTTAGAGTGATCGCAGTAGTTTCGGACAGCGAATAAGTATTTTAGCCGATATATATATATATATATACTTAGAGTTCATTTATAAATTCGAACAAAATGTGGCGAAGCCGGAACGCTATGAGGAAACGCTGGAGGCAACAAATAAATTCGGAGAGTATTCAAGATTTTGAAACCGAGGATTTGCCGATAGAAATCCCTCGAGCGCAACCTCCTCTCGATATAACTCGTTTGAATGATTTGAGCCCTTTACGCACTAGTACTCCAGTACCTATTTTGCAAACACCAGAACTGCCTTGTTCCAGTACGGCTAATCCTGTTAGCTTGCCAAGCATCAGTCAAGTAGATTATCTACCATTCAAATCTGCGACGGAATTGATTCCCCGTTTTGACGGGACAACTTGCTCTCTAACATCCTTTATTAATCAATGTCGGGATATATATTCCAAGGTTAAGCCAACAGCCCGCGTAAATCTTCTTACTGCAATTAGATATAAAATGGACGGTCATGCGAAATTATTATTAGAAAACCATACAACCCCTAATACATTAGAGGAGCTTATCGGTCTGCTAAAAACAGTTTTCGAACAAACCTTCGATGTTGGCCGCATCCAAGATGAATTGCATGGGGTGAGTCAGGGAAGGAGTGAAACTATTAGGGCTTATGGATTACGTGTTTCTAAAATATTTTCACGTGGTATAGAGGCCGTTAGGGCGGAATCGACCGCCGAGGAACTTGCCGGTAATTTAGGCTCATTCGAACGGGCTGCCGTTAGGACCTTTTTACAAGGTTTACGAAACGAAGTCGTGCGGGTCCAGATGTTGGACAAACGAATAAATAAATTAGAGACCAATATTAATCACGCCAGTAGACTGGAGCCGGGAACTAACGAGGCTATCAAGCAATTTCCATCCGCGGCTATACTTCGCGACGTTAAAGTAGTCGCTACTGACACTGTTAGCCATAAATGTTTCACTTGTAATCAAGAAGGTCATTATCGTCGAAATTGTCCTCAAAATAATAGAAAGTTCTCAGACGTACAGGATCGGGAAAGAATTAGATGTAATTACTGTAAGAAAACGGGGCACACGGAGGCACGTTGTTTCAAAAAACGGGATACCGCTTCGACACAGGATGGGGTCAAAACAGGAGCATCCCACCATTTAAACTCCAAAGGGGCTTTGCAAGGAAACGCGGCGCAAAGCAGGCCCCTAATTGCACGTCCGCAACCCAATCAACTTGCTTCCACTTCAATGTAAAGGACGTTGGCCGATTGCCGGTTTTGGAATTGCTTCATGATTCATTCTATGAGGGGATCAGCAGTTTTCTTGTGGACACTGGTTCCCAGCTTAATCTAATAAAACGTCACAACATTAGTTCTTCTTTATTAATAGATGATAGCGTTATTTACAATATAACGGGTATCGACCAGGGAGGTGTTAGTACTTTTGGAGAAGTTATAATCCAGATGTTTGGTATCAATGTTAGATTTCAAATCGTCAATGATGATTTTCCAATATCCGAAACAGGGATTTTAGGCATTCCGTTTTTAGAAGAACAAAAGGCAGTGTTGACATTCAAAGAAAATAGTCCAAATAACCTTCAGATTGGTGGTCAGGAGTTCCTTCTTCGTTCAGCGATTTCAGTGAATTTACCACCTCGCACGAAAACGCTTATAGCCGTGCCCATTAGGAATGCTGGTACACGAGAGGGTTACATAAGGAAGCTGGATACTGCACCAGGTGTTCATGTAGGGGAGGCGCTAGCGATACAGGAAAACGGTTTTGCAAAAATTTTCGCTTTTAACACTACCCTAGAACATGTGACTCTTGCAGTACCTCCAGTTGAATTAGAAGAGTTTTCCGAAATTTCTCCTTCAGCACGTTCGGCTCGAACAGGAAATCCGGGTGAGGGGCAGTCCAGAGCCGATGCCGCTAGACTTGTTCAATTAGTCAAACTTCTTGATATGCAGGATTTGAATGAATTCGAACGGGCTAGTATTTTGGAAATAATAAATGAATTTCCTTATCAATTTTATCTGCCATCAGATCCATTGGGTTCCACCAATATAATACAACACAAAATAGTAACTGTAGATGAGGTACCGGTAAACACAAAACAGTATCGGTTTCCGTTAGTTCATAAAGAAGAAATTAAAAAACAAGTAAAATCATTACTTGAAAATAAGGTAATTCAGCCATCTACCTCTCCATATAATTCGCCTGTTTGGGTTGTCCCTAAGAAACCTGGTCCAGATGGTGAACCTCGTCGACGCATGGTGATAGATTATCGGCAATTGAATGAGAAAACTATCAACGATGCGTATCCTCTTCCCAATATATTAGATATCCTGGATCAGTTGGGAGCTGCTAAGTATTTCAGTATCCTTGATCTTGTTTCCGGATTCCATCAGATTTCCGTACATCCAGACTCGAAATCGAAGACTGCTTTTTCAACTGTAAATGGTCATTATGAGTTCAATAAGATGCCCTTTGGTCTTAAGACTGCTCCAGCCACTTTTCAAAGGTGCATGGATTTAGTTTTGTCTGGCTTACAAGGGGTTGAGCTTTTTGTGTATATGGACGATATCGTCATATATGCTGATTCGTTGGAGGAACATTCACGAAAATTAAAGAGTCTCTTGGCTAGGTTACAAAATGCTGGATTGACATTGCAACCCGAGAAGTGTCGATTTTTGCGACGGGAAGTCTCTTATTTGGGTCACGTAATTTCTTCAAAAGGGGTGAAACCAGATCCTGGAAAAATCAAAGCTGTAAAATTATTTCCTATCCCAAAAACTAGGAAAAATATCAAGCAATTTTTAGGATTAGTTGGTTATTATCGACGCTTTATTCCCCATATGGCCAAAATTGCAAAACCTTTGACACGATTGTTGAAAGCTGAAATACCTTTTGTCTGGGATAAGGACGTCCAATTCGCCTTCGAAAGTTTAAGAGATATCATTTGTTCGGAACCAATACTTCAATTTCCTAATTTCCAACAACCATTTCTGGTAACGACAGACGCTTCTAATTACGCAGTAGGAGCTGTATTGAGTCAGGGTCAGATTGGGAAAGATCTCCCAATTGCGTATGCATCCCGGACTCTTAACAGCGCTGAAAGTAATTATTCCACTATTGAGAAAGAACTATTAGCAGTTTTATTTGCAGTGGAACATTTTCGACCGTATTTATATGGTCAGAAATTTACTCTAGTCACTGATCATCGACCACTGATCTGGTTACATAATGTTAAAGACCCTACTTCCCGTATTATGAGATGGCGAATTAGATTGAATGAGTATGATTATGAAATGGTGTACAAACCTGGTAGGATAAACTCCAATGCTGATGCACTATCCCGCAATCCACCTGTTCTTGTTAATTCACAAAATACTCCTTTCCCATCCAAATGTTTGACAATCCATAAAAAGACGGAAATTACGGACGCCTCCCCTCCAAAGCGTTTGCAAGGGGTTGTCGTAGGCGCCAACGATTCGCCACTTGCAATCTCCAAGGAGGACGAGGATAGTGACATGGACAGTTTTACTGGAAATGAGAATGAAAAATTAGTAGCTAGAATTTTTCTTGTAAATAGAGTATGCTTTAATGAGTACAACGAGATTGATAATAAAACGAGTCATTCAGATTTAGATTCTCCGGATAGTGACGAATATTTTACAGCAGATGAGGAGGAGTCAGTCCCCTTAAGTAAATCAATCCATGAAGGAGGAGAATCTTATATTAATTCTAAAGTAAATCAAATACAAGAAGGATCGCTCTACAGAGATATTGGGGATGCGCCTCGACTCGGTAGTCGGTTGGTTATCGGAAAGGCCGATATTAAAGGCACCCCGCTTCAGGCATCGTTAGAGGCTGTCCCCGTGTCTCAGGGTGCCCTTGCTCTGCTGAATCCGTTGGTTATCGGAAAGGCTGATATTAAAGGCACCCCGCTTCGGATCGGCATCTTGGGACCCGGTACCAAGGTCGAGGTGGAGGTTCAACAGTTACTCCCGGTTCCCGACTCATGCCGTGGCGCTGGCTGTGAGCAGTTTAGAGACCCGGATGAGGTTTTATTTGTGGCGGAGACTGAAAAACCTGCCTCATTCATGACAGGGTTACTTGAAGCACAGACACGATCCTCCGTCGAAACAATCTCGGAAAACAACTCGCATACCACTGATAAAGTTAAAGTTCTATTGACAAATTCAATTCCATCCGCACAAACAATCCATCCCTCTCCGTTTCCTAATATCAATTATTCTAAAGATCACCTTTATATGCGTCGAGATAATCTTCTTCATTTCTTCTCTACTGATTGCAAAATTTCTTCATCGGTCAGTAATGACTTGCTAACGCGAGGAAAGTTTTCTATTGCTCAAATAAAATCCTACAATGTTCATGTGGGTGAGGCAATGGTCTTCCCTGGTGGAACTCAAAACATTTTCCATTTATTTTCTAAAGTAAGCTCTACTGAACAACAAGACTTTAGACATCTCGCATCTTCGTTGTCATCTCTTAAAAATCTGATGGAATCCTTAAACGTAATGTCGATTAGTTTATCGAAAGATGACAATAACATTGATCCCATTGACTGGAATTCTTTTGAATATCTTTTAAAACAAACATTTAGTAATTCCCAATATAACATTACGGTTTGCACTGGCGAAATCATTTTTCCTCCTTTATCAAGAAGATCTTCGATCATTCGAGAATATCATGAGTCCATAGTAGGTGGACATCAGGGCATGACTAAATTGTTTAAACGAATAAGGGAAGATTTCTATTGGTTGAAAATGGAGCAGGAGATCACAGCTTTTGTCCGTTCTTGTTCCAGTTGCCAAAGAAATAAGATTCTTTTCGCTAAAACCAAACAACCCATGCGTATAACAGATACACCTCAGAGAGCTTTCGAGAAATTACAAATGGACATTGTGGGACCATTACCTGTAACTAAGAAAGGAAATCGCTATTTGTTGACTCTTCAGGATAATTTGACAAAATATTCCGATGCTATTCCTCTAGCAACCATAGATTCCATTGCAGTTGCACTTGCTCTTGCAGAACAGTTTGTGAGTCGGTTCGGCTGTCCTAGGGTTATCCAAACTGATCAGGGAAGTAATTTTGTTAGTAAGGTAATGAAAAATTTTTGCAAGATATTCAAAATCCAAAGAATTACATCAACGGCATTTCATCCCCAATCATTAGGCTCTCTTGAGCGGGCACATCGCGTTTTTATAGATTATTTAAAACACTATTGTGGGAAAACTGATTGGGACGATTGGATACGTTTTGGGATATTCTCATACAACACCTCTGTGCATGAAGCTACAGGTTTCTCTCCTCACGAGCTTATTTTCGGCACAAAAGCCATAATACCCTCAGAATTTAGCCGTCAGGAAATTCCACGAACTTTCATTGAATATCTAGATGATTTATTTATTAGAATCACGACTACTCAGGCTACGGCAGCAGCCAATCTGGAACAAGCAAAAGAAAAAAGCAAATTAATATATGACAAAAATGTAAATCCCCATCAATTTATAGTAGGCGATGATGTTTATCTATTTAGGGAACCCAAGAAATCTAAGTTCGACTCTAGTTGGTTAGGACCATATAAGGTAGTTGGAGTATTTAATGATCTGACGATCGAAATAGCTATAGGAACAAATAAGACTAAGATAGTCCATGCGAATAAGCTTAAGTTAGCTTGCGTAAGAGTAGACCCATAGTAAATATGTTAATCACATGTATTATATTGCGGCACCTTTATATAGATTATAGTGAATAAGAATAATTAGATAAGTTTGGTTAGGACGTTTGATTACTTCTGGATATGAGTTATGTGACATATTATAATCAATTTAATATTACCTAGTAATAGAATAGCGATATCTTACTATTGTAAAATGTTGTGATGTAACTATCATTCTTCGACTCGTGCTTCCTGTGGGACAATGGGTGGACCGAGTAGCTCATTTACCGCAGCGCTAGCGCGGGAAGAGGAGGCGTAGTTATAATCATTCATGTAAGGTACTTATTCATTCTATTTCACATACATAAGTTAGTATTGATGTATTGTTGTGTTGAAAAGCTGTTTCTGTAGGTAACACCTTTTTTTATATGGAGGGAGGTGTTGCGATGCTCGCTGGTGTGCATATGTGTAATCGCGTGAAATTAGCTGTAGGACGTAGTGATATCGAAGTCAGATAGGGAGCGAAATTCAAAAGCCTTTGTAGTAGATTTATTGCAGGCGTATGGATTTGAAGCGAGCAACACATCTGGAAAGTTTTAAGCATAATTGAACCAAGGGACAAGGAAGAGTTTATTGTCAGGACTCATAAAACGTAGAGCGCGTTGTGTTTTCAAGGTTCTTTTTGCCAGTTTTCGAACGTGCTCGTACAATAGTAATAGCTGATACCCAAATTTAGAAAGCGTTCAAGAATCTGAGAGTGCCTTCAGTAATTTTCAAAACTACAGTTAGGCGAGGCTAGGATAATAAATAGCTTGAACTTTCTTTCCACATCTGCGTGCCAAACATCGTCGAGCGGGCAGCAGTTTGTCTCGTAAAACCATTTAAAACTCATTTTCTCTTTCGATATTTGCCGATGCCCTGTTAAGGTAAAAACTCAGCTCAGGAAAGGCTGAAAGTCATAAAATCATAAATCTTGCGCCGGCGACATCGTCTTGACCCTGAGGGTTGCGCGCCTACCTACCTGCTAGAAATGTATGTACTGTACGCAGTTTTAGTATGTAAAGTATGTAATCGGAAGGCGGGCCTCGACCACCAGCCAAGGGAAGCGTGGAGGAAGAGCCAAGGACGAAGAGAGGGATGAAGGACAACCCACTGACGAAGCTAGAGGGACGACACCTTCCTGATTGGACTGAGGGACTAAAAGAGGGAATCGAAGGAACTCGCCAAAACTAAAGGAGTAGGGCGTCCGGAGGTGACGAGCTAGAAGTTAATTTGTAAAATGTTAGATCTATCCTGGCAGCAGGACAGCAAACGTTGTTTAATATACTGAGTTCTACCCGATTACCAGAGTTTATATTATTCAAATTCCCGCACCAACTCGCGAGCTGAGTGCTTTCAGCGCTCCACGGGCACGGACCCACGGTTTAACTAAAGTCCCCACGGAATCGCGCAACAGTGCACGACTTTACGGTGTAGGATAAAGTGTGGACGGGAGGTAACAACCTCAGCCTCGGCGGCCCTACTGCCGCCAACGTATTCACAGGGTTGAGAGGTAATAATTTGTAATTTGATTTGGCAAGACTAGGAACTTTATTGCCGTCACGTGCACGCTACCGTGCACGCAAGGAAGACAGTGGCAAATTGCCAACAACAGTCGTCTACACGACGGACATTAGCCATACGGCTAGACACTACAAAATAGTGTTTAATATACACCAATAACACGTGGTGTGTACACGGCGTCTCGCCAAGACTTTTCTCAACGGACTGGGGCGAGTCCGCACGGCAACGCACGCACGAGCTCCGCGTCCCCACTCCTGCACAGTCCGCTAGGAGGGGGTGGCTCGAGAACTAAAGCTCGATCCCCACACACTCCCCCCGAGTGCAAACGCAGTTGACTGCACGATTTGCTGTATAAAAATATAATAATACAAAGAGAATAAACATATTTACAATTATGTACAATATATATACAGTATATACAAGATATAACGCAGTATAGCGAACATGGCAGTGGTTGCATTTAAATGGATGGCTCTGTACCGGGCGCAAACGTTACTTTATTTCGCGCATACGTTTTAAAAACAGGGCGCTGCGGCGCAGTCGCCGGTACATCCGCAGACGAACCCGCACTATTTGACGGCGAATCGTCATTATCTTCCAATATGAAGAACGCCGGTTTTAACAACTCTGTCGACACGCTACGTGCAGCACCTTTTACGACAATACGGTAGACTGCATCCGAAATACGCTCTTCAACCTTATACGGGCCTGAATATGGCCGTTCTAAGGCTTTTTTAGCCATGTTTCTAAGAAACACATGGGTGCACGTTTTTAGGTCCTTATAAAAGAATGCGCGCTTCTTATAATTATGCACTACGGGCACCGGCCGAACCTGACGCATAAACTCTCTGAATTCTTCAATAAATATCTTAGGGTTCGGCGTTAAATCCTCGGGCAAGAAAAACTCCCCGGGAAGGCGAATCACCGCACCGAACAAGAACTCGGCGGGTGACGCACCGGTATCCGCTCGCACGTGCGAACGTAAGCCCAAAAGTACCGTCGATAAAATCCGTGACCACTCTTGGTTATTGTGGCACATAATTGCCGCTTTTAACACACGATGCCACCGCTCAATTATTCCGTTCGCAGCGGGGTGATAAGGTGTCGTTCGGATTCGCTCACACCCGATCAATTCGAGGAGCGCGGAAAACAATCTAGACTCAAATTGAGCACCCTGGTCAGTCGTAATAACCTTAGGCGAGCCGAAGCGTGAGATCCACGTGTCGTAGAACGCTCTTGAAATCGTCTGAGCCGAGGTCTCCACTAATGGAACCGCCTCAACCCAACGGGAAAATCTGTCGACCATCGTTAAGCAATAAGAAAATCCATTGCTCACTGGCAATGGGCCAATGATGTCAATGTGCACGTGGTCGAATCGACCATCGGGCGCAACAAAATGTTCGGGAATTCGCGAGACATGTCGCGATACCTTCGACATTTGACAGTCGACACAATTTTTACACCAACGCGTAATATCGCGGTGCATATTAGGCCACACATAGCGTTGACGAATCGTGCGATCAGTTATCTTGGCACCCGGGTGCGCTGGTTTATGGAATAGATCAAACACTCTTTCGCGTAGCACCTCGGGAACATACGGACGGAGAGCCTCTCCAGACATTTCGCAAAAAACAGAGGTATGGGTCGGACCCCATTGCAATTTAACAAGCTTCAAACAAGGGTTTGTGGATTTATTCAACTCCAACAACTGAGAGTCGACAGACTGTTTTTCAGCCAGCTCTGTCAGACTAATCTCGACCGGGAGTCTGAGATCCTCAATCCTCGATAATGGATCAGCAACCACATTACTCGAACCCGCCAAGTATTCAATCGCTGTCGTGAATTGAGCAATGAACGACAGTTGACGCACCTGACGCGGGGAAGCCTTGTCAGAGCGCTGAGAAAATGCATAAACCAATGGTTTATGATCCGTCACGATCCTGAACACCCGACCCTCAATAAAATAGCGAAAATGCTTTACCGCCTCGAAAACCGCGGTCAATTCACGGTCGTACGCGCTGTAATTCAATTGCGCTGGCGACAGTTTCCGCGAAAAAAATGCCAAGGGCTCCCAAGAACCCGAATCCGATCGCTGCTCGAGGACCGCGCCTAACGCGAAATCCGAGGCGTCCGTCACAATACGCGTCTCCGCACCAAGACGAGGATGAGCCAGCAAAGTGGCTTCTGCCAACTTTAATTTGATTTTGTCAAACGCGTCCTCCGCCTCTTTCGACCATGTTATAGGCCTTTTATCATTTTTTTTAGAGTCCTTTAAATAAACATTTAAAGGAGCTTGCATTTCTGCAGCATGCGGAATACTAAGTCGATAAAAATTTATCATTCCCAGAAACCGCCTTAACTCCATTACATTTTTTGGTTTTGGAAAACTGAGGATCGCTTCTGCTTTGGAAGCTGTCGGGCGAATACCCTTACTGCTGACAGTATATCCAAGAAATTCAATCTCGGAGGACCCCAAGACACACTTGCTTACGTTAAGACGTAAATGAAAACGCTTTAATCTTTCAAAAACCGTGCGAAGATGCATAGCATGCTCCGCCTCAGACGAGGATGCTACGAGAATATCGTCTATATATACGAATACAAAGTCCAAATCACCCAGTGCGCGGTCAACGTAGCGCTGAAAGGATTGACTGGCATTCCTTAATCCGTAAGTCATGTATAAATATTCGAAAAGACCGAATGGCGTAATAACCGCCGTCTTCTCAACATCCTCTGGCGCCATAGGGATTTGGTTATACGCCCTGAGGAGATCCAGCGACGAAAAAATCGCTTTACCGGACAAATTAGTTGAACAATCATGCAAGTGTGGCGTAGGGTACCTATCCGGGACCGTTAGCGCGTTAACCCGACGATAGTCACCTGCAATTCGCCACGTACCATCTTTTTTCAACACCATGTGTATCGGACTAGACCAGGGGCTCGACGATGGTCGACAAACACCCGCTTGAACAAGCGCTCTAAATTCTGCCTTAGCGGCCTTAAGCTTGTCCGGGCTTAATCGCCTAGGACGTTCCGAAATCGGGGGGCCCGAAGTTATAATATGGTGATGTACATCGCTCTCGAACGGAGGATCCAAACGCGTCGCGCCGGTTATTTCCGGAAACTCCTGAAGGATCTTTGCGTACGTTGATAGAGGATCAACCGTACTTACCGTGACAACGTCAACAGATTTCACCGTCGTAAAAGCAAACACGTCGGTCGCCGAATCAACTAAGCGCCGATTGCGCAGATCGACCAGTAGCCCGTAATGCGTCAATAAATCAGCACCTAATATCGGGTACGGAACCGCGGCAATGGTAAAATTCCATTTAATATCGCGTCTCAGTCCAATGTCGATCGTGCGAAACGATTCTCCGAATGTATCGATACGCGTATCATTCGCGGCGAACAGCTTAAACGCGCTCGGCTCACCACGAATTTTCTTAATCGCCGGAATGAGCGAAATGTCCGCCCCGGTGTCGATCAGGAACGTTTGTCCTGATATGCGATCTCTAACGTGGAGACGTTTACTTTTGTTGTGACCCTCAACGCTAGTCTCCGCAACGGAGGGCCGTTTTATTTTTCCGAGACCCAGGTAGTAAATTTTGAACACTGCTTACTGCACGAGAGAGGGTTCGAAGGAAATTTCCTGTGTGCGTAACACAATTTCTCCGCTTTAGCGTCGCCCGACGGGGCGGAGTCCTTATTCGAATTCCCTTTGGACTGCGGTCTGGAACGTGATTTGGAACGCGATTTACACTGATTCGAGGTACGTTCAACACGCTTTAATCTAACCGAAAGAGACTCGATGGTGTCCGTAAGACGCTTAATATCATTCTGCAGATCCAGCAAAGACGGACCCGTCAACGACGGTGCGCTCGCCGCTGAAGCAACATGAATCTCCGCAATATTGGAATACTCAGCCATCTTATCGGCCATCGCGGCTAATTTATTCACGTCATCGACCCCCGATGCCGCTAAAGTTGCCCTAATATTTACAGGTAACTGATCCATAAATATGGACTTCATGATAGCTTCGTCGCATTTGCCATCATTTAAATTTTTAAGTCTATTTAGAATAAGCGAAGGTTTCCCGTCAGTCACTACTTGACCTTTCAATAATTTTCGCAAATTAGATTCCGGGGAAACCGCGAAAGTCGAAATAATTCGCTCTTTTATTTGATCGAAAATGTCCGCGGGACGCGGCTGTAACGCCATTAAGTCTTTAATCGACGTCACAGTCTCGTAGTCCAATTCCGCAATGACCACATCAGCCTTCGTGGCCTGAACACTAATCTGTGCACTACGCAGCGATGCCTCTACTTGCATAAACCATACACTCGGATCCTCTTTAAAAAATTTCGGTATTTTGGGTACCCGGTAATGGTCAATATGCGCCTGACTCGTAGTCGAGTCATACTGAGACCTATCTCTATCATCTCCGCGCTGCGCCATTTTTACATGAAATTAAACGAAATAAGAAAAAATATAAGCGCTAAAAGCAAATATGTACAGCTGTGTATTAAAATATAATACGATATGTTTACAGAATTCGCCCCCTAAAACGCCGCGGCGGTGAGTCACCGCTTCTTGGTAAACGCACGGACGCGACCAAACGCGAGGGGAGGACAACGAAATTCCTTTGTTGCGGTCTATTCGTTCCTCACGGCCGTCGTGAAATTCGTGGAATTCGGAAACAGTTTGGCAACGTCGACATTCCCGAACGCTCAGCGCTCGCGCGCGACACAACAAACTTGAAGGTCAAACGCTCTGCCAACCAAGCACAGAACCATCCAAATGCGTACAATGGTAAATTTGCCAGTTCGCTTACCGCAAATCCACGTAGATTCAGCTTCTGGCGAATGATGCGTTGATCAACAGGGCATCAAGGGAAACCCTCAGCGTCATTGCGTAGTTCAACAATGCAGAATCCACAGCCCAGGTCCTTGTAGAATAGCCCAGGCGAGAAGACAGCCCAGCGATTTTCCTCGACGAGAGGCAGCAAGAACCGCATACGAAGGTTCTACACCCACCGGAACAGTCGCCGTCGCCACGTGGTCCAGAAGGTGGTCGCCAGCCGATGACCAGGGAACCAGATGATTGACAGCATCCAGCCTCTCACCCAATGTCGGGGTCACCAATGTAGGATAAAGTGTGGACGGGAGGTAACAACCTCAGCCTCGGCGGCCCTACTGCCGCCAACGTATTCACAGGGTTGAGAGGTAATAATTTGTAATTTGATTTGGCAAGACTAGGAACTTTATTGCCGTCACGTGCACGCTACCGTGCACGCAAGGAAGACAGTGGCAAATTGCCAACAACAGTCGTCTACACGACGGACATTAGCCATACGGCTAGACACTACAAAATAGTGTTTAATATACACCAATAACACGTGGTGTGTACACGGCGTCTCGCCAAGACTTTTCTCAACGGACTGGGGCGAGTCCGCACGGCAACGCACGCACGAGCTCCGCGTCCCCACTCCTGCACAGTCCGCTAGGAGGGGGTGGCTCGAGAACTAAAGCTCGATCCCCACAACGGCAGCGTTAGTACTGCCATCTGGACTAAGAATAGTTTGTCCTCGAACTAAAATTCAATATGGCTGTTCATGAAGTGTGTGAGTGATCGTTAGTGTGAGCTCGTTCAAGCGTAAGCATTGGTGTGGAAAGCATCGTGGCTGCTCGTGGCGTCGATAGCGTCTAGCGTTGTTTAGCGTCGGCAAGCCAAATGAGCGAGTGAAATTCATCATAAAAACTGATAAATACACGTATGTATACATTTAATACACGTTTCATATATAATAGTAAGCATATTTTTTTATGGCACACCTAGAGTTAAAATAGAATATTTAAAAAGGTATTAATTTCAGGTTGTAATCATGTCTAAAAAATGTTGCGTGCCAGATTGTGAATCAAAGTCCATGGTTCCGAATCATTGGTTCCCCAAAAATAGTATTATATCTGAAAAATGGAAAGATGCAATTTGTTCACCTATTATAGACAATTTAACGGTTGAAGAGAGAACAAAATATAAGGTGTGCCATTTGCATTTCACTGAGAGCGCATATATGTGCTCTAGTCAAAGAAGACGGCTAAAATTGGATGCTGTGCCTACTGAAAAAATTCCAAATAAATGCAATATGGTATTGTGTGAAAAAACAGATGCCTTTGAGTCATTTCCTAGTACAAGCAGTACAGGGAATGTAATTATGTCGGAAGAAGCTGATACCATGGAACCATTACCAAGTACTAGTGGCATATGAAATGAAACAATAGTCAATACTGATCTTATAAGCCATGTAAATGAAACAGAAGAAGATACATCAAATGTTCATAGAACTAAACCACAAAGAAGTTTATTAGGTGCTACAACAAGAAAAAGACATTTATCAGATACTGCAAAAAGACTATATGAAAAATGTAAACAATTAAAGAAGAATAATACATATTTGAAGCAGCAAAAGGGAACATACAAGCAACGTCTGAATGATGCGAGGAGATTAATATTTAGTGAATATGGCGAGCGTCTTGCTCAAAGATTGACTTTGAATCAAAAACTATTCATTGAAATGCAGTTACGACATACACAATATAAGCCTAGGGTAAACTTACATGACATACACAACATTATTAGGAAAACGTTAGGAAGTCGAAGTCTTTTATATTTAAAGAAATAGTTTTCTATATTGATGGCGACTTAGAGTGATTTTTTAACATTCACAAAGTTCTTAAGATGAAACAGAAAGCGAAATCGCTATTCTCTAGAGTCACCTCTAATGTTTTGATTTTTATTTCACGTATTTTTTTTATATATACTTTGTACATACTTTTGATTAATTTGTATATACTTTTAATTATTTACAATTCACAAAATCGTGATTTTTAGAATTACTGACTTTTTACAATGTACACAATTTTTATTTTTTTTACCACTACTGTATTTGCATAATTTATTTAAACTTATTTAATGTTTTCCATTTTTGTTCCATTTATTGGAAACTTGTAGGGCAGAAGGTTTACGATAAAAGAAAAATGTTTAGCCTTGTCATCACAAAATCGTGATTTTTAGAATTACTGACTTTTTACAATGTACACAATTTTTATTTTTTTTACCACTACTGTATTTGCATAATTTATTTAAACTTATTTAATGTTTTCCATTTTTGTTCCATTTATTGGAAACTTGTAGGGCAGAAGGTTTACGATAAAAGAAAAATGTTTAGCCTTGTCACTTTACAAGCAGTCTCCTGTTGCATACAGAGCTATGCGCGCCATTTTTCAGTTGCCAAGTGCAACAACATTAAATAATTTGTTGGCAGAAATTTCGATAGAACCTGGTATCAATCAGACAATCATGAATCATTTACAACAGAAGTCTCAAAAAATGAAGACAAATGATAAATTGACGGCAATAATATTTGATGAAATAGCTATAGCTCCAGAATTATATTACAATGCTAATGAAGATGCAATAGTAGGATGCGAAGATTGGAAAGACGAACGCACGGGAAATATTGCAAATCACGCACTCGTGTTTTTTATAAAGGGAATAGTAAACAACTGGAGAATGCCAATTGCATATTATTTTTGTAACGCAAGCACACATCATGCACGATTAATAAAAATTATTAAAGAAGTCATTACGGCCATGCAAAATGCTTTATCGTATTGGCCACTGTATGTGACCAAGCTACAACGAATGAAGCGGCGTTACGTTCATTATTACAGGACACGCGAAAATTATGTTTCAAAGAAGGAATTGAACATAGTATGTAATATAATTAATTTATTGTTACATTATTCTTCATAATAAGGTAATACATAATACATTAATTATAATACCTTTTTTCAACACAGGAGGTACGATCAGAATAAATAATAAGGAAATCATTCCCTTTTTTGATCCACCACACTTGTTGAAGGGAATTCGAAATAATTTAATAACTAAAGACTTGGATCTAGATATAAGGATTCAGAACAAAAACAATAAAAAATATGCTAGTTGGAGTGTTCTACGGCAAGCATATAAAATTGACACCGACACAAATATTTTTTGCAAATCTTTACCTAAGTGGACTTTGCAGCATATTATACAAGATAAAATACCGAAGATGCGAGTGAAATATGCAAGCCAAATATTTAGTAGGACTGCATCTGCTTACATAGAAATATTAAGCAACGTACAAGGTATAACATTATTAATATATTATTCCTATTATTATGAATATTTGCATTAGTATGTTTATGTAGCTTAAATCTCTTTCCTGTATTTGTAGGACCTTTAAGTATACCATGTCAAGAAGGGTTTGCCACTAGCGAAGCCTTGCTATTTTTTAATGATTTATTCGACTCCGTAAATGGCCAAACATCTGACACTAACGAACAGGCTCCACTGCGTGTCGCTGTGTCAAAAGACATTTAGTCTGTGCAAGCACATGGGGCACAAGGCCACAGCTTTGGAGTTCCTAGAGCAGATTTTTCTGCTTATACCTCCAGGTGTTCCAGATTAGCTAACCACTTTCAGGGGGGGTTCGGAAAAACTCCCTTCCTCTTCCCGACAACAGGGGTAGAAGGGTTGACCGTCCTCGTTACGAGGTAATGACTCCTTTAGTTCGTTCCAGGCGGGGATCACTCAGAATCCGTCTAGAACTTAACAGTGGGGGCCACGCGAAGGCAGAGTCACAAGCATCTATGCTTCGGTCTTTCGGCGTTCGAGTTGTCTTTGCTGAGTCATGTCTACTACACAGCGTTTTGCGTTCGACTCTTGGTGGTTATCACCGTTTTGGCGAAGTTCCGGAACTCCCGTGATAGGTTAGCGTTCGATACAAGGCCAGCTTCCACCACCGGCCATTGCTGGCCGCTGGCTTCCGCCGCTTGCTTCAGGAGTTCTCTCGCCTCAACGTGCGTAGGACAGTCGAATAGGACGTGGGTCGAAGTTTCGATTTCTCCACATGCACATCTTCCGTCCTCCACCAAGTTGAATTCCAGCAGTTTCGCACGGAAATCTCCGTGTCCACTTAGGAATTGCGTTGTGTAGTGGTCAATTATCAACCAGCGGGTTTCCAGACGGTTCCGAACATCTTCGAAGAATCGGAAGGTAATCCTTCCCTTCGTTGATGACGACCATCTCGATTGCCACTTTGCAAGGATCTCTCTCCGCACCATCGCTTTCGCTGTGGCTACGGAGACATCTCCAGACGCCAACTCGGCGTGACTTATTCGACATTCTCCAAGTTCGATGCTTATTGCTTTTCGGGCTTTATAGCTCGACGCGCGCTCCGCTAACACAAGGTCCACCGGTATCTCTCCCGCGATCACAGTGATCGCGTGGGTCGACACCGTACGGTAGGCCTTAGTGATGCTGATCAGAATCCGCCTCTGCGATCCGAGAAGTCGAGAACTTTTCTTCACATCGAGGAGGTCTGCCCAGCCTGCGGCGGCGTATGCTATGATTGGGACAAACAGACCCGTGTACAGGGCGCGCAGGGTCGGATGTCTCAATCCCCAATCGGCTCGAGCGAGCCTCACTAACGTATAAAACGTAAGTTCGGCTTTGGCACAAATATTATTGATATGGGAATTAATACCCAATCCTTGGTCAATGTGGACACCCAGCCACTTGATGGTGGGCTTGAGTGCCACATTCTTCCCATAAATCTTTATCACAGGAGGTCTTTCCATATCCAGAGAACCTTTCAATAAAATCATCTCGGTCTTAGCAGCTGACAACGTTAGTTTCTGTGTGGCGCACCACTCAGATATAACGAGCGCAACTCCTTTGCCTTTCTGTTCCAGTACCCGTCGCGAATTGCCGTAGACAATCACGAGCAGGTCGTCCGCATAGGCGATGGGCTCGCAGAGCCCGGCGTTCGAGAGGAGTTGCAGAACTTCATCAAAGATTAGGTTCCAGCAACTTGGACCGAGGATTGACCCCTGCGGGCAGCCTTTGGTGACTTTCTTCCGCACGCTATCGGAGCTGCTAACCATAACAACTTGCCGATCGGCGAAATAGTCAGCCATAAGCCTATAAAGATTTCGGGGGCAGCTTCGCACTTTCAATTTCTTGAGTATGCTGGGCCACCAGACATTGTCGAATGCTCCGGAAATGTCGAAGGAGAGCGCCAGGACGTATTTTTCCTCTCGGCCAGATGTCAATTCCCTGAGCTTTACCAACGCGTCTTCCGTGGATCGCCCAGGCCTGAATCCGTATTGTCGATCGGAGCAAAAGTCCTGGTTTAGGAACACAGTCGTGAGTCTGCTTGCGATCAGTCTTTCGAGAGCTTTGCCGAGCACTGATAGTAGACAGATTGGTCTATATGACTTTGCCTCTTCTGGAGGTTTGTCAGGACTTTTCAGAATAGTTTTGATTAGTCCGACTTTCCAACGAGAGGGAAACACCCCTTGCTCCAGACACCCGTTATAGAGTTTCAGTAGGGCGCGCGGAGAAATTCTCGACACGCGCTTCGCTACGTCGACCTCTATCCGGTCGAGTCCAGGGCATTTTCCGCTTTTCAGGCCTTTCACTGCCGCGTCAACCTCCTCCCTGGTGAAGACAGGATCGTCTTCTGTCGGTGGGTCGGTAGCAATTTCTAGCCTTACTCTCGCTTGCTCCTGAGTGTCGTCCGCGGGCGAATCGTCCGGGATCAACGCGTCAAGGAGCGTGGAAGCGGTGGAGTGCCAAGTCATTGTAGAGCCATTGGGCGTTCTAATGTTCGAAACGGCTGTCTCAGTGCAGAGCTTGCTCCTGGCAATCCTGTACACAATACCCCACGAGTCTTTGTTCCCCTGCTCGGTCACAAAGTTTTGCCAACTTTTTGACTTCACAGCGCGCACTTGAGCCCGATAGGCGTTGTTCTCTGAGAGATACATCGCCCTCTTGGCTGCTCTCTCCTCGTGTCGTTTCTCTAGCTGGAAGATCCGTCTAAGGTTGTAGACGTATTTCTTCCGTTCGGTCAATTCTGGCGTCCACCAGGGGACGGATTTATTGTGCCATTGCTTTCGGCGCATGGACTGCTCGCACGCGTGGATGACCGATTTCTCGATATCCTGCGCTTCGGCTTCGACGTCCCGCCTGCTAGAGCAAGCAGCGGATGTCGGGTCCAATTGCCTAAGCAATTTTCTGTCGAATTTCGGCCAGTCCGCTTTGCGGGTGTTAAACCGATTTCCAGAAGGATTAACTCGGTTTTCATCACCGCCTGCGGGCACGATGCTGAAGTCGATTACTGTGTGATCACTGGTAGTCCAGTCGAACCGAACTTTCCAGTTTCTCACTTGTTTCGCAATGTCTTTAGTCGCAAGTGTGATATCGATCCAGGATTCACCGCTAGGGCTGGAGTATGTAGGAATACTGCCTGCCTCGTTCAAGATACTCAAGCCGTGCCGGGCAATAAACTCTTCGAGTTTCTCGCCTCTCGCGTCCGTCTTTGGTCCGCCCCACATAGGGGACTTCGCGTTGACGTCCGCTGCGATCACGACTCGAGTGTGTTGGAGCGCGCGAAGTGTCTTTTCCAATCGCGCCAGACTTGGTTCAATCTTTTCGGAGCATTGAAAGTACTGGCTTACGAGGTAGAAGCTTTTGAACTGCCCGCTTATGTGTACGCACGCTATGTGTGTATCGCAGAGGTGCGCGACCTTAGTGACCGTTATCCCTGGATTTCTGACAGCAATTGCTGCCATCACCGGGTTGCCACCTGAGATGATCTTGGTCGGCAGCCCCAGCCCGCGGATTTGACCGTCGGCCGAGTAGGGCTCCTGCGCGAGTAACACGTCAAAGCCTTTGTCGCGCATAAGGGCATTCACCTCGTCAAGCACTCCATGGGCGTGCCGCATATTATGTTGCAGCACCCGGATGCTCTGGGAAGGCGAATTGTTCTTTCGTCTAACCATAAGTAGTACGGGAAACCACTTGCTTTACGGCGTCCTGGTAGGACGCACAAGCCCTGTCTCTCGACTTATGGTCGTGCTTCTTCCCGCCCGCTTTGCAATTGGAGCAGACCGGAGGCCTGTTCTTCTGCTTGCAGGTGGAAAAGGTATGCCCCTTTTCGGAGCAGTGACCGCAAACCTCGTCTGATCGGCAGTGTTTGGCCATGTGGCCAAACGCCTGACACTTGAAGCACCGTGTCACGGTGATGTAGTCCTGGACCCTACAGGACGCCCATCCCACGTAAACACGGCCTTCGGATTTCGAGATCAGCCGCAGGCGGACCTGCGGACTGACCTCCATGACCCAGTTGGCAGAGTCCTTGCCTTTGGTTCCGGTTTGAAACCGGACCTTTAGGCAGGACTCAGATTCCTTCTTGGTCATATCCAGGTTCTGTTTCCTAATACTGGAGTGAACCTCTTCCCTAGTCATCGATCGGGGAACGTCGTACACTATCAGTGTCGGGTTCCGCTTGATCGGCAGGGTGGCAAAGATACCCGCTTCCTTGAATTTGCTATTCCCAGTGAAAGCAGTGAGATCCTCTTTGCGCTCGGTCTCGACGGCTATGCCACCGGAGTGGATGCGTCGTATCGACTTTACGCGGATCTTCGACTTCATGGGTTTCACCAAGGAGAGTACAGCTGACTTAGTAGCTTCGCTGTTTTTCTCCTTGCCCTTCAGCGGGAATATGCGCACGATATTTCATGGAGGCATCACCGCATCTGGGGAAATTCGAGGACTGGTAAGTTTTACAGCCTGGGCGTACGAGCCGGTTTTCGCCGGTGGGGATGCCGCTTTGGGAAGCTGAGCGACCCTCCGCGGCTCCTTTGCCACGCTTTGTGCAGTCGCTTGCGTCCTTATCAGGTCGCTGCGCACTGCGGCGAGCTGGCCTTCCAGAAAGCTGTTCCGAAGAAGCAGCTCCTGTACCAGCGCGTTAAGCGTGTCGGCGGCGTTCAATACACGGAGGCCGGACTCCTTGTTGATCTTCGACTCAGGTCGAAGGCAAAAGGTCCTTAAGTCTCCGGTCACGGCCTTGGCCTCTTCTCGTATGAGATCGAGGTTTCGTACGGTGGGCACAGGTATTGCTGTATTCAATACCTTTCCCTTTCTCCCCTTGCTGGTACGCGCGGCGTCCTTATCAGCAGCGGGCGTACCTTTCGGGGGAGTTTGGCCTTTTCCGCGCGCGGCGTCCTTATCAGCAGCGGGCGCGGCGTTGGCCTTCTTATTCGATTTGGAGACGAGTTCCCACCCGTCTCCTTCAAGCTGGCTCCCTACCTGCACATCTTGCTTTTCAGCGGAGCTGCAGGTCTTGCCTTTTGGAGAATCTGGCTTTTCTGCCTTGATCTCCTTTGTAGGGGTCGTCCCCTTCTTCTTCGGTGACTTTCCCACCGAAGTATTCGCAACGCCGACCGGTCTAACCGTTGCACTGCTGCGAACGGTTTCCTTATTCGCAGCAGGACTCTTTTTCGGCCCTCCCGTAGGCGCCGCACCCTTATCGGTTGCGGGCGAACGGGTCGTGGGCTTCTTACTCGGCTCGCTAGCGGGTCGAGTAATTGGCTTTTTAGGGGCCTCCGGCGATGCCGTCTTTCCCCTGTGGAGGATGGTCCGACTGGTAGCTGACACAGCTTTCGTCGTTCCACCCACATTCCCGTGGGTGACACTTACAGGATTGATCCTCACGGATGTACCCTGGGTGGCTGTCGTTGTTTTCAACGTTTTGGGAGCGCACGTATTGGTATCCATAAAATGGTTGTTCGAATTCATCCTGCTGCGTGTCCCAGCCTCCTCGGACCCTCAAATGGAACCCGGTATCCACCGGGTTAGGACATCACCCAGGATATAGTCCACCTACCGCGGCCGACAGGGTGTCTCCCAGGGAATAAATTCCCCGGGCCTGCCTCCTCGGTCTGTTTCCTCGCCCAGCAGAATCCCCTTACTTAAGCAAACGTCTTCCAAGCCGATTGGCTAGGCCAAGGGCTACTTTGTCGCCTAGCCGCCCGTCTAGCCGAAGCAAAGGCCAAAGGTACGTGTTGGGAACGTCCCTCCCGCAGGCAGGGGGCTCCCTCAGATCCCAGGATCCTTCTTTCCGACGACAAGGGTTGCCACGCACGGCCAACACGTGGGAGTGTTTAATTTAAAGCAGTCAGCTCCCTGCTCTTGCTAAGGTGTCCCCGGGGTCGCAGCCCCCGTCCCGGTTTCCCGTGGCCCTTGGGATTGTTACCACTTCTCTTCCGCACCATGCACTTTGATGAAACAAGCCGTGCATGGTCCCGGTAGCACCGCGTGAAGGTGAGGTAAGTGGGTTTGACCATTATGAGCCCGCCTACTTCGCCGAAGCTTGTTGCTGCACCGGAATGCCACAGGAGCCAGTCCTTGCGTCTTGGGTCAGTTTTACCAACTGACCTGACGCCCCGGATCAAGACCGTCTGCGTATTCCAGATATAGGCGAAGCATCAGCTAGGTTGGGGGTTTTGACCGAATGATATGCAGAAGCATATGACGCGGAAAGCCCATAAAAGCCGTTTGCTACCTGTGTCAAAAGACAGTCCACATGTTAGATTTTGGTCCCGCGCAAAAGAAACTTTAACGTACATGAGATTTGCCTCCGATAAAAAACGCGAACAATACCCGCCATCATTAAAAAATTGGAAGACAACAATTGAATCATTTGAAGAATTATTCAAAACATTAAAAACATACAATGTACGAAAATTTAAACCAAGACATATAAATCAAGATGTTATAGAAATTTTTTTTTGGTAGAATCAGAAATTATAATTACAGGAACATTAATCCTTTGGCCCGCCAGTTTTCTGCTACTTACAAGACTCTATTAATAAACAATTTAACTTCGTACAGAAGTGTAAAAAGTAATTGTGAAAAAGAAAGTAATGAATCGCTGCTATTTTCTTTTGAACAATTTGTAACAGAGCATCTACAAATCAACAACAAAAAAAATAAAAGATTGTGCAATGTAAATATCGCTAAGCGAATCAAAGCGTTATGCTACGCATACCAACATACAATGCCATACAACAAATGCACAACATGCAAAGCAATAAAGTTTGAAGGTATTGTCAAAGATGTAAATGTAAATGTACAAAAAAAATGATGGCTGCCATGCCAAATATGTGGCAACAGAAAAATTTAAAAATAGAATTACAAAAAAATAATATCCAAACAAATAATTGTTCAGCATCCATGCGAAACTCATAAAGGTTTAATTACAACCATGATTTTAGATAGTCTATTGCCCACATGTATTGAAACTTATTATTCAACGATCAATAACATTTTAAAAGGAAAAATCAATGTAACTAATCCCGATTGCGTAATGATGCAAGCAAAAAAACTGTGTCGGAAAATGTAAATTTTAAATAAATTATTTTCGTATTTTATAAACAGTGTACAGTGTATTTTTTCACACCAAAAAGCACGAGTTTGGGAAATATATAAACTACAAATTTGAATTTCAAAGTCAGAGATTACTAAGTCCATTTTTTTTTTGTAAATCAGTTATGTACATCATATTGCTTTTTCTTACTTAGGAATATGATGTATGTGACTCTATTTACAAAAAAAAAAAAATGGACTTAGTAGACTCTGGTTTTGTGATTCAAAATGTTCCAGAATTTAAATTACCGCCTATAAACGGCCATATTGAATTTTAGTTCGAGGACAAACTATTCTTAGTCCAGATGGCAGTACTAACGCTGCCGTAAAGTCGTGCACAGAGTTGTAGCCCCCTGGCCCGCTTACTTCCGAGCGCGAGAGCACGAGCTCACTTCGTGAGTCGTCGGTGGACCTCGGGTCAGGAGAGAGAGAGAGAACATACTCCCCACAGCTTCAACTTTTCAAGAGGGAAGCTTGGCCCCCCTGGCTGCCACCACGAGCTAGCCGGGCAAGCGTCTTTGCGCAAAGCGTCGCGCGGTATTCCTGACAACGCGGACGAGGGTGGGAGAACCCCGAGCTTACGCCTAAGCGAGCTTGAACAGCGCTGCAATAAACCATTGAAAGGCACAAAAGCAGGATCAGAGGAAGACCAAAACATATTAGCCTTGCATGACAACAGCTAATTAATGAGTAACGGCGGATCTAAGGTGAAAGAAAGGCACTTGTGGTGTACATGCTATTGTTTAAATGTTGCGCCGAATAATCGTTCAGTTGGTTTATTACACACGCCTCACATGGCATGTTTATACTTTTGTTACGTATTAAGGTGGGAATTTCTATATAGGACTGTGGGTCCGTGCCCGTGGAGTGCTGAAGCACTCAACTCGCGAGTCGGCGCGGGAATTTGAATAAATGAACTCTGGTATTCTGGTAAAAGTTCTGTATATTCTTATAAGGCGTTTGCTGTCCTGCTGACAGGATAGATCTGACTTCTTACAAATTAACTCCTCGCTTGTCACCTCCGGGCGCCCTACTCCTTTAATTTTGGAGTGTTCCTCCGACTTCCTCCTTGGATCCTTTCGTCCAATCCAAACGGTGTTGTCTCTGAAGCTTCGTCAGAGGGTTGTCCTTCAGCCCTCTCTCCGTCCTTGGTCCTTCCTTCGCGCTTCCCTCCACCCTCAGCTGGTGGTAGAGGCGGTCGAGGCGCGCTTTCCGTTTACATAGGCTACTTACAGTACATACATGTCTAACAGGTAGGTAAGCGCAACCCTCAGGGTCAAGACGACGTCGCCCGCGCATAGTTTATGTCTTTATGACTTTCAGCTGCTCTCGACCCGAGTTTTTACCCTAACAGGACATCGACAATATTGAAAGGGGAGACAAAGTTTTAAATGCTTTTACGAGACGAGCAACTGCCCGCTCGACGAAATTTGGCACGCAGATGTGGAAGGAAAAGTTAAGCTTTTTACTATCCTCGCCTGGCCTAACTGTAGTTTAGAAAATTACTGAATGCAACCCCGGGTTCTCGTACGCTTTCTAAGTTCAGGTATTAGCTATTAATATTCCACGAGCGCATTTGGAAACTATTAAGAAAACTGTTTATGAGTCCTGACAATAAACTCCGCCTTGTCCCCTGTTTCAAACTTGTTTAAGACCTTTCAGATGTGCCGTTCGCTTCGAATCTAATTATAATATATCCATCTTTCAGTACAAAAGGATTTTAAATTTCGCTCCTGATTTAACCATCGACTATACACATTTCTGTGGCTACGTTCAAGCGATAGCGTAACACCTTCACCCTTATACAAAAAGGTGTTTCCACGAAACAGCTTTTCAGTACAGAATTACTAACAGTAATTATAACTACGCCTCCTCTTCTCGCGCCAGCTCTGCAGTAAATGAGCTACTCAGTCCACCCATCATCCCGCAGAAAGCACGAGTTGAAGAATTATAGTTATAACACAACTTTTTACAGTAGTAAGATATCATTACTCTACTATTATGTACTTAATATTAATTCGATTATAATGCAACACATAGCAAATATTTAGTAATCATTGAACACCTTAACTAGACTTATCTAAATATTTCATTCAAAACAATATAATTCCTCATTCAATCTTAATATATAAACAGAATATAAAATAATTGTGACTCATAACCCAATAATCACACTTATAAAATGAAAATTTTACATTATATACACATAAAACAAACCACAAATAGGGTGAATGCAATATTATATAATGACTACTTATATTAACTCTTTGAAACAGAAATATCTGGTCTCATACATGCTGATTTCAGCTTATTTGTATGCACTATTTTATACTTATTAATTCCTATTATTAATTCTACGTTTACATTATCAAACACTCGACTAATCTTATAATGGCCTAACCAGTTATAATCAAACTTGGAAGTTTTCGGTTCCTTAAGTAAGTAAACATTGTCATCTACCTTAAATGCACGCGGATTGCGATTCCTATCATACCTAATACATTTTACTTCTCTCCTTAGCCTTATCGAGATTTTCTGCTGCTTTAGCCTGTGTGGTGGTAAACTTAGTAAACAACTCATCCAAATACTCCACAAAAAGTTTACGATACTTGCTCTTTAGCAAACTCAAAAGGTATGAGATCTCTAATTCCAAAAACCGATTTATGTGACATAACATGAGCAAAATTATTCCAACTTATGCAAAATTTGTCTTTTACACAAACGATAGTAGGAGATGGAAAATGATAAGTTATTCATCTGTCAGCATTTACATTAGTAATCAAAACTACTTTCATTAGGTTTTATAACTTTTGAACTTGATTTTTTTCAACATGGATATGAGACAATCAAACATCTTCCTACACTTCCGAAGAGTCTCCTTTCGTGACATCAGTGCCTTTCAATTCGACAGTTTCAAAACAGCCACGCCAACGAGGATTTGGGTACAGAAACGTTGAAAGCATGAGCATCTCATCGGATATTCGCACATTTGAATTCGACAAAACGTGGCCATAGAAAGATGGCTAGCGGGGACACGCAACGACGGGAATACATCAACCCGATTCTGTATGCGTAATGTTTATCATCCCGCACAGCACAACGTACCTTTGGATCTTCAGCGTTTCGAAGAACGTAGTGCCTCGATGTGCCAATGACATCACCATTAACGACGACCCTCTTAAAATCCCTGGGGCTACGTAAATGACGATAGATGGGCACACATATGCACGCGCACACACATATCTGGTGTGGAACGTGAAGGCACAACCACTAATACGAAGAGGTTGTGTAATCAGAGAAGCGGTGCACACGGGCGGTCGTAATAAACGACGCACGACGCCATGAAAACACTCACGCGAGTCTACATGATCATTCACCTCTCTTTGTTTGTGGAAAGAGTACCTCATAATTCTCACCTGATCGCAACAACATCGAGACTCTACTGAAGTTTATTAATCATTTACAAATTCTATTAAAGTTATTTTATTGAGGATCCCCCGTGCAGTCTTGGCCGCAGAATAACCAGGCTCCTCAGCCTCTGCCACGACATCAGTCGCAATAATACCAGGCTCCTCAGCCTCCGCCACGACATTAGTCGCACTTAAAATAGGCTCCCCACACCTTTCCTACGCACCAAGATACTGCGAGCCCTGCGATGTTCCCTCAAGGGCCGAACAGAGCGCAGGCACCCTTGCCGAGCACAGACTACTTCTCACGGCTCCTGAAGCGGGCTCTCGGGGCTGAGAGTTACCGTATGCCAACAGGCGACCGAGTCGATGCATCGTGCCCGACTGAGGCGATCCTCCAAATTTTCCATTTCCCACAACCAAAGGTGATACTAATAAATCTGATCTTACTCGTAAAATATTTATAACCTCATTGCACTCGGCTGCTGCTTTCCCGCGCGCTAGGAAAACAGATGCCACAATTCTCTCATTTTCAAACATAAGACTTCATCATCCATTCTGTCCACTTCGGAACCTACAATTGATGTCTTATCTGCGCAGATAAGCACCCTTTCCAGGTACCTCGAATCAGAATTGGAATTCGTGTCTATTGATATAAGTTATGAATCATTATACTCGCGGAAATTTCTGAATCTATAAGCTCATTTTATGTCGTAATTTATGCTCCAATTTAGAGGCCAGTTTAATAGCTTCTGTTAAACTACTTATGTCATCCTTAGTAAGTAATAGCATGATAGTATCATTGCTTAATCCATTTAGAAAACTATCTATTGATTCTTCTCTGAGTAAACTTTTCATTAATTCAAATTTTTCATGATTAAATTTCTCTCGTGCAGCTTCTATTCCCCAATCTAAAATCTCATGTACCCGAGTTCCGAACTCCTCAATGGTTTCTTTTCCTTTCTGCTGTATAGTTTTTAACTCGTTTCGTGCATTTTTAATATCAAAATTTTGTTCATAAGCAGATTTTATTAAGCTAATCAACCCCTCTACAGTCTTGGGTTCTTTCCCATCAACTATTCTGCTATAATCGCGTTTCTGCATTCTGTTGCGTATTAAAGCTAATAAATATGATTTATTTTCAGGTCCAACTAAAGAATCGGCGAGTCTACACTGACTAATAAAATTTGTTATGGAACTTGGTTTACCATCAAAATGTGGAATGAAATTCGCAATCAAATCAAATGACACGCGCAATGCAGCTTTAGGAGCCCCCGAAGATGACTCTGACGCATCGGCCACCATCGTACTGCTAGATGGAATGGATCCATTATCCGGAAGAAACATATTAAATCCTGGAAGAGGAATAGACTGTGTCGGCACTAACTGTAACCCGTCGGGTTGAATTTCGGAAGTCGGCACTGACGTACTACTTGTTCCTACCATTAACTCTTCTATTTCAAAAATACTACCACCACTCAGACTAGAGTTACGCTTTTTTTTACATAGCTTATATCTTTTTATAAACGGCGGCATTTTTATATTAAAATTAGGTGCTTACGGACGAGACTTACAATTAATATGGCGAATAACGAACAATTCGGAAGTGAAGTCGGTTGAATTGTAGCTCCGTCCAATACTCCAGCCCTTATACAGATGTCTCAGCTACGTCCAACGCTGACTTTGTTGATCCAGTATGCCTCGATGATCCAGTTGACTTCAACCCCGTGAAGAATCGTCCGAGCGTCCAAATCCTTGGAGTCCTTTCCTTGATCGTCCACTAGGTATCAGAAGTACCTCAGCAATTGATGCGGATAATGTCCGAGTGCATGTGATTTTCAGGTATTGTTCGCACGGCCACTGAAATCACCCGTCTCCGGTATTCACCCTTGCTCTCAGGAAAACCGCGCAAAACCCGAGAGAGAGAGGCTGCACTTACTAATTTATAATGTTTGTGTCTATTTGCACGATCAAAATTTATTTAACTAAAAGTTTATAATAGTTCTCGTCGATTCACGTCAACACGCACTCACGAGCCGGCAAAGTCGTTTACACCAGTGTTGGAAAGTTTATACAGCCAAATTCTAGCACTGAGATGACTTTTAAATTTCCCACTAATTATTTGTAAAAATCCCACCGCTGTCACCAATTTTGTTACGTATTAAGGTGGGAATTTCTATATAGGACTGTGGGTCCGTGCCCGTGGAGTGCTGAAGCACTCAACTCGCGAGTCGGCGCGGGAATTTGAATAAATGAACTCTGGTATTCTGGTAAAAGTTCTGTATATTCTTATAAGGCGTTTGCTGTCCTGCTGACAGGATAGATCTGACTTCTTACAAATTAACTCCTCGCTTGTCACCTCCGGGCGCCCTACTCCTTTAATTTTGGAGTGTTCCTCCGACTTCCTCCTTGGATCCTTTCGTCCAATCCAAACGGTGTTGTCTCTGAAGCTTCGTCAGAGGGTTGTCCTTCAGCCCTCTCTCCGTCCTTGGTCCTTCCTTCGCGCTTCCCTCCACCCTCAGCTGGTGGTAGAGGCGGTCGAGGCGCGCTTTCCGTTTACATAGGCTACTTACAGTACATACATGTCTAACAGGTAGGTAAGCGCAACCCTCAGGGTCAAGACGACGTCGCCCGCGCATAGTTTATGTCTTTATGACTTTCAGCTGCTCTCGACCCGAGTTTTTACCCTAACAGGACATCGACAATATTGAAAGGGGAGACAAAGTTTTAAATGCTTTTACGAGACGAGCAACTGCCCGCTCGACGAAATTTGGCACGCAGATGTGGAAGGAAAAGTTAAGCTTTTTACTATCCTCGCCTGGCCTAACTGTAGTTTAGAAAATTACTGAATGCAACCCCGGGTTCTCGTACGCTTTCTAAGTTCAGGTATTAGCTATTAATATTCCACGAGCGCATTTGGAAACTATTAAGAAAACTGTTTATGAGTCCTGACAATAAACTCCGCCTTGTCCCCTGTTTCAAACTTGTTTAAGACCTTTCAGATGTGCCGTTCGCTTCGAATCTAATTATAATATATCCATCTTTCAGTACAAAAGGATTTTAAATTTCGCTCCTGATTTAACCATCGACTATACACATTTCTGTGGCTACGTTCAAGCGATAGCGTAACACTTTCAAGAGTAAAAAAGCGCTCTTTCACGTATTATTTCCGCATTCAACGGCTTACTATCCGAAATGAACTGAGCATAGCTTCGAATATGTTTCATAATCAAAGTAACAGGATGGACAATGTTAAATATCTCAGAAACAATAAGTTTTAGGATTAATGCACTTTAATACTTTCATACTCAGAATTCGCTATTCTATTGAATTTGACGATAAAAAATTCGACAGTTCATTTGAAGAAATAAAATTGGCCTTCCCATCCAATCTATCCCTGTAAATAAACTAGTTTCACCGTGTTTTGTGTTTCTTACAACGAGACAACTTCTATAAATAATATTTTCGCTTATTACTTGAAATAATAGATATTTGAGGTGAACCGAGTTAGTGGGACGTTGCGATGTTGCATAGTTGCAGCGCAATGTCGATGTATGGTTGCTGTGACGTTGCCGTGCAACATTGCACGGGGCGGACATAGAATTATTGCTGTATAGTTGTTGCATAGTTACGTTGCAATAATGCACTGCAACTTTGCCGCAAGTATGTCGCAACTTTGCCGCAACTTTATCGCAACTTTGTCGCAACTTTGCCGCATCTATGCCGCAACTATGCCGCAACTTTTTTCGCAACTTTGCGGCGTTAGCAAATTTTAAAACATAATATCTCAAAAAGCGGCGGAAATAAAGTGTATACATTATACCTGATTGAATTCGTCTTGAAACGCATTATCAAGTCATCTGTTAAAGAAAAAGAGTTCCGGTTAAAAAAAATTGATCATCTTATCTCATAAAATAATAATCAAAGAAAAAAATCATCTGCCCCAGTAAATTTGCCCCCTCCAACCATGCAATTTCATATAAACAATTTCTTTTATATCTCGAATACGTTAGGAAATATCCAGGTGTTTACTGTTCCCGCGGACATCCTGGATAATGAACTAAAATATAAAATATATGTCAGAGAAGGCAACCATTTAATCAGTTCCAAGCATAAGTCCGAATCTACTTTACTGGTGCCACGTGCCAAGCTGATGTTTCCGTGAAGGCGAGCACGGCGCACAGTGGGGCAGATCTGGTCGAAACGCGGCACTAACAAGGGGACCTTCAGGACTGTCCATCTCAAAAATTGTTTATACTTAGTGTATGTGAAGGTCCTCGAAAATCGACTTTGAAAAATGTGGAGTGCCCTTATATACATTTGATTGAAAGTAATTACCAATGAACAGCGTGGGCTAGTGCCTACACTCCCATTCGTTAGCCGACCTCCGAGCAGGTAACACGTACCGCGCAGTGGTGCGAAACCTACCCCGCTCGAGCAGGCAAAGTGCCGAAACCGCGTTGGGCCCAACAAATGGCCCACGACCGACGCCTACCGAATCAACTGACAGTGTTTAGCGCATATAGTCGCAGTGAATAACGTTCTCGTTTAATAAAGATATACCTAAACGACCTCTACAATGAAGTCCCAGTGAAAAAGTGCTACCACCAACAACAGGGGGGGGGGGACCCCTGTCACACGTGAACAAAACCTCAAAAAGGAATACACCGACCGACAGCCAAAATGAATACATCCCAAGAAAAAGAACCAACATCAGCCGTAACAGAAGATGACATCCAACAAGTCATCAGAATGGAAAAGGGAGGAACCCTTTTACAGAAAGACCTCAGCAAGGTAAACAAAATAATATCCTTTGCAGGTAAGAGGAAAAACACAAACATACCTAAGGCGCACCCCAAAATACCGAAAAGCACAAAGAGGAACACATCTCCCCAAAAGTCTCCACGAATCACCATAGCAACGGACCCACAGGGAAATTACTACTCATCGTTAGACTCTCTAACCTCCATGAACGCAGAAAACGAGCAACAACAGCAGTTCGCAGAAATTCTACAAACACTACATAAAGAAATCAGCAACCTAAAAGCACAAAATGATTTCCTGGGCACCCAGCACAAAAACCACCTCGACATCATCACTAACTTGCAATCAGAAATAGCAAGTAAACACCATCACCAAACGACGTCACCCACCGCGGGAAAACCCAGAAAAAGGAACGCAACCCCGACCGACTCAGCGACCCACTCATAAGGGTCCCCACCAAAAAAAAGGGACGGCTCAACACCAGGACCCCAACAATCGAACCCCCCCACAGGACCATCATGCAGCACCAGCTCCATTAACCCAGACAGAAGAAGCCTCTCACCACTCCGGGACCCTCAACACCCCCATCAAGCGCCACTGCAGAAAGGTAACCGTCCGCCCCCCATTACAATCATTGGACAAACGGCACAAGCCACTATAAACATCATATTAAACCACCTTCCCCGTAAACTCGAAGCGAACATCAAATACTACACATATACCTCGAAATACGAAAAGCCTCAAATATACTTATTAAAATACCTAGAAGGCGACTACGATGAGGACACGATCCTTAACGAACTCACCAACACAAAAACCGCCGACCTCCACTTCACAAAAGTAACGAGATACCTATATTCACAGTACACCTCTCCCCGCAAAGCAAAGCAAATAATTTGAGCCAAATCAAAAGGCTACTCCACCAAACAATCTCCTGGGACAAACTCAGACCCCGTTCATCTGTCCAGTGCTGGAAATGTCAGAGACTCGGACACTCCTCCAACAACTGTAATCTCCCTTATAGATGTGTTAAATGCCCAGAATCACACGAACCAGGCCAGTGCAAAACAATCCCCACCAACTCCGATCAAACACCAGAAAGCAAATCAAACCTCCACTGCGTACTCTGCGGTAACAAGGGACACCCAGCCTCATACAGAGGGTGCCCAGCGATTGTCAACAAACAAAAAGAAACACAAAATCTCCTCTCCACACAAAAAACAAACAGAGAACAAAAGCTCAAAAAAATAGAAAAACTGATAAATCCGAAAATCTTCTACAGCCAAATGGCACAAAACAATAACGGAACAGCCATTTACCCCCCCTCCTTCAACCCAAGCCAACACCCTCCCCCCCTACCAACCACACCCCCCTGCACCCCAGCAACACACCAAACCCCCCCATCCCTCCCACCCCCACCACCATCCTATCCAACATTAGCAACCAAGTAGCCCTCCTCACTAGAATCGCAGAAACCAACATTCAAAGAATAGCTACGTTATTCCAACTAATACTCCCAAACCACTCTCAACCTCCGCAATGAACACACAACCATCTTCTTCCCACAATAGAAACACAAAAATCTCACTAATAGCCCTGAACACAAACTCCCTAATCTCCACACAAAAAAGAGACAGCCTCCTCCAGATCCTCACCAAACAGGCGCCCGACTTCGCCCTGCTCAGCGAAACAAAACTAAACGAAAAACACAACGTCTCCTTCGCAAACTACTCCATACACAGAGCCGACCGACCAAACTCAAAACAAGGAGGCGGAACAGCAATATTAGTAAAAAAAGACTTAAAACACTCCAGAATTTACCTTAAATGTCTAGGATCATTCCAACTCCTCGAAACAACAATTATAGAGACAAAAACCAAAAACCACGACCGGCAGGCGACCTCAACGCCCATCACCCATCCTGGAAAAATAACACATCCAACCCCCGAGGAACAGCCTTAAAAAAATGGTTAGAAAATAACGAAATCAAATTCAAACTTGCACTACACAGCTCTTACCTCCTCTCATTCCCAAAAGGCAACTCCTTCCTAGATCTCTGCCTCTCCGATCAACGAATCCGCCTACATAACCTGACAAACAACGGACTAATGACAATACCTTCCGACAGTGACCACGACGCAATAAAAATATCAGCAACCATCAACGACCTAACAGAACTAGAATCAGACTCACCTGACATAAAATTCAACTTCAACAAAACTAACTGGGAACGTTTTGACGCCACAGCGACAAAATACATCAAAGACACCTCACTACCCTATGGCAGAAACTTGAGCAACACCGAAATTGACACAGGACTCAAATTATTAAACTCAGCCATCAAAAAAGCCATATCAACCTCCGTCCCAAAAACCAAACCCACAAATTCCTCCGACAAATATTCCAACAAAAAAATAATCAAGCTCAGAAAAAACAAGAATTATCTAATATCCCTACTATTCCATCTCAGAAGCTCCGGTATCCCCAATAACAGCGCCCTATACCTCAAAATATCCAAACTAATCAAAGACTCAAAACAGAAAATGAATGAAGAATACAACAAATCCTACAACAAATACTGGGAAACAAAAATAAGATCCATCCACCCTGATAGCAAAGCCCTCCAGCAAATTAATAACATATTCAAAGCCAGAGGATTATCCCCAATAGACAACCTTACAATTAACAAAAACGAAACACACCTCCTACGTAACGCCAACATCGAAATAAACAAACAACAAACAACAAACAAACAAAGACAACCTCCTAGTCATCAATAACCCAATAGATAAGCTAAACATATTAGAAGCACAATACATCCTTACAAGCACCCAGAACAGCAACCTCGGACATAAAACCTTCTCCGAAACAATCACCCCCATAGCCCAAGAAATTAAAGGAAAAATCGAGACTGACTCAACCCAAAACGTCACCGCAACACAATTTTCCGAAGCCAACCACTCTTACAACCCCTGTGAACAAACCACGCCTAACTTCTTCACCGACACTTACGCTCTCGCAAAAATACTGAAAGACTCCAACAATAAAAAATCAGCAGGCATCGACGGCATCCCGAATACCATATTATATATCTAATACCGAATACATATATCTCTACACTATCCTATTCAATAACGCACTTAACAACTCCTATTTCCCAACTAACTGGAAAAAAGCAAAGACAATATACATAAAAAAAAAGGAAAAAAACGGCGCCCTCCCCACTAGTTACAGACCAATAAGCTTACTCCCAAACATAAGCAAAATATTTGAAAAAACAATCCTCGCATCACTCTCACACTACATCGACGAACACCAACTAATCCCCGAAGAACAGTTCGGATTCAGACACGAACACTCTACCACACATGCAATAAACAAATTAACCTCGGACGTATACTGGGCGCTGAACGACGGTAACTGCGTAGGCGCCTGTTTGATTGACCTAGAAAAGGCCTTCGACACAGTCTGGTTAGAGGGACTCCTATACAAACTCTCCAAAGCCAATCTTCCCTTCCACCTCCTCAAAATAATTTGGAATGCAACCCAAAACAAACAATTTATAACAACAGACGGCAAAAACACCTCAACATTAACCTTCAATATGACCAACGGACTCCAACAGGGTACGGTAATCTCCCCCGTATTGTTCAACCTATACACCGCCAACCTCCTCAAACTATTCGATCTGAATCAGGGTAACAATACAAAAGCAATAGCGTTTGCAGACGACTTAGTAATCTACTCCACCAGCAAAAAAGCATCATCAATAGAAAATACATTACAAACATTATTCGTAAAAATCCACAATTATCTCACAAACTGGAAGTTAAAAATAAATACCCAAAAATGCGAAACAGTTCTCTTCCGCCCAACTCTAAAAAACGCCCATCCAGACGTCAGTAAGCACTGGAAAAAATTCCAATTAAAAGAAAACCCCAATTCCCAAATAACAATCCCACATAAACAATCAACAAAATACCTAGGCCTACTCCTGGACCCGCAACTTAAATTCTTCCCACACATCGACACACAACTCCATAAAGCCAAACAAGCATTTAAGAGCCTCTCCCGCCTATTCTACTCCAAAAACCTTAATAGCAAATGCAAAACCCTCAGCTACCTTACATTGATCAGACCAATCATAACCTACGCATGTCCCATCTGGTACAACATTCCTAACTCCAAAATGGAAAAGCTACGCCTATTCGAGAGATACGTCCTACGCGCATGCCTAACAATGTTCAGATCCCAACACTCAAACTATATAAAGCACTACAGGAACGAGGTACTACTCAACACAGCAAACATCTCCAGAATCGACTCCTATATACTAAACCTCTGCAGGAACCACTTCGCTAAAGCCGCAAGTAACACCAGCAACACACTAATACACTCCCACTTCTACCCCCAACCCCAATATTTCCAAAAAACCCTAACAACAGGCTACATCCCACCAGAAATATTCCCATACTTAGATAAGGAAGGATACATAACCGACGACAACAATGTACCTATAATGTACCACATTGACCAAGGCCCCTTTCCGAAAGCCATAACCTACCCCCCCCCCTCCCCACTACTCAGAAAGATACAACAGAGTCACTCAACTCAAATTTTGCACAAAATTACCCGACAAGGAGTTAATCAATCGGCCAAAGACAAACCAAAAATACTGGTGGTTCGATCCCCCACAAAAAACAAAATAACACATGTAAATACACAAACGAGCCGCTGTACTCCACCACCGTACAAATAACATCACTCTGTACCATACTGTATTATATGTAGCATATTGTAAATAAGCAAACCCAACTTAGAATAACTTAGTATAACCTAGCCTAACACTAGAATAAGTAGCCATAAGATAGTTTTTACAACCTAGGTTTAATGTAGCATTTATTATTTATCCCTATACATAAGTATGTTACCGAAGCGCCTTTTTCCCTTTGAACCGCACGCCAAATAAACTCTCAGGGCGCGAAACTATAATCATAATTATACAAGTAGGAAACTACTAAGAAATGAAAATCAACCATAATGGTTTTTACCTCTAAGCTCTATAACGAGCACATTGACACACTCTACAAGTGTCACCAGGTCATACGAGTTCTTAATTAACTATATAAAAATGTATGTTTTTGTCTCCGTTTTATAACTTGTAAACCAATACCTTTGGCCCCAATAAAACGATTTTTGGAAAAAAAAGTGCTTACGCTCCCGACTAGTAACCATGAGGTCGTCAGTTCGCTTCTCACTGTTGGCAGTTTTTTTTTTTTTTTTTATTCATTTGTATACCTATTGCCTCAAAGTTGCCTCAAAGTTGCCGTGTAAAGTTGCCTCAAAGTTGCCATGCAACTTTGCAGCAGGCGGACATAGAATTTTTGCTGCATAGTTGCGGCATCCTTGCGTGACTCGTTGCCATCTTGCGCCGCAACTATCCTGCAAATATGCTGCAATGAGAGTGTGCTGTATGGGCTGTATAACACAGCTTCAATACTTTTCTCGGTGATACCAGCAGCTTTACTTGTGTCAATGCACCTCGTCTGTGCCAGTGCTTGTTTCAGAATATCGGTACTTCAGAACGGTGACACCGAAGACAAAAGAGTGAAAGGTTTATTCTATACCTGGTCTGTGGTTCGATATCCTGTAACCCGGTTAATATCAAATCCATAGCTCCTTGAAAGGTTGCGGGCGCATTCTTTAGACCGAACGGCATCCTATTGAACTCGAAATGACCGTGTGGGGTTGAAAAGGCAGTTTTAGGTTTAGATATCGGGTCAACGGGTATCTGGTGGAACCCAGAGGCTAAGTCTTAGGTGCTAAAATACTTAGCCCCTCCCAATTGATCTAAAATCTCTGTAATATTGGGTAATGGGTAGGCGTCGGACACAGTTACTTCATTCAATTTTCGATAATCGATGACCATTCGACCACTTAGATTTTCCCGACGAGTCAGATTTTTTCGAAACTATCCAGACCGGTGAATTATACGGTGAACATGAGGGCTGTATTATTTTGCTGCTTAGTAAGGAATCTACTTGTTTATTTATCTCATTTTTTTGGACTAGAGGATATCTGTATTGTTTGGTTTTTATTGAAATTTCGTCAGTAATAATTATGGTATGCTGTGTAACGTTAGTAGGCCCTAAATTATTCGTCGGAAAATAAAACTGGTATACGAATCTCTTTATGACTTCTAAAATACTGCTCTTCTCAATCTCACTTAAATGGTCTAGTTCGAGTAGCTTAATCAACTGAGCTAATCTTTGGGCGCGATCTTTGGATTTGTCAACGTCGGGGTCGGAATTGATTGTTTGCGATAAACCAGGAAAGGGCTTAGTATCGAATTCTTCCAACTCAATGGGAGGTACCGTTAGGACGATATAGTCACATGTAGTATTTTTAGCGTATAGTTTTACAGAGCCATTTCGTCGACTAACCAGACTTTCGCCTATAAAAACACCAGGTCCGGCGTCTATTCTCCGTACATAACCTGAGGGGTTCTCACTTTTGGTAGGTACTGCAATTAAGGTCTTAGTTCGAGGGGGTAAATTGAGTGGGGGATTAACACCGAGGGAGGGTTCTCCTTTACCAAATTTCAACACACCAGATAAATTTTCTTTAAATTCAATAGTTGCCTCTTGTTTTTACAGAAACGAGATACCTAGGAGCCCGTCACATTTAAGGGAGAAATCATCGCTTACTATTTGGAAATGGATGGGAGTGTTATGGATTAAAACAACAACCTCGTCTTGCGTTTTGATCGTCCCTGCAAACCAGTTTTACGAATGTTGAGAACCCCGTTTATAGCATTGTGCCTCGAGATGACCCGTTTTCCTACAGTAATTGCACCTTTTGAAATTACGAGCTGAAGGGACATATTTGTTATTGCTTACCAGCTGGCAATCTGACCGATAATAGCCAAATTGATTGCAATTAAAACATCTAATGTTTTCATTTGAATTTACCGCGAACACCGTAGACCTATTTGCAGAAAATCTTTGGCTCACGCTATTGCTCACATTTTTCTTCTGTCTAGCACACCTAGTGGCTTAACGAATAGCATTGTTAATCCTTTCACCTCCTGATTAATAATTGACATCACCATCGCGTCATCACGTAAACCTCCCAGAAATCCCGATACTGCTTCTTCCTCTAGTACGGATTTGACACCCTTAACCTGTTCTGGGTTTGACTTTTCCTGAGCTATCTCTATCCCATTATCCAGAATTTCATGCACTCTAGCACCGAACTCTTCTATACTTTCCCCGTCCTTACGCTCTATGTTCCTTAGATCATCCAACGCGGCTTTGACGTTAAAACTGTCCTTATACGCAACTTTCATTAAATTAACTAATTCTTCCACCGTATTCAGCACCGCGTCCTTAACAATCCTATTATAATCACGAATTTGCATCTTGTTGCGCATGATTGCTGGTAAATAATGTTTATTTTCCCTTTTTACGAGAGAGTCAGCTAATCTACACTGATTTATAAACTTGCTTACAGATCCCGGTTTCCCGTCGAAGTAAGGAATAAAATCAGCGACCATATTGAGTGGCATACGCAAAGCTCCGTCCAACGGCCCACGCGAAAGGTCTGGTGCATTAGTGTCAATGGAGCCAGTATCGTTCCCCGAATCAGATACGCTACTTTCCAAGGGAGTGGAATTTTGGAACGGAACTACATCCAGGGATGCAGCAGTGGAGCCGGAGGCACCTAAGTTAGGTACAGTCACTACATCCTCCACTACGAAGCAATTACTACTACTCAGACGGTTCTTGCAGTTTTTTACAAATTTTCGTGCGAACGGCGGCATTTTAAACTAACAAATATAACGATTCTAACAGCGGTATTAAAATATAAAATTTTGATACGAACTCACAGGTACAATGACATAGATTAATAAATTAAATTGGACTCGCTCGAGTGATTGCTGGTTCACTCGACTTTCCCGCTCCGAAGATCTGCTGACGCGTTCAGCGACGACTGCGTTGCTTCAGCTGCTCCTGGTTCCGTAGAAAGATCCCTTGGATGCTGGCTCCCTCGTGGATTCTCCGTTCTGCGTATGGTGAATTCTGATGTCCATGTTGCTCGATGAAGCTCCAAACAGCGACAGATGGACGTTGAATGGCGGCTCCGTTGTTTTGAACAGCTTCGTCAGAATGGATTCTTTGGCCAAGTGCGTGTGACTTCGGGAAAACTGGCACGGACGTCCGAAATCACTCACCTCAGGTATTTACCCTTGTTCCTCGGGAATCCGTGCCCAAAAACCCAGGAAAGAGGGATGCACGAACTGGCCGATGACTCTTCAATTTTAGCGCCTGTGAGCCAGCAAATTTGGACAAACCCACCGCTGTCACCAAAACTGTTACGTGTTGTAGCAGGGATTTCGAAATAAAGATGCGGATGGATTCGCTGCCCGTAGAGCGCTAATGCGCTCTGCTCACGTTCGCCCCGTGGTGTCAACCTCCAGCTTCTTCCAGTGACAATTAGGTTGAATAAATAGACTCAGACTTATTTGTGTTATAATTTGGTATTCGTTTATATGTATTTCAATATAGGACAAATTAAAGAATATGTACCAAGATGTCGTTGTTCAAAAGAAGGATGTAACATGCTTTTGTTAATAAAGATATCCAATTACACAAAAGGTTTCTTAATGAATTATTTTACAAATTATTTGATTGGTTCTCAGTTTACTAAGAATGAGCGTTTCATGTGGTATCGGTGATTTAGTAACGAAGCAACCGAAATCACTATTAATTAGCGAGCGTCTCTAACTAATATTCACTGGAATGACTTGTTCATAGTTTCAGTTGCTTCGTTTAACAACTTGAATTTGGTTCGTCTAAACTTGGTTATGCCACTGCCAGTGACTGCCAGTGATATTATATATCTAATACCGAATACATATATCTCTACACTATCCTATTCAATAACGCACTTAACAACTCCTATTTCCCAACTAACTGGAAAAAAGCAAAGACAATATACATAAAAAAAAAGGAAAAAAACGGCGCCCTCCCCACTAGTTACAGACCAATAAGCTTACTCCCAAACATAAGCAAAATATTTGAAAAAACAATCCTCGCATCACTCTCACACTACATCGACGAACACCAACTAATCCCCGAAGAACAGTTCGGATTCAGACACGAACACTCTACCACACATGCAATAAACAAATTAACCTCGGACGTATACTGGGCGCTGAACGACGGTAACTGCGTAGGCGCCTGTTTGATTGACCTAGAAAAGGCCTTCGACACAGTCTGGTTAGAGGGACTCCTATACAAACTCTCCAAAGCCAATCTTCCCTTCCACCTCCTCAAAATAATTTGGAATGCAACCCAAAACAAACAATTTATAACAACAGACGGCAAAAACACCTCAACATTAACCTTCAATATGACCAACGGACTCCAACAGGGTACGGTAATCTCCCCCGTATTGTTCAACCTATACACCGCCAACCTCCTCAAACTATTCGATCTGAATCAGGGTAACAATACAAAAGCAATAGCGTTTGCAGACGACTTAGTAATCTACTCCACCAGCAAAAAAGCATCATCAATAGAAAATACATTACAAACATTATTCGTAAAAATCCACAATTATCTCACAAACTGGAAGTTAAAAATAAATACCCAAAAATGCGAAACAATTCTCTTCCGCCCAACTCTAAAAAACGCCCATCCGGACGTCAGTAAGCACTGGAAAAAATTCCAATTAAAAGAAAACCCCAATTCCCAAATAACAATCCCACATAAACAATCAACAAAATACCTAGGCCTACTCCTGGACCCGCAACTTAAATTCTTCCCACACATCGACACACAACTCCATAAAGCCAAACAAGCATTTAAGAGCCTCTCCCGCCTATTCTACTCCAAAAACCTTAATAGCAAATGCAAAACCCTCAGCTACCTTACATTGATCAGACCAATCATAACCTACGCATGTCCCATCTGGTACAACATTCCTAACTCCAAAATGGAAAAGCTACGCCTATTCGAGAGATACGTCCTACGCGCATGCCTAACAATGTTCAGATCCCAACACTCAAACTATATAAAGCACTACAGGAACGAGGTACTACTCAACACAGCAAACATCTCCAGAATCGACTCCTATATACTAAACCTCTGCAGGAACCACTTCGCTAAAGCCGCAAGTAACACCAGCAACACACTAATACACTCCCTCTTCTACCCCCAACCCCAATATTTCCAAAAAACCCTAACAACAGGCTACATCCCACCAGAAATATTCCCATACTTAGATAAGGAAGGATACATAACCGACGACAACAATGTACCTATAATGTACCACATTGACCAAGGCCCCTTTCCGAAAGCCATAACCTACCCCCCCCCCCTCCCCACTACTCAGAAAGATACAACAGAGTCACTCAACTCAAATTTTGCACAAAATTACCCGACAAGGAGTTAATCAATCGGCCAAAGACAAACCAAAAATACTGGTGGTTCGATCCCCCACAAAAAACAAAATAACACATGTAAATACACAAACGAGCCGCTGTACTCCACCACCGTACAAATAACATCACTCTGTACCATACTGTATTATATGTAGCATATTGTAAATAAGCAAACCCAACTTAGAATAACTTAGTATAACCTAGCCTAACACTAGAATAAGTAGCCATAAGATAGTTTTTACAACCTAGGTTTAATGTAGCATTTATTATTTATCCCTATACATAAGTATGTTACCGAAGCGCCTTTTTCCCTTTGAACCGCACGCCAAATAAACTCTTAGGGCGCGAAACTATAATCATAATTATACAAGTAGGAAACTACTAAGAAATGAAAATCAACCATAATGGTTTTTACCTCTAAGCTCTATAACGAGCACATTGACACACTCTACAAGTGTCACCAGGTCATACGAGTTCTTAATTAACTATATAAAAATGTATGTTTTTGTCTCCGTTTTATAACTTGTAAACCAATACCTTTGGCCCCAATAAAACGATTTTTGGAAAAAAAAGTGCTTACGCTCCCGACTAGTAACCATGAGGTCGTCAGTTCGCTTCTCACTGTTGGCAGTTTTTTTTTTTTTTTTTTATTCATTTGTATACCTATTGCCTCAAAGTTGCCTCAAAGTTGCCGTGTAAAGTTGCCTCAAAGTTGCCATGCAACTTTGCAGCAGGCGGACATAGAATTTTTGCTGCATAGTTGCGGCATCCTTGCGTGACTCGTTGCCATTTTGCGCCGCAACTATCCTGCAAATATGCTGCAATGAGAGTGTGCTGTATGGGCTGTATAACACAGCTTCAATACTTTTCTCGGTGATACCAGCAGCTTTACTTGTGTCAATGCACCTCGTCTGTGCCAGTGCTTGTTTCAGAATATCGGTACTTCAGAACGGTGACACCGAAGACAAAAGAGTGAAAGGTTTATTCTATACCTGGTCTGTGGTTCGATATCCTGTAACCCGGTTAATATCAAATCCATAGCTCCTTGAAAGGTTGCGGGCGCATTCTTTAGACCGAACGGCATCCTATTGAACTCGAAATGACCGTGTGGGGTTGAAAAGGCAGTTTTAGGTTTAGATATCGGGTCAACGGGTATCTGGTGGAACCCAGAGGCTAAGTCTTAGGTGCTAAAATACTTAGCCCCTCCCAATTGATCTAAAATCTCTGTAATATTGGGTAATGGGTAGGCGTCGGACACGGTTACTTCATTCAATTTTCGATAATCGATGACCATTCGACCACTTAGATTTTCCCGACGAGTCAGATTTTTTCGAAACTATCCAGACCGGTGAATTATACGGTGAACATGAGGGCTGTATTATTTTGCTGCTTAGTAAGGAATCTACTTGTTTATTTATCTCATTTTTTTGGACTAGAGGATATCTGTATTGTTTGGTTTTTATTGAAATTTCGTCAGTAATAATTATGGTATGCTGTGTAACGTTAGTAGGCCCTAAATTATCCGTCGGAAAATAAAACTGGTATACGAATCTCTTTATGACTTCTAAAATACTGCTCTTCTCAATCTCACTTAAATGGTCTAGTTCGAGTAGCTTAATCAACTGAGCTAATCTTTGGGCGCGATCTTTGGATTTGTCAACGTCGGGGTCGGAATTGATTGTTTGCGATAAACCAGGAAAGGGCTTAGTATCGAATTCTTCCAACTCAATGGGAGGTACCGTTAGGACGATATAGTCACATGTAGTATTTTTAGCGTATAGTTTTACAGAGCCATTTCGTCGACTAACCAGACTTTCGCCTATAAAAACACCAGGTCCGGCGTCTATTCTCCGTACATAACCTGAGGGGTTCTCACTTTTGGTAGGTACTGCAATTAAGGTCTTAGTTCGAGGGGGTAAATTGAGTGGGGGATTAACACCGAGGGAGGGTTCTCCTTTACCAAATTTCAACACACCAGATAAATTTTCTTTAAATTCAATAGTTGCCTCTTGTTTTTACAGAAACGAGATACTTAGGAGCCCGTCACATTTAAGGGAGAAATCATCGCTTACTATTTGGAAATGGATGGGAGTGTTATGGATTAAAACAACAACCTCGTCTTGCGTTTTGATCGTCCCTGCAAACCAGTTTTACGAATGTTGAGAACCCCGTTTATAGCATTGTGCCTCGAGATGACCCGTTTTCCTACAGTAATTGCACCTTTTGAAATTACGAGCTGAAGGGACATATTTGTTATTGCTTACCAGCTGGCAATCTGACCGATAATAGCCAAATTGATTGCAATTAAAACATCTAATGTTTTCATTTGAATTTACCGCGAACACCGTAGACCTATTTGCAGAAAATCTTTGGCTCACGCTATTGCTCACATTTTTCTTCTGTCTAGCACACCTAGTGGCTTAACGAATAGCATTGTTAATCCTTTCACCTCCTGATTAATAATTGACATCACCATCGCGTCATCACGTAAACCTCCCAGAAATCCCGATACTGCTTCTTCCTCTAGTACGGATTTGACACCCTTAACCTGTTCTGGGTTTGACTTTTCCTGAGCTATCTCTATCCCATTATCCAGAATTTCATGCACTCTAGCACCGAACTCTTCTATACTTTCCCCGTCCTTACGCTCTATGTTCCTTAGATCATCCAACGCGGCTTTGACGTTAAAACTGTCCTTATACGCAACTTTCATTAAATTAACTAATTCTTCCACCGTATTCAGCACCGCGTCCTTAACAATCCTATTATAATCACGAATTTGCATCTTGTTGCGCATGATTGCTGGTAAATAATGTTTATTTTCCCTTTTTACGAGAGAGTCAGCTAATCTACACTGATTTATAATCTTGCTTACAGATCCCGGTTTCCCGTCGAAGTAAGGAATAAAATCAGCGACCATATTGAGTGGCATACGCAAAGCTCCGTCCAACGGCCCACGCGAAAGGTCTGGTGCATTAGTGTCAATGGAGCCAGTATCGTTCCCCGAATCAGATACGCTACTTTCCAAGGGAGTGGAATTTTGGAACGGAACTACATCCAGGGATGCAGCAGTGGAGCCGGAGGCACCTAAGTTAGGTACAGTCACTACATCCTCCACTACGAAGCAATTACTACTACTCAGACGGTTCTTGCAGTTTTTTACAAATTTTCGTGCGAACGGCGGCATTTTAAACTAACAAATATAACGATTCTAACAGCGGTATTAAAATATAAAATTTTGATACGAACTCACAGGTACAATGACATAGATTAATAAATTAAATTGGACTCGCTCGAGTGATTGCTGGTTCACTCGACTTTCCCGCTCCGAAGATCTGCTGACGCGTCCAGCGACGACTGCGTTGCTTCAGCTGCTCCTGGTTCCGTAGAAAGATCCCTTGGATGCTGGCTCCCTCGTGGATTCTCCGTTCTGCGTATGGTGAATTCTGATGTCCATGTTGCTCGATGAAGCTCCAAACAGCGACAGATGGACGTTGAATGGCGGCTCCGTTGTTTTGAACAGCTTCGTCAGAATGGATTCTTTGGCCAAGTGCGTGTGACTTCGGGAAAACTGGCACGGACGTCCGAAATCACTCACCTCAGGTATTTACCCTTGTTCCTCGGGAATCCGTGCCCAAAAACCCAGGAAAGAGGGATGCACGAACTGGCCGATGACTCTTCAATTTTAGCGCCTGTGAGCCAGCAAATTTGGACAAACCCACCGCTGTCACCAAAACTGTTACGTGTTGTAGCAGGGATTTCGAAATAAAGATGCGGATGGATTCGCTGCCCGTAGAGCGCTAATGCGCTCTGCTCACGTTCGCCCCGTGGTGTCAACCTCCAGCTTCTTCCAGTGACAATTAGGTTGAATAAATAGACTCAGACTTATTTGTGTTATAATTTGGTATTCGTTTATATGTATTTCAATATAGGACAAATTAAAGAATATGTACCAAGATGTCGTTGTTCAAAAGAAGGATGTAACATGCTTTTGTTAATAAAGATATCCAATTACACAAAAGGTTTCTTAATGAATTATTTTACAAATTATTTGATTGGTTCTCAGTTTACTAAGAATGAGCGTTTCATGTGGTATCGGTGATTTAGTAACGAAGCAACCGAAATCACTATTAATTAGCGAGCGTCTCTAACTAATATTCACTGGAATGACTTGTTCATAGTTTCAGTTGCTTCGTTTAACAACTTGAATTTGGTTCGTCTAAACTTGGTTATGCCACTGCCAGTGACTGCCAGTGATATTATATATCTAATACCGAATACATATATCTCTACACTATCCTATTCAATAACGCACTTAACAACTCCTATTTCCCAACTAACTGGAAAAAAGCAAAGACAATATACATAAAAAAAAAGGAAAAAAACGGCGCCCTCCCCACTAGTTACAGACCAATAAGCTTACTCCCAAACATAAGCAAAATATTTGAAAAAACAATCCTCGCATCACTCTCACACTACATCGACGAACACCAACTAATCCCCGAAGAACAGTTCGGATTCAGACACGAACACTCTACCACACATGCAATAAACAAATTAACCTCGGACGTATACTGGGCGCTGAACGACGGTAACTGCGTAGGCGCCTGTTTGATTGACCTAGAAAAGGCCTTCGACACAGTCTGGTTAGAGGGACTCCTATACAAACTCTCCAAAGCCAATCTTCCCTTCCACCTCCTCAAAATAATTTGGAATGCAACCCAAAACAAACAATTTATAACAACAGACGGCAAAAACACCTCAACATTAACCTTCAATATGACCAACGGACTCCAACAGGGTACGGTAATCTCCCCCGTATTGTTCAACCTATACACCGCCAACCTCCTCAAACTATTCGATCTGAATCAGGGTAACAATACAAAAGCAATAGCGTTTGCAGACGACTTAGTAATCTACTCCACCAGCAAAAAAGCATCATCAATAGAAAATACATTACAAACATTATTCGTAAAAATCCACAATTATCTCACAAACTGGAAGTTAAAAATAAATACCCAAAAATGCGAAACAATTCTCTTCCGCCCAACTCTAAAAAACGCCCATCCGGACGTCAGTAAGCACTGGAAAAAATTCCAATTAAAAGAAAACCCCAATTCCCAAATAACAATCCCACATAAACAATCAACAAAATACCTAGGCCTACTCCTGGACCCGCAACTTAAATTCTTCCCACACATCGACACACAACTCCATAAAGCCAAACAAGCATTTAAGAGCCTCTCCCGCCTATTCTACTCCAAAAACCTTAATAGCAAATGCAAAACCCTCAGCTACCTTACATTGATCAGACCAATCATAACCTACGCATGTCCCATCTGGTACAACATTCCTAACTCCAAAATGGAAAAGCTACGCCTATTCTAGAGATACGTCCTACGCGCATGCCTAACAATGTTCAGATCCCAACACTCAAACTATATAAAGCACTACAGGAACGAGGTACTACTCAACACAGCAAACATCTCCAGAATCGACTCCTATATACTAAACCTCTGCAGGAACCACTTCGCTAAAGCCGCAAGTAACACCAGCAACACACTAATACACTCCCACTTCTACCCCCAACCCCAATATTTCCAAAAAACCCTAACAACAGGCTACATCCCACCAGAAATATTCCCATACTTAGATAAGGAAGGATACATAACCGACGACAACAATGTACCTATAATGTACCACATTGACCAAGGCCCCTTTCCGAAAGCCATAACCTACCCCCCCCCCCTCCCCACTACTCAGAAAGATACAACAGAGTCACTCAACTCAAATTTTGCACAAAATTACCCGACAAGGAGTTAATCAATCGGCCAAAGACAAACCAAAAATACTGGTGGTTCGATCCCCCACAAAAAACAAAATAACACATGTAAATACACAAACGAGCCGCTGTACTCCACCACCGTACAAATAACATCACTCTGTACCATACTGTATTATATGTAGCATATTGTAAATAAGCAAACCCAACTTAGAATAACTTAGTATAACCTAGCCTAACACTAGAATAAGTAGCCATAAGATTTGGCCCCAATAAAACGATTTTTGGAAAAAAAGTGCTTACGCTCCCGACTAGTAACCATGAGGTCGTCAGTTCGCTTCTCACTGTTGGCAGTTTTTTTTTTTTTTATTCATTTGTATACCTATTGCCTCAAAGTTGCCTCAAAGTTGCCGTGTAAAGTTGCCTCAAAGTTGCCATGCAACTTTGCAGCAGGCGGACATAGAATTTTTGCTGCATAGTTGCGGCATCCTTGCGTGACTCGTTGCCATCTTGCGCCGCAACTATCCTGCAAATATGCTGCAATGAGAGTGTGCTGTATGGGCTGTATAACACAGCTTCAATACTTTTCTCGGTGATACCAGCAGCTTTACTTGTGTCAATGCACCTCGTCTGTGCCAGTGCTTGTTTCAGAATATCGGTACTTCAGAACGGTGACACCGAAGACAAAAGAGTGAAAGGTTTATTCTATACCTGGTCTGTGGTTCGATATCCTGTAACCCGGTTAATATCAAATCCATAGCTCCTTGAAAGGTTGCGGGCGCATTCTTTAGACCGAACGGCATCCTATTGAACTCGAAATGACCGTGTGGGGTTGAAAAGGCAGTTTTAGGTTTAGATATCGGGTCAACGGGTATCTGGTGGAACCCAGAGGCTAAGTCTTAGGTGCTAAAATACTTAGCCCCTCCCAATTGATCTAAAATCTCTGTAATATTGGGTAATGGGTAGGCGTCGGACACAGTTACTTCATTCAATTTTCGATAATCGATGACCATTCGACCACTTAGATTTTCCCGACGAGTCAGATTTTTTCGAAACTATCCAGACCGGTGAATTATACGGTGAACATGAGGGCTGTATTATTTTGCTGCTTAGTAAGGAATCTACTTGTTTATTTATCTCATTTTTTTGGACTAGAGGATATCTGTATTGTTTGGTTTTTATTGAAATTTCGTCAGTAATAATTATGGTATGCTGTGTAACGTTAGTAGGCCCTAAATTATCCGTCGGAAAATAAAACTGGTATACGAATCTCTTTATGACTTCTAAAATACTGCTCTTCTCAATCTCACTTAAATGGTCTAGTTCGAGTAGCTTAATCAACTGAGCTAATCTTTGGGCGCGATCTTTGGATTTGTCAACGTCGGGGTCGGAATTGATTGTTTGCGATAAACCAGGAAAGGGCTTAGTATCGAATTCTTCCAACTCAATGGGAGGTACCGTTAGGACGATATAGTCACATGTAGTATTTTTAGCGTATAGTTTTACAGAGCCATTTCGTCGACTAACCAGACTTTCGCCTATAAAAACACCAGGTCCGGCGTCTATTCTCCGTACATAACCTGAGGGGTTCTCACTTTTGGTAGGTACTGCAATTAAGGTCTTAGTTCGAGGGGGTAAATTGAGTGGGGGATTAACACCGAGGGAGGGTTCTCCTTTACCAAATTTCAACACACCAGATAAATTTTCTTTAAATTCAATAGTTGCCTCTTGTTTTTACAGAAACGAGATACTTAGGAGCCCGTCACATTTAAGGGAGAAATCATCGCTTACTATTTGGAAATGGATGGGAGTGTTATGGATTAAAACAACAACCTCGTCTTGCGTTTTGATCGTCCCTGCAAACCAGTTTTACGAATGTTGAGAACCCCGTTTATAGCATTGTGCCTCGAGATGACCCGTTTTCCTACAGTAATTGCACCTTTTGAAATTACGAGCTGAAGGGACATATTTGTTATTGCTTACCAGCTGGCAATCTGACCGATAATAGCCAAATTGATTGCAATTAAAACATCTAATGTTTTCATTTGAATTTACCGCGAACACCGTAGACCTATTTGCAGAAAATCTTTGGCTCACGCTATTGCTCACATTTTTCTTCTGTCTAGCACACCTAGTGGCTTAACGAATAGCATTGTTAATCCTTTCACCTCCTGATTAATAATTGACATCACCATCGCGTCATCACGTAAACCTCCCAGAAATCCCGATACTGCTTCTTCCTCTAGTACGGATTTGACACCCTTAACCTGTTCTGGGTTTGACTTTTCCTGAGCTATCTCTATCCCATTATCCAGAATTTCATGCACTCTAGCACCGAACTCTTCTATACTTTCCCCGTCCTTACGCTCTATGTTCCTTAGATCATCCAACGCGGCTTTGACGTTAAAACTGTCCTTATACGCAACTTTCATTAAATTAACTAATTCTTCCACCGTATTCAGCACCGCGTCCTTAACAATCCTATTATAATCACGAATTTGCATCTTGTTGCGCATGATTGCTGGTAAATAATGTTTATTTTCCCTTTTTACGAGAGAGTCAGCTAAACTACACTGATTTATAAACTTGCTTACAGATCCCGGTTTCCCGTCGAAGTAAGGAATAAAATCAGCGACCATATTGAGTGGCATACGCAAAGCTCCGTCCAACGGCCCACGCGAAAGGTCTGGTGCATTAGTGTCAATGGAGCCAGTATCGTTCCCCGAATCAGATACGCTACTTTCCAAGGGAGTGGAATTTTGGAACGGAACTACATCCAGGGATGCAGCAGTGGAGCCGGAGGCACCTAAGTTAGGTACAGTCACTACATCCTCCACTACGAAGCAATTACTACTACTCAGACGGTTCTTGCAGTTTTTTTACAAATTTTCGTGCGAACGGCGGCATTTTAAACTAACAAATATAACGATTCTAACAGCGGTATTAAAATATAAAATTTTGATACGAACTCACAGGTACAATGACATAGATTAATAAATTAAATTGGACTCGTTCGAGTGATTGCTGGTTCACTCGACTTTCCCGCTCCGAAGATCTGCTGACGCGTCCAGCGACGACTGCGTTGCTTCAGCTGCTCCTGGTTCCGTAGAAAGATCCCTTGGATGCTGGCTCCCTCGTGGATTCTCCGTTCTGCGTATGGTGAATTCTGATGTCCATGTTGCTCGATGAAGCTCCAAACAGCGACAGATGGACGTTGAATGGCGGCTCCGTTGTTTTGAACAGCTTCGTCAGAATGGATTCTTTGGCCAAGTGCGTGTGACTTCGGGAAAACTGGCACGGACGTCCGAAATCACTCACCTCAGGTATTTACCCTTGTTCCTCGGGAATCCGTGCCCAAAAACCCAGGAAAGAGGGATGCACGAACTGGCCGATGACTCTTCAATTTTAGCGCCTGTGAGCCAGCAAATTTGGACAAACCCACCGCTGTCACCAAAACTGTTACGTGTTGTAGCAGGGATTTCGAAATAAAGATGCGGATGGATTCGCTGCCCGTAGAGCGCTAATGCGCTCTGCTCACGTTCGCCCCGTGGTGTCAACCTCCAGCTTCTTCCAGTGACAATTAGGTTGAATAAATAGACTCAGACTTATTTGTGTTATAATTTGGTATTCGTTTATATGTATTTCAATATAGGACAAATTAAAGAATATGTACCAAGATGTCGTTGTTCAAAAGAAGGATGTAACATGCTTTTGTTAATAAAGATATCCAATTACACAAAAGGTTTCTTAATGAATTATTTTACAAATTATTTGATTGGTTCTCAGTTTACTAAGAATGAGCGTTTCATGTGGTATCGGTGATTTAGTAACGAAGCAACCGAAATCAATATTAATTAGCGAGCGTCTCTAACTAATATTCACTGGAATGACTTGTTCATAGTTTCAGTTGCTTCGTTTAACAACTTGAATTTGGTTCGTCTAAACTTGGTTATGCCACTGCCAGTGACTGCCACCCCAGACCACGAAAACGAACGCAAACTGGACGCAGATTCTTGACCAATCACGAGTTTCGGCACTATGGCGCAACCAATCCGAGCGTAGCCCATTGTACCGCCAAATTGGTACACGTGGTACATCTACATACCGTTTATTCAAAGTCGTATCCGTTGTGCTTGAAGACGAACGCTCGAAAAATATTCCACGTGATCCTGAGCATCAATATCCAGACAAATCATCTCGAAGTATCCAGAAAGCAAACGTAATTATGGTATTGAACAAATTTCAATTATCTACGTCGCGAAAATCGAGAGTCACATTATCTGCTAGACAGAAAAATAGGGTTATGCGCGAAGTGCGAATATTTAGCGTCTTGTTTCGTAAATAATAATTTAACACATGTTTTATTATAAATGTTAATGTTCGCAGGAGCATGCATGGTCGCCTAGGGTGTGTGCTGTGCGGAGATGGAGCTGAAGTAAGTATCGCATGTATCCTGTTTATTCCAGGGGTGGTCCACTCGCATAGGAGCACTGTTAACACGGATTTAGTAGCTATCCAAGCCGCATGAGGTCTCTGAAAGCAGTATTAATTCTAAAATTTGGAATAGGTGGCACTTACAGCGTTATTTTGTAGGGAGTGCTGTCTCCTCCTCCCGAAACCGAAGAGTGGGGAACACTCGTGAACCAAGCTAATGTACACGCGTATCGGGACAACGCGTGCAAGTGTCTAACCTTAAATACATTTATAGTTTTTATTGTTAACCAAGAGTGATCATTGTCGTTCCCAATCTTCCTGCAGGAGTAGGGCCTGCTATAATTATTAGTGTGCCGGTATTCCCTACAATTCATTAGGGGTAATGTCATAAATCATCCTGTTTCTGAAATTTTGCGGGAAGCTTGGGGCTGCTTGCTCTCCATCGCTCTCTCCTTTTCTGGACATCTTTAAGTGCACATCGTGTGGTGCAAATTGTAATTTCATATTTCCCAAATAAATTGTAATTTAATATTTCACAAATAAATTGTAATGTAATATTTCCCAAATAAATTGAATTTATTACTTATTTTGTAATGTAACACGAAGTAAGTGATAAATTCAATTTTTTTAAATTTTTGACTAACACCACTTTCATAATTACCGGCACATATAGTTATAAGTAAGGGGTGCATTGAATACAAATTTTGAAATGCCCGCCATTAGTAATATAGTGCATATCCAAGCCGTTAGAGGGTGCTAATGCGGTGTTAACAAAATAATACCCGTAGTGGACCATCCCTGGTTTATTCATATGTTACGTTTAATTTTATGCTAATGTTCTATTTGTTTTCAGCGCTTACATAATACGGAATATGGTGATTCTACAGAAAAATGAAGTCTAAAATACAGGAAATTTTCTGATATCGCACCTCATAGGTAGCACTGGTTACGGGACGTATTGTATATAGATTTATAATTGTAAATATTGAATGTTCTTCGAATTTATATGCGCTACCTATATTATTTTGTAATAATTGTAATCGTCAATCCTGTATTAATAAACTAAGAATAAATACTTATTGAAATAAGTAAAATGAATTATTTAGTAAATGTAGAATCTGCTTGCTTTGTTATTTGAGAGTAGGGATACACCTGCAGCAGTAATGTACATTTGTGTTGGTGCGTAGGTCCATGTGACGTTACGCAGAGGGAATTGTTTGGCTATTGTGGCCTTCAGATGGCGCTGTTGGATGTGTCAGTGTAGGGACATTCGTATTCGATTGCCTTCCTGGCTTCCCCCACTTCTCCGGTATGTGGAGAGTGGGGAGTTTGTCTGGAGGAAAGGAAGTGACGCCAGGCCACTCACTGGGACGACCATTGTTAGCATCGGATGGACGCAGGAGAAATATATTCATTCTAATCGTTTCGTTGAAACAAGTGTTTACTTTCACCCAGACCTAGTCAGTCTACATATTCAGTAATTGGCCTACCGCATTGACTGGAGCCAACATTAGGTTAGTGATCCTCTAGAGAGTGATCGGAACAACGTGTATCCGCCAACGTTGCCGCCATTTCGGTCAAAAGCGGAAGCAGATAGAGAAAGAAACTGCAAAAAAGAAAGAGACAGAAATACGGATAGAAAGAGATAGATAAACAATCAGCTTGGAAAGCAGACGATTTAATGAAGCTTTAGGTTATGTTATTTCCGGTTTTGCCCGAAATGGCTGCGGTTATACCGATCACTCCCTAGAGGATCACTATGTTCAGCAGAACCGTAGCTGAATGCGGACGTAGGCTGCACCGCAGCTACCGGCAGATCTTGCCGCCTGATTTGATTATCAGGGCTAGTATAAAACAATATATTATTTTGTAGAAACTTATGCGAAAGAAGATGCATCTGTGTCGAACCTTCACCGGATAACTTCCAAGTCTGTGCGTCCCCTCCGTTTCTTTAAGCTCTACATAAATAGTCTATTAAAAAAATTTAAAATTCTTAATTGAGACAATAATTCAATGTCCTGTTTGGTGTAAAAACTAGTGAATTCCTCTCCATTTCATGTTCCCCTCTTGCCTACACTTGACGATGACGATTCTTAATTCTTAAGAACATTAAATTCGGCAAATTTCAACTTTCCATCGAAATATCTCAGCTCATAAGGGACGTAGGAACAAAACGAAGGCACTTTTCTTATATAAATCAAACCCAAGCTATCCACTAACACCATTCAAAATCTAATCGGATCAGCCGTTATTGAGATTCGATGATCTCAGCGGTCTTGATAGCGAGACATGGCGTAATAGATACACTCTATGTCTTGCGCTGCGCATATACCTATAAATACTTGGCGCGAGACATTCTTGATTATCACTATTATTATGATTTGCACATTATTACAACCTTATTGTTAGTTCACAAATGGCTTTCTATTTAATATTGATCCTGCTTTCAATTCCTTAAATAATGCTAATTCTAGACTCCAGTCTATGCCCTTCTTTTTACTACTGGCTCGCCGGAACGGTACTGACATTACCGAATATTAGACAATAGGAAATAATATAATAAAGGTCATATTAATAACAAGTTATCGGTATTATTCAATTTTATTGAAAGTACGCGTAAGTATACAGACTCTAAGTATACAAAATTACAATAGTATTAAGTAGAAGAGATTCTCGAGGAGATAATATGTACAACAGAAACAATTAACATCTATGCGTATATGTATATGTATGTATAAAATAGATTTCATTTGGACGTATAAAAGGACAAGTACAAGTTAGTACTTGCGATACAAGGTAGGAGCATCGTCACCATTGTTTCTTTTTACGTCCGAGGCAACCTCGGACAGTTTTTTGGTTAAACGGGGCCTTACAAAAAAGAAAGTAACATCGTTAGTGATACACCTGTCCTCCGTAATGCATCCACTTATATTACTTATTGAGCTAAAAAATAAAATGCATATGTATGTGCTTTACGCAAATACGTCCTGCTCGCTCTTCTTCGAGTCTCATTCAGTGACATTGCCACGGCTTCGTCTCAATAAAACACTCCGAAAACATTCAATCTTGTACTCGCATTCAAAATTTGATAATTTAATGTTTTTCAATATGAATGATTGAAAAAAACCAGTTATCTAAACTTTTTCCTTCTAAACCTAGTGTTTAAAAAATGATCGTTTAGGTCACGAAATAATTATTCTTCATTGACACTCTGTACATCTAGTGAACATCTATACGTGAAAGAAAATTCTATTTAAAACTATCAGTTTCCAGCTGTAGGTAGTGGTTGTTTAAAAAATGGTCATGACAAAACTGGGTTTCACTGGGTGCGTTCCAATTGGGCCCAAAGCGACCGGTCCACGACCGTACTGATTTGCCGTTCCACTTGCTTACAAGCGGTTGTGTAGCCGAAAAAACCACTGCAAATATATTTGTTTATCGAGATACACAAATGGTCCAATTAAGGAGCCGGTCCAAAATAGGCTACTCTCCCCTAATCAAAGAAAATGTGTGGAGAGAAATATTAAATAAATTAGTGACGTTTTCAGCCCGACCGCGGTCGGCGTGGTCGCCAAGTGGAACGAGAAACCGAGCGTTGCGGTCGCTTTGGGCTCAACTGGAACGCACCCACTGTATCTATAAATCATTGACGTAATTATTCATGTTAAACTTATTCAACCTCTATATCTCATCGTCCGTTGCGTTAATTTCATTATCTTACATAAATCATTATTTTACTGTTACCTACAATGGTGGAGCCCACCTTACACATGGAAATCTCTGATAGTATCAGCGAATAGAATTCTGGCAGTAAAGGTATCAGATATTGGAGGCAGAAAGCTGTTCCTTATTTATGCTCTGTTTAATCGAGACACTAAAATGATATTTTTGGTCACTATCGAATGGAAGTATATAAATTGGTCGAATTCAGTTGAATTTTTCGCCCACGAGGCACGAGTTTTCCCAACGAAGCCGGGCAACATAACACGAACTTTTACAGAATAGACTAAACAAACAAACAATAACAACAATAATAATAATGTCTGTTTTCACGATCGATCGTACGCGGCTGTCGAATCCGCGACGATCGGCGCCGTTCACGACTTATGACACTGTTACGTCACGCCTTGATACGCGTGCTGAGCAGTCGGATGGGCGCGAAACGATTGTGCTTTTATTCTGCGCACATTATAGAGATAAGAATAATGTCTTGAATAAACAGTCTCATTTTTACCCGTGTGAGGTTCTTTACCGTAGACTCATAAACTCGAAACAATTAGTAGTTTTTTCTTCCTGAGATATCCGAAACAGGATTATGAAGAGTAATTTTGTGTGTAAGGTATCCACGTTTGTTCCCAACGTTTAATTGATACATTAGCAGTTGTACAATAAAAGTATTTGAACGAGGTACTCAATTGTTTGGAGTATATACTTGTGGACTACATTTGTACGTAAGCATAAATGCAGAGGCGACAAAGTATGTCATGAAATTTACTTTCCACTAGGGAAAAGTACAATTACTTTTCGATAAGGCTGGTCGATGTTTAGTCTAACTCTGAATACGTACATATTCTGTTTAGGTATTTCTAGCAACACTACTTTTCCTAATATTTTATAAATAAAAATTTTCAAATCATACAGGTTATACTCTACTAATGTCACGACGAAATATGTACTAAAGAGTTATGTTTATTAATCGTGATAGATAATAATGATGTTAAAGCCCACACGGGTTTAAGTATTTTCTATAGACTCTCTTATATCGACAAACCTTTGGACACCATTTCGAGCCCCTCGCAACCGCCTAAGAAGAAAGAAACACATGAAAAGGATAGTTAATTAGAAACGCGAGAAACAGCTTCTGCGAAAAGCCTTCCCTTTCATTGGTTATGTTTTGGCACGGGAGTATATAACGCGCGCGTCTCTTTGAGTATAATTGCCCCTTCACTTCCGATCGAAATCGCTTAGAATTCCGTCGATGGTAAAGAGGGTACTTTTTTCATAATTGAAACGCATACGCATCTAAATGTCCAACGGGTATAAATAAATACAGGAAAGTGCTTTTCACGATTTCGTTTTTTTAAGATTTGTAAATTTTTTACGCTTTTGGTTATCCTGAAGATTGTCGTTTAGCACGTTCACTGTGCAAGTATTTTTTTAAATCCATCTTTACATGATGATAGGTACAACTATACTTAATTTTAAAGTATTAATTGAATCACAGATGTGGCATGGACGTATAAATGTGTATATGGCCATGGGTCATGTGTGACTCCCAGACAATGAACGTGTTAATTATCGAGGAAATTTTTTTTGGAGGCTCTCCTTTGACTAAGTATAATTCTAATTGAATAAAATAGACGAATTGGAGATTTCCAATTGGAGTATTATTTCAATGATTACATTTATCTCGACGTATCGGTTGACAATCTTCAGGATACTTGGAATTTTGCACTTTTCTTTATCAGTCGATTCGATAGTATCGATGAACAAAAATTGTCGTTCTTTCCATTTGGCAATGACAGGCAATTTTTATTGAATAGTTTGCAAACCTGTGAAGACTACCGTCCAGCGGTTTCGTTCACAATCTTCCGTCGCCTCGGATCTCCTTTACCAAGGATCTTCACCACCTACTTACAGGGAGTCAAAGTTCGACTCTCGATCGCTAGTCTGAAAAGATTCAATAGTTTTTGCATTAATTTGGCGGAAATTCTTCGTTGAACTGATATTCTAATTCAAATATTTACGAAACGAATGCAAATAAAACTAATAAATTAGGTAACTATTTACCTGTTCCTACCTGGTTTCAAATAAAGTTTTTTCGAGCTAAAGTTAAATTCAAGCTAATGTTTTTGTGCAAACAGAACTATTTTAATATTAAAATATCAATTGTATTTTATTCATTTATTAATTTATTGGTGCATCTCGAAATGTCCCAAATATTAAGGAAACTAATTGTAAGATGCGAATCTTAACATATTTCGTGGATAGAAGGAAGTATCATCAGTATTTTAAGTTGTATATTCTCCGTCTGCATGGAAAAATGTGGCATTTCATTTAAAAAGAGATTTAAACATCAATGACATGATTCGTGTATCATTACTAATTCGATCGGATGAAATTTGAATAGCCCCCGTAGTCTTTCAAATCTCATACATTCAATAATTTCATTTGAACACGCTTGCCGATCCACGTGCCGTCTGATTTAACCTTAAAAGACCGGAGAGCTACGTAGAGCTCGAATTTCGCTTATAACTCACCCTATCTGGGCTATAAAGAGGCGGATGCTGCGCCGGAAGTCTCAGCGTGCTACCCAGATCTCTCTCAGCCATTGTATGCCCCTCGCTCGCACTGTCTCTGGCGTCTCTGTTGTCTCTGGAGTCTCTGGAGTCCTTAACACTGTTTCTTCGAGTGTCGGCGACTTTCGTCGGTAGTTGAATGGTTGTTTCTCCGCAGGATCTGGCCAACGTAGAGCCTGCTTCGCCTAAATCGAGCCTTAATAGCTTTGTTGGTGCTTGAATAGTTGTCTCTCCGCATGAACGAGCCAATGTTGAGCCAAGGTCACCTTGGAGGTCACCGGTTCGTAGGACCTTGGTCGCAGCTTCCACCGTTGTCTCGCTACAGAATCGAGCCAAAGTCGAATCAGCGTCCATCGTTCGAGTCACTGTCGCGGATACCTAAGTAAAGGTGAACAGAATTTCAAATAAAAATCATAACGTTTGTAGAGTTTCCAAACAATATCGATGGAAACTATGATATTCTATCATATCAGTAATTCTTAGCTTTCAGTCACATGAGTACCTACTTTATGTTTTCGATGAGTGGTCGCGTAATGAATTCGTATATGTTTTGTAATAACGATAAACGGCTGTAATTTTGGTGCGGCTGAATATATCTTTCTTTACTTAAATGTATTAGTAATGCCGAGTGATAATAATTGAGCATGGTTATGTACCTGGAAGCCCGCACTGACGAGGGCTCCACTAGGAGTGGCCGGTGTTCTGATGATTTGGGCATCACCCTCCTTGCAGTCCTTTGTACTGGATATACTTTGCTTCCTGTTTTCTGTAGTGTGCGTGCCGCTGTCAAGGTAATTTAGCAATTTGTGCTCCTCTGTCGAGAACGTGCTCATACGGGACTTGTAATTCTGCGGTGATTGAGGTGCCGATCGATATTTGGCACGTGGAATCATTACCGTCAGAGAGCGATCGCGTTGCTCGTCATTTATTGGCACTGTAACAAATCAAGTAGTGATACAATCCGGTTACTTAATCATGTTATATTATTTATTACAACTATACTAAAAGATATAGTAATATTAATAAATGCAAAATCATTGTTCTAAAATAAAAAACCGGTAACGTTCACTTATCTCAAAAAGCCATGTTACGTAAAGATGGATATTGCAAAAAATCCAAAGAAGTTAAGATTTATACGAATTATCAGATTAGTATTAAATGATTATTCAACGTTCCGATAAATTCGGCAGAATGTTGCTTAGCAATTAAATAGTGTACCTACATATTATTAGATATAAACGGATTGACAATGCTAGAAGAGAGACTTTATGTTTTACTTTGTGTTATTTTTTTATTCTTAATTGATGACTAATTTTCATAGTATTTAATTTAAAAAAATATATTTTGAGATGCCATATGATTGCAGGGTCGTAACTCAAAAATTAAAGAGATAGTGTCAATGAAAGTCACTAATTTTAGCAGATTTTAACGTGTACTCTATAAATGAATATTTATCTCCAAAACTATTAATCATATTGACATGCTTATTTTTCAGTTTTATTCGGGTAATTTCAAAATTTGGAAACGAGTTTTTTTAAAAGTAAACTTATTTTTACAATTGTTCAAATTCTTCTGCATTTTCAATGCAATATACTAGTTTTAAAAATCTGCAAAAAACATCACTAAATTCCTTGAAGTATTTTTAATATATTTTATGCATAATCCTAAGTACGTGGATATGTGCAAAACATTAATGTTTACAATGAACATTCAAATGCCGTGTTACGTGACAATGCAGGTAAGGGATCGACAAGATGAGGAGACGAAGATTTTAGCCTCTTAAACCTTAGTTACTAGACGAATAAATAAGACTTTACTGGAATTTCAATCTTAGAATAAAAAGTAGGGGTTGCGATGAATTAGTAACGCATTTTGGATGTAGCCACTAGACGACTCTCATCAGATTTGAGGCAGTCAGAGCAACGGACCAACCCTCATTAAAGAATTTTTTTTCCCTATTTTATATGGTTAGTAGAGCCTATTAGAATACGTTATTGCTACTAATTAAATTTTGAAAAAAATGTGGGTTAGTCCGTTGTTGCTCTGGCTGCCTCATATATTCTTTAGCATTTCGCAAGTGAAATTCATAAGGTTTGTGGCACCGATTTGGCTACAATTTTACACATTGACAATGCAAGCCATGTATACTGGAGTTTTATACACACATTACTATAAAATTCCGCGGGAACATTACGCAGAAAAATTTCTAATTCCAACACCTCAGTCTATTCATTTTTTTTTTTACTACTAATTTGTAATGATTTTTATCAGTAGTTATTAAAATTAATTTCGTTCTTGCATGTAGGTCCATGCCTACAATGGATTTGAAGAAGTCGAAAATTTTTACCTGATTTGCCCGTAAAACTTTTAATAGTGCGCTCTGTGTGTTTAATATGTTATCATACATGCTCTGTAAATACTATTTGTATGTAAAACCCGGAATCAAAAATTGGTGACCTACTATAGTAGACCTCGTGCTCTGTCCTTGTCAGACACAGTAGAAATTTGGCCATTGAATAATTCTCGCGAAAGGGAAATCAGAAGGTCGAATAACGAACCTGGTGCTGCGGCTACCATGGTAGCTTTTCTCGGCGGATGTCTAGGTTTTCCGCTGGTCTTGCGAGCGGATCTTTTAGCCGGCGGCATAGGTGCTATCATCTGCGGCGGAGGCGGCAGAACGTGTGGTACATGGTGAGGTATCGCTAGATCTGTCACACTGCCCTCGCTGCTGGTGTCCGCGCCCGTTCCAGGAATCATAGCCCTTCTGTCACCAGTCTGCCGTTTTCGACTGGGGTGACGGAAACAGGCCATACTCACGCACACTGCTAGAAGACCCAGCAATATCGCCCCTGTTGTAACCAGAGCTATCAGTAGCACTGAAAACAAATTTAAACCACTGTGAATAGAAATTCAGCGCGTGTCTGATGCTGTAACTTTGCATCGTTAAGACGCAGTTTTAGTAATTAATCGATGCGATTCCATTATTTTAACGCGTACAAGATCGTTCATGTTACGCTATTGCTTGCAATGCATTATGTATTTATGGGAAGAAATAAATGTATGAATAAAAAAAGAAATAGGCATTTTTGTGGGTTTTCACTGACGCCCGTAAACGAAAATTGGTACTTAGTCATGATAATCGTCGCAGTACGAGAATGGTAACGCAACAAAGCTACATACATATAATTATCTATATTAACTGATTAATCTACCCTATAACTATAAAATCATAATGTGACGATTTCAATTGTTTTTTATCGATTATGTCACGTTTTCTATACTCGAGCTCATTTAAGAAGGAACTTGCCGACCGACGAGTTTAGATCGGTTCTGCACATGTTGGCGATGAAACAAGTTACTGTTGGCTACACCACAAACAAACGCTCCCTCGGAGCCAATGAGCGTATTCTACATGCGCGAATTCAGTTCCTTCTTAAATGAGCTCGAGTATATGTCACGTTTTGTGTAACGCTTTAAATAACACGTTTTTTCTAACGCTATAATGTAGAGATATTATTAATAATAAAGAAATGTGTTTGGTGTTCTTCTTTTCGCTATTTATTCCGGTTTTATCGAATACTGTTCGAATTTAAAATTCATGTTGCAATTGAATTTGTCACGATTTGTGATACTCTTTAAATGGAGGTTATTTAAAAGTTGTTAGGTGTCTTTCTTTTCTACATTTGTCGAGGTTTAAACTGTTCGAATTTAAAATTCATTGCGTGTTAAATTTTTAAACTAAAACATCGCGGAGGTCATAGCTTTCGGTCGATTATGTCACAATTTTTGTGCTTTTCTACTGGATTACCGCTGGATTTTAAAAATCATGTATAATTGAATTTTAAATTCATGTTATGTTTTAAAATATTAACCAAAGAATCATGGAAGTCAGTGTTTTTAGTCGACACGATCTTTGTAACCCTTTAAAACGAGGTTACTGTAAACCATTCAGGTGCGAGGTTACTGTAAACCCCAGATTACTGTAACGAGGTTTGAAAACAATGTGTCGAATGGTCCCGTACCCGTCTCAATTAAAAACATTTTGGCTACGACAGGGTTGACTTGATTTTTCGCCACCTGCGTGTGAAAGCCACAATAATGGCGTATGAAAGAGAGAACATTATTCGAAGCTTCGAATGAATTCCTGTCGAATGAAAATATTATTTACAGCGCTTCGAATAATAAATAACTCCGGGTTATTTATATTTAATGAGTTTCGAATAAAATTTTTGCCTTTTATTCGAAACCAATTTTTTATTTAAAATAATTTTTTGCCCATCTCTGATTCCAAGACTGCTAGAAACAGCGATACATCCCATTAGTTATCCGTTATTTCTGATCTGTAGTGCATGCACTACATTAAGAATAAAATCACAAAAAAAAAAGAAACCATAGAGCATTAGATTCTGAGACTGCAGAACTAATATAATTGAATAAAAATTTCGTTCCTCAATTTGTGAAAGGAATTGATACAGAGACAACTAGCCTATTGTTTATCGGCGTCATGAATTTTAAAAAGAGCATTATATAAATAAAGTGTTTAAATAAACAGTTTGCAAAAGCTTTTCACAACAATTATGGTTAAAAAATTGAAAAAAGAAAAATTAAGTAAACGTAAAATTTGGTAAATTTTATACCCATTGGAAGGGGATAACTTGCTCCCATTTAATGGCGCAAATTGCATTCCGATATCTTGTGTAGTTCAAAAGTTAGGCGAAAACAGCTGCTGGAGGATTGCATACATAGATAACGGGATCGGCGCAGTCGCACCCTTAAAATGGCTACCGTTTTCTTACCCGTCTGCTACGTCAAATTTAATATTCTATGGTGAAAGCCAAAAGCACCTTATGCTCTCTACTGACACCTAAAATTCTACTCTTTCATCATTGGCTCATAGATGGCGGAAGTATCGGCGCATGGTTGTAGTGGACAGCGTCTGTCAGGCGGTGTTGCCAAATTTACCTGTTCGCGCGCGCGTAGGTTGCAGTCTTAACGAATGACCCTGTATATATAGTGTGGTGTGTTGCCACAGAGTCGGCGATATTTCTCATTCGGAACGGGAAACAGGGATACAGGCACTAGACACTCGGGCGATGTTGCTCACTGCCCACTTGAATAGAGTTTTACGGGAACATGTGGCCAAAAGTCATTTTTAGAAGGCCGATTGAGGCAAGGATCGAAATGCTTAGTCTCACAGATACATACATATATTCGTCAGGTATATTCGTATCTCCTTAACCTTTAAAGGACGAGTCGCTAGACACAAGTTGCCGGACACAAATCGCCGGATAAAAGTTGCCGAATACAAGTAGTTTAAAGTACTAGTACTTTAGATCTTCAACGATCAAGCTAGTGTGTATATCTAATAATTTCGTAGTGTTGTGTTTGAAAGGCAATATCAACTGGTGCAACTGATTGGGATGTGTGAATGTGATCCGAACGTTGACAGTGACGAACGGTTTTAATGTTTTTAGTAGACGCGATCCGAGTACAAATCTTTGGAGTCCATATGAAGATGTTTGTAGTTCGATGATTGCCACGTGAATCCTGTCCAACTTTTCCGAAGTTTTCAAAGTGGACACGGTGTTCAATTTTTTGGGAGTTGACATAAACGCGACTGCGCGAATTTTGTAGATGGAGGACAGACCTCCCCTCTGTAAATTTACCGGTGGGGAAGGAACCACTCCTTCAAACCGAAAAGAATGAGAAAACTTTGAACATCTAGTACAAGGACAATCGAAAATTTTGGTAAAAAGTCATACTACTCGCCGATGGAGCAATATAGGGATTAAAAAAAGTAGCGTAGGTATTGTTCAGAATGAATGTCTAATTTCTTATAAAATGCACCTTTCGGTTGCCTTTCGAAATAAGGCAAGCGGATTTTTTTGTAGCGTCCTGCGAAAATGAGAAATTGCCTGTCGTAAAGCGATGAATGAACTTTTGCTTCGCATTAAACCCACTATTGTTTTGTACAATAGAATAATTTATTAGAAAATGAAAAGTTTTTAGTGACAGTAAACGCTGCATAAGGGTGTCCCAAAAATGTTGCAGGTCTTTGAAAGGGGTGATTTGCAACAAGTTTTTCCTCAGCGAAAATGTTATCCGGGGCTTTGTCAACAATATATTAACAGGAAGGGAATTACGAAGGGAATTGCATAGAATAACAAATGAAAAAGACGTAACAAATAAAATCTATCTTTTTGTCATTATTTCGTCTTTTTCATTTGCTATTTTACGCAATTTCTTTCGATGTATGCCGACCTGCTTGTGCGTTGTATAAGCGCAGCGCGTAACAATGCTACCGCAGGAGTTTGACCAGCAGACTCGCGTTCCGATTGGTCGGTTTTTTTTTGTTAATATCTCGTTAACAAAGCCTCGGAGAACATTTTCCCTTAGGAAAAAGTTGTTTCAAATCAACCCACAAGTCACCTTTTCCAAAGACCTGCAACATTTTTGGAACACCAACTATGTCGGAACAAAAATTACAATCTAGGTACAGTATTGTCTCCGTATTTGCTCGCTGCTCGGAACCGGCGGTGAGCATATATTCTGTACAGAGTCCTAATTCCGAGTGTTCGTTTCTCGCTTCTTTCTGACCGAAGGGGGAAGCGAGATGGAACGCTTTGCGTGCGCGATGGTCGCGCGCATGCGTTGAACATCATCTCGCTCTGGCCTTCGCCGGACAAGAGTGAGACAAAAGTGGTGGGAATAGCGACAAGCTTGTATCGCGTGCATAAAATCGAGCATATGCGGAGATAATACTGTATATAGTATGTCAGTAATGCAAGAATACTATCTTGTATATGTTAACAACTGACTATTAGCTGTTAGATGCTCGATTACAGTAAATAATATATTTCTAGTTGACTTCGTTTTTCACTTCCAACCTTTGAAGTAAATCAGTTGAACTCACCTTTGAGATTAACCTGGCAGCGTTGGCCACTGTGCCAGGGGAAGCAGTCACACACTTCCTGCCCATTAGTGTTTATTACACAGTGGCCTTTATTGTTGCAACTAGGACAGCCTAGTGGCGCCTGAGAACAAACCCTCCCAGGATACGCTGAATTTTCAGACAGATCCGCCCAACCCTCTTTGCAGGAGCATTGATAAGACCCTCTCAAATTGAAGCAAGCGGCATTTACGGAACAGTCGTGGTGTGGACCTCCTTCCTCAGTTTCACACTCATTGAAATCGATTGCATCGATCTGAAACATATATTATTGATTCTCAACCAGCACTACTAATTATGTTATTAATTATCAACAAGTACTATTCTTAAAATCTTCAAATTATATTTTGACTTATTTATAAAGACCTACAGGGCCGTTTCTTCTTTAAAAGGCACGGAAGCAAACTCACCACATCAAGGTTTTTCGAGGCGTAAACCTCGGTGCCTCCTAAACTGTAATTGCTACCAATCAAGTATTTTCGAAGGACTTCCTTCAACCTGGTTTCGTTGGCGTTGTCGCTGAGCTGAACATGGAATTCTACTTTCGTTGGATTGGGCGTGAACCCAGCAATCTTGAGACCTCTGTAGACGTCTCTCAGATCACTCTGCATCAGAGTCCTATCTAGGGCGTCCTTAGTTGGACCCAGCAAATTTCTGTACGTCGTCGACGTGGAGTCGTTCATACTGGCTTCGTAACTCACAGGTGCGTGTCCAATACGATCCAAACCAACTCGAAGGGTGTAGGTGTAAGTAGCTGGAAATGTGTAATAGAAATATATTGTAAGTAACAATTTATAAGAAAGTATCCTTTGGAATGCAAATTTTGAAATCAAAATAAGCAGATTTACAAGGGGTAGTTTGCTGTGCAAGCTATAATTATTAGAGGACTAATAGTATTCAGACTGTTCAGTTCTGTCGATTATATGTACGTTTCGGCATTAATACTCACGTTTGCAAGGTCGATCAGGGAACATTCTCGCAAAACCTGGTCGACAAACGCATTTCATTTCATTTTCAACTGCGGCGCATGTTTCTGCCCTTGAAGCTCTGCATTCAGGTGTGCATTGATTAGCAATAGGTTGAAGGGACACCACAGCTGCTCCTAAAACACCACCTGCCAACACTCTGTGTATTTCATTTCCAGTTGGATCTTGTTCATCTCTTGAAATATCACCGTATTCAGCCTCCACCTGCAACAGTTCGTTTGTCAATTTCATTTCTGAAAAGTCGGGAGATAGTGTGTAGATAATTGAAAGGAATGAATTTTATATCTACCTCTTCAGCATCAGCCGCGGGAGGTTTCTGGTCGCTCATGACTACGAAAATAGAATCATTATCCACTACGTTCTCGTATGATACGGGTATTCTAGTTACTATCGACTGCAAGATCGTCGATGTGACTGTAGCAACCACGCTTGTTGGACGTAGCAAAGTCTCCGTCACTGTTTCTACTGTGGTCGATGCTAATGTGTGAGTAAGAAGGAGAGTTCTCGTCGTCGGTGGAGAACCCAAGACTGACGTTTCAATTCGCGTTACCGTTGACGTTTGGAATCGGGTGACCTAAACATCCGTAAGATTGAACAAACCGTTTACTGTGATTTTTAATTTTAGCTAAAACAAGAAATATAAAATAAATGAGACTAATGATTTATGCTGCTTCATTTAAAAAGTGGGATTGTGAAAATTAATCGCAAAATCTCTTAAAAAGTAAGAAACTTTGTCACTATGAGGAACATAGTGGTAGTGACAATTTTGTGAGTACATATCGAATTGTCGACCGTCGACTTATACAATTTGATACTGACACTATTCGAGTCGTCAAACTCTCCAGTTATTTAAATATTTTTTGATGAATTAACAACTATGAAAATTTCAATTCATGTAATCTAGCATTAACACTCTTTCTTTGATACTAATTTTTACGACCGGAACTCCTATCTCACTTTTGTCCACTTCACAGTCATCAGAAGTTTTATCAGTATTACGCTGTTGAAGCTCACCTCTTTGGGTTTCAAATGCATTTTGGTAGTCGAGCCATTAACCGTTTTACGAATCATGTTGCCAGCGATGTCCTTCGTCATAGTAATCATCGTTTCGTCCCTTCTGTTATTATTCTCCAACAACGTGCTCGTTGCCTTCGTTATCGAACTATCAACTGTAGTCACTACACTAGGCAATTCCTTAACTGTGGTCTCGTTTCTCCCTTCGAATTCCGTTGATTGGGTAGTGACCACCTTTGTGGCCGCATCTTTCGTTGTCGGTATCATAACGTGTTCCTTCTGGCTCGAGATGACCACAGCAGTTAGAGTGTCAGTGGGTTCCACTTTGGTCAATGATATGACATTATCATGACTGGCTTCCAAAAATACAGGATGCTCTGGACGTTTCACAGGATTTCGTGGTATATCGAAAGTGTATGTTTTTGTTGGCTCCATATTTTGATTTGTGGATGATGATCTGCTTGGTTGAATATGATCCACTTGTAACGGACTCAATTTTGTTGGGACCACTAACTTCGTCGACAACATGGCGGTTGGTTGTATCGAAATTCTGAAAATGTTTCGTTAAACTCGTTAATAAATCCGGAACGTGCATAATACAATGAAAAATATTATATCATTCTAGCATTTTTGTGTTTTCTTCTCGTTTATAAAATACAAAGAAAATACAGAAAAGGATATAATTATTGGATAGTATATCTTTTTCTGATTTGCAATAAAATTTTTCATCTTTCAATTAATGTCTGTAATTTGTTTAGGCGCACATACTAAGCAGAAGTTTTTACACGGATACACGTACAACGACTTATGAAAGAACCTTACATGTGGTGAAAAAAGTAACAGAGAACGTTTTTGAATGAAAGAGTTTGAATACCTGGATACGGGTCTTGTATTAAACGGTCGAACGGTGTAAATGCTGACGTGCTCTGTCATTTTCGTGTCGACTGGCCTGAGAATTTCAGGCATGTCCACGACAACTGGAAGATCAACGGTCCCGTGTATAATCGGTATCTTCGACTCCATGTCCTGGACGACTGGAATGTGGGAGGTTGCAACTGCAGTTGCAATCTGAATGGAACCAGAAACAGCAACTGCTGGTCTGACAGTGGCAATTTCAAGTGGTCTGGTAGTCTGTGTTACCGGTGGTGGAGGCACCATATCCTAAAATGTAATAAGTGTGATAAAATGAAGGAATTAGTATCAAGAATAGCATATATTAAAAAGTTCGTAGCACTTGTAAAATTTAAACATCACAGATTATAACATTTTTACTAACAAGCAGAAATTCACCTGCGAAAGTAGTTCCACGAGGAATGGTCTTGTAAGAGAGGGTCTTGGGCTTGGTGGAATCATGCTGACACTGGGCAAAGGTGCAACAGAGGACTCCTTCAGAGTAATATACTTGGGTGGGGGTTTCAAGCCAGACTCGTTTGTAGTTACAAAGGAGAATCTATCTCCCATGGGTGCACTGGCCGTAGTAATATCGATTGGTGGTGGAGAGAGGCCAACGACATCGTGAGCAAGTATAGGGGGTGGTTTCAGATCTTGCTCTTCGTTCTTATTTGATTGCTTCGCCCCTACTGTAGGTCGTAAGGGTGGAGGCATCATGTCTCTGGATGGAGCATTTACTTCCATATCATCTAACATATCCCTAGTGGACGTTTCGATAGGATGTATTCTAGAATTCGTCTCATGCTCCACCAAGTTACCTTTGTTTGCACTAGACACAGCAAAGTTTGTTTGATAAGCAGTTTCAAGAGACTCCTCGTTCTTCTTCTTATCGCTCGAGTTATTCTTTGTGATCAGCATGCTTGGTGGTCGTTCGGTTTGTGTTTTCCTGTCCAGATCCTCGCGTGTCGCCTCAACAGGCAAGGAGAATCTTATATTTGGTCTAGTATCTGGCTTCGAATTGGCAGTCGAGATGGTTATTGGTCCTGGCACTGGCACTGAGAGTTTGGGTTTGGTAATAATGTGAGGATACTCTGAGTGTAACCTCGTTCCTGCCCCATACTCTGAGTGGAGAACGACCTTAAGACGATTCTTCTGAAATCCTGGTTTTATGCTCTGAGTGTTTGCCTGAGGGAATTGACCATCAGTCTTCTGAGGCATTGTACCATTCCTGAAGTGGGTTCTTATAATTTCACCGTTGTTGGGCTGAACCTCATGTTCAACAGGTCTTGATTCATCCGGCCGTTGATTGGAAGCTTGCATGCCATCCGTCCAATTTAAGTCCATGAAACCTCCCAACTGTAGATGACTTTGATTATTTACTTTGATCTCATAAGGCATACTGTGATTTCCAAACGGTATTAGCATTCCTGGCTTGACTTCATTGGGCTGTTTTACCTGGTGAGGCCTGGTTTCTTGCGAATGGCTTAAAATTTCTGGTCTGGTATGCAAAGCCGGTCTGCTTTCGATTTTATTCACTGTAGGGTGCCTAGTATATGGTCTGCCAGGTTTATCTATTTCCGGGATAAAATGCGGAATGATAGCTGGCGGTTTCAAGTCTATGGCATCGTTGTGTTCGTATGAGCGAGGTGTTGATGCCTCTGGTTGGCGTTTGTCATTAAACGGCAATTTCTTGCTCCCATAATATGTTGATGGCACACCTTCCACTATATCGTTATCTGGTCTACCGCCCTTCAAATTGTAACCATAAGGAGTCGCTCCTTCATATCCAGTGTACACGCCGAATGGTTTCCCATGAATTATTGGCAATTCGTGAGGCTTGATATTGTAGTAAGTTGGATCATAAGGCACCCCGTGGTTCGATGTACCGTCGCTTTTGTGACTGAATGGTGCGCCTTGATTTAACCGCGTTGGTTTTCCTTTTTGCTTTGGAGCGTGATCAGATTCCACTGGTTTTCCTAACACTACGTTGCCAGTAGCTATGTTCCCATTTAGTGGCACTTTATTATCATGAGTAAGAGTTGTCCTATGACCCTTGGACACCTCAAACTCCTGAACACCTTTTACCCGATTGTGGTTATTTATGTGTTCTGAGGCACCAATTTCAGAATCAAGAGTCTTGTCCGCTTGCACATAACCATTCCAAGTTTCTGGATTTTCTTCCTGACGAGATGGAGTTTGACCAAATTTCTGAGTATGGGTGTTCATTAAAGATGGCTTAGTAACTTCAGGTTTTAGTTTAGGGGTAGATGGGTTGTGATATTCTGTTGCTCCGGTTGGCACCTGTTCCTCCATCCGTTCTGCTTGAGGTTTTATATGTGCGATGCTGGGCGGTCTTTTATCCTCAGGGTACAAATGAGGTGGTCTGCTTTGAAGTTCAATCTGTAACAATTAAAATGGTATTATTAATTTTCTAACAATAATAATCTACAAAACATATTTGCTGCTATTTTATAAATATGCCGAGACTTTCATTTACCTGAGGGTGAGGTCCAAAAGAAGGCTGTTTCTCAGTTGTCGGTTCCTTTACTCCATTACTCGGCGATAAAGTGGACATTTTTGGGGGTTCATGATAAATCTGAAGATTAGTCATTGGTCGATGAGAAAGTACAAAAGCGTGCGTATTTTGCGTCTTTGGCGGTGGCCTCTGGGGCTCATTATAAATAGGCATCCTGACGTTTGTGCTTTCGACATAGATCGGTCTATCGAGAGGACGACTGGTTGTAGGCCTCATGGGTGGACGTGGTCTCAGCCTGTTATTCACCAGAATTCGTGGTGGTTTCTTATCTGCTTTCCAATTGGAGTTCAGGACAATCTCGTTTCCTGAGTCCGGTTTCGCCATGAAGATATATCGATGAGAATTATCGGTTGGATTGGACATTTCAGTTCGTCTGGGTGGAGTGTCCGATTCTCCATGCTTTGGAACCTTGGAATATAGTCCATGTGGTGGTAAATTGTTACCAGAGTGGCCATGGGAGTGACCAAGTAGAGGTGGCATGCTTTGTGGACGAATGTTCACTTTCTCTGGCCTATGGTGGACCAAGATCTCAGTGCGCACGTGGCCTTGGCCACCCAGAGCACCGGAATTGTCAGGATGCCTGATCAAGTGCACGTCAGACGGTTTTTTCTCCTGTTTTATAGATGAATGGGCTGGTGGTAAGGGTATGACAGATGGGCGATTGGAAGATCCCGATTTTTCAGGTCGTGTTTTAAAATTATGGAGTGGCGATGGCGGAACCATGTACTCTGCTGGATCCTTCCCGCTAGAATATTGTGGCGCATTTTCCACCTGAATATGGACGGTACGTCAAAGATGACATCTATATTTATAAAATTTCATAATGCATATTCATGCATTTTTTGGTTCATAATATTTCTATTATCTTGAATAATACGAAAAAGAATGGATCTTGAACTGAACAAAAGATTAAATAAATTGAGGCAGTAATTTTAAAAGATGTTGTGTGGTTTCGAAGGATCATACGCAAACAATAACTTTTTTTATTGTTGGAAATAAAATATGTTAATATAAGCCTTATTTACCAAGTCTTTTACTCTTGTAAAATATTATATGCTGTTCAAATCGACGGCGTGTACTTTTAACACCATTTTGAAATTAAAAGAATGATGATTTATATTTCTCCCAATATCACGTGACTACGGCATATTTAATTTTTCTCGAATGCCCCGACAGCAAGTGCAAAAAGTGATAGATTTGGTCCAACAATTAGGCCGGATAAGTGAAATTTAAAACTTTATGAATTACTAATTAAATTTTAAATGTTAAAAATTTCCATTTATTCATTTATTTTATATATGTTAATGTAAAAGCCCGAATACGGTAAATCTTTATTACCAACCAACGAAACGTTGGTAAAAGTACAGACCAGGTATAGAAATATCCAGGTTTTTCGCATTTCTCATCAGATACAAATACGACGTCAATTGATTTGTTAGGTTTCGCCGATGAAACTGACACCAAGAATGACGCAATTCGGACTATAATGAAGGAAATTCCATGAAAAATTGATTTATATCATTTCAAGTTGACTTCGTTAATAATAGTCCGATGTAGATGAAATTTGGTAGGATTTTCATCGGATAAACATCGGTGTCACTTCCATATCGATACGATAAAGAATAAAGAATTATTTAATTTCTGAAACAGGTATGAATCCTCGGTCGATCGCAGCGTTTCGAGGTCGGCGCCCCGCAGTCGACGGTGAAATATTCATTTCAACGTATTAAGAAATTCGGTATTCTTCATTCATTATTGTGTTAATATGGAAATGACACCAAGAGATTCCTGGCGTTCTCTCAATTAAAATCATACCAAATGTCATGCAAATCGGACTACTTTTACATAAGGAGTACAAAATGTTTTTATAATTAAAAATCTGGAAGACTAAATAAGCATAAAATAAATTATGATATAAAGAAAATTTTTAAAAATAAGCTTCTATTAAAATGTACTAAAAAAGAAAAAAATAATTTTGATAACGGCCTAAATGACTGTCTTAGAAGAGGTCACTCATATGGCCAACAATAAAAGCGTTTGGCGTAAATATTGAATGTTAAAAGTGATGCAAAAACTAATTGCTGAACGGCATGATTTTGTCTTGACTTTTAATGTGGTTAGATCTCAGGATAGACTTTGAATTGAGGAATTAGATTGCTTGCAATCAAGTGGAAAAAATCGATTTGATTGTCTAGAGTTACACGTATATGTAGGCATGGGTCCACCACTACTCTGCTGCTTGATTCGAGACACATCATAAGATTACCATAATTTATTAATAATTTTTCAATTAGTTATTTTAGGGTAAATGATAAATGAAAGTGTATCTCTGTAGACAGAGTATCCCGGGTATACAGTTGAAAAAAATTGAAAAGTTGAAAAAGATGATATAAACCCATGTCTGCAAATAATTTATTAGGGACTTATAAGATAGCAGAAAGAGATACAATGCTTCTCGGTTGTGTGGGTCTGTAGAGTTGCTGATTGATAAACAAATGACGAAATTTTGATTTGCCTTTTAAAAATGCTGTATCAATTTGACATCGGGACACCCTGTATCTAAATTCTCACCGCTATTATAACTTGCATTCCTACCGGTTATAGCACTGTACTCTTATTTCATGCTTCGCCGTTAACGTTGGATGCAACGTTAACATTGGATGAAAGGTCTATTCTATACCTGGTCTGTGGTAAAAGCCCGAAATAATGTTCCCACTGGGGAGTTAAAACCTCTTATCTAACCCTAACCAACAGCGACAGTCGATGCAAAGGAAAACTCTGAAAATTGTAGGACGTAGGTAAATCCACTCGTTTTGGGTTTTCTTTCGTATCGACTGACGGAGTTGGTTTGGGTCCGAATCTTAGGTTTTCCCGCAAATATTAGGATTTTCCGTATTCGGGCACTTACAGTAGGTATATACAGAACATAATTTTCAATGTACTGCTCATTTCACTTCAGTAAGTGATTTTCTTGAGCTGCGTATTATAGCGCAATACTAAGACGCAATACTGTCATTTAACAAAATCATTTTTATCTCATATCTATCCCATAATACAATTTTATCACACTTTCTTTAACGAAATACAGCCTTCGCATTTGTACATTTACAAGCAACCATCTTTCCTCATATAATATATTATCGATTATATCATTGAAAATAATAGAAAGACCTAAATAGGAAGTATTGATGCTAAATGTATTGTACAAATAATGTACATCACGATTTTAATACGTACCCTTTGCATTCCAATAAAGCTTAAACCAACGTCTAATTCTGGATAGGGCGAGGGGTCATCGAAATATTGGCCACTTATATGGAGTTCACTAGTGTCTCCGAAAATCAGTGCCTGTGTCCCACCTTGAGGAATCACAACGTTGGCCACCTGGCTGGGTTGGATGTTAATCAACAAAGGCTGCCCCGTTGATCTATCGATGATATGTGGTACCTGATGGACTATGGGCTCCAATAGAGTAGGTTCAGGTTCAGAACTTTGAATGACAACAGAACTATCAGGGAGTAATGGATCTTTCTCAGCCCATGGTGGTCGTCTTTGCTCTTCAGATGAAACAGTAGGCCAGGGTTTCTCTATCGGTGATTTCCCTGCGTCAATTTTCTGTAAAATGTATAACAATCATCAGTTTTAGATAACTAATGGATTACATCAGCAATTCAGTTCAAAACATTCTAATTCTGATTTCTAATATTTAAATATAACAATTGCAATTCTATAGTGTCCGACAATTTAAACGTTTCAGGTGCTCGAATATTCTGCAATTTAAAACCTTACAAGGTCATAATGTTCTGTAATTTCAGAATTCACAGTATTCTGTTTCATAATACTAAAACCTAAAAGATACTATCATTATATCCAAGCATATACTCTAGATGCCCTCCAATACAGCATGATTTTTAATTTTATATAAATCTAGTACTCCACGCAGCCCATACTCAATAATAATTACGCTAGACTTATCGCTATTAATTTACCTGAATCAGTGGACACATCACGAAGTAGACAAACATTCAGTCAATAAGTGAGTTTACATTGAAATAACTTAGCTTAAGTTTATTTATTAAATGCTATTAGTTTTAATAATCTGAGTGCGTGTAAATCTATTTTTTTGTGACATGTTTTAATGCGGTTAAATGTAATATTTTTTCTGTGTGTTCAGTGCGGGACAATTTGATTCCTTTTTCAATTATTGTTACACGTTTTAGTGCAGGAAACCTGATATTTTTTTACGTGGTGAAATTCTGTGTTTTATATGACTTAACCGCGTATATATATATTCGACGAAACAATGGGTTACAGTGGATACATTGGAAACAATGCATTGCAGTCACAAGGTAAGTTTAGTGTAGTTCAGCAACACCTTTTAATTTTGGATAAAGTCAGAATTGTGTGTCGTAAATTTCATCGCAGCTTCTTTGAGGCGAGTGACCTCGTTCGACACTGTCCTTGACTACAAATTCTCTAACCCTCGAATGACTTCTTCCACGTGCACCGGTGCTGGGAATGGTTGTCCGCTTTCAGGCGGAATATACAAAATCTTTAAACACTTATAATTACAAAATGAAGCCTCAACCGCAATTTCGGTATTCTTAATTTTCGTTTTATTTTGATGTCTAGAATCACCCCTTACATTTTCTCACACATGTATTCGAACACCCAGTATATCATAGTCTCAGATGTTCCAAACTTCTAGGCATTCTATATTTAGCATCTCCCAGAATTTACAATTTTAACGTCCAAAACTCAAAACTACTTACTTGATCAAATTGCGGATGAAGCGAAGGAGGCCTGAGGGGATCCTTGGCGCTCCAAGGCCTTCTAAGTTTGTCGGGACTCCATTCTGGTCCTTTCAAATTCAAATTTGGATTCACATACTGTTCCACGTTAGGTCTGTTGGGTGGCTTCAGAAGAGGATCGTTTTCTAACACCTCTTGTTTCAGACCCATCCTTTTTGGTGGAGACAATTGAACAGGATGCAGTTTTTGCGGTTGATTAGGTACCAATGTCGGGTTTACGTCGATTGGTATGGAAACTGGAATCTTCAGATGCTCCTCGTAAACCTGATGCGCCGGATAGATCTGTATCTGCGGGCCATTATGACTCTGAAGAGTTTGTTGCGGTTCAGAATCCTCTCGATCGTTTTCGAAAATTTCGAGAACTGGATGGACAGGTATATTGGGAACTGGTACAGGAGGTGGCTTCATTCTGATGTGTTCTTCGTCCTCTAGAAACGTTTGCGGTGGCCTTGGTGCCATTTTTCCAGGTTTTCCAATAATCACGTCACTATTCGCAGTGATGATTTCACCTGGCGAGATTGGAATACCATCCGCCAAGTTAGACGCCACTTTGTGACGTATTTCCGCGATGTAGTTGTGATTAAGCTTCGCAAGATGTGCACCTTAAAGAAGAACAAGATATGTCTTTTTGATTATGTGGTTATATAAGTACTTATCCGCAGTAGATTATTCAATAGATACAAAGTCAACTGAATTAAAATGATATCATTATGATTCACATTTATATACTATGAAATTCAAAGAAAATTTAATGAAACACACTTCATGTATTTTCTTTCTAAAAATTATATATTATTGGTGATTAATTATCAACAACTTGTACGATGTGATAGTGCTAATTGTGCTTTTAGCTTGTAATTTTTACCTATGTTTTGGCTTTCAGCAGTTTCTATGTCCCCATCTGCAAATTCTGCTACAGGTATATAAATCGGAGACCTTTGCGTGGTAACTTCTTGAGCTTCAGCTTGTGAGACGGTGATGTTTCTGCGCGTGATCGTAGTCTTTCCCTGTAGGAGACCAGCCATTGCCGTAATTACGGGCCCCAAAGCTGACAGACTATTGATTCCTAATGACCCCAGACTGAGGAGATTGTTCACTGGAAGATCGCTGGTATTCTGATTAGGTCGTTTGTTCTGTCCAGTGTCTCCAATAGTTGTTACTGTCACACTATTCTCCTGCAATCAATTTATCATCATTTTTAAGTTCATAATTACGAAGATTTAATACATTAGATATTAAAGTTATCAATTTGGTTACTCTGTGTGAAGAGATTTTTATAAAGAAATAACCAAGTCACGTTCCAACCGACTCGCACGGTGCACGTTTTCAGCAATCGTGCAAAGTTTATAAAAGCAAACGCAGTATTTTTCCTTTTAACTTTCCTTGAAAATGGTCGCAACCAAGGACCGAAACGTTGGAATTAAGATTTATTTAAAATTGCACAATAGCTTTTATTTATATGTTTAATTGATATGTTTAAAATAACTAAGTATTACAAAAGCAATATGCGTGCATAACAGCCGGAGTTCTTATTGAAATATTGGTACACACTATGAAGAATTACTTCATAGAAATTTGTATAAACATTCATTAAAAAAAAAATGTAGATCTTGAATGTTTGAAATCTTAGAAGATATGACCTTGAGAAAAAAATCTTGGGCGTCGTATTTGTGCTTTAGAAACGAATACTTTCTTTCTTACACATTTGTTTGATTCATTAAAAGGAACGAAGGTATTTTAGGTTCTAATCTTAGTGACCCGTATACTACATATGTATATTGTTTATTCAATCTTCACGTACTTTCAATTTCATTATTTTATTCGATCAATTTATTTAATGTTCGAAGAAATTAAATTGGAGCGAAAAAAACGAAGAGAAATTCAAATTACTTGATTGATTTGCTCAGTAGGTTTCGGATCAGGCTCGTTAATGACAGGAGATGTCTCAGTTGATACCAAACTCGGGGAGATCGTTCCTTCCGGTTGAAGTTCAAGCGAAGAAGTCGCTTCTGGGAAGATAGCGGTCGTAGTAGGATCAATTTGATCCTCCTCGTCGAAGAAGATGATGGTTGATCCAGTTACAACATTTTTCACTGAATCAGAGTGATGCGCCGTTGTCAGCAACGCATTCATGTATCCTGCATCCAGTAAACTAGGTGCTATCGATTCTGTGACGACGTTTTCCACAATGTGGGACCGTGAAGAAACAGTAGTGGACGTTTCTCCATCCGCCCCAGCCTGAGGATAAGTGAAAATTTATTTTTCAGTAGGAATTTTTAATTTGTAATAGAAATTTTGAATGTGACCTATAAATGGACATCATATTTGATAATCTATGCTTCCCTACTGCCTTTATGCTTCAAGCATAAACTGGACAAACTCTTCAAGTTTTAACATAACCTCTGTAACAGTACCAATAGTGTCTGCGTCTTTGGGGCGGAAGTCGCGTTGAGTGTATATAATAATTTTAGTATTAACACGTGATGAATAATCCACCATTTAAAAAAAAGACAGAAATATAATTTCGATGATATAACCAAATAAAAAGCGTCCAGAGTTCTCCCATAATTTTTTTTTTTAAATAATTTGTACCCTTCCCTGCAGATCACAAAGTTTGGTCTCTTCCATGTTATTACTCATGCGCTGTTAACTTGAATGTTCAAGCTTCGAGTTTGATAACTTAGTACAACACAGCTAAACATGATGTTTTGGGGACTATTTTTAACGATTATGGAGTGGAATAATTTCTACAGTGACGTAAATTTTCATCCAAAAAGCGAGTGATGCGAGCTCTTAAGGTCTACGCCAGGGTTTCCCCGATGGACGGCCTAAGAGTACGAGCATTCATCGCGTTTTCCAAAGCTCGCCTGGAAGGGGGCGCCCGAAACCAATGACGTTGTGAACATGTACCGGATGGGGAAATCAGCATGTAACCGTTACTGACGTTACATTTAAATTTGTGGTTATGGGTTATATTTATTGATGACGGAGTAATTTTTTAAACCCCTGGGGCGGTTTCATTTTTTCATAATTTTGTATTGTCATCCAAACTACAAAGTTGCCTGCAAAGTTTCAAGTCTATTGGATAGTTGGAAGTAGATTAAAATTGAGGTTTCGGATTTGAACTAAACAAACATACATACAAACAAACAAACAAACAGAGGATTGAAGCTGAATTAAAATCGTTAAATAAGAAACTTTTTGTTAATCAGAGGTGTAAGTGGAACTGTTCATGTCTATTCCGTCCAATTATATAATAAAATTATATGTTTAATGCTTAGTCAATTCCTGTTTATTTTCCCAATTCCTAAAATGTAGAACACTGGCGTTCCAAGAGACCCAGTTATATAAGCCTACGGGTACAAGCCTACACGCACACTACTATAGTTTTCGTCATCTGTTACATGCCCGCAACGTCATTGGTTTCGAGCGCCCCCTTCCACGCGAGCTATGAAAAATGCGATGAATGATCGTACTCTCGGATCGCCCATGAGGGCAACCCTGGTCTACACACATTGTATGTCGGTACCGCGACAGTTCCAGTGCCGTCTGGGTCCGTGGTCTCTTTGTTTTTATTAGATGGTATATTTATTAGATATAAGCATATAAGGAAAGTTCTTCGGCGTCGTGGTATCGACGACAACGGACAAACGTCTACTAAACTTGCGTTAACCTCGCATTACAATAGTCATCGATAGATCGCGCGCGGTGTCATTAACGGTTCTCCGCTTTGCCGATGGGCTCATACACTTCGTCTCCTCAATAGTTTTAGTGACAATAACTGACACGGATAAGTATGGACAGCTCTATTCCAAAACAGGGAAATTATATTTTTTACCACTGACGCTGACAGCACCGTCAAGGAACTGATATGTGTGCCCAGACCTTTAACCAGACAGCAGAGCTGGGCATTATTCAAACAAACTTTTCGAATAAAAATGTAATCGAATACAAATTATTCGAATAAATTAATAAATACAAGTAGAACGTTAAACGGGCAATGTATTCTGATGCATGATGTTGTCTGTTAAGCGATGATTTTTAGCGTAACTGGGAATATGGTGAGTGGTGGATGATATGGATGATGTTAGTTTTCTAACTTTTTCATTATTGAGTTTTATCATTTCGGACAAATATAGATGTAAAGGATATCGAATTTGAAAATTCATCGGGTACGCGCATACTTAACTATCACTTAATTTAACTTTTAAGTTTGTTTCGGCAAAATTATCTCTCTCTCTCTTTCTCTGTCCATTTTTCTTTCTTTTTATCTCTCGCTCTCTCTCCTTTTCAAATCAGCCGCAAGACAACCAGAACATTCTCGAACAGCTAATGGACTTCTTATTTATTTTTCGCGACAACATACATACATACTTTGCCACACAATACTTCACATACCCTGATACACACACTCACGCTATCGTGACCGCCCCGAGTGCTCGGTTATACAAAGCAGTAGTATCTCGACAACATTCGCCGAAATCGTCACGTATCTATTGTATCATCTCATTCTTAATTCTCTATCTCGAATAAACCGCACTACTCTCAACATTTTTGAGTTCTCCCTATACAAAGTTGTTGCTATATTGCCTTATCTACTGATAAGGCATTTCAATGATTTTAATATTTAATTTGCAAACATATTAATTAAATAACTGTTGAAATTGTCGTCTGAGTTAACGAATACAAATTGTTGCCGCATTATGATAAACGTAAGTAACGTTTTGTATTGGGTACCCTTTGCTTGTAACAACCATAACGAATAAAATCTCGGTATATGCTCCGCCTTAAATATTTAAAAAATAGCCCTAGAAAATAAAAATTACATTTTTTTCTTCGCCTTCATAAATAAAAAGTGTTCGAGAAGGATTTAAACTTTCGAAATTTGAAAATTAAAAATTTTATTTTTTTATTTTTTCGGACTTTTTTCGAAAAACGTTTTTTTGTACAGAAAAAAATAATACAACATAAAAGATGCTCCTTGTCTGAATCTACAACTTTTATTTCCCATATTTTTTTATGTAATCAATAACTTGGAGGATATTATATAAAATCGATTTTGTGAGCTGTTAAATAATTATTTAAATGTTCAAGGGCCTATTTTATTGTGTATGTCATTTTATAGTAGGTTTTTGGAACTATTTTTGGAGGTGCCGCGAAAGAATTCAAAAGTCGAAAATAAGAGCCACCCTATTGTGCATGCACAGTGATTACAAGCATGCTTGATTGTCTACGATTATAGAATAATACCTACGGTAAAAATACATATGTTAGCTACAAGATAGGTCATCGTAAGTTAACAAACTAAGAAGTAGTTTTTTACTTGTAACTCAAGAAATATAGTATGCTAAGTAGTAAAAGTACCTTTTTTTCAAACGGGTACATTGAATAATTGACATTATTTTTTCATTCGCCTTGCCCGTTTTTAGAATGTTGAGGGGCACGTTGATTCTATTTCTAATGAAAAATGGTAGTGTCTTTCGTGCAACCTTATTGTTAACACAACGACAAATTCTTATAAATATAAACAAATCTCAACACTCTCTATCTGTAGTAATTAAAAATTGCTAAAAATTCTATAGTTATGTTTTATGATAAATGATTTTGTGACATATATTACGATAGCTGTGACAAATATTTGTTTAATAAACATCGTCTCCAATATGATTTTTGCAAACTCAGAAAGAAGAGTAACCAAGAACAAAAACATGATTCGTAACGATAGTTTACCTGAAGTAACGTGGTGAAGTATGTAAACGTCGTGAGGTACGTTTTCGTCGCGAAAATTTGGATTGGTTCAGGAGTTGAATTAACCACTGCGGATTTGCTCGCCATCTTCTTGATAGGCACTTTCTCCAGAACAACGTCGGTGGACGTCGCGACGTTCGTTCGTACCACCGTGCTACCTTTCTCCAGCAATGTCTTATAATACGTATATGTAATGTAATAAGTTTTCATCGTGTCAGTGACGTTTTCGTCAGTGTTGTCCAGCGCAGTAAGAGTAGTCGTGACACTGGTTGGACGAGGTGGTGGTGCAGATTCTGTTATTATTAGCTGAAGAAAAAAGTATACAATTTACTTGGGGCTCGGGTGGAAGCAAAACACTTTTTATCTGGAAAATATGAATTTTGGACTTTTAAATACTGACCTGTGTGACAGCATCACTTGCAGTCTCGATTCTGGTGCGTCCATCTTCCATGAATGTTTTCTCCAACATTCTGGTACTAACGTACGTGTTCGTTTCTGGTCGCGGTGCCTCTGATGGTTCCACAATAGTGTCCAAATAATGTTGAGGAGCGGTTACCGTGTTCATTATTACCTTCGTGCTACTTTCTAGGGCGTCATTTATGTTTGGATGATCAGTGTTCAATGTTAGGTATGTATAGGTTGTCTTGAAAACTTCTGTGCGCAATGTTGGCGACGCTTCCAACGTCACAGCAGCTGTTTCTGTTCCGGATTTTCTGTGACGTTCCTCCGTTGCTGTGTTTGCTACGACCTATCAAGGAATGACATTTTGTCAGTGACCACTGGTGTCATTGACCTTCAGCATTATTAGTGTTTGAAAAATCACTGATTTTCGGATATAAGTCGTACAGATTTGTCTTGACTTAAAATGGCGGTTCTGGACCGAGTGTCACCTTACAATTATTAAACCGAGATAGGGTTTTTTCGGCTTACCGAAAGGATTATTCTTTTATTAAGCTTTTAAAGCAGTAAAGTCTTATGAGGTAAAATGACAGAGACTGCGAATGGCATTCATTGCTACTTAGTGTGTGTCATTCGCCGGGGTAACAACAGAAGTAGTGGAGGGGATAGCGATCACCTTCTTTTGAAACAGAAATATCGCCTCGCTTCTATCGAGACACATATTTATAAGTCTGCTAAAACGTGTATTGGCAAACTATGTACACATATAATGCATATCTACCTACAACCTACAATTTGAAACATTGCTAAAAGCATGAAGTATCACTGAAGCACTGAAGTATCGATGCGATAAGGACTTTCTAGCACAGGCCTGGGAATTAAGTGAACGCAGCGGCCGATCTTTCTCCCGCCGCGCGTCTTGCCACACGCGGCGGCCTAGAAGCTTGGAGCGCCTCAGGCCCGTACAATATGAACCGCGCGTAGCGCATTGGGGCTCCCCCCGTATCAATAGATTTCCACATCACCCATGGCGGTACTATCATCGATGCGTTTCTGAATAATTGTTATAAGGATATAACAATAAGTGGTTTCGGCGCACTGGTTCGGTCAGTTTAATAATTGTTATAAAGAACCGAAATTTCTGACTATATCGATTTCGGTTACAGTTCTAGAAGCGTCATTATATCGATTCCAAACTCGTTATTATATCGGTTCCAAAACCGTAATTTTTTCGGTGCCAATACGATTGTGGAGTCAATTCTCGTATCAATTTTATAGTTTTCGAAATCGCTGGCATTAGGGTTGCAAATTATTGTGTATGAGCCAACCTTTCAGAACATCATTAAGAAAAACAAAAAAACTGAAATAATTATCCGTGCGTACTTACCATTGTTTTGTAACTTTGGGGATGGTTCGTTCAAATTTAGCCGAGCAAATTTTAGTTTTTAACCGAACCCTGCTGTATATACCAATCATGTGCAACAAAAGTGTTTCATATGAGAAGGACCTAACTTTTTACACACCTGTTGTTCCGTTGAAACAATGGTTGCACCGTCCTTGGTAATCGTAGTGAAGTACGTGAAGGTGGTGGTACATGTCTTCGTGACAAATTCATTTGGTTTATCTTGAGGAATCATCATGACGACCGCGTCAGACAATGTCAGTGTCGGCTGAGGGATGGAGTTTTCCCATCGCAACGCTGGCGTTGGGCCCGCCACTATCACCTCCACGCCGTTCGACATAACACGGGTGGCTAGGTTGAACCTTCGACCTTCTTCATCTTTTATTTCGTGTTCTCCTGTCATTACAATTTCTACGGTTAAATTATAAGTACACCCACGTTTTAAGAGTACTTCAATAATGTTAGAGAATAATATAAATATTTATATAGTACTACGCACATGTGCAAGTAAGTAATAAGAGACATCTGAAATGAGACCTTTAACGAAACGTCAAAACAAAATGTTTTTGATAATCTATCATTTTATACAACTCTACAGAGCGACTCACGTAAACTGCTTCAAGTTAATATTTTTTAAATCAAAGGAGATATTGAAAAGAATGGTCATTCTAACCTTTATGGTTGCAAGGAACACATTGTTTAAAATGTTAGTAATCTTCTTATGTGCAATAACTTTATAGATATCACGGTCACCTTTGGTTTTATAAGTGGACCCTCATGTGTTCTTTGTGATATTTCGCTAAATAAAAAAGGTGGAATTCAAGCGATACCGAATTATGTTACCATGTGATAATAATAGCAGAGAGTTGTGTGTGAAATTCTGGTAACAATGTTAGTTTAGCCATTGGCTGGCCAAACTGACAACTAAATCTATAAAAGTTCCAAAAAAATTTTCGTCGAAATCTCAATTTTTTTAAGACACTGATTTGTAACAGTTTAAATGACTCACCCTGTATACTCATTCGTCTGAATAATACAACTTGATCAAGCTGCTGTAGCTATTCAGAAGCTTTCATACTGACATTCACCATTATCGGTCTTACAGAACAAAAAGATTAAGGACTGATGCACACTGGCGACTTTTAGCAGAGATACAGTCGCTATGCCGCAGCGACGCTGCGCGATGCAGTCACTGCCCGTCTACCTTTGCACACGTGCGTAGCACAGTCGCGATGCAGCAGCGATACAAATGCGCCTTTACATGGGTGCACGTCTGCCCGACTGGTTCGGTGCCGAGATGCCAGATCGAGGACAGGTTTCCTCGAAAATTTCCCCCACCTCGCGCATACTACGCCGGAGCAGCGTGTCTGTGAGTTGGACTCCGAAGCGCCGAGCTCACGGACACGCTGCTCCGGCGTAGTATGTGCAAAGTGAGGGAAATTCTCGAGGGAACCCGTCCTCGATCTGGCATCTCTGGTTCGGTGTTTACCACCACTCCCTGTTCTTGTTCCCCCTCCATCACTGCAGTTCCATTGCTCCGAACACTGAGTGAACGCTGGATCGCGCGTTTGCATCGCTACAATCGCTGGCAATTGTTTCAGCTGCCCCGAAAGTTCGCGAAACGCGCGACTGTATCGTTGCTAAAAGTCGCCCGTGTGCATAGGCCTTAAGTTCAAACATCCTCGATCAACGTTCAAGAAACAAAATATACACAATGAACAAAAATAATAGGAGATCAAATATGTACAAGATCGCTCGTCATTTACAGTATGTACATGTCTCTAAGAGTTTTAATGTAAAGGAAAAAATTTAGAATGCTGTAAGCCAATCGTAGTGAGATTCAGAGGAGTATTTGTACAGTCTCGCGTTAGCAACTCGCTATGAGAAGAAGTTTTATTAGTCTAAAGGTTACTTTGTACACTGATCGTTACGTGGCCCGAGAATTACAATAAACCATGCTTATTATCGCATTGCAAAAACAATTAAATATGACTGCTTAAAATATTTACTATCAATCAGACAAAGTTGTATCGTTACCGTTATCTCGAAAAAATTCGGTCCACAAAATGATCATTATAGAAAAGGCTTAGATAGCCATAGCTCTACTCACCAAGGACAGGCACTGGATTATACACAGACGATACGAAGTTTGCTGACGACTCCACGGTAGGAGTGACAGTCACCGTGAGAGGCACCGTCAACGTAAGGGTCGTTACTCTGGGTCTGACGGTTGTCGAGGACGTCACTTTCGTCTCCAGTCCGTTCTGTTGTGTAATCACGTACGTGTACGTTCTCAATCTCGTCGATGTCACTACAGTCTCCGTATAGTAAATGCTCGTGCTCGGTTTTAAGTTAGGCGTAGATATCGTCTGGTGCTCGACGGCGGTCGGTTTTGAGGATAAAATCTCGGGGAAATCTGGCCTCGATAGGGACAGGTAAAGGTCGTCGGCCAATCCTGCCTCAATATCCTCAGGTGTCAGTGACGAAATTGAGATCGTCACCTTCGACACATCGAGACTTGGAGTGGGTTCGAGAACCTCGGGGGTCCTCTTAATCTCCGACGAGGGGGTGTATTCAACTTCCAAGGGGATCACGCTCGGTATTTCTGAATCGTCAAAGTAATCATGAACGGCCGAGTCCTGTGTCGTTAATTGGGGCGTCTCGAGGGGCAACACGCTTGCAAAACTCGGTGTAATGTCGGATGAGAATGACGAAACAGAGAAAGATACTGTTGGCGTGGGTTCGATAACGGGTTCTATTGGTTGCACTATCATTACTTCTGCCTTTTCCTCAGCTTTCGTCGTGGTTTCTGGAGTTTTTTCCAGAACATTGAAATCTTTCATGTCTCTTGAGGGACTCTCAGTATCTGGTTCCACAATTGGAACAGTTCTTGTAACATGAGATTCGAAATTTTTCTGAGGCGAATCTATAATGTCTTTCTGCGAAGATTCTTTAGATACGATTTGCATCGATGGAAAGGGTGCGGTCTCTTTTTCAAGCGAGCGTCCCGCATCTTTTGGAGAAGAGTCTTCTATTTCGGGTTGCATTTCTAATTCGCTTGGTTCATTAGATAGTGCAGGGTGCTGTGTAATGTTATTTGTATCTTCCTTCTCAGTAGTTGTATTTATAGTTTCTTCTTCAGTGGGAGGGATTACCTGAGGTTGTTCCTCAGAAATAGTTATAACTGTTGTCTCATCTATAGATGCTGTTGTTTCCATAGACTCAATTGTCATTGTGGGTTCTTTCTCATCTTCGTTCTCTTCCCTGATTTCAGGGTAAGCGGTAGTAGAACTGTCTTCTGGTAACGTTGTATCAAAACTTTCCGCTTGCGCAATCACGTTTTCTTCTTTATTTAATGTCGTTGAACCTTCTGCCGATTTCATAGTTGTCAGTATCTCGTCAGACTTGGCGTCCTGTTTTGAAAGGGGCTCTGTTACTGCTTCATCACCAACGCCGTCAAATGTATCTACAGATCTCTCTGTTGTTGTCCCATCTCTTTCAGGCACGTTAGATGCTTCAGAAGTGGTTGTAATAGCATCCTTATTTGTATCAACACTTTCTTCAACCTCTAATGGCTTAGTCGACATTAGTACATTTGCATCCTTAGCCGATTCGTTTACACTTTCAGCCGTCGTTGTTTTTACATACTCGTCATCGTAGTCGTACTCGTCAGCCGACGGTCGGAAAAAGAAGTTGTCAGTAATAATGACTGGCTCATTTACAGATGTTTCTTCCAACACCTTCGTTTCGGTATCTTCTGCTTTACCTTCTCTGACTGTCTCGACAGGCTTGTTATCGATGGCATTCGGCGTTTCCGTCAGTTCCGGTGTGAACGTTGTACTAACTACCTGTTCGCTGTCTTCTTCGTCGTCGCCATCTTCTTCCATGTACTCTTCGCCGTATTCAGAAGATGGAACAGTGAAGAAACCAGTCGTGATGATAGCGAAGCTGGGTGTCGGTTCCACTGGTCGAACAGCAATCAGCTTTCTTCTGGTGATCCTACCCCTCGTGTCAGTAGTGGTTGGCAGAACAGGCGTCACTCCGATTTTTCGACGTCTGGTGATGGTCACCTTATGACGTCCAGTCTCAAGGTACGAACTTTCAGGTTCCTCGTTACGTATTGAATTAGCTAAACCTCTGATTCGAGTTACAACGATTCTTCGTGGTGTGTGACTGGCAACATTCAATGAAGGATCTTCTGTATGAAGTACTATTGGTCTTCGCTTGACGACGGTCAATTTATGCTGCCTTATATTCTTTCTGACAACAGGAACGCGAATTCTGACACGTTTTTTCGGCGTTTCCTCGATGTAATAGTCGTTATGTTCGGTCAAACCTCTAATATCTTCAACGCCCTCGCCAGGCAACCAAATATCAATTCTTTCCCCTTTGCTATTAACATCGCTATCTCGATAGTCTTCGAGGTTATCATCTGAAAAGGCGACATTCTGGCTTGTTTCTGTGAACGTGCTTATCCTCCTTGCTTCTGAATTGCATTACACGAACAATCATGGAGGAGGGGGTCTTTTTTCGGGTGTTATGTGTCCGATGGGATAAGCAACCATCCAATAATCGCTCATACGTTGTTTCGTGCACTTAGTAACGGTTACTCATCGCGAGGAATGTTTATCGTGATGTTATCCGACAAACAGGGACTACCATGCGTTGAACATTGTCGTGTGGGCGCGCGTGCGGTGGCGGATTCAAGGCTGTGTTAGTAGATGGAAGTACGGGAGGACGCTCGAAGGGAGAGCTTCAGAGGGAAACAGAAGAAAAAAGACTGGGAGAGCGAACAGAACGATGAATGGACATCGAGAATCCAGCAACCCTGGTTCTCGATCAACCGAAGCTGTGAGCTTTCCGCGATTCCTTTTCCACGAGGAGTATAATCGCTCTTCAATGAGCAATACCCGTGGATACACTATATTACACGGCCAGCAACACACGACCGTAGGTCGCCCGTCACTGAATTTTCCTATACAAAACCGAGAACGAACCGTCGAAGAACCGTTCAAACTGAGTCACAGGGTGAAACCACGGTAAGGTAATCAGCTTCGGTCTAGGTGCGCTTTCATGATTGGCGATGGATTTCAATTAAAAATGACGATAGTTAAGGGGGAAGAAAGAATAATTGGAAAGGGTTAGGTGCGGGTAGACGTGGAAATGTGCCGTCCGACGTCACCCACTACGCTCTCGAGACTTTGTGTTGGCGCGTGCGCGTCCATTGAGTCCTCGCTTCCCATCAAAATGGTGATCTCCGCTGGTCCCGCGTGCAAAGATGGCGGCACCGACGGTCGAACCTCAACGATATCATCCGCGGCGTTTCTTCGTCTCCTTGAGGAGTTAACCGTTTGACTCACTTTCACAGTGCTCAGAACGGTACTGAACTCCCCTGGCCTTCGACCAGAAACATAAAGCGTCACCACGCTGGATTCTTCCTTCTTATCGTCCTCTTTCTTGCTATTTGACTTGCCTCGACCATTCCGTCTCTTGGACGACTTTTGTTGATTCTGAACATCCTCCTCTTCTTCTGAGTACTCGTAACTGTCCTGCTTATAATCCGAATCAGCTGGTTGATGCCTCCTTTCGACCTCACCGGGCAGAGTATTGCTCTGCGTGAACGGGGGGGCGGCAAACAGAGGGTCCAACAGGGGATTGGGGTTCTTTGACGGTTGTTGGGGCTGCTGAAGCAGTAACAGCAGAGAGTTCAAGTTGGCTGCTGGAAGGGACGCAGTCGGTGTCACGACAACTGTATCCGTGATGAACTCTGTCGCGGTGACGACGTCGATCGATGTGTCCACCAAAGTCGTGAGGATCTCTTTACCTCTGAACGTGAGGGGGATCACAGTGCTCTGTTGTTTTGTGATCGTAGTGACGTACGAGCTCGTGCGCGTGTTGTACTGTGTAGAGGGTGTACCCTGAGGTTGTAGTAAAGGGTTCGCCTGACCTAACTGGCCAAGAAGAAGCTGCGACAGCAGGATATTCGCGAGGGGAGCATTCCCAGGCAGTGCGGGTTGTATCGTGGAAACGACATTTTCTACGGAATAGGCGGTCGTGGGCACGATTACCGATTGCGAGACCCTACGGCCACCGAGGGTGGTCAGCGTGTGGGAAACGCGTGTGGTGAGCGTCTCGTGGAGCAGGAATCGGGTGATCTCGGTCTGACCTTGCATGTTAGTACCGGTGACCTCGCTAACGATTACTACCAGTGGTCTACCATCTGCACCTGTTACGGTGCTGTACTGAGAGGGGGATAGAACCTCGGTGCTAGGCTGAGCTGTAATGATATTTCGATGCTCTGTGACGCCATTATTTAGAACGGGGATCGTCACCTCTGTTGGGACGTAATGGGTCACCGTGATTGTTCCGTCAAAGTCTGGGTAAACAGTGGGAGATTCTCTAATATCCTCGAACGAGCCTCTTGATCTCTGCGAGGACGATCCTCTCCTACTACTGTTTCTACCTGACGATTTCGACGGGGCGCGTGATGATACTCGCCTTGTGCTCGACAATTCGGATGATTTATTCGACCCGTTTCTCAATCTTGGAGGTCTCACTCTGTCTGAGTTACTTGACACCCTACCGTTACTTCTCGGTCCTGAAGACGCAGGTCTCTTATAGTTCGATCTACTGGATGTCGTTCCGTCTTTCTCTCTTAGAGTGAACTGTCTGCCATTACTGGAAGTGGGCGATGGTTTTATTCTAGACGAAGAACTCCTATCACCATTGGTTTGTTTTGGCCTGGGCCGAACCTTGCTTGCACTTAACTCTGTAGACTCCGCTGGCGTGTTTTCGGGACTATTAGCTGACTTCGATGCCGATCGAGACGTTGGTAAGGTCCGTCCACGATTATTGTAACGAGCAATAGGTTTCGAAGGAGCCTTTCCGTTGTCTTCTTTACTGGAGGTATTCTCAATCACGTCGGGTTTATCTTCGGATTTCGACGATCCCGGTTGGCTTGGTCGACGGAAACGATTTGTTAACGATCTTAACTGACTGACCTGTCGACGAGTTCGTCTTCCTCTTGTAAAAGGCCTAATTTGTACCGACGGTCTGATGGATTTCCCAGAACGACGATTGACACTCGTGGTCCTGTCTTCGTGTTCTGACCCTTCGTAATCGTTATCAGCTATTTCCTCCACGGGTTCGTCGTCGATATTTTCCTCGCGTTCGTTTTCCAAATCTTCATTTGTCTCTATTTGCTCTTCAGTAGGTAGTTCTTGTTTCTTCCCGAATAAACCTCGTGGCGGAAATAGCCCAGTGCTACTTTGACGGGGTCTAGTGGAGATTTGAGTAGCTTTTCCATTAACTCGGGCGTTGGTAATCCTAGGGACAGATGGTGAAGTGGCTCTGTTCAAGTTACCATTTCTCCTCGTGGTTGTCGGTGGTCTGGGTGTCGTGGCCGTTCTTCCAGAATTGTTCAAATTGATTGGCCTTCGGAACCGCAACAGAGGGTTTGTCGATCTTCTTGACGATTCTGTGGTTGTTTGTAAAGGTGCTGTCACAGTCTCGCCACTTTCAGTATCTTCTGTGTATAACGTCTCTTCTGTTACCAGAGTAGTAGTGGTAAACTCGTTGGCGTCGTTCTCCTGGTCATCGTGTCTGACCGTTGGCTGTCCTCGAAGCAGTGTCGACGATGGTCGAATAGATGACCTGTATCTTGTAGATGTTCCAGGATAAATTGAACTCGATCCACGAGTGACAGTTCTTGCGGATGAACCTCTGATAGAAGTAGGTCCTCGCCTGTTTCCTTGGAAGACTGATGAAGGAGTTATCCTGGATTGCGCCCTGCCTCGGGTACTTCCAGTTACAGAAGAGACGTAAGAGTTCGCGGTATTTGGAGAACCCCTTCTGCCAGAGAACCTTCTGGAGCCTGATGGGGATAGCGTGGAGGAGTACGGGCCTATCGGTGAACTGATTCGACCTCTAGATGAAGCAAACCTATTACCCTTGCCAGCCAACGTTGCTGTTATCGTAGGCGTGATATCTGTCCTAGTGATCGTCGTTGCACCTTGTGTCCCCTTGCGTTTCGGGTTAAACGTTGGCCTGTTTCTAGACGCGAATGGCCTAATCACAGGAGTGAATGTCCTTTTTCTGGTCGAGAATGTCAACCTCGATTTCTTTTTGGAGCTCTGTCCATCCTCGCCTTCCACGTCTTCTTCTTCGTTTTCTTCATTCTGTTCAGAGTTCTCGTCCTGATCGGGTGGTTCCGTCGTTGGGTCTTCAGATAAAGAAGATTGAATCACCGCTGGCGAAGGAGAGATTTCTGGGATTTCTGTTGGTTTTATAGGTAGTAAGGTTGAAGTTGGCGCGATGTTCACAGTTGGGGTCACAGACAGGAAACTTGAAGTGCTTTCGATGATCTGAGCGTACCTGCCCTCGATGCTTGTACCAATTACCTTGGACTGATAGAACGTGGTAGTTCCGTTATTCTCGACCTGACCTTGTATCAACCTGACCAGACCAGTTCGGTGGCCGTGAACAGGTGGGATGATTGTTTTCCTGGCCTCGTCGATCTTTGTACTCGAAGTGCTTTCGATAACCTTGGCGTACAGACCGTCAAACAGGGTTCCAATCTGTTTCGTGGTAAAGTAGATCGTAGTAACTTCGTCTGCGTCTACCACGCTGCCTCTATTCATCGACAGGATGCCTGTTGGGAGGATTGGAGTAGCAATAGGAGAAGAAGACACAGGTGGTGTCTCTACTCTTGTTGAACTTTCAACAACTTGAGCATACAATCCATCGATGTAAGTGCCATGTACGTCTGTCATGTAATAGGTAGTGGTCCCATCGTGGACCTGGCTCGATCGAATCGTCGAAATTAATCCTATCTTTGGTAGATCGGCTGTTTTTGATGGTGTAATTTCGGTCTTCTCTTCAGTTGTCAGGGTTTGTTGGTACACTGGCCCGTCAATTGCTCTACCAGTTGCCAGTTGCTGTGTTGTAACAACATCAGGTATTGAAACGCTGGTAACAGTCTCCAGCCTGCTATTCAATATGGTCTCGTTACCAATGTACGAAGTTGTGAAGTAGGTGTAAGTGGTGTAATATGTGGTAGGCTCAGGCGAAATAGTAGAAGATTCCAGTAAGCTCTGTTTAAGGACCGTTGTGATCTCTTTGGAGGTGGTCGTTTCAACGTCATCTGCTCTAGAACTTTCAACTGAAATCACGTCTGAAGGTGTCACCTCATTGTCGGCCGTGATTTTAAGTTCTTTATCACTTGCAATGTTATCTTCCACGGTCGGCGTTGTTTGCCTGTAGGTCATAATGACACCGAGCTCTACAGTTGGCGTAGGGGCAACCCCTGGTGTGACAACGTTACTGACAGTGTCCTCGCGACTTGTTGTAACAGTATCGCCATCTTTGTAGAACGTCGTCCAGTAAGTAAACGTTGTGAAATACGTAACTGGTAGAGTGCTCGTTTCTGCAGACACGACAGCCGTTGGTCTGATAGTTTCCGTCACAATGTTGGTAACAGTCTCAAGACGGCTGACTACGTTTGATGCGTCGCCTTTGTACATCGTCGTGAAATAAGTGAATGTTGTATAACTAGTTTGTAAAAGAAGAGTTGGCGCTGGTTCCACATCATGGTGGTTCGACTCTGATAACTCCTGATCCTCAGGTACGGCGTTCCTCTTGTCCATCACGTCTAGAACTGTACCACCGCCAGAACTGGAGGAAGACACCACGTCTGTGATCATGGATCCCAACACCTCGCCTTCGACTGGAGGATTAGGTGTTACTTGGGCGTTCACCTCAAAACCAGGGAATAAGTTTTGAGTAGTGGGTTGTTCCTCTAAAGTAGCTGGCAACTCTGTTTGCTCTGTCTGGGCTTCAGGTAGCGTTGTATTTTCCTCTGGCTTGCCCCCTGCCTGCTGCTGGATCTTCTCCGCTAAAAGAAGTGCCTCTTCTTGAGACTTTTTTCGTTGAAAGGCTTCTAAGTAGGCCAGGATGGCTGGAGGAACAGTGGGCTTGTTGGTTTCTTCAGTTTCTGGTGTTGTTGGTGTAAGAGTTTCCTCGGTAACAGGTATTATAGCAGTTGGTTGAATAGTCTCAGTCACAACATTAGTGAACACCTCGGTTCTGGTTTCAACTTCAGTTTCGTCATCAACGAAGATATTAGTGAAATACGTGTATGTGGTGTAATATGTCTTGATCTGCTTCCTCACGCTCTCTGTTGGCAGAGCTGGAGTTGGACTGGGCTCAATATCAGGGGTTGGCTGTGTCGTGTCGTCGAAATCGGTTGTGGTGATTCCTGATTCCGTAGGGATGTTCTGATCAGTGGTGGTATCCTGCTCTTGCAACGTGGTCAAAGTTTCCTCCGTCGTTTGTTCCAAGGTCGTGGGATACTTCTCAGTTCTCGTGTGTCGTTCAGGAACAGCTGATGGCAAAATAGAGTCCGAATTTTTTGTTGGAGCTATCTGGATAGCATCGTCTTTCTCGAACAGCCCTGCAACGACGGCAGAGACTCCGTGCGGTCCAACTGTCTGCGTAATAACGTTTGTCTCGACAACTTCTCGACTAGATATCCTGGATGTTTTCTCTTGGAAAAAGGTTGTCAGGTACGTGTAAGTCGTGTACAGAGTCTTAAATATAAGTTCTATCTCCTCGTCTTGCTTGGTACTTTGCTCCTCTTCCATTTCACTCACCAAGCTTGGAGCCGTTCGTGTTGTTATGGGTTCTGAAAATACTGTAGGAAGAACAGGGGTCACGGTTTCACTAGGCTGAATCAGCTCTGTCAGGTAAGTGACCTCCGAGGAGACTACTCCTCTGGAACGTATGGAGGTTGTAGTTTGGTCGCCATCAGGAATAAAGAAGGTCGTTAAGTACGTAGAGGTCTTGTACACCGTAGATGGAAGCAGTCTGGTAGCGAGCATAACCTTTCTTTCTTGATCATATTCATTGCGATTACCGCGTCCCAGAGCATTTTTCGGGCTGCCGTCTTTGATACTGCGCCCCTGAGGATCTCCACGAACGATATCATTCGGGATCTCGTCATCCAATATTGGGAGGACTGATTCAGTAGTTCCCAAAACTCTCCTAGCACTCTCTAAGATGTCTTTCAGAGTTGTCAACACGCTATCGGTGGTGTCTTTGAAAGGAGTTGTCAATTCATTCATTTCAGGAGGGGCTTCTTCGTTAGTAGTAATGACTTTGGATGTTGTGCCAGTCGTCATTTCGACGGTGGTGTCTTCTTCAACTTCAGTTTCTTCTGTAACGGTTGTTCCATAATCAACTGTGGTGTCCTCAGTATCGTATGTTGCGGTGGCTTCATCGGGGAAGAAATAAACGTTAGAAGACGTATGAATGATCTGCGCATAATTCGTGCCAATGTAGGTGCCATAAATCAGACTTTTGTAATGAGTGGTAGTGCCATCTAGAGAGGTAGTTGAATCCACGACCTTGAGGAGCCCAGTTGGCTTCGGAGATCCCGTTTCTGTGTCTGGTACCAAAAGTAATGGTTCAGTAGACGTAGTAGATGATTCTAGTTCAAAGTCCTCGATGACACTCGGCTGAATATTAGCTCTGTTGATGGCGTCTAGAAGGGGATCACCTGTCTCGCTCTGCGAATTCAAGTGATCCTGATCAGCAGAGTGTTGCTTGGTTTTCTCATGAGTCACTACGACGCTCGTGGGCCGAATTTTCACTACTGCAATTCCATCGTCTGGCCTCAAGGTTGCATCTCCTTTGATGGTGGTGGCGGGGCGACCAACCGGGGCTGGTGACGTGCTGGGAGAGAACACGATGACAGTCTCACCTACAGTGGTGGTGAAATCAGCGAAACCATGATATGTCACCGTGGCCAGCGGTTTAATGTCAAGCTTCCTCTGCAGAGCTGTTTTCGGTTGAGCCTTGAAGATTTTCGGCAGACGGGGCCTGAAACTCTTCGGTTGATTGTCCTCTAAACCGTCAAAATTGTTCGTAGCATACTCATGCTTCACTGTATACGTTGGCAGATTGTCGGCAGGTCTGACTTTCGCAGGTTTCAGCCTCTGTGAGTCCGAATTGAGTTCCCTTCTGCTGAATATGTCGTTTTCCCTCGACAGTTCGTCCAATTTCATTGAAGTCCTCTTACTTTCGTCACTATCAGAATCATCTGTGGATTCCTCTTTCCTCGACGTTTCGATTTCCTTGAGCGCCTTGATGGGTGTGTTGTCGAGCGCTACCCTGAGCTGCCAGTTGTCGTTTGGTGCCCTCGATGGGTAGACTACGTAAGGACTCGGTGCGTCTGGTGTCGGCTCCTTTTCGTAGAACACTCTGCTCGATGTGGACAATATTCTAGCGTATAAGCGGCCATTGTCGAGGGTCGTACCGAGCACCTGAGTAGCGAACTCAGTGCTGGCGCCGTCCTGTACGAACGTTCTCGCGGTTTTTGTGAGCAGACCGACCGGGGGAACGGATTTACCGGGTCGTGCCGAAACTAGAAGGACTGTAGTCACTCCTGACGACATTTACCGACCATGCAACGAGTTGGGAGGAGTTCAGAATCGTTCAAAAGCATCAAGACCACAGGAGAATTGCCACAAGGGAACACATTGGGTGAGCGTTACGATTTATAGACCGAGTCGGTGACGTCGAAAGAGTATCGATTGAAGCAAATCGTGTTGAATGTCGTCCGAGTTATTGATCGATCAGTTCCGTACAAGTAGTAAATCCGTCCAAGTTGTGCATCCACGTGTCGCAATTAGTTTCAGTCAATCGATGTTTCGTATTTTTCGTTTGTTCATTCGAATGCATGTGTGTGTTTGTTTGTTTTTATTGTATTTTAGAAAATTTCGATCGTCAGAGAGACGGAGTGGCGGGTGGACGTTGGAGGCAAACGGCATCCAGATGTTGAGAAGAGTTGAAGGCGAGGAGCAGGCGGGAGCAGTAACAGAAACAGAAAAAAAGAGATAGACGATCTTAGTAGATGAGTCATCTTATTCGTAGCCTAGAACACCTGCTTCGTCCCCGTTACCCTGCCACGAATATAGATTTTGAATTTTCTCATATTCACGGCCAAATCGTTCCGTTCTGTAAGTGGCGAATCGTGCGAAACAGTGCGGGCGCGAGAGGAAATCACAGAAAAAGATACCAGGCGTTAATGTGTAAACGTATGTACAGCTCGAGGGACCTGAGGAACCTTTCGAAAGGACATGTTTCTTCAGTTTGAACAGAGTAATTGTGATCTAGGTCCAGAGAACGTTTGATGCGAAACTGATTTCACGTCACAACCAGCGAAAGTCTGGCTTTGTATCCTTACTAATTTGCTTTTTCTCCATGCATCGCATCGGTTCGATTACCAAAGTCCCCCGAGGCTACATTTTGCGGTAAGTCATTTGTTAGGATGACCCATGTACCCACGGAGACGGAACGTAAAGTGTACATACATACCAGAGACCCTAACTGTTATAACCTAAATTTTAAAAGTTATGGCATAAGAATTAATATCTTTCTTTAAATGATTTTGGTTATGAATAACCATTATTGTCAACGGAAATATTTTTTGGTCACTAATAACCGTTATTGTCGACGGAAATATTTTTTGGTCACTAATAACTGTTATTGTCGACGGAAATATTTTTTGGTCACTAATAACTGTTATTGACGATAGAAATTGTTTTCGGTTACGAATAACCATTATCGATGACCAGAATTTTTTTGGTTACGAATAACCATTATCGTTGACGAGAATTTTTTTTTGGTTACGGCATAACCAATATATTTTGCGGGAATTTTTTTTTGATTACGGCATAACCAATATCTTATTGGGGAATTTTTTTTTGGTCACGGTATAACCAATATATGTTGCGGGAATTTTTTTTTGTTTACGGTATAACCAATATATCTTGCGGTAATTTTTTTGGGTACAGTATAACCAATATGAATTACGGGAATTTTTTTCGGTTACGGTATAACTATTGAACTATAGAATATCTGGAATGCGATCTGTGGGTATTTAGAGCCGTGGTGCGCTGTTGAAAAGAGATAGTTGCTCTGCGTGGGATGCTGTTTCACTCTTACACACACGTCTATATCTGCCTGTACTCAAATTTGCTACAGGATAGAAGTACATTTACTACAGGATGGTGTATAATAGAGGATAGACACTAGGGCGGAGCAAAACTATATAGGGGAAAATTTAAATTTGAATTTTCAGTTGGCCTGATTGCGGGATAGCTGTCTTTTGATTATCCAAACAAAACTGTAAAAAAGTTTGGAAAAATATTCATGTCTGCAGGTTCCTTTTTCTCTTGAAACAGTAAAAAATAAAATTCACATTGTGAATTTTCACAGGCCAACATAAAATTCGAATTTAAATTTTTGCCTATATAGTTTCACTCCGCCCTAGTGTCTATCCTGTATTATACACCATCCTGTAATAAATTTACTTCTATCCTATCGTAAATTTGAGTAGAGGCAGATATAGACGTGTGTAAGAGTGAAACAGCATCCCACGCAGAGCAACTATCTCTTTTCAACAGCGCACCACGGCTCCAAATACCCATAGTTCGCATTCCAGATATTCTATAGTTCAATAGTTATACCGTAACCGAAAAAAAAATCCCGTAATTCATATTAGTTATACTGTGACCAAAAACAAATTCCTTCAAAATATATTGGTTATACCGTAACCAAAAAAAAAATTCCCGCAAAATATATTGGTTATGCCGTAACCAAAAAAAAAATTCTCGTCAACGATAATGGTTATTCGTAACCCAAAAAAATTCTGGTCATCGATAATGATTATTCGTAACCGAAAAAAAATTCTGGTCATCGATAATGGTTATTCGAAACCGAAAACAATTTCCGTCCTCAATAATAGTTAGTAGTGACTGAAAACTATTTCTGTCGATAATAACGGTTATTAGTGACCAAAAAATATTTCCGTCGACAATAATGGTTATCAGTAACCAAAACAGATAAGTCTTAATATTTTTTAATCGCTTCATTTTTCAGAAAATTTATGCAGTATTTAATGAAGGCTGATTTCCATTTGAATAAAAATTAACTTTTCCCCAATGATTTTTTTCGAAAAAATTTAAAAAATAACTGTTATTTCTGGTCTCTGGTACATACAGGAACGAAGACAAAAAATAGATACGGCGCGCGCGCGAGAGAGAGAGAGACAGACAGACAGAAAGAGAGAGAGAGAGAGAGAGAGAGAGAACGTTTCGAAACAACTCTTTTTATGTACACGGCCGCACCTCGCGTCAACACGCACAAGAAAATTGTTTTTAAAGGTGGAACGATCGGTTTTTACTGTGTGAAAAGAAAGGTCTGAGAGCGGAGACAAAAGAAGAAAGCAAGACAGAGAATTGTTGCTGATGGAATTGCACGCAAACACTTCTTATATGTATTAGTAATTGGTTAGAAATGAAGTAATATGTGCAACACGGGTACAGAATACATCCAGTAGAACATATGATTAAATGTACCAGACAAGTTATGTTATGAATGAGTGCAATTCCATTGTGAGAGAACAAGTGTGATGCAAGACAGGCACACTTAAAAGTCAGGAGACTCACCTTGCAGATCTCTTTCTATCCTAGCTGCTTTAACTTGTGGCAACGATCCATCATCTGAAAAAAATTATATCTGTATTACTCATTTCAATCTTGTGACTTGTTGATATTAATTTTACTAGTTGTGTGTATTAAAAAATGGTGCGTAGCGTGTTCAACAGAAAGTGTTTAAGAATTTAAGAGCAAAAACCACTTACAGATACATATAAATAAAAAGATGTACTTAAATATAGACGCAAAAAGTGATATTTCACAAAAAAAACATGAATACTAAAAGTGACTTCACTTTCTCCTGTTTATCGTAATTTGTGCAGGAGTAAAAAAATTGCATTCAAATGCTTTTGAGGGTTGCTGTTCCTATTAGGCTACTGGAAATATACGTTAGCAAGTGATAATTAACTCAGGATTTTTTGGTAAAAATATAAAACTCGTTTTAACGAAAATATCAAAGGTATACGTTAAGTATGAGAGCATCTATAAGCACTTTGAAGTATAGAATCATTCCATAAGTTATGTCGATCTACAATAACTGCAAATATCAAAAGTGATATTACAAAACTTGCAGACGTAATTTTTCCTTTCGCTAATTAAAAAATGTGTAGTGTGTTTGTGTGATTGCTGAAGACAGAATAAAGCAAAGAGAGAGCCTAATGCGTGATAGAATAATTGGCGAAAGGAGCGTGAGCAGGTGAAACAGCGGGAGAGGAAGAATTGTATGGAGGGAAGTAAGGAGAGGAACAAAGAGCGTAAGGAAATCGAGCTAGCATCCCATAATACATACATGAGAGGTTTTCAGGTGTCCACCTCCAATTGATTTGGTTTTCAAATGTTTTAGAGGACCGAAAAAGAAGAAATACATGTTCTTTTAATTTAGATGTTTGCATATTTGGGAGGTGAACCCACACTTCGAAGTTGATAAGAAGAGGTACAAAAATTCCTATCGCTAGTTTAAGGAGTATTATAACATTGTGTTGAATAAAAATTTATATAAAACTTGACATAAATACTTGATATGCTATATATAATTTTTGTACGCCTTCTTATGCACTTCGAGGGGTGGTTTTACCCTTCCCAATTATGCAAGCGGGCCAAAATAAAAAATCCCGTAGGTATTTGAAATTTTTCGGTTCTCTAAAACATATCTGAAATCCGAAGAAATTATATACAGGCGAACACCTGAAAAACTCTCTTTGATGAAAATTAATAAAGTATAATATCGTAAAAAGACACAACGAAGGTATCGATAAGTTTGATTCCGCAAAGCTTTTCTTATAAAGGAATATAAGAAATAGCGGGAATAGAAAGAAAAGGCAAAGAAGTTCGACAGGGCAGGTTTGCAGGCTTTAAGGGTGGCCGAGCTGGCAAGAACAAAAGTCACAGCGAGGATGTCACAAGTGGTACGCAGGTGTGGATACTTGAGGAAGGCGCGGGACGATAAGGCTTTCTCCTGGAATTTTGGTGGAAAGCGATGTGGGAGTTATCGATCGTTACGGAACAGGATGAAAGAAGCATTCTCGGATAAATTTTGCGAGTCAGAACACTGGATTATCACGAGCAAAGTGTTTTTGCAGTCCCGCTATTGGATATTATTATTATTCACATGTGCCAATAAGAAACATAGGAAAAATATCTTACAGGAATATTCTGAGAGCGAAATTCGTTGGTTCAAACCTGTGACAGAGGTGCAATAATGATTGGTTGTGTACTTTTTGTTTTTGACAACAAATTATATACGAGAGTGAAATGACCTACATAAAGTTCTTCAATCAAGAAACACGGTAGTGTCTCGCACCAAGCATATATAGGTATATGCGTAGTGCAAGACACAGAGTGAATCTATTACGCCACGACTCGCTACCAAGAACCTTGAGATTATCAAATCTCAATAACGGCTGATCCATTAAAATTTCCTATAAAAATTTGACACATTTGGTACTTTCGCCCTAAAGCGCCCAACATGCTTCCCAGCGACGTTACTGTCTTCTCGGAGAGAGGCTAGTAGAAGTCGTCCCACCTTAGCTGAAGGCGCAGCATTGGAAGGAGAACCGAAACATGTGTTTCAGGAGTACATTTCCCCTACTTGCGAAGGCCTGATCCATGTCAAAGAAAAAAAATTATTGTGACATAGTATTATATTAATTAAACGATTTTATTTAGCTTCGATTCTCTGTTTGCTTCTTGTATGTTTGCTTCATATCTGAAAATTCAAATTTAAACCAATTCCACCAATCCAATTGTCTTGTAGCTTTGCAGGCGTGCGTAGTTTGGATGATAATAAAATATATTGTTAATTAAAAAAAATAACCCTGAGGGAGGGAAAAATTATACAGTCCTCAATACACACTACAAAATGTGTAGAATCCCCACAAAATTACCTTTTTTAAAAAAACGTACAAAAAAGAGCGCCAAGTATATAATTCCATCAAAAAGAATCCCATTTAAAAACATTGTAGTAAATTAATAGCTTTACAAAATTAATGATATACACAAATTGCGCCAATTATCACAATGGCTATTTAATTAAGAAAAATATGTATTAAATAATATTAAGCAGATATATTTTTATACAAATAAACGAATCAATATTTTATTCAAAATACTTGGCGCTGCGAAACCAAAAATAAGGTTAATTGTCTTGGTTAATAAATAAAATAAAACAAGACAAGACACCACTGAGACAAGAAAGAAAGAAAAAGATTGTAATGCAATTTATACATATTTATTCAGTTCAATTAGCAACACCAATTCGGAGAGCAGCGCCAAGTATTTTAAATAAAATATTGATTCGTATTAAAATATTTATTTGTATAAAAATATATCTGTTTAATATTAATTAATACATATTTTTCTTAAATAAATAGCCATTGTGATAATTGGCGTAATTTGTGTATATCATTAGTTTTGTGAAGCTATTAATTTACAATGTTTTTAAATGGGATTCTTTTTGATAGGATTATATACATGGTGCTCTTTTTTGTACCATTTTTTAAAAAAGGTAATTTTGTGGGGATTGAAATAACCTTACACCTATTTTACACTATTTGTCGAATCCAAACATTTTTTAGATAAAAGTAACTCATTCCATCTTTATGAACATATAAAGGAATGCGTTAGGTGGAGATTTTAGCATGTTTGTTTCATTTTTAACTACTTTATCATTCTACAAGTATTTACTATTTATTCTCTACTAATGATGTTCTAATCTCTTGTAATCATCATTTATCATGATGGAAGAGGATTTCCTTGTGTTTCGTTAATGATGATACCTTTTCATGAGAAGTGCATGTAATTGCTCAAGTAACAACTATTCCCACTTTTTTACAGTTCAACCATTGCGTGAACAATATTTAATATACTGGTCAGAGACTGCTAATGACTTTGAGGAGGAAACCAGTGGGTGGTGAAGGGAAGTTGTCGAAGGATGCGCTTTGTCCGAGAAGTTGCATTTGGTCATCATACACTTCCATCGATATCAAACAGTTAAATGCGTAGGAGAGTATTATCTTACGAGTTGAATTTTTCTGATGTCATCAACTTAAAGAATTAAACGTAAGAAGGCCAAAGGTGACGACTAAAGCAGAAGATATAAGAATTTGGTTACTATCTAAAACAGATAGACCCTTCGTAGATCCAGAAATTCAGGAAAATATTAATATTACATAAAAAGCTTCCATATTTACAAATACAATGAAGTAGAGGCCGGTAACAGCAGGATTGAATTGTCGTGTTGCAATTCAAAGAGCACTTTTAAGATGACAAAATAAAATGGCACAATTGCAATGGGCCAAGGAACATCAAAATTGGATCCCAGAAATGTGGAAATTTTTTTTATTCTCTCCTTTTTCAAACGTAGACGTAACAAGTGATTAAATACTTTTGAATAGTAGTGTACTTCGCGGCATATACACGAGGTAAACCGGAAATAAATTCATTAAGTTACAGTCAATCGGTCAATTAATAACTGACATGAGGAGATCCTATTGAAAGTAACAGTGTTAGTGTCAAGCTAGTCAATGAAGGAGAGGCTCTAGTTAATATAATTTCATATTTACGGAAACCAGCATTGCATCATAAGAAGTATAACTTTATAGTGTTGAACGAAACTAAAGTTAACATTTTTTTAAGAACCATTCGTCAGAACCTGGGCATAACATGCATTACTGAAAAAAAACGTAACGGGTAACGTAAGAAGATACTGCAGATTCAACACCAGAATATACACGGTCGCGTGTATCCGAACAAATAAACGACAATTACTTCAATTACCGAGCAACCATGGACTCTAATAATGAGGATGTTAAGTAATAGGTAGTACCAGCCTGGATACATAATGATTACGGTAGCATGATATTAACACCATTCAAGTGTTATTCACACAGCAACAAAATGCCGGCTTAGGATTTTAGAGTAAGACTTCGAATTCCACGGGGCGAGTAAGTAAACCAGCAAAGCGGGAAACGCGATAGTATGGTCGGCTATGAAGGAAATAGAGACGGCGTTACAATCGAGAAACGTTGTATACGGTATACGTATGGGAATGAAAGAAGAAGAAGTCCCCAGGTGTCGGCGATGCTGAAGATGTCGTCCGGAGGCCGCGGCGTACAGTTATCTGACCGAGTCCTTTCTTCTCCTCACGAGAATATTTCTCCCGGTGCGGCGCGGCGTCTCGGCTCGTGCCACGTGCACACCGGTAAAATTGGATGGTGGGCTTTATGATGCTTCGAATCGCTCTGAACATATGGGAAAGATCGATTCGATTCGCTTAGAATATCATTTCAGTTTCAAATTTTTTTAACATATTGATGAGTCTTGGAAATCTTGACAAGTCTTTTATTTCTTTAGTGGTACGAATGAATGTGTTATAATCTCATTTAGAATGTGAATGGCAGGAGTATATGTTCAGAATATTTTCAATTGTTGAGTTATTTGTGTTCAATAACAGACTAAGGACTCATTGAGACTTGGAAAACCCATTTTAGGCTTTCAAACTCCGTGAAGACCTTTAACATTTTTAATCCTGGAATAACATTTGATATGAATCTAAGCAGGACAATGACTGAATTGATTGAAAAATTGTAAAAGAGCGAAATGAAGTTGCTTGAGAGATGTGTTATGGACTTTGTGTAGAAAATAGATTGAACTTGTTCATGAACAGTGATAAAAAATGAAAATATGCGTAGGTACTAATTGTAAGACAGATGTTTCTATATACACTCACGTAGAAAGTGAATGTACCGATTGTATACCATGTTTTCCGTGTGAACATCATCGAATCGAATCTTCTCATACTTATGAAAGAAATTTGTCAGATTAGAAATTAGAAACTTGAAACATGCCAGTCACATTTTTTAGAGAATCATCTGTTCTTGACCAAATTTCAGTTATGTTATTTATGCATCAGTCCAAAAAATTGGAAGATATAATCAAAGGTTGTGTAAAATTTCAAAGAAACGGTAAAGAGATTTGAACCGAAAATATTTCAAAGTATACAACACAAATGCTTCATCGTATAAACGAAGCTCGGACCCGTTATGGACAGTCGCTCGAGATTTTAATACAGAGCAAAAATATTCTGCACTGAATGTGCACTAGAAAATAGAAATGAGAAATGGAATGAGATGTAACTGAGAATTCCAGCAGAACATAAGAACGCAAACAAAAGTGATTGACGGTACCAACAAAAGTCAGAAGCAATGCAAAGTTTCCTCAATAAATCAGAAATTCAATTAAAAGCGATTCGAAATTCCAACAGAAATTTGACCATTGTCTCCAGTGTCTGGGGAACGGATGTACCACGTAAAAATACATGATCTTGACTTGTTTTTGCATGGTGTAGTACACCTGCGCGACCGGTGTCATTAAACGAGCACCATACACTGAAACCAACCGACCGAGGTGGATTCTTCCTACAGTGTTTCATTCATTCGTCATGCTGGATTTGTCGAGTTCATCGATTTCGTGGAATTTCATTCGTCTTGAATGGCCGTCGACGTGACCCAGTATGCCCTGCCACCTGTCTCACCTGTTACTCTGCTATCCGTTACCTTTTAATGCTATTGGGATTAGCATTACACTTTATTAATTAAATAGAACTAACTCTAAAACTGCACGATCAGATTATTTTTTGAATTACATAAGTTTCATAGGAACGATTTATGCATTAGTACGTTTGTAGGGGAGAACGGAGACAAACGTAACGGCGTCATAACAGTAACACGCCTTCTCCCGCCTTCCACAAAAGTTTCCAAAACGTTTGCTTTACATAGTTACGCGTGTTTAGCGTTTCTTCTCTTTGACGGAGTGACGCTGAGCAATACAACGATTCGTATACCGCGGGCAAGCTGATTTAATTATTTCAATCATTTAGGTAAGTGTCTCCTCTGTTGGTTTTTTGTTAATATTCATAGTTAAACTATAGACATTGATCCAATTATTTGTTAGAGTGTTCTTAGATAATGTCTTTATAAGTTCCTGTATTTGATATCAATAAGTCTTGTATTGTTTGTAGGTACGTTATAATAGTTTTATGCTGAGAAACATGGCTAGGGACAAAAGTAACACCTCTCTACGGGGAGTAGTTCAATCCAATATTAACAATAGTGTTAAAAAAAATCATAAATATTAGTTACTTTTGAGCCTGTTACACGAGATTCCATATTAAATTAAATACACAGTATCAAAGAAATGTTTGAAGCTGGTTATACTCTTTTATCGATACCTACTTAAAATATGTTTATTTAAATGTTTGTTTCTATCGTTTCTGATAATAAAAAATCCTATTTTGCTTTGGAAGAAGTGTTTTTACTTAATTCTCCTCAAAATAATTAGTATTACTTTTGTGCTCATGATATGTTACTTTCGTCCTACCCCTGCAGGACAAAAGTAACAATGACAGTCACCGCGGAAAATTACCATAAATCTTTGATTACTTATCATGGAAGGCTGAATTTGTGGTCAAATGATAGACCAAGAAACACACCATCTTAGGGCATAATTTTCGTTTTTATATCTATAAGAGGTAATTGGCAGCTAGGCCAAATGTAAAAAGTGTTACGTTTGTCTCCGCTCTCCCCTGCACTTACTTTATTTCCTCGTCTCTGTCCAACAATTCGTAATCTCTATGGAGTAACTTTTAGCATAATAAAGTCGAGGTTATTATCATTACCATCAATTTCTGAGCAGCTTTCTTCCCTCATTTATTCTCAATTCTATTGTAGTGTAGTAAATAATAACGGACAAACTTTCTGTCTGTTATTGAAGTGATACGACGGAAAAGGTTTTAAAACAAAGTGGATGTCTACACCAGCAGATACAGTTGTTCCCGGTTAAGTTGATAATCTCAGCAGTATTTCTCATTGCGCGTGCTGCCGCCACTCTAAAGGCGTTTAAATTATCTAGGGGTGAGAGGCATTAGACATTAAGGGGACGGCTTGGGGGAGTTTGACATAAAGGAGTGGAAACGGAGCTGATTAGGATTTTAATAACACAAGGTTGCATATGATTACCCAACAAAGTTTCACTACAATATGTTTTATATCAATTATATCAATAATATTCCAAAACTGCAACTTTAAAATGCTCGGAATAATCGTAACTGTCGCATACCCTGTATATGGGAGTGGGCGGTTTGAATAATTTGATAGAACTAAAGGAGCGGTGCGTGGCCTGAAAAAGTCTTAGAATCACTGATCACAGGTTCCGTAGAATATCATTCATGCGGTGTGGTAGGCGAATTTCACACCTCCGATTTCACACTTCACTGAGGCGAGAATCGATTAGTGTCACTTTCGTGAAGATCCGGTGAGAAATGCGATGCTTGACATTTTTACTTCTTGACTAAACTAGCGTTATCTTTGTTCGAAAGTCATCAAACGCAGTGAAGCGTGAAATCGGAGGTGTAAAATCGCCCATCTCCCCGAATAAAAGATATTCTTCGGACCCTGAGATTATCAACTCAACCGGGAACAATAAAATTGTATATGGCAAACAATAGTTTTCCTAAATTTTAATTTTTAAAGTCAGCACGGCCGCTCGAGAGCAGGCTACGATAAGTTTGGCGCTCGGAATGAGTTATGTATGCGCTACTGAAATTTTCAAATTTCCTGTTTTAGGTACATTTTATCTTTATGAAAATGCTACAGGGATCAAAAATCTATAACTTTCGTTCTGATCTAGATACCTATTTTAATGAAATTCGGCTGAAATTAACCGCAAATTTACGGCCTTTAAGTTGTATTAATACAAGTGATATGAACCCACGGAGGCCGGTGCTAGGCCCGTGTTTTTAGACTCATGTTGTCGAAAACTGGGGCTACTGGCCAATTACAATACACATTTTATTAACATACTTACTAGTTACTGTATTATATTGTGTTAAACTCCGTTTTTTAATATCTGCTATTGTTTTAATGTGATCGGTGCTTAAATTTTGCCAAAATCGCAAAAGTTACAAGCTTATCAAAAACTTTTGTTTCCCACAGTTATTATTCCCAATTCTAAAAATTTTTTCTTTAAAAGGTGAAATTTAAGTTAGTTACAAAGTTAATTACGCAGCTATGTATTCTATTAAGGCCATACCTTCCGGTAAAATGTTAACAAACTTTTTATACATTTTTAAAAAATTGCAACCATTTGCAATGGGTTTAATTGTGAAAGAATGAACCCTTCTCTCTTAGAAACAAAAATAATGAGGTGTTACTTTGTGCTACTTTTCAAGAAAATGGTAATTAAAGTAAAATCTACATTACCTGCCCATTAGAGTTCTCTGTGCTGTCCCATGATTCCGGCTATACAGGATATTTACGTCACACATCTAATAATTTAATCATTTCTTCCAGATATATCTTAATTACATCTTTTTTCCTTCTTACTCTTCGAAACGATGAGATGTAAGGGTCCGAAGATATCAAGATCATATTCATCAGGTCGTGATTCTGCGCACTTCGAGATACATACTTTTCGACTGATATGGTAACGGTAATATTTGTATTCTTTATTTTGCATTAAAACTTTGTGTACTGTGGCTGTTAATTTTCGCCAAGGATAATTATGCGTTAACAATTTTTCTGTTTATTCTGCATATATATCGAATTTTTCAGCATTCGCGGGAAGACCACAAGAAAGAACATTTAATATTGTCCTGAACTTTTGTGAAATTTTTACATCTATTCTAGTAATTGCTGATGTTATATCGGAATATTTAAAAAATATGCGTGCAGTGTTGCCGTCATTTGTGTTCCCAAATCCTTGTTTAGGTGTCAATAATTAATCCAAACTGAGTCCTGAATTCCTTTATAATCGTTATCTTTTCCTCTTGCCTCTTCTGTTTATGGTCTGAATTATTTCTTCCTCCCTAAGGTCCACGACCTGATGAATATGCTTTTGATATCTTCGGACCTTTACATCTCATCGTTTCGAAGAGTAAGAAGGAAAAAAGATGTAATTAAGATATATCCGGAAGAAATGATTAAATTATTAGATGTGTGACGCAAATATCTTGTACAGCCGGAATCATGGGACAGCACAGAGAACTCTAATGGGTAGGTAATGTAGATTTTACTTTAATTACCATTTTCTTGAAAAGTAGCACAAAGTAACACCTCATTATTTTTGTTTCTAAGAGAGAAGGGTTCATTCTTTCACAATTAAACCCATTGCAAATGGTTGCAATTTTTTAAAAATGTATAAAAAGTTTGTTAACATTTTACCGGAAGGTATGGCCTTAATAGAATACATAGCTGCGTAATTAACTTTGTAACTAACTTAAATTTCACCTTTTAAAGAAAAAATTTTTAGATTTGGGAATAATAACTGTGGGAAACATAAAAGTTTTTGATAAGCTCTTAATTTTTGCGATTTTGGCAAAATTTGAGTACCGATCACATTAAAACAATAGCAGATATTAAAAAACGGAGTTTAACACAATATAATACAGTAACTAGTAAGTATATTAATAAAATGTGTATTGGCCAGTAGCCCCACTTTTCGAAAACACAGGTCTAAATACACGGGCCTAGCACCGACCTCCGTGTGTTCATACCACTTATATTAATACAACTTAAAGGCCGTAAATTTGCGGTTAATTTCAGCCGAATTTCATTAAAATATCTAGACCAGAACCAAAGTTATAGATTTTTTTATCGCCGTCAAGTCGTTTTGTTCCACTGCGCGCCGAGAACTTAGGAGTCTGATGAGTCTCCGATCTGTGTAAACAAAATGCATATGTGGGGGAGATAATTGCGCGTCCTCAACCGGGCAGGACTGTATTATATCACAACGAAGAGTTGCACGTTCTATCTGCCTTTTTTTCTTGCATAATTAATACCGTTTGAACAAGTAACACAGTAATTGTTTCCTCCTGACCTACGTTTACTGTTATCCCACTGAAAGTTGTATTTTAAACGTTCGGGAACTGTTTGCATTTACACTTGAGTTATTGTGTTACAACACTACAGTGTTGACAATATCGCGGTAAGCAGAGCGTGGAAACTACCTTTCAATATTACAGTGAACGGCTGCTTTGGATCGAATGATATTATTGTGTGAGTTTTTCTTCCTTACAACGCTATTGACTCGCAGTATTTTGTAGAAGTAATGGTACTATTGCCTAAAGTAAATCCGATACAGTAGAAGTGATCTAAGGTATCCTCAGAAAATTCTTATTTCTAAATGTAATAACAGCTGCAAAGATTTCATGAGCCTTGCTCTATTAAATTTTCCAATTTACTCAACATTATCATTGCCACTTGTTGAAAACTACGTGTACAATTATCTCAAGCTGGTAGAATAAGACTGAACTAAAGCATCCTTCAAGAATAGTTATTTCTGAATGTAGTAACAGGTGCGGATTCTCTATCGAGCTTTCCGAGTCAGTAAATCTTACTTCCACCTGCAATAGAACATACCTATGTACAGTTAACCCACATCTGTCATTTAATTACAATTAAGTGAAGATCCTTAAAGGTCAACTATGATTTCGTAATAAAGGGATAACGCTTCAAGTGTCAACCACACCACGTTTATTACAACTCGAACTGTCCAAAATTGACAGTGATCGAAGACTACCGGTTATTCAACTGTAGCCATTTCTTAGTATCCCACCAATCGAGACCGATGTACTCTCGCGGTTCGAGGTCATACTCTTCCAGGTGCATTGGGTCAGAGGGCCGGCTTCGTGTCGCCTTTCTTTCTCCACCAGTCTGGCCTGAGGCCAACGGAGCCATTTTACCGCCAGTGCCAAGGGCATCATACTGTTACTCAATGATCAATAACAATGGTGCTTGCATATCTTGTCTCTTTTTTTTATTGATCCAATTTAATCAGAAATACGTCGTACTGATAATAAGCAAACCGTGTGATCTACTAGGCCAGCTATACTTCAAGGCCAAGCGAGTTCGACAAGACAGTCGGTTTGGTACCTGAGAAATGGGGACACGGGGTCCTTAAATTACGTAAGGGTAATTTTGACGATTTCTTACCTCCTCCCTCTCCCAGTATCAAAATTCGTAAGATTTTATATTCCAACCCCATTTTACGTAATATTTTTTACATTGCATATTTTTTAGTTATTACGATTTTTTTAACGGCTTATATTTTTATATAATTCATTTAACTCGCTTTCGTGTGTGCGATGAAGCATCGCTTTTTAGGCTACTCCTATGGAAAATTAAGTTAAAAAAATATTACGTATAGCGCTACTTGACATCCTCTCCCCCCGTTGTAAGAAAACGGAGAAATTCGCTACCTGCCCCCCCCCCCCGCCCCCAAAAAGCCCTACGTAATTTAAGGACAACACCGTATAGTGTAGCTTCTACACCGTAGGAAGAAAAGATTCTGGGGGTGTGGTCATAAGGAATATGAGATTTCCACTACGTCTCGACGTATTCCCAAACGGTCATTTCGGTGTCATCAACGTGGACCTTGTAAAAGCGAAAGTGATCAACATTTTGAGGTGTTACTGACTAGGCCCTTCCGGCGATTATGTCGTCGGTTTCTAACTAAGGGATGCTTTTAACGATTGCAACGCCGAGAGGCATTCGTGAATGTATCGTCTACGACCACATATAGATGCTTCCTTATAGAAATATAACATTTTCAACGATATTGTCTGCATTTTGTCCTTTTATTAATCTTAATAAAACCCTGGTTCATAATACCGCCTTGTTCCATATTACCATCTTCTCTCCTACTCCTGTAGGCTACCAATTCCTAAAGGTAGGATTTCCAAGAAACGATTCGTCGCGGCGGCGAATCCTAAGCACCGCTCTTATGGAGAAGCGTGTATTCATTTTCCTAAGCGCGTTTTTCAACCGCTCTGTCAGTGTGTCTGTCTCGGCAGCTACCTAGGCTACTCAAGACGCAACACAATGCGATGAGTGTCCGTTTTTCGCCATTATGGCGGAATCTTCTGGCGGGTGGCTAATCGCGGCGGCCAAAAGCTTGACTGCTCCAAACTGAGTCTAGCGGAGACCGCCGCGCGATCCATCCCAACAGTGGGACAGAATCCCTAGATATAAGGAAACTAGTTGAAATCCAAAAGTTATGGGATTATGTTTTCTTTATATATTTCTTGTAAACTAATAATATGAGCACCTAAAAAGGGGAAAATATCATGGCGGCTACTTCTGATTTATGTGTAAACACGTGTCAAAGTTTGTATGTTTTTATTTTGTGCAAAATTTGAAATCGAAGCGAATGTGGAGAAAAAATTGTAAACCTCTATCCATGTTATCCCGATACCAAGCTTTTGTTGGACAAATGTCGTCAAACGAATGCAATCATTATTATATAAAAATTCGCAATTGGGGGGTGTCAACTTCACAGACCTCGAATCGTCGTCTCATTTCGTCCTCGAGACTCTATATGTAAATATGTACATGTACATACTGTATTGTACAGGGTGATTCTGAAGCGACGTCTGTCAAAGAGATACGGCTGGCACCACGTAGGCAGGTCAATCTCCCATGATGCCGCACCGAATTTTATGGCTTTCGACCCTTGAAGGATTTGGAATACCATTAAAAGTGGAAAAATCCAAGTTCCATATGTATCATCAGATGTTTCGCCGATGAAACTAACACCAAGAACGACGTAATTCGGAGCATAATGAAGGAAATTAGATGAAAAATTCGTTTGCATAATTTCAAGCTATCTTCGTTACAAATAGCCCGATTTACATGACATTTGGTATGATTTTCATTGGAAAAACGTAAAGAAGCCATCGTCTCATTTCCATAGAGATACGATAAAAAATGATCAATCTGATTTTTCTAAAACAGGTATATCGACCTTAGAATAGACTCTTTCAAGTGCTCGAACCCAGTGGGTCCTTTAACGTGGGACCGGAGGTCTGCTCGCCGCGGAGACGGACCGCGATTCACTGCCGTGATTTCGCCGCCGCGGCGAAATCGTGTCTTGGAAATCCTACCTTAACCCAGGTACACGCATACTAAAGGATTTTTCAAAGCCGACTTTCTCGAAAACTAAGGCTGACATAAAAAATTTTAGTATACATTTTTAATTTCTTTTTGCATGATTAATCATCCTCTTTTCAGTTACATCACGATTTTGGAAACACGCTGAATTGAATAGCAGTTTGGAAGATTTCATTGAAGTGGCACATTTTTCGAAAAGAAAAATGTATGTAAGTGTTAAGTGCGGGCGTTGATTTTTAAGCGACCGAGCGGTGAATCTAATTTCCTCACGCAACGCTTAACGAATTTTAAAGAGATTTTATAATTTTGACATAATCAGATTATTACGCAAAAATCAGGATTGTTTTGGTTACGGCTTTTGTCTGCAACCCATACAGGTTGCCCAATCGGGATGTGGTATCTTATTATAGACAGGTTCGAACAGAATGAGACGATATTTAAATAAATATTACCATGTATTACAAAATAAGCAAAAAGGAAATGTTTAAAGATGGTACAAAAATGGAAAATCTGCATGGGTTTTGAAAAGAGTCGTAGATGACTCCCGAATACAAAACGCTTTTGGAGGTTTGTAGATGAACAATATCGGTTCGGTTTCGAATGTTTTTACACTGTCCGGACGATAATTGACCGTGGGAAAACCCTACAACTCACTAAGTGAGTTGGATCAATGTTAACGCAATGTTTTAATTTTTCAAAGGGAACGGTTTAGGAGAATTTCGTGATCGCAATATAATTACACAAAGTAATAGAATTCAACAAATGCGGTACACGCCGAAAAAGGAATTAAACAAATTATCGAGGGAAAATCCACAACTCACAAAGTGAGTTGGATTATTTGTGTATTCCGTTTTATAACGTAGCTAAAATGACTTACCGATTCATCACGAAGATTGTTACAGATTTTGAACGGCTTACTCTCTCTCTCTCTCTCTCTCCATCTCTCCCCCCCCCCTCTTTCTCTCTCTCCATCTCTCCCCCTCCCTCTCTCTCTCTCTCTCTCTCCATCTCTCCCCCTCCCTCCCTCTCTCTCCCTCTCTCTCTCTCTCTCTCTCTCTTTCTCTTTCTCTTTCTCCTTCTCTCTGTGTGAACTGGAGGGTCCGGCGTGAGGGGTGATGAAGTGCAGGAGCGTCGCACAACACACCAATGTCAATGACGGTTTACAATATAATGTTTTTATTAAAATGTTAAACGCAAGAACGTTAATAAGGATTTAATTAAACGATTAATATTTAAAACACAGAAATGTATATAAGTACGGTTTAAAACTGATTATAATTTAACGGTGAAAACGCAAAAATATGTATAGTCTCTACGGGGACTGAGTCCTTCCACGCACTACAAAACAACATGGGAACTCCGGCTCAAAGACTATTTTAATAAATAGTTAATGTCCCTCATGGAAGAGCGCAGTGGCGTAACGGCTCATATAATTTATTATTATAATTTGGTTGGTAGATCATTGACAACTGATTGAGGGAAACTCCCACAACAGGCAATGGTTGGATCAGATGTCAATGATAGTATATCAGAAATTTACGGCCCGCAGGGTCAAGAAGAGTGTGGTTTTGAGGCTTTCTTCATTTTCCGACCATAAGTATGTGTGCCATACGTTGAGCGAACCCAGGAAAGTGATACCGCCTCCCCCCTTCTGGGACCAGTTTTCGGTGCGGAACATGGACCCGGAGGAAGTGCTAACCAGATACGTGGAGATCTTTAATGGCGAGAGTAACGCTGAGCCGGACCGCGGTACATCACCACCCCCTAACACCGAACCTAGGGCGGAGAAGATGCAGAGGTGCCTCGCGATGGTCACGGTGTGCCTTTTCCCAAAAAAGGCGCTTAACCAAGAGGTGGCCATAAACAAAATTTCTGGTTTAACCCAAAGATTGCTGAGACCAAGAGGGCGTCATGCAGGGCGAGGAGATGGTTTTAGCGGCGAAGGAAGAAGAGTTACCCGGATGCCGAGGAGGCAAGAGTGGCGTACGCTAAGGCGAGGAAGGAACTGCAAAAGAAGATTTGGACGTTAAAAGAAGCTCAATGGGATGACCTATGTACGTCGGTGGACCTGAACCCCTTTGGGAAGCCATACAAGGCAGTCATGGCAACCCTAAAGGGCTCATCCCCCGAGGTGGAAATGGCGCCCACCCACGTCAGGGCCATCATTGACCGACTGTTTGTGACATCCCCCCTGCGAGCGGAACCCAGGGTGAGGGTAAACCCCGCTGCCGTTAGTAGCTGGATGGTCAAGGGTGTGGAGGAGAATGTCATTAAAAGGGTGGACGCAGAACTCATCAGGAGCGCGGCGGCAAAGTTTAAACCAACCAAGGCGCCAGGTCTCGATGCAGTCCCTTCGCAGGTGGTGGCGTGCGTTATGAGGAACCACCAAGCCCACCTGATGGAAATGGTAAGGGACAAGCTCCGGAAGGCTGACATCCCCCCCCCCCCTCTTGGAAGAGGGCGAGGATTGTATTGATTCCAAAGCTGAGCAAGGACCCGTCCTCCCCTCCGACATACAGGTCCATTAGTATAATCGCTGCCCTGAGCAAGGCATGGGAGTATGCACTTAAGGCACTAATAGAAACGTACACCGGCCCGAACCCGTTCCACCCTGAGCAATTCGAGTTTCGTAGGGGGGTGGGTACAACAGATGCGACGCTTGAGGTCACGCGGTTTGCGGAGAGCTGCGCGCCGAAAAACTGCCTTTGCGTCATGGTGGCGATAGACGTCCGAAACGCCTTCAAGTCTGTAAGCTGGGACCTCATCATCGAGGTACCTGGCGAGAAGAGGAATTCCCACAGTAGTGGCGCACAACCCCACCGAGCATGTGGAGGCGCAGATTTGGGCCGGGGTCCCCCAGGGTAGAACGCCGAGGAGAACGGCCTGTGGGGGAAGTTGCGCCGCGACTACGCTGCGTTCGCCTCCCAGACCAAGGCGAAGGAGAGGGCCGTGGTGGCGGAAAGGAGGGCGGCGAGGCGCGACACCGGGGTGTCCTTCTTGAAGAAGGGCAGCTCTTCGGCTGAGCCGGAGGCTTTGGTGTGGTGTGGGCGCGCACGCAACGGGGGGGGGGGGGGGTTCACGGGCCTCCAGGGGCTGGAGAGGTGGTCCTCCCTCTCTCGATCAGCCTCAGCAGCCGCGCATAGCAGTGCTGCTTCCCGGGGTGCAGTGAGTGCAGTGGGGTTCGACGAGCGGGGGCTCGTCCTGGATACAGCGGGGAACGAGGGGTGACGCGGGCGTGTAACCCACAGCGTCACCCCGGCGATAGCGGGGATTTCTCCCGGGGAGCTTCTCTCCCTCTTGGGAAAGTGCCAACTCTGGCAAGCGAGCGAGGGGATCTGCGATCTTGGAGGATGGCCTGGCGAACGTATCGCTAGTTTGATCTCGCGTAAGAACGGCCATCTTCCTTGCCAGATCTTCTCGCTCTAGGCGGTTACCGTGCAGGTTTTAGTTGGTTGGAGCCCAACATAACCCCGGGCCTCCCCCGAGGTCCGGGGTATCCGTTCCGGATTTCCTGCACGTAAAAAAAAAAAAAGGGATCCCCCAGGGCTCTGTGCTAGGCCCATTTTCCTAGAATTTAGTGTACGACAACCTCCTGACCCTCTTAAACGCTGAACGGCACGTTAGGGCTATAGCGTACGCCGATGACCTGGCGCTATTGTTCTCAGTGAGGGACTCGGGCCATTTTGAAGAAATGCTGGCGTCGGCAATGGCCAAAGTGAGCGAATGGTTCAAGAGGACGGGTCTAGAGGAGACCTCCAAAAACCGAAATTACGGGTCGAAGAGGGTCAAAGATCGACACCTTCCGTGTCCTCGGTACCCGGGTAACGTCGTCAGAAACGATTCGCAACCTTGGGATAACACTTGATTGCCTCAGAAATTTTAAGGTCCCTGCTGCCCAACACTGGCGGCCCATTGACGCATTCCAGACGATTACATTACTCGGTCTGGGAATCGATCGTCCTTTATGCGGCCCGGCGCAGGCTTCGGCACTAAAAATCGAGTGGAATAGGGCGGTCCTTAGGAGGGTCCAAAGATCGGCCCTGATAAGGACAACAACGGCGTATAGGACGGTCACGTATCACGCCCTCTGCGTGCTGGCTGGGCATATGCCTGCACATTTGAGGATCGAGATGTGGAACAAGATCTTTCACGCAAAGGTGGCGGACAGGGCGAACTCCGTGCTCAGGGAGGACCCGACCCGTCTGTCGGAACGAGCCTCCGAAGTGAAAAGGCAGGTGCTGGAAGAGTCCATGGTAGCATAGCAAGGAGAATGGGAGGAGTTCGACGGGTCCAACTGGACCAGAAGGCTGGGCGCCTCATTTCCGTTCCTCTCCATAAATTAGGAGTCGAAGCTGTTCGGAGCTGTTCGGAGCGGTTCGGTTCTGTTCGGACCGATTCAACCTAGCTGAATAACTCGGGAACTTCCCGGCTTACCTTCCCATAGTAATGAAAATATACAATCTTCTGACGTGTAGACCAAACCGAGCTGTCAGCGTAGAAATACACACACCAAAATAGGTGTGCGTTAGTTCTGAAAAAATTTTGGATCTTTATTGGTCCGAACATTGATTCTTTCTCGATAGCTTCATCTCGTATTGGTCTACGCATAACTTCGTAACGCACACAACTATTACGCTAAGAATAAATAACAGCCACACGCAGTGATGCCAGAACCGTGACACGCGAGACCAAACGCTGACCCCCACTTAGTGATGGGATCAAAACAGCAACTTTGAAAGCGATTCGAAGTTATTCAATCCTGTAAACATTCGAATTACTTCGAATCTCATTAGTCATGGTCGCCAAGCAAATCGAATCGCTTCGAATTCTGGACAGAAGTTTCTAATCGCTTCGACTGTTATTCTAAACAAAAATTTCTTGAAAGTCTTGACAGGCCTTGAAAGTTTTGATAGTTCGAGGTTCGGGAACCCGAGTTTCGGAACGAGTCGGAAATTTTCGGGGGGGGGGGATGGGACGAGATCTCGATACTGTCAAGGACCCAGTTCCTGATCATGATATCCTATAAAGAAAAGATAGGTCTGAAATTCTCCTCCTGTGTTCAAGGGACCTCACCCCAAATCTATTCATGATCGGCCCGTAGTCGTGGTCAAACCACGCCAGGGGCTGGTCCGCTTTGAACGCCAGATAGCGTAGAAAACGATGCTGAACCCTTTCAAGTTGACACCTGTACTTGGTCCATCGCGACGTCCAGATGACCGACGCGTACTCGAGATGCGGCAGCACTCAGCTGTTATATAAGTAACGCAGCGTATTAGGGCTTACAAAATCGGAGCTATTCCTAGTTATAAAACCTAGAGCTCTGCTCGAGGCCGCAATAACATGTAGAATGTGCTCCACGAAGGAGAATGACGAGTCGATTAGAACTCCGAGGTCACGGGAGACCTCAACGGTTGACAATTGAGAACCCGCAATTGTATAGTTATAGTGCATCGGACTTTTGCTACGCGACAAGCTTAAAATATGTCATTTATTGATGTTAAGCTCCATGCGGTTGGAAAGACACCACTCGGAGAGTCTATCTAAGTCTGATTGAAGATCTGAGGTATCGGAGAGGCACGAGATGCATTTAAATAGCTTAAGATCATTGGCGAACATCAAAAATTTGCTGTTAAATAGGAAGTTGTGGGACATCTTAGACGTTTAGTCTTTCTTTGAATGTTGTAAAACTTGCAAGTAGTTTTAAAATAAAAGTATTAATCATTAAGTAAAACTATTTTGTGTGCCTCTGTGGAAAATGGAGGGTGGTTGTAAAATATTAACGAAAAATTTTTATGACTGAAACAAGATATTTTATTATTGTTTATTTAAAAACAAAATTTGATCCAAACTTTTGCTACTTAATCTATTTCGTTTTTTATTAATTATGTTTCCTGCTTTCGAAAAAACTCGTTTACACGGCACCGACGTTGCAGGGCAGCATAAAAAACTTATTGCGAATTGCGCAAGACAGAGATATTTAGTTTTATTTTCCTTCCAATACTGCAAAGGTGTTTTATTTCTATTCAAATACGAATCCGCAATGTACCTATCAATCTCATTTACTGGTCCAGAATTTATAGCATTCACACTATTTTGTTCGTAGACATCATTATCGAACGATGTCCAAAACGACGATCTATCTTGTGCAACATTAGCCGCATTATTATTATTATTATTATAATCCCCTTTTTCCTCAGACTTGTGTCTGGTCGATCGTAGAGCGCACGCGGACCTCGGTCAAGCGTGTTTTCTTTATATCTGTAATTAAGTTATGGTGCATTTAAGAATTTCCGGGTGATTGTACTGTGACGTCCCGACCCCACCACACGACTTAGTGTCAACGAGTGTCACCAGAGATCGTCTTCAATCTTTCTCGCTAGTCCTCAATCCTTCAACATTTCATATATATACAAGTTCCGAAATTATGTCCTCTGTGTCCTCGTGTGTGTCTGGGGCAGGGGTCGTCAGTTGTAGCCCTACTGATGAGTCTAACTGGCGGCCCCAAGACGAAACACACCTCTCTTTTCCTCCTCGATCCTTCAAAGCCGATCCACCGGCCCCGCACAGTACTCCATTGCGACGTAACCCCGCCGGCCTTAGGTGTTAGGGTTACGTCCGGAGGCGACGGGGCAAGAACTCCCTCCACGTCCTGAGGACCGGCAACCCAGGACGTTACAGTACATGTATCGATAATTATTGATTTTTGCAACTGTATGTATGTGTTTGCAGGGAGTTGCAATGCGCGGGTGTATTGGTGAATGTTGTGTGGTATGACTCCTGTACTTGACAGTATTATTGGTACTATTTCTACTTTGTCTTGATGCCACATGTCTTTAATTTCCTCAGCTAGGTTGATTTATTTCTCAATTTTCTCTCCTCTTTTTTTTTGTATATTTGTTGTGTTGAGTATGCATATTTCGATTAATTGTGTTTTTTTTTCTGTTTTGTTTGTGGATAATTGTGATGTCTGGCATATTGTGTGGTATGGTTTCGTCCGTTGTTATGCTTCTATTCCAATATAGTTTGTGCTTGTCGTTCTCTAATACACTCTGTGGTATGTATTTATATGTGGGTGTATGATGCTGTACAAGCTTGTATTGTATGGCTAGTTGTTGGTGGATGATCTTTGTAAAGTTATTGTGTCTTCTGGTGTATTCTGTGTTTGCTAATATTGTGCATCCTCCTATGATGTGATCTATTGTTTCTATTTGTTGTTTGCATAGTCTGCATCTGTCAGTTGTTGTATTCGGGTCTTTGATGATATGCCTGCTGTAGTACTTGGTGTTGATTATTTGGTCCTGTATTGCTATCATGAATCCTTCTGTTTCGCTGTATATGTTACCTTTTGTTAGCCATTTATTGGATGCCTGTTGATCGATGTGTGGTTGGGTTAAGAAATGTGGGTGCTTTCCGTGTAGTGTTTTCTGTTTCCAGTTTTCCTTCTTCCTATCTGTTGTTGTTATGTAGTCCATTGGGTTGTATGTTTGGTCGTGAAATTGTAATGGTATGATTGATGTGCTTGCATGCACGATTGCTTTGTGAATAATGCTGGTTTCGGCCCGTTTTATAAAGTATTTTCTTAGATTGTCTATTTGTTTGTAGTTCTGGTTTTTAATGTCAATGAATCCTCTCCCTCCATCTTTTCTGTCCAATGTGAATCTCTCTTTTGCCGAGTGTATGTGGTGTATTCTGTGTTTGTGACATTGTGATCGGGTGAGTGTGTTGAGAGCTTCCAGATCTGTGTCGCTCCACTTGACTATCCCGAATGAGTATGTTAGTATCGGTATTGCGAATCTGTTTATTGCTCTCGTTTTGTTTCTGGCTGTCAACTCTGTCTTCAGTATTTATGTTAGTCTCTGTTTGTATTTCTGTTTCAATTCCTCTTTGATCTCTGTGTTTTCTATTCCTATTTTCTGTCTGTATCCCAGGTATTTGTAGTTGTCTTTATTTCCCATTGCTTCTATACTGCTATTGTTGTTTAATGTATAGTTTTCTTGTTTGGTCTATTTTCCCTTGATTATGCTGTTTTTCTTACATTTATCTGTTCCAAAAGTCATATTTATGTCTGTGCTGAATGTTTCGGTTATCTTGAGTAAGTAGTTGAGTTGGTGGTTGGTTGCTGCTAATAGTTTGAGATCGTTCATGTATAGTAGATGTGTTCTTTTATGTGGGTATGTTCCAGTGATGTTGTATCCATATTTTGTGTTATTATTATTATTATTATTATTATTATTATTATTATTATTATTATTATTATTATTATTATTATCATTATTATCATTATTATCATTATTATCATTATTATCATTATTAGCATTATTATCATTATTTATAGCTATGTTTAATTGAGGCTGGGCATGAAATATATGTGTCACCTTCTCCAATAATAAAGTTTTAGCTCTTTCAGCATTCTCATACATTCTCATAACCTCAACATTTTGAAACGAGGGTCGAGTATAGTCGCTATGGAATAAGTAGGGTCCGTTTCAGTTTTACTAAAATATTTGTGTAAAGTTTCTTGTAGTTTTCTAGCTAGTGTATTATTGATGTTTATATTTAGAAAAATCTTTAATTGTTTTATACAGATAATGGCTTTAGAAATTGTTATGTAAGATTCTGCACTCATTTCCGTGGTCAGGAGGTAAAACGGTTCCATTATCGGAGTAGACTCTAATAGCAATTGCCACTCGCCAGCAGTTAAACCTTCTTCATATTCAGTAAAACATGTTAATGCCGACGTTACTGCTTGCCTGTGTTCTAATAACCTGCTTATCATTTCATACGTCGAATTCCATCTATTGTCAACTTCTAAAATTAATTTATGATTTGGCACTTTCAGTAAATTTTGCATTTCGAATAGTTAATCTTTGGCTAAATAACTCTGTTTGAAAAAAATTACGATGCTGCGACATTTTTTACGCACAGTAACTAAATCGCCAATAGAAGAAATAGCTTTCTTGATCACTAAATTCAACGTATATGCAAAGCAAGATACAGTAGATATAGAATTCCCCAAGATTCGTACTGCTGCAAGCATATTTGCTGCGTTATCAGTAACAACAGCTCTTACTTTTCGTTCTACACTCCATTTCGAAAACGTATTTTTAAAAGCAGCACTTAATGCATCGCTAGTATGACTTCCATTCAGGTGTTCTGTCTGCAGTATATATATATATATGTTTAACAATTCGAAGTTTTTGTTAGTGAAATGGCACGTCGTACTTAAAAAGTGATCCTTATTCATACTGCTCCACGTATCAGTTGGGATGGAGACATCAGAGGCTTCAGCAAATTCTTCTTGAATTCTACATTTTTTCTCATTATACGCATTTTCAATTAGTTTTTTTTTACTGTTTTCCTACTGGGGATATTGTACTTCGGATCCAGATAATTTATTAATGCTCGAAAACCTGTATCTTCTACGATGCTCAGTGGTTGGAGGTCCAGTTGTGATTTTTTTTTAATGTCAGTATCTAAATAATTAGAGTTATTACTAATTAAGTATTTCAATATATTCGAATACATGGTAGCAAAAACTGATGTTGGGTATAATTTTATCGGGAAATGGTGGAAGTATCGGCGCATGGTTGTAGTGGAATGCGTCCGTGAGGCGGTGTTGCCAAATTTACCTGTTCGCGCGCGTGTAGGTTGCAGTCTTAACGGATGACCCTGTATTTAGTACAAGCGAATGGTCGCGCAGGTGCTCACTGGGTCGTTAAAAATGCGGCATCCTTGTTTTTCTGGTGACATTTTCGAAACAGCAACGTGAGAAATTAAACAGCATCGAGTTCGAACGACAATTTAAAAATTTGGTAGGATCGATTGGAAATGAATGCCACGATAAACGAAAGGAGATGCTTGGAAAGCCGTGCCGTCACGTTTCGACCTTTAAGAATGGTGACAGGGGCTCTCACGACCAGCTGAAGCGTGACTCATTAATAACCGACGATGGAACCATATAACTGTACGCACAATTTACATACTTGTACCAGGATTGAGAATCGCTGGTGGAAACGAAAGTTTCTTCCAATTAGGTGTTTGATTATGCGTTCTACGGGTTCAAGAGATGCCGTGAAACCAGAGTTTATGGAAGCTCCACGGAAAATGAAGAAAGTCTTCCTGGTGTTATCGCAAATTAGAGAAAGCCTATACAGGAAATTCTCCTAGCTCCGTGATTTCCTTGGAATGCACGATTGCCTGTTGATTATGTGTGAATTATTGTTGTATCTAACACGAATATTCCTATTAACATTTCATGTATCTTATGCGTACATTAAACCCATAAAAAAACTTCAAAAAAGTAAAAAATTACGTCAAGTACATGAAAATTAAATAAATCATAAAAAATAAAAGATAATAATAATTACAAAATAAAAAAAGGTGTGAAATCAAAATGAGCTGCAAGTACATAAAGGTGCAATTCCAACTGCGTTTAAGATGACACAACTACATATACAAAGGTAAAATACAGAGAAAAATAAATTCCATGAATTATTGTATTAGTTCTATTTCCCTTAATATCAAAAATATTCTTTTTCCGAATTAATTTACCCAGAAACGAAATCGTTAAGCACATACATATTTATATGTAAACAATCGCACTGTTTACATATAAACAGTTGTATTATTTTGTCGCGTAACCGAATCAGGTGAATGAACCATGATGGAGTCTAGACCAATGGGTAGAGTACTCTGGTTGGTAAACGTGATATTACAAATCGGCAATAACAATAGTACCTATCACTGAGAACCACGGGTGATAACGAGTTGTGTACGGTGCATGACCGCTGCCACGTGACCGACAGCGTCAGGGAGTCAGACAAACGGATAGACAGACGGATACGTGGTTCCTTCGGCCGAGTAAGAATCACTTCTTAGATTTTTTTACCGCGCGACAATTTGCGTCACAACGCGTCCCGAGAATGGAATCGACCTCGTTGCAATCTACCCATTTATTGGGGCAACGAGAAGGTAGCTTCGTCGTAGCCTTTTCATGTATTCCTACTTTCAATTTGCTTTTTGCTGATCGCGGTACCAATCATTGATATTCTTGGAGGATAGTTTGGTAACGCTGGACACGTAGGGATATAGTGTACTTCAAATTGACTGTTCGGTGTGTTGATACAGTCCTTGAGTAATGAAGGGATGGTATTCCAGAGTAACTGTGAAGTTTAAAAAGAATTTAATAAGTGAAAGAAATACGTTTGATAAATATTAGTGATAGCATCATGAAATAGTATACGATGTATATAAGTATTAGAATTTTATGTGGCTACGTACATACTTCGAAAATACTGACAGTAGTGGCATACACTTGTGTAAATAATATAATTATAGATTTGATAAAGCAGTGTTAATATTTTCATGAGAAATAAACTCAGAAATTTATGTTTATTATGTTTTTAGATTGTGATTACACGTTTTTTTTTTTACATAAATTAGTTACATGTAATTCTGCAACAATTTCTGTCTAATGTATCCCCATAAAAAACTTCAAAAAGGTAAAAAAATTACGCCAAGTACATGAAAAAGTCGAGAATGGAAAAGAGTAAATCACAAAAAAAAATAGAAGAAAATATACAAAATAAAAAAATATGTGAAATCAATATGAGCTGCAAGTATATAAAGGTGCTTTCGTGAAGATAAAATGTAACATCCAGACATTTGCCTAGATGTCCGCGGCCTGGAAGCCAAATACTTGGCGTGGCCATAATTAATAAAAAAAAGATAACACTGTGAAGGCGTGAAGAAAAAATAAAAAAAAATTATTGGTCGTAGTATACATATACAACTAACCCCACAGCCGGGGTTTGTTAACTTATTTGTCTTAGTACTCTAAATACAATAAAAAATACAACCCAGGCTTAATTAAAACGATTTTCAAAATTAAGCCTGTATATCTAATGAAATTTGTAAACTATTGATATGCAGCAAGTCAACAAATTACCAATAGTCTATTTAAAAAATTAGAAATGTTAAAAATTAGTCAACTAACCCCGGTCTCCCCTAATACATACATAGCCTGGCGTAGGTCACAGTATCATTTTACGCTTCGATTATCAACATATACATAAAATCCTCAGTTCAGTTACAAATAAATAAAAAAATTTATAAAAAAAAAATATTATGTTAAACGATTTTATTAAAAATGCACTAAAAACTAAAAATTAAATAAATCTTTTCTTATACTACAATTTTTGATGGTGTTTTCTCACTTTAAATAAAATCTTGGAGCAGGATATGTCACAACAAATTCATTTCGATGCTTGATTCATATTCTATTACGATATATTCTGCTCCGCGATTTTATTTAAAGTGAAAAAACGTCGAAAAAATTGTGGTACAAAAAAAATATTTAGTTTTTAGTTTTTTGTGCATTTTTAATAATTTTTTTTATATATATTTTTATTTTCTAGTTTTTAGTGTTTTTGGATTTACATTTCACAGCACAGACTTCTTTACAAATATCTTTTATTGCTGTATAGAGTTTAACAGTTTGCTTAAACACTATAGTGCTACAGTCACTAATAAATAATTCTTTTCTTTTACTACAATTTCCATGATGACATACTATGAACACCTGCAAAGCTTTAGATTTCCTATTCATACATACGTGACGGATCATTTCTCGATAAATTGTGTATTTTCGGTAATCGCAATTCGACTAGCGTTCTGAACGCAGCAGCTTTTTGTCGTTTTCGAAAAGAACGTGAATGGCTGATTTCAAGTCGTTTGGATTTGTAGTAATGGGTTATATTTATTGATGACTGCGTAATTTTTTCAACCGCTCGGGGTTAATTTTTCAATTAAAATATTGTATTATCACCCAAACTACGCACGCCTGCAAAATTTCAAGATAATTGGATAGATTGAGGTGTGCTAAATTTGAGTTGCTAGATTTAAACCATACGAAGCTGAATAAAATCGTTTAAAAACAGTTTGATGATTTACAAACATGTCGCAATTCAAATTTCGGCAACTTACCTTGTGTTTGAGACTGCATTTTGGTTACAATTTAATGGTACAACCACAGACCAGGTATAGAATAGACCTATACCTGGTCTGTGGTACAACGATACATATTTATGAAAACATGTGGCATCTCAAATTTCGACAACTTACCTTATTTAACACTCGCCAGGTTATAACCTGACTGTAAGCTGTTAAAATTTGGAGTAGATTGCATAGTGAAGATAGCGTTTGACGAACAAAATATATATTAGTTCGTTTTGGCTGAAGATGTACGTGTAATACGTATGTGCGTGTAATGCGTATATACATACGCATTATATTGACAAAAATTTTGACTGGAGAAGAATCAGAAGAATCAGTAGAAAAATCTTACCCTTTCCGACTGATCCATGAGACGATATTACAATATCTCTGTCATGCGTGGACCGATTTTATTGAATTTGGTCTTATTCGAAAGCTTATGTATGTAGTGTAGCGGCTTCAGCGTTAGCTCGCTTTCTCCTGTAAGGGGCGATTTAACCGTTACGCGTTGGAGGCTCGGGTTTTTCTCCGTGGGCCTGAGCGAGTCAGGCTATGGCCACGTCACGTATCTGGCAGCCAGGCTCGCTCGGGCCAGGGATTTTCGGCGTTCGGGTGCGATTTCGCCCCAAAATTTACCGCGCGTTTTCAGAGTCGCTTGAGGGACGCGTCCCTCTGAGAGGGCTGTACATATAGCCTCCAGAGGTGACGCGCGCTCTCACTCACTTACCAGCCCTCTGTGGTAGCGTCTTGTGCCAAACAGATTTACCGGAGTGTATTCGTAGTCTTAGTCGTGTTGGCCGTTTGTATCACCTTCGTACTTTTATAAAAAGGAGTGTGGAGAAAGTGTGTATTTATATCAATTTACCTATCCCCCTCAGTGGTGGCCCCGACGTGATATGAACGCGGAGGTGATTGTGCAGTGATTTCGTGCGCATGTGGTAAACTTTGTTATACGAAAAAGACTGTGACAGACAGTTCGCGCAATGTCTCTTAATAGTAATTCTGTCCGTACGTCTTTGATTTCCGCGTCCGCAAATGACCGTGTTGGTATTCGGGTCCCGCAATTTACGCCGAATGACCCGGAATTATGTTTTTCTATTCTGGAGAGAGATTTCCTTTCGGCCGGGATCGTCTCCGACGCGACGAAGGCCAGTTGTGTCACGGGGGCGTTAGGCCCTCGATACACTGCGGAAATGCGGGACGTGTTATTAAATCCCCCGGTGACCAGTATCTACGACAAATTGAAGGCCGAGGTGATAAGTCGCGTGGGTGTTTCCCAAGAACAGAAGACCCGCCAATTGCACAGTCCAAAAAATGAAGCTTTTTTTCTGTTCCGCAATATCCACTGGGTGATTCTGGTACAGTTTTTCGCCCTGAACACGAATCCGCAAACCGTGTGTCGCCATCACCCTCACTTTTTGAAAAATTCGATTTTGAAAAAAAACGCAAATTTTCTATTTTAAACATCTTTTGTATCGAAACAGTAATAGTTATTCGGTTGATTTTCGCGTCAAATTATTCTATGAACCCTCCCAAATACAACGGTATAAGTTATTATTGCATTATGAACATTTAAACATGTTTAAACACCGATCAAAGGGAAAATGACACCCGAAATGCACCCCTTTTTGGAGTTATCTTTTAATTTATTTCCAGAACTAAGCAGACATTTTTCCTTCGGAAATCGTCAACAAAAGTGGTAAGTCATGTTTTGTTTTCAATACAGAAGCGAAATAATTTGGCAAAACGCGCGGTGTCGACAGTGGTAGTCAATGGCGGTGCGCGATCCACTGCCGCTCAGCGTAACACAATCACTTAACGCGCGTGACTACCACTGTCGGCACCGCGAGTTTTGCCAAACTATTTCGCTTCTGTATTGAAAACAAAACGTGACTAATCACTTCTGTTCATGTTTTCCGACGGAAAAATGTCTGCTGCATTGCGTAGAATGTTCAGATTTTCCCCTAGACCCTTAGTTTTGGAAATAAATTGAAAGATATCTTCAGAAATGGGTGCATTCCGGGTGTCATTTTTACTTTGGTCGTTGTTTAAACATATTTAAATGTTCATAATGCAATAATAACTTATACCGTTGTATTCGAGAGGGTTCGTAGAATAATTTGACGCAAAGAGCAACCGAATTACTATTACCGTTTCGACACAAAAGATGTTCAAAGTTGAAAATTTGCAGTTTTTTTCAAAATCGATTTTCTCAAAAACTGAAGGTGATAAAGCAATTCTGCTTGCGGATTTGTGTTCAAGGTGAAAAACTCTACAAGATTCGCCCCAGCGGATATTGCAGACCAAAAATCGTGTTGGACAGTGTTGTTGGAGCACGAAGAAATGGGCGATTAAAAGCCCTTCCAATTCTTGCACCATTTACAGAGTCTGGCGGGAACACACGTAACCGAATCGCTATTGAGGACACTTTGGTTGGGGCGTTTACCCAAAAGGACACGTTGCTAGATAAAGTGGCTGTGCTAGCGGATTCCATCTTTGAGACCATCCCCACCGCCCTGTGGTCGCCGAGGCATCGCGGCCTGAATCATCGACGCAGCCGACTTCCTTCAATTTGATAGCCGACAGGATGCTACAGCTCCTCATTTCTCTCCAGGAAGAAACAAAGTTCATGAGGGCACAAATTGACGAATTGCGTCATTCCCGTAGGGATGAACATTTCCGAAGAGAAGATCAAGGGCGTTCGCGTCGTGCGCGGAGTTCGTCGAGGCCGAGATCGAGATCACGGGAGCACACCGAAAATGGTATGTGCTGGTACCATGCGAAGTTTGCACATAAGTGCATCGAGCCTTGCACCTTTGGCCAGGGAAACGCTCGGGGCGGTCGTTGATGTCGGTTAGCGACTCGTTCCGCCGTCTTTTTGTGAGTGATCGGCGTACGAATACGCAATTCCTGGTCGACACGGGTGCCGACCTCTGCGTAGTATCCCGTAAGATAATCTGTGGCTTATTCCCGAAATCGGAATACGAGCTCTCTGCGGCTAACGGGACATTGATCGCGATCTATGGTACAGCAACCCTTACGCTGAACTTGGGTCTTCGTCGGGATTTTATCTGGAGGTTTATCGTGGCTGATGTCACCAGGCCAATTATCGGTGCGGATTTTTTTGGCGCATTTTGGGTTGTTGGTAGACATACGGAACCAGTGCATTATCGACTCGACGACAGCCCAATCATCGCAAGGAACCACTGTTGGGCACGAGTCGGCGTCAATTGGGATTGTAAAAGATGAGTCCGTCTACCATTCCCTGTTGCGGAAATATCCCGAGCTTACAAAGCCTGGAGGTACGCCCGTCGAGGTAAACCATGGTACTTCTCATTATATTGAAACGACTCCGGGGCCACCCGTTTCCTGCAAGCCTCGGCGGCTTGCACCGGATAGGCTCCAGTTCGCGAAGGAAGAGTTCGAGACCATGATGCGTCTGGGAATAGCGCGGCCATCAAAGAGTAGCTGGTCCTTTCCGCTGCACTAGGTACCAAAAGGCTCGGAAGCGGATTTATGGAGAGCGGACGAAGACTACCGTGGCGTAAACGCACGTTTCATACCTGACCGGTACCCCACGAAGTACGATGGTGGGCGCTGCTTTACATCAACGGTGTGGAAACAGATGGGAAACTTTGGCGTTCTTTTCCACTAAGTTATCGCCGACGCAACAGAACTATTCCACATTTTATCGGGAGTTGCTTGCGGTTTATATATCAATTAAGTATTTCAGACACTTGCTGGAATGGAGAACCTTTCTGCTTTTTACGGACCATAAGCCGCTGATCTATGCTGTCAATTGCAACCCGGATAAGCATACCTCGAGGCAGATTAGACATCTCAGCTACGTGAGTCAATTCAAGACGGACATCCGTCACGTGGCTGAGAAAGACAATGTGGTAGCAGGCGTACTATCCAGGCTGGACTCTGTGGAGGAGACGATCGACTTTGAGGCGATGGCAACGTCTCAAGCAACTGACCCGGAGCTCCAGGGATTTTTACAGAGAGATTCTGGATTGACACTGGAACAAGTGACAATTCCGGGATCTTCCATGAAAATGTGGTGCGATGTTTCAACGGGCAGCGTGCGGCCTTATTTTACGGCCCCCTTCCGCCGTGCCGTCTTCAATGTTTTACACGGTTTGTCCCCTGCTGGGATTAAGGCAACGGTTAAATTAGTAATCCAGCGTTACGTTTGGCCGTCGGTTAAGTCTGATTGCAGAGAATGGACGCGGAGTCCCTTGCCAACGTTCTAAAATCCAGAGGCATGTTACCGCACCTTTGGGTTCGTTTCCTCAGCCGTCAGCGAGATTTGAACACGTCAACATCGACATTGTAATCCTACCGGTGTCCGAGGGATATCGATACTGCCTCGCGTGTGTAGATCGCTTTACGCGATGGCCAGAGGCGATTTCGCTGTATGACCACTCTTGCATGAGCTTTCTTCTAGGGTTGGATTTGCCGTTTTGGGACCCCGCTGCGTGTGATCAGGGGCGGCAGCTCGAGTCGTACCTATTTAAGGGGGAACACCACTGTGAAAGTTGAAAAAATTTCGATTTTTTTTTCTTCACTTTCTTAATGTTTAACTCTTCAAAAATATTGTCTGAAAAATTCAAGTTAATATTCGAAGAATTGACGAAGATACAGTGCATTTTGTGAGATGCGTCACGATGCCGTTCCAAGGGCGCTATGAATCTTTAAACGCGATTTTCTCGAAACGACATTTTTCTAACTGATCGAGTCAATAGCTCTGTCAATTTTTATCCGATCGACTTGAAATTTTTACAGGATCTTTAAAACAAGAGTATCTTCAGTTGTACGTACCGATTTTTTGATCGAAAACATATTTTTTGAAATACGCTCGAAAAACTATCCATTTTTTTGCGGATTTTCGAAACTTTTTCTTCCCAAGTGCGCCATTTTTACAAAAATAATTTTTTTTAAAAATCGGTACGTACAACGGAAACTACACTCATACCGATTATATTAAACAAAAAAAAATTGATTTCAGAGTTGCCGTTCCAAAGATATCGTTTCGATAAGCGACCTATGTTTTCTTGTCAGGGGTGTAGGAGATTAACTGTATATGGAAATCTATGTATGTTTTTCTATTACTTTTTTTTTATAGTCTCTTAAGACATTATACTAAAGATAGGTAATAACAATTTTATAATAAAACTGTAAGTTATTCCTTAAAAAAATCTTAAAAATGGGCTCATTTTTCCGACCGTCACAGTGGTGTTCCCCCTTAAAGAGTTAAACTCTGCATTTTTCAATAAATTGAAATTGTTGAACTAACAAACTGATAAAAATGAGTTTTCGGTTGCTTACAGTGGAGACATAAGAGTACCTAATGAAAATTATTTCAGTTAAAAAAGATTTTTTCAACCACTTATTTTGAAATTGTTCTTAATAAATGCAATTTTATAATAGCAGGGAAATAGTGAAACATTTGAAAAAAATGATGATATAGCGCTATTGCTTCTTACGGACCCATTTTATAAAATTCGGACATTTTAAAATTGACCACATGAAAATTAATTGAATACACCGGGTTCGACTGGCCCAGCCGTGCGTTATACAGGGTGTTCGACTGCTGCTGGAAGAAAATTTAAATAGTGATTCTAAACATCCAAAGAAGACAAAAATCAAGAATAATGATATTGCGATTAAGGCTTCACTGGTTAGTTATAACTTATAAGCATTTAAAGATTGCGAATATTCTGTCCAAAACCAGGCAACCCGTATGCGTCGGTGTCACGCGGGTGAAGCTAGGAGATGGGTCAGGCAGTGGTGGTCATAGCCACTGTCGCGCGAGGTCACTTACCTCAGAAAAGGGGCAACGAAGTTTACAACACTCGACATGGCCACACGATTCTGACATTTCTGACACTTCATCCAAAATTGAAGGGTATGTCTGAATTACACTAAATCTGTCTACTCATTGAATTCTATTGCTTCCATTTTACGCATGTTGGATAACACAAGTATAATTTTCTGCAAAATCTCCGAGATAACATACCTAATCATCAGGCTCTAAACTTTATTTTGAATATTTGAAATTACTGCTCCGATTTTTTTTTTTTGCAATTTCAGCAATACAAACAGGCTACAACACATACATTCGTTGTTTATTACGGAATAGATATTGTCAAAGCATGACAACTTTGTCATTATTTCAGACTGTAATGAACTTGACACTATATATCGCAGTTCATTTATATCATATGAAGCTGATTAAATTTTTGAAAGAAGCACACGACATTGGTATTAAGAAAATCAAGTATTTGATGGGACATCTGATGGGGCTTCATTGCAATATAAGAATAAATATTATTTACCGAATCGCAACTTCCATTTCGAAGATTTTGGAACTAACGCTGAGTGGCATTATTTTACACCACAGAAATTGTGTGATTGAGCAACGGCTTACACTAAAAAAATTAATTTTCCATTCACCTCGGTAGGAGACTATAATAAATATTCAAG